>OY987322.1:650184-1850184 GCA_963920655.1 Geranium rotundifolium
AAACCCTAAATCTACTTCAAACCCTAAATCTACACTGGCCGCCACTCCACTCTCCGCCGCCGCGACTCCGACCGGCCACTTCGTGACTCCGACCGGCGACTCCGCGACCTCCCGACGACTCCAACCGGCGACTTCAACCTCCCCGTCAACTCCTTCTAGTGTCCGCGGCGGTTCTCCGGCTACGCGCAGCAGCTCCAGCTCGTAGCCGTTTCGCTGGAGCTTCCTCGCCGGCGACGGCTCGTTGCCGAGGGAGAGGACGAGGAGGTCCTCGACGCCGGTCGCCGCCGGGAAGTCGCGCTTGTTGTGGAGGACGTGCGTCACCGCCGCCGCCGTCGGGTTGTTCATCATGAGACCGCCGTCCACGGCGGCGCAGCGGGTCCTCCCGTCGACGGAACTGAGCCCGAAGCTCCTGAACAGCCCCGGCGTCGCCGACGTGGCGCGGCACACCCTCCACAGCTCGAAGTCGTTGAAGAAGAAAAAGAAGAACCGGTTCAATTGAGGTTGAACCGGTTTAATTCTAGGTTTTAAACCAAATTGAACCAATTTGATTTTGGTTTCTTAAACCAAGGGCATTTTGGACATTTTAGGGGTAGGTTGTCACAAAAACATTGTCAGGATACTAAAAAAAAGAAGTTTATAGTAAGGGTATTAAAGTGTCATTTCACCATAGTTAGGTGTAACAAACTGTCATTATCCCTTAAGATATAATTGTATAAACAATTACAGTCTATTTGATGATTTTCAACCAATGATCCGTATTAATAACTTGATTTATAAAATAATATCATAAGGGTATTTAGTAAATTCAGCACGAACCAGAAAAATTATTAGATGTTGTTTTTGTGATTCAGCCTATGTTACTTGTTACTATTACTCTCACAGTTTTCCAACCGATCCAGATTGGCGACGCTACAGACCTCTCCTCAAACTCCGATCAGAAGCGACGACGACGGCGATTTGCATGCACGTCGATGCTCCTCGTCCCACGTGTATGATGATAGATACTTTTTCTGCGTTTATTTATTTTTTGTTATGTCGTGACTTAATACTGCGAAATTTGTAACATTTGAAAAAAGAACTGTTTAATTGGGATATTGACAAAATAATTAATGAAATTGCATTTTAGATTTTAGAATTTTGAAGGTCTCGTAAATGTGCTCAAATTTGTCGTTATCAAATACAAACTGCATAGGCAACTGTACAAACTATACAAAATTTTAACTTATGAAACCATTATAAAATCCATGAAACCAAACACGTGAAGCACAAACTATACATATTTTTCACTCAGAATCATGAAACCGATTTTATGAAACCAATCGGTAAAGAAATAATAACCGTGAACAAGAAAATCGTAAATAATGAGATAATAAAATAATAATTAAATTATTTGTAAATGAGGAAATTAAATTATTGTACTAAAAAAACAAATGAATATTCGGTTTTTTTGTAGTTTAGTGTCACTCCCTGAATAATTTATTCTAAATATTCGTGGTACATGCGGCACTTAGTCACGTGTGCAACTCGTATGCTTGTGCTAAGTCAGCCTTTACGCTTGTAAAGTATTTGCAGGTAGTGCGGAAGCGTTACTCGAATCGTATTCGATATAAGGCAAGATGGAAGTGTGGGAAAAGTTTCCCGATTTATGTTTTTATTAAGCTAATGTGAGAACTATACAAGTTGGAGTACAAGAATGTGGAGCTTTTGTTCATGCCCCAAATGAGTTCCTACACCTCTATTTATACCTAAAATATGACATATCGGACGGTTAGGATTCAACCAAATGGACGGCCAAAATTGGCCTTCTAGAGGGTTCCATCTAAATATCTAGGATTTTTCTATGGAACCTTCTAGAATTTTAAATATCTCAACTATTCTAGAGAGTTCCACAAAACTCTCCAATTTTGGGCAATTCTCCAAAATTCTAGAGAATTCCGCCCAAGCCCATCAATTTGGGCCTCTTGTGCCATTTGGGCCGCAAGTCCAGAAACCCACGGATGAGTCCAAATACAAACAAATCCGTCCAAATGACACTTGTAGAGCCCATACTTGGACGAAAACGTCTACGGATCCGAGTCAACTCTCTCGGTCCGTGACAATAGGCTAAGAAAAGCTCTGGACTAATTGGGCTTTATGAGTCACACTCGGCCCAAATACCCAAAACCATATTGTTGTCTCTTAAGTAATGGGCCGTAAAATTAACCATGGGCCTGTTGTGGGACCCACATAGCTCTCTCCCCCGCTTTTTGCGCTACCGACAGCTAGTAATGTTTTAAGCTAATCACTTAGTCTTATTAGATTATTAATTAATCATTGACTTTGTGACATTATTTAAAATATATATTACTAATCTAATTCACATCAATTAATTGTACGTGCCTTGTTTAATTGAATAAAACACTGATTGTGTCGCCACCGTCATTAAATTTGTTCATAGATAATTATATATACAAATATGTATAAATATAATTTTAAATTATTTATTTCAAACAACATCTCGAGATTATGATGTTTTAACGGCTCAAAATATATTTAATAAATTATAGTTTAACATCAACTATTTTCATTTATAATTGAGATTGATATTTTTTTAATTGAGCAATATTAATTAACACATTTCTTTGGGTTGAAACATTCATTATGTAGCATATATGCTATATGAATATAAGGTATTAAAATTCAAAAAATATTGATTAATGCTCTGGCAATCATGTGAAATTTACGCAAAACTAGGGTTATCCAAGGTTGACAATCATTATTTTAATAATAATAACCATGGCTTGTGTATAATTAATATAGTCTATTAATTAATAATTAATTATCATCGAGCATAATTATTACACCCTTTCACGCGTTGTGTATTTGACTTTGGCCTGCTACTCCAAATTAAAATACTATGTATAGTTGATCTGTGTTTTTCTCGGTTCAATAATATTTTATAATCATTAAGAGACGGTGCAAATTCTGTAAATATATAACCAAACGAGATAAAATTTTAAATTATGATCAATACAAACATTTTAATTTTTTTTTACATTTTCGTATACCAAGATTATTAATAACATGTTTGACAACGTTAAATATAAATAAAATTGAGCATTTCCTAACCCTTCAATTGACCTAATTAAATGATTTTTTATCATATACATAATAAAAATAACAACATGCATGGTAGTAGCATTATCGTGATTCCATATATAAATCAAATCGTCTGTTTGGATGCAATTAATTGGTCGCTATCATAAAAAAAAACAAGTATAATAGTTAGGTTGATGAAGACAAACAAATAAAAAATAAAATAAAATAAATAGCATCAAAATAATTGTTGCTTAACTGGACCATAACCATATCAATAATGCACTATTCATCAACTATATAAATGAACATGTTTCTTCAATTGCATCATCATCAACATCACATTTTCTAGTGTGATTTTACAACAAACAAGAAAACACAAAAATGAAGACAAGTGTTTTGGTTTTGGTTTGTGCCATTGTTTGTTGCTATGTTCTTGGGGCTTGCCAAGGTGGTTCTTTGAGGAAGAACTTTTACAAGAAAACATGTCCCAATGCTGAGGCAATCATCAAGCAGATGACTTGGAACAAGACTGCCACCAGCTTTGTCCTCCCTGCCAGGATGCTCAGAATGCACTTCCATGACTGTTTCGTCAGGGTACGTTCGACTTTTCTTGGTTCTCGAGTATTACATATCTGAATCATATTTTTTACGATTTTTTTCATCTGGGTAATTGTTATTAGTGTTAAAGGTACTTTAATGATCGGTTATATATAACCACCAGTGACTACAGACTGGTTCTTCGGTTATTTTTATGAGTTGAATTAGGCTTGTGAAAATTAATTTTGAACTAATTATACAGTTTTACTGTATGCAATAATGTAAGAATTTCTAACTTGTTCGATTAATATATACCATATTGTTTTCTGATTATTTCTTAATAATTTTTCAGCAATTATTTTGTGCAATAATGTAAATACTAAATTATAGCTATAAACATCCGTACGATTTCTCAAGGCGCATATACTATTTTCTTCAATTTTAAGCATCACCGTCTTATCTTTAGAAAATCTAAATTCTGTAATCTTTAGGGTTTATAGTTATTTCGTAAGTTTTTCGTGTTGGGTAAGATGCTAACACATCCTAAACCCTACACGTGTCGCATTTATTATACGTGACATGTGAATTTCTTTTTAGTAGTTTGTGTTGGGTGTCTCAATCATTACTGACTCGCGTGAAATCACCGTTTATCTCAATATAAATTTACAACATCTTCTCCTGAACCGGTGACACATCTGTTATTATTAACTCACACGTGCTCATATATTTTAACCTGACACAGAATATTCTCGTGTAATATGCTCATAATTTTTGTTTCAGGGTTGTGACGCTTCGGTCTTGCTGAACTCGACATCCAACAGCACCGCGGAGAAGGACATCGGCCCGAACCTAACGCTAGGGGACTTCGACTTCATCGAGACCGTGAAGGCCCGACTGGAGGCCGAATGCCCCGAAACGGTGTCGTGTGCTGACATTCTGGCCCTCGTTGCCAGGGACAGTGTTTCATTTGAAGTAAGCTCAAAATAAACATTACACATATAACAATTATTGTTTTTGAATTCAACGGATATATATAGTGCATCGTTAAGTGCCCTAACGTGCGTCACACGCATCTACAGTTCCAAGAAGACAAATGGGAAGTGCGTACCGGAAGAAGAGACGGCGTCGTTTCTAGGGCCTCTGAGGTTTTCGGCAACATTCCTGGGCCTAACTTCAATTTCACTAGACTCAAGCAGAACTTTGCTAACAAGGGCCTCACCGTCCACGACCTCGTTGTGCTATCAGGTATTAAAACACGACAAGGCCCACAGGCAGTGTTTTAAAAAAACGTTAGGCGCTGATCGTACAGAAATACATTTTTACAGAGTAATCAAAAGATAAATCAGATTGAACTATATTAATTGAGATTTACAGAGAATTAATTAGACGAGTTGGTGAATTTCATAAAACCGCCCACGAGATGTCGTGAGTGTATTTAACGTTTTTTGTAACACTGAGAATGGCGTATTAATAATTAAACTGAAATGACTCGTGACATTTTAAGTAGATTTAACTGGCAAAGAGTCAAAATCAAGTGTCAATTTTTGTTGCTGTAAAATGCTTCAAATTTGAAGGTGACGCGTTTCCCCAAAATTTAGTTGGAATGGGCAGGGCTGAAAGCTTTTTGAGAGTCCGGCCGAATAGTGGGAATATTTCATATCTAGTATCTTAAAATCTCCGACTGGTCCGATTAATTTTTAATTAGTCTTACTTATTCGATTAGTTATCATTTGTTTTTACATCAACCTTATCTATATGATTTAGGAGTGTTCATCGAGTCGGGTTGGGTACACCCGACTGAGTATGGGTTCACCCGACAAGTCTCGGGCCTAAAAAATCAGACCCAAGACTCGACTCGGAGAGAGATGTCAGGTGGTCGGGTGAGTCGGGAACAACCCAACTCACCCGATATGACCAAAATATTTAGCCCATTACAATTGAAATTAGTGTTAACCCGAAATTCAAATCCTAAACCCCCAAATTAAGATGCTCTAACTCAAAATTGAATTCAGTTCTAATTCAAAACCTTTAATCCCAAATTAAAAATATAATTGGAACCCTTAATTAAACTCCAATAGGGATAAAAGGGTTGCCCCATTTCTCTAATTGGGTGTCAGGTGACTCAGTGGTTTCGTAGTTGTCACCCGAGACTCGACTCGACCTCTGTCAAGTTGGGTCGATTCAACCCATTTCCCACACGGTGAGTCGGGTATCGAGTAAAAATGGACAATCCTAGTGTGACTAGCGTTTCGGCCATACTATGTATATAAATGAAAGAATAATATCGGCGAGCGAGCGAACGAACGAAACTCAATTTACCGACATTCTTTTAAAATAATTTTTGCATAATGTTTTGCGATATGGTATTCATAATTCGACTCGACTCGACTCGATTCAGGCGCGCACACGATCGGCGTAGGCCACTGCAACGCGTTCAGCAACCGGCTCTACAACTTCACCGGGAAAGGCGACCAGGACCCGTCGCTGGACCCCACCTACGCGACAACCTTAAAGCAACAGTGCCGAAACCTCACCGACAACGTGACATTTGTCCCCATGGACCCCACCGTCATCAACTTCGATACAGCCTACTATACAGCTGTCAGGGCCAACAAGGGCCTGTTCGTCTCCGACGCGGCACTGCTCACCAACCGTGGAGCCGCCAAGATCACCGAAGAGTTGACCAGCTCCAAAGACTTCTTCACCGAGTTCGCTCAGTCCATGAAGAGGATGGGCGCGATTGGGGTCCTGACCGGCTCGGCCGGTCAGATCAGGAAGGTCTGTGGAGTCGTTAATTAATTAATTGTTTTTGTGTATTATTGTATGTGTACCAATAATTTGTATGTTGTGTTATTTTAAAATTTATTTGGTTGTTTGTATTAATAAAACTAAGAGAAAATGGGTTTGATTTGATGTGTGTGTTATCCAAAAAAAATGTAATTATTGCTTCTCAATGTGTGGGTTGAGCGATATATAAAAATGAGAAAATAAATTGAAATAATGTTGGATAAGAAAGGTATCGAATCGAAATAAATATTGTGTGATATTTTTAAGGAAAAATTACGTTTAGCCCTTTTTAAGTTTGGCTGGGTTTCACTTTAACTCCCCTTAATTTCAAAATCAACTTGTATAATCCTTAAGTTTGAAAAAGTTTCACTTAACCCTTTTATTTTTATTTTAAAAAAAATTATGTTAACTTTTTTTTATAAAAATGACAAAAATACCCTTTTATTTAAACATTATAATGAATTAATAAAAATGATTTTAAACTTTTTTATATAATTTTTTCGTTGTATAAAATAAATAATAAAATTCTGTTAGTAGTAAAAGTAATTTTTAAAAAGTTTTCTTATAATTTTTTTAAAAATTTTAAAATGATTTTTAAACATCTTTTTTTATTTTAAAATTTTTTATGAATTTTTTACAAAAATTAATTTTAAAATATTGTTTTTATTCTTTTTTTTTGTAAAAAAACAAAAAGTTCAAAATCATTTTTATTTATTATTTATAATTTTTTTTAATGAAAGGGTATTTTCATCATTTCACAAAATAATTAACAGAATTTTCGGAGAATTTAACTGAAAAGGGTAAAATGAGACTTTTGCAAACTTAAGGGACTCTACAGGTGGATTTTGAACTTAAGAAGCGTTAAGTGAAACTCGGCCAAACTTAGGAGGGGGGCTAAGTGGAATTTTCCCTTTTGTTTATGATGAAACGAGAATCAATTATTTGAGTATTGGGTTTTTTGGTATTTAAAAAAACATGATTAAATTGTATTTAAAATATTAATCACATTTTATATGATAAGTGGCACTTATTTTTTTTCTAGAAAACTTTTAAATAAAAAAAGGAACATGTTGGGTGGGATCATGAAAAGTGAGACTATGACTATGTAGTATGTACTATTATTGGGCTTATGAGTAGATATCCGCCGGATACAATATGGGCCTTTGGCCCATGTGTACACGATTGTCAAATGAGTGAACGTTGGGCTTTGCCCCATAGATGGCCCAAACAAGGTAGCAAGAACAAGTGTCTAATCTAAGACACAATCTCAAAACCCGACGAGGATATGGTGTTCCTGAGTCAACGATAAATAACGGAGACCACTAAATCTACCTCTTTACATGCTCACAGTAGATTGATTGATAATACGATTTTTCAAAAATCAGTTCAGAACAGGGATCTTCTTGATCTGCTGATAAAAAAATTTATAGAATCAAAACACCCTAAATTTGATTAGTACTCAATATTCTCAACCCGACATTAAAAGGGACAAGGTTACCAAATCCATATCAAACCTGCTTTGTTACCATGAAGATACGCAGTGTTTCTCTTGGAATCTAATTTATTAATTTAATTAATATTCTTATGATTGAAATTTAAGTAAGTTTGAATTTGACGCTAAGTTCGTTTATAATTAAATTTAATAATTTAAAGTTTAGAGTTATTTGTGAGTCCTAACTTATTTAATTATCTATATATGAATTCTAAGTATAATTTTAGAATATATTTTAAGCATTCGTACCATAGTCAAAGTGAACTTCGCTTAATATTAGACTTATTTGGTTACATTTTTCTTGTATTTTTATTTAAAAATAAAATCATTATTTCAGATACTATGAAGTACAATTAAGTGAGAACTCACACTTTACAAGATAAAATATGAACCAATTAAGAGCATTAGATAAAAAATTAGATGGTTTAGATTTCAACGGACTCATTAATGATATTTTGGTGTAATTATTTGAAGGTATTTTTATATTTTTAAATCATTAAACCATTTCCTTTTTAATTACAAGATATTTTTTTAATTATGCTCAAATTATTTCTTAATTTAACTTTTTACTATTTTATTAGTTTGATTTTATTAATTCATGATATGATATTTCTTTTTTTTTTTATTTTATCATTTCATTTTCTTTATATTTTTATTTCATTAAATCATCTTTTTTTCAATTACAAAATCTAATTTGTTTAATTGTGATTAGGGTATGTTTTATAATTTTTCTTTTACAACTTTATGAGTTTGATTTTTTTTTTGAAAAACCTTGAGTTTGATATTCATTTTAAACGATTTTGTGAAGTCGTTATTAAATTTTGTGAAATATGAGACACAAATAATATGATTTTATTTTCTGAAATGGTCACATTTATCCATATATTATTTTAGCTATTATTTTATTTATCTCATCAATAAAAAAATAATTAATAACAACTATTGATCAATGTGATCTAATAAATGATAATAGTTTCTTATGTTCTTTTGTAATACATGATTTTTATTAAATATACTATATACTCCTACATTTTAAGCTCCTTCGAAATTTATAAGATTGCTTGACACGTGTACGATGAGATAATCAGATTCATATACATAACATAACACAAAAGCACGGCTCAAATCGTACGGCTGAGATCACTTCCAGATCTCGCGCTGACCCAACAAAAACCTGAACTCTTTGGCGGGAGTTCACTCATTTTCGAGGCTGCTCTTGACTCTCGAGACCAGATCTTCACTGGAATTGGCTATGGAGGACGCTGAAACTTCGAATCGACGCTCCGTGAGTCTCGATTCCTCTCTCTGGAAGTCTCGTAATCTAGGTTTTTCGCGCTTAATCTGACTCGATTTCGTTGTTTTCGCGTTGAAATCGCAGAAAAGGGCTAGGGTTTCGACTCAGAAGGCGATTGACGGAGCAGTCGGAGACGAAGACGGTGCCGGCGGCGATCAGAGCCCTAGCCAGGCCGAACGGGAGGGCTCGCCGGACGATTTCGAGGAGGTTCGTCCCAAAGCGAAGCGAGGCCGGCCGGCGGAGGGAGCTTCGGGTGCTCCTGCTCAGAAACCTGGCTACAGATTGATAGGTATGGATTGTTGTGGTTTTAGTTCGGTTTGTTTGTTCTTTGGTTTTTGAATTTTTGGTTGATCTGTATTGTTCTTAGCTGTTTGAGCCATTAGAATTGATGAGACTGTGTGTTTGGGAAATTTGTGGTTGAAGTTGATGGTGTTTGTGTATTTGGAAATATGAGAATTGATGACACTGTGTTTTCGAAAGTTGTGCTTGAATTTGGTGGTGTTTGTGTTTGTAGAAACATGAGTTATGATATTATTTGCTCTGTGTAATAGTTAGCATGCTGCTTGAAGAACCTTATAAGTGATAAAATAGATTATATGAATAGTTAAGAGAAGAAAAATAATTGCTATTCTCAATATAGGAAGCAAAGACGATATGGGAATTCATAATGAGAGCAGTAGCATTTCGAGAGAGAAAATTTGCTCGCATTTCGTTGTAGAAACTGGGGGAACAAAACAGCCATGCCTCTTTATCTATAGCAACATCACAGACACCCGGCCAGCATGGCTAGCTGAGCTGTCAGAATTTACTAGAAGAAGATAAACTACTAAAAATGAAAAAATGGTGAATAGTGTAATAATTTGGCCTCCATCAAGTTCCGACTTGGGTAGTGGATTTAATCATATAATGACATTTTAATAGATTTTTGTTGTTAATTTTGGCCAATCTCTATGGTTTTTATTAGCTGAGAATGTTGGAGGCATGTAAAGTGATGGCACATGCACTCAGTGTGGTATTTGATTTTGATGCTTTTAGATAGTTTTTTTAGCTCACAAGAACACGACTGCTGTCTTTTACTTCTATAGAGTCTTTGGTGGATCATTCAGTCATACTCTGATTACACAGAGTAGTTAATTGCTTAGATTATTTGGGCTGATAAATTACGGTGTTGTCGCTTGTGTTAATGTTGGTACATTTTCTGCTGCAGAGGTTATCAATGGTAATGGGAAGCTTATACCTCAGGCAGTTAAACTTTGGGTTGAGAGATATGAGAAGGATCCAAAGCTTGCACTGGTTGAACTCTTGGAGATGCTGTTTGAGGTAATTTGCTGGCTTTATAAAGTATATAAATAGGGAAGTTATATTGGACCTCTTCTTTCCATCTATAATTATTTTGATAATGAACCTCGCACAATGATTGGCTAATGAGTTTTTGTACTCTTGAAGGCATGTGGCGCCAAATATCGTCTTGAAGTTGAGCTCCTGGATGAAACTGATATTGATGACGTGGTGGTTGCTCTGGTTAGTCTTGCTAGAGGAGTATCCTTTTCTGCCATGTTTACATGGTCTTCTACCATTCCTAAATGCAAAACTTATTTTCATAACCAGCTTCTTAAATTAGTGCTTGACCTGAATTTTATGAAGCTCTTACTCCAATATATTGTGCCTTTAGTTTTACCTTGACTCTGGACTCCTAGGGAGAAGTTGAAGATTTTCAAAATTCAAAGAAGAAGGAGTTTAAGAATTTCAAAGATAATCTTCAATCATTCTGGGACACCCTTGTCAATGAGTGTGAACATGGGCCAGTATTTGATAAGGTTTTGTTTGACAAGTGCATAGACTATGTGATCGCATTGTCATGGTTAGTATCCAACTTCCCTATCATTTCAAATTCATAGCTAAATTAGTAAGTTAACTGATGCTTGTTGATTTTACTTGCTATCAACACTATGCAGTACTCCTCCAAGGGTTTACCGTCAGGTTGCTTCATTGATGGGCCTCCAACTTGTCACATCCCTCATAACTGTTGCTGACAGGCTCAGTGGGCAGCGAGAAACTACGAGAAGACAGTTAGAGGCAGAAAAGAAGAAACAGAGTGATGGATCCCGCATGGAGTCACTAAATAAAAGGTTCTCAAAGACTCATGAAAACATAACAGTACTTGAGGAGATGATGCGGAAAATATTTACAGGGTAAGATTTCTTGACATTGTACTATAAAAAAGGATGCAATCGAATAAGGCTATTGCTTCAGTTTCCCGTTGACTAATCCTAAATCTTGGCGGTTTCTTACACAATGTTGCATTTTGAAGGTTGTTTGTGCACCGATATCGAGACATCGATGCTACCATTCGAATGTCATGCATACAATCTCTTGGTGTCTGGATTTTGTCATATCCATCTCTTTTCTTGCAAGATCTGTACTTGAAGTATCTTGGATGGACATTAAATGACAAAGTAAATCACAGATTTCCTATGGTTGGAACTTTATATTGCTACTCATGAGCTCCAGGAACATAACTGGCTTCTTTCTAATATTATTTCTTTTGTAGAATGCTGGGGTACGAAAAGCTTCTGTCCTTGCGTTACGAGACCTTTATGACAAAGAAGATAATGTTCCACTTCTTGGTCTTTTTACTGAAAGATTTTCTAATAGGATGATTGAGCTTGCTGATGACATTGATGTTTCGGTAGCTGTGTGTGCCATAGGACTCGTGAAACAATTACTGAGGTACCTGCCTAACATTACGCCATTGCAACCTTTAATTTCTCTCTCCACAGTCTTCTTGTGGTCACCTGTGCATAGACTTTTGAGATAAAAAATGGGCTATTCTTTATCTTGCAGACACCAGCTTCTACCTGATGATGACTTGGGTCCTTTATATGATTTACTCATTGATGATCCACCACAAATTAGAAATGCCATCGGAGAACTAGTGTATGACCACTTGATTGCTCAAAAGTTTAACAGCTCTCAATCTGGCCAAAAAGGTTTTGCCTTTGAACTTTCACTGTAATGCACACACATTATGTTTGTGTTCAAAACTCATGGTCGCTATATTTATTCCAGGCAGTGAAGACAGTTCTTCGGACGTTTATCTTGGCCGGATGTTGCAGATACTGAGAGAGTTTTCAACTGACCCAATTCTAAGTATTTATGTCATTGATGATGTGTGGGAATATATGAAATCCATGAAGGTTTGTTATACTTCTCTGACTTGTGAAACTCCTATAGGCAAGAGCACGACACGTTTGAAAGTTTAAACATACCTAATACAAACTGATGGTTAGTTTGGTTAGGAATAGGATTTTAGGTAGTGATCGTCTTAGCAGGATCATTTGCATGTGTCGTACATTTTTTGCACAGTTAAATTATCAGAAATGTTATTTCATATTTGTTTAGCTGACAGAATTGTGATGAAGAAACTAGGCATGAAAGAACATACAATGCACAGTGAAAAACATAATTTTCCCTTCTAACTCAACCCATCTGTCCCGCCTTAAACCCTAGGTGGAGGAACTGTAATCTTAGAGAGTTTAAGCTGGAAAACCTTTCAAGCTCCCTCAGCTGCTCTTAATGAGTAAAAGTTTCTACACAAAGAGAAAATTTTCAGTTGAGGAGAAACTGAAGTTGTTGATATGCCAACACTTAGATAGTGACGGAAGTTGTTGATATGCCAACATCTAGATAGTAATACGTGGAGGGTACTACTAGTATCAATTATCTATAGAGTAAATTGCTTCTGTTCTATGATATTTACAGGATTGGAAGTGTATTATCTCCATGCTCCTGGTTGGGAGTCCTTTAGTTAATGTTACTGACGAGGATGCAACAAACTTGATACGCCTTCTTTGTGCTTCTGTCAAGAAGGCTGTTGGAGAGAAGATTGTTCCTGCAACTGATAACAGAAAACCATATTATACTAAAGCTCAAAAGGTACATAGTTCTATTGATTCTTCTTAGTTTGTAGTTCCTGTAGCAATTGGCGTGGTGAGTTTTGGGTGAGGAGTTAATTTATAGGAAATAAATCAATTGCAGTACTAGTTATATTCTTATGCTTTTAGAAACCCAATAAAAGAGCACAAATTATTCAGTTGATATCAAGTGTTTCACTGTTTGTTTAATCATTAAATCTCTTATGAATTTACTATACCAGTGTGATTTGGCTAGTACATTGTGCTAGGTATATTATACCTCAAATACCCTGTGTTTTGTTTTTACCGCTTAGTTTTTGGTTTTTGTTATATGCATATGAAGTTTGTTTAACCGTTTTCTTTTCATATTTCAAAAGGAAATTGAAGAAGACACTTCCTTTTCAATTTTGTTCTTGTTTCAAATGTCAGGAAATATTTGAAACCAACAGAAAGGACATTACCGTGGCCATGATGAAGAACTATCCAATACTTCTGCGTAATTTCATGGCCGACAAAGCAAAAATACCCTCATTAATTGATATTATTAGCCATATGAACCTTGAGCTTTACTCCCTGAAGCGACAAGAGCGGGTGAGTCACATTTATCATGTTCTCCGTGTGCTCATTACTATGACCTAGATTCAAAATGATTGTTCACTTTCTTTTCCTTTTCAGAACTTCAAAACTGTCCTTAAGCTCATGAAGGAAGCATTCTTCAAGCACAGTGAGAAGGAGGCACTTCGATCTTGTGTTAAGGCTATTAATTTTTGCTCCACTGAGAGCCAAGGAGAACTGCAAGATGTTGCACGTAACCAGTTGAAAGAACTTGAGGATGAGCTTGTTGCTAAACTAAAATCTGCCATAAAAGAAGTTAAAGTAAATCTCTATTGACTGAAGCTTTTTTTTTGGAGTAGGATTTTATAATCTGGTATGTCTTAATCTGCAGGAAGGTGGTGATGAGTATTCTCTTCTAGTGAACTTGAAAAGAGTGTATGAGCTTCAATTGTCAAGGTCTGTACCCATTGAAAACGTATTTGATGATTTAGTCTTCATACTGCAAAGTTTCAGAAACATGGATGATGAGGTACGCAAAGTGATGCTTGCTTAAGAATCAGTTACGCATCTTGCTCTACATTATTGATTGCACTTGTTTGTTATTTGCTGTGCTGTCCATTCAGGTTGTTAGTTTTCTACTGCTCAACATGTATTTGCATATGGCTTGGTCTCTACACTCTGTCATAAATAGTGAAACTGTTACCCAAGTGTCTTTAAATTCTCTACTATCAAAACGGAGTACCTTGTTTGAGCAACTTGAGTATTTTCTCAACAACCCCGCCGAAGGTGAACACGTTAGTAGACGCGATAATCTTCTATCTAGCAGAGTAAGCATCTCATTCCCCAGTTACTGCATTTCAATGTTGTGTGATGTTTTGCTGTAAACTGTTCTGCAATGCATCAATTTTGGTCTGATAAAAAATGAAATTGTGCAAAAAGGTTTGCACCATTCTTGCAGAAATGTGGTTTTTGTTCAGGAAGTCAAATTTTTCGTCAACAAAGCTGGAAAGTCTAGGATATTGTCCAGAAACATCTGTTCTTCATAAGTTCTGGAATCTTTGCGAGCAGCAGCTCCACATTTCAGGTTATTTAATTTGCTTATTACTTACGAGTTTAAGATATGATGTGCTAAATCAGTCAACTGAATAGTAGGGTTGCATTTTAATAGTAACAATACTTCCTCCGTCCCAAAAACACATGCCCCAGTTGACTATGGGCAAGAATGTAATTGTGGTAGAGACAGTTACAAAGAATGATCCATTTTGATGATTTATGCTGATATGTGTGCTTTAACCTTTTGTAGAACCTTAATTTCATCTTTCAATGTTTATCTCGCAGATGAAACTGAAGATGAAGATATGAACAGAGAGTACATTGAAGAGACAAATAGAGATGCAGTTATGATTAGTGCTGCAAAGTTGGTCGCTAGTGGCACTGTTCCTAAGGTTAACATATATAAACACCTTCTATCTGTTGTATATTTGTTTCTGATCTATTTTTGAATACTATGTATATTCTTCTTTATTGGGAACAATTCCAATCTTCTTGTCTGGCTAAATTTCATTGTTAAGATTTTTCTTAAATCATATTTGACATTTGGGCTTAAGCTGCCATGCGTTATGTAGGTTTTCTTGTTATGTTTGTACTAAAAAAATTCTAGGAGCCTTCAAATTGACATCATTTATAATGCAGGAGTATCTTGGTCCAGAGATCTTGTCCCATTTTGTAATGCATGGATCAAGCGTGACGGAGATAGTTAAGCATCTTATAGCTGTTCTGAAGAAAAAAGATGACGACACCTCCAACATGTTTCTAGAAGCATTAAAGAGGGTAAACTTGCAACTCTTTAGTGTTCACGTAATAGATGTTTTTTTCTTCTAAATGTGACTCTAAGAATGGTTTTATTTTAGAGAAAATTGCAAAAAGGTGCTCTATTATATGGCACTTTTGCAAAAGGGTGGTGTGTTTGCATATTTTTTTTTGCAAAATGTGTGCATTTTTATAAAAATGACAAAATTGCCCCTGCAATTAAGAATTTTATAACATAATTTTCAAAAATAGTTTAAACTTAATAGTATAACTACAAAGTTTAGTTATAAGATAAAAATAGAAAAACTCTAAAAGTATTTGTTTTATTTAATTTTTTTAGTTTCTGGGGAAATTTCATCATTTTTATAAAAACACACATTTTGCAAAAAAAAAAATGCAAACACAACACCATTTTGCAAAAGTGTCATATAGTATGGCACCTTCTAATACTCGGACATACTTTTATTTTATTGCTTTATATTTTCCATAATCAAACTTTCATCGTCATGTTTAGTAAGGTGTTGAGTGTGCAATCACGTCCAATAGGCTGCTCTAATGTGTAAGTTTCCCTCCAATATGAATTTGACCAGGCCTACGAGCGTCATATGGTTCAACTGTCCAGAAGTGACGATGAATCCTCAAACAAGTCCTTTCAGGAATGTAAAGACCTGGCTGCTCGTCTTTCTGCTTCATACACAGGTGTTGCACGCAATAAGTATCGATCGGGAATTTTGAAAATCGTCAAGGAGGGTATCAAATATGCTTTCACCGATGCCCCGAGGCATCTATCTTTCTTGGAATGCGCTGTACTCCACTTTGTATCCAAACTTCCCGGATCCGACATTCAAGAAATGTAAGGGTTACTCTTTTAAGTCGTTATCTACAGTAGAAACATTCTGAGTAGAAACTCCAACGCGTAACACATGCATTTGTTGCTTTGCATGCAGTCTGAAGGATGTCCAGAAACGAACAGAAAATGTGAACACAGAAGTGGATCCTAGTAGCTGGCGCCCCTATTACACCTTTGTTAACACTCTACAAGAGAAGTACGCGAAGAATGAAGGTTTGCTAACTAACTTCATACTTCTGTTACCTGTGACCAGTGTTCTAAAAAAACGCCAGGCGCTGTCGAGCGGAGAGGGTCTTTTGGGGATTAAATCGGAAAATTAATCGGATTTGAGGATTAATAGGGGATTAATCGAGAACTAATCAGAGATTAATCGGACATGTCGGGAATTTTTAGAACACTGTCTATGACATAGACATTGTAATTTGGGATGTCAAGTATGGGATATAGAATGCTCATTTGTATGATTTGGCCTTTTTGCTAATTCTCCTGTGGAGGACTACATTCATTGCTAGATAGAATTGGAAACTGTAGCCCCTTAAAAAGTTTATTTTCAAGTTGTCCTATGAGTCTTGTCTAGACTGCCTCGTATTTAGGTTCACATTCTTATTAATCTGTTATAGACTCACAAGCACTCTCTTTTCACAGCAACATGTAAACAGGATAGTTTCTCTATTCTCATGTCGACTAGACTTCAAAGAAATTCAAATTATACACATCTGACGGTGTTAATTTTTTTTTACAAAATTAACTCAGGCTAATGACAGTTTCTTTATATTGGAGGATAGTAAGATGATGATCACTAATTGACTAATCTTTGGTTAATATGCATCAACATGCGAATGTGAAAACTACTTTTTGTATATTTCTGTGTTTTAGTTATATTTATCCTTTTGTTTCGTATGTCTACAATATTGACTCTAACTTCTATGCAACATGGTAATATTTACCCACATTTTCCTTTAGATAAAATGTTACTGTTGAATATTGTTTTCCCTTATCCTTTTAAATATCGTCATATGATCTTGACTTCAATGTTGTGACATTGCTGGTTTAGGTTTGGACGAGAAAGAAGGGCCCACTGTGAGGCGAAGGGGCCGTCCACGCAAGCGCACTCGTCTGGAAGGAAAGAGGCTCTTTGACGAACAAGGCTCGAGCGACGGAGAAGATTCTATCAGCGCATCCGATCAAGAAGACGAGCACGACGAGGAGGAAGATGTCCCGTTAATACATTCACTCAGGGCCTCCAAGTTGAGGTCGATGAAGTTTTCAAGAGATTCCGGAAGCGCTGCTGAAAACATGGCCGCTTCCAAAACTTCAGGTACTAACATGATTCAATCCTTTTGACCCAGCCTGATTGTTTATCTGAAAAAATAATCATCGAATTCCTCTGGTTAAAATGCCGAGTCCCGTCATTTTTAATGATATTTATGTTTTTGTTCTGAAACTGTAGGGTCTTCCAAGTAGTAACTGCAAAATTTCTTCCCTTATGCCGCCGGGCCGCAGATTCAGTACATTTGATAATACTATTAGGGGATGTACAAATGTTTTATGTATATTATGGTTCTCAAACACATGCTTTTCTAAATTTCCATTTGCTTATTGTAAACTTGTCTTTAGTAATAGGCATGGCAATGACTCGGATTTTGCGATCCTGTTAAGATCAAAGATATCGGATTCCTGTTTGGTTGTAATGATCCTGTACCATGTCCTGTCGGGTTGAGAGATTTTTGTAATTTCTATTTGGGATTGGTGTATTTTGCAGTGAATTTAGAATTGGGCCGGATTGTACCAAAAGATAGTATTCAAATAAGTCAATATGGTTTATCGAGAAAAATCGAAGCCAAATGGTGAAAAAGCAAAACATATAACTTGTTTATGGTTGGTGCTACCGTATTTTTGTTGAGTTTGGGGTATTTTGCCGTAGAAATTAGATGACATTAACATTAACATGAGAATTGAAATCAGCGGTCTCATATTTATTATGCGAGATTAGCATCACTAACGCACAATTTTTTTCACCATATAACATTCTATCAATTTCAGAGATATCAAAGAAACCGTGTGATCGGATCTCATTTAAGGTTTATCATATATATTAAGAAAAAAGTGTAAGTACTAAAAAAAACCTGCAGAATCAAAATAATTAATACTTGAATACTATATTTATATAAATATAGAGATCAAAACATATAATCAATTACATTTTTGTATATGACTAATACACACACAAGACAAAGGAAACAAACAACCATTGGAGAGGGAATGGTCTCACCAACAGGCTAAGGCTAGGGCTATATAAATCAATCTCACTCGTCTAAAGAATCTCAAACATGGGTAAAAATAAAATCTCCTTTGATGTACAACAAAGACGATCGATGTGTGTACATGAGCTCGGTCGAAATTGTCATATGTAAGCGAGCGAGTTCCGGTCAAGATCAGGTTGGGGACGACCACGAGTCGGCGTTGGTGGTCTCTGGATGTTAAGTTCCTGCAAAAAACCCCAAAACAGAATACTTCATCCACAAATGCTCGTTTTCGATTTAAAATTAGGTGGAGATTTTTAAAACACCGACCCAATTCTATATAGTCGGGCAGATAAGGGAAACCTAAAACGAATATATAAGTACTAATTGATACTTTTATTTTCTAATTGAAATATTTAAAAATATATATTTTAAACGATAAAATTTATATTTGTGAGAATTACACATCACTAGTTAAAAAAATGTGGAAAAAAAATTCCATTTGGTCGAGATATGAAATGGTGGTTTGGTGATTGGGAAATAAAATTTAAATTTGAGGATAGTGATGTGTAATCATCCCTTTATATTTTAATGGTGCATATGTAACAATTTTATGGATCAATCCCTAGAGGCTCTATTTACCCGACTTGCGTCTTTTAATATTTACTGGAAATTAGTAATGATTGTTACCTGCATCCAATTGTGATCCTTTGCACGTTCCGGGGACGTCTCTGGCGACTGAAATGGAGGCGGCAGCGGATGAATCAGTTTCGGAACCACAACGAGCCCTCTCCCTACTACGAGTATGGCTCCGGCATTGTTTGCCGTTCCTGAATCCCAAACATCAAATTAGACTACAACTAGGCTCAAGGTCTTTTTTTATAATATATAATTTTTTTACTTACCGCAATAGTTGGTTGCGGAGAAAAGGGTAATGAGTTGTCCTTGCGCAAACCGTTCAAACCCGTCCATAACACACTCGTGAGCTCGTATAATTAGCTGTAACTTGTTTCTCTTGCAGAAGTCCGTCACTCGGTCAGGCTGCAAGTGTTGGTGGAAGTAAAATGCGTGAACACACAATTATCGGACTGTCCCTTTGAAGGGATTGCAAGAAAAAATGTTCTGAAATCATCGGTAAATCCATAAACCAAAAATGACTTAAAACCATACCCCATAAGTGTCTGTCTGTAAAGAGATCTTGAAATTAGCAGTGTTAAAAAAAACCCCAACTTGTTCAATTAATGTACGATTAATCCTTCAATCCGATTTATTTTTCAATTAATCTCCAATTAGTCCCCATAAGGCCATCTCATCCCGACAAGCGCCTAGCATTTTTTAGAACACTGAAAAATAGTATCCTAAATCCAAAAACGACTTAAAATCCCCAGAACTGTCGCTTTAAAAGGAATTCACAAAAAATAGCATCTTAATGCATTATTATATGCAAAACGGATTGAAATCCATAGCCCAGAAGCGTCCCTTTAAAGGGATCGTGAGAAATGTTATTCAAAAGTCATTGGAATCCATACCCCGAAAGTGACGAGACCAGGCCCTCTAGCGTTTGGTCTCAAACCCTCGACACTGTCATTTTCTGTAGGATCCGACCTGAAATCATCCAAATGTCTTATAAAGGTAATGAATGTGAACACATGTTATAATACGATTGAATTTATTTGGAGCGTACCATAAGAGGTCCATTAACACTATGGATCCGGCGTCCATTGTTATGGGCCTCTCGAGCTTCTCGATCTGTTCCACCGAATGTATCGATCTTCCTATGCCACCATGCATACATATGATCTTCTTCTCGATAAGAGCAGCAAGCGGAAGAAAGTTGAACAGTTGATTGAATCTCGTCCATGCCCATATTCCGTCATTTTCTCCCTGCAAAACGACGTTTACGTTATTTATTTGCGGATTCATATCTATAAAGGTTATGTATATGCATAATATCGGTACCATTCTCTCAATACACTCAATACGGAAACCAAATAGCGCGTTTATGTCAGCGGCTTCATGATTTCCACGAATCAAGTGAATATTCTCGGGATACTGAATCTGTGAATCGACTCAACCAAAATAAAATCAGCTAGGGTCAGAAACGAATGAAGTTACGGCATTCTAGATTACGAAAGCAAGATCTTACCTTGAGCGCGAGAAGCAAAGTTATGGTCTCTAAGCTATGCTGTCCCCGATCGACATAATCTCCCAAAAACAAATAGTCGATATAACTGAAAAATAATAAACTTGCATGTTAATTCCTCCGAGAACTGGTATGAAGCTACTTGTAGCGTGAAACTTACTGTCGTACTTACGTTATATCTCCCTCGGTAGAAGGGAATCCATATTCATCAAAAAGTCGCATTAGGTCACCAAATTGCCCATGAAGATCGCCAAATAATTTTACAGGAGCTTTGAGATTAAGAACGGTTGGCTCGTGCATAAATATCTGTTCAGCAGCATAACAAAGCTCGCCCACTTCATAGGAATCAAGGAAAAACCTCCGATTGGTGGGAGCTTTCCAATTTCGTGGCCGCAGCAACGTAGAAATAATCTGCAAGAAAATAAAACCTATAGTAAACCACCCCAACGATGAATCCAAAAGGAAACAAAAGTTCGGTAATGCCTGCCTTCTTATGTAATCCCTCGGGAGACCTCTGTCGAGCAAATTTTTTGGGTTGCGAAGAGTCGTTGTTTGAGGGTATCATCCGTCTGCTCTCGTTTTCAAATTGATCCAACGATAATTGTCTCACCATCCCGCCCAAGTTACCGACAGCCTCTTTAGCGACTACAACCTGTATCAGCAGAAAATTATGATTTTGCATCTTCAAAAGAAAATTCGTGTACTATTTATTACACAGATGAGCGGGACATACAGCTCTGGGATGAAGGCGGACATCTGCCTCGGTATCGCTGCCATCTGAAGTTGCTTCGGCTGCATGTGAGTTTTCATCGGACACAGACGCTTCTTCGACGGGAGGTGATGAGGCCTGCACTGCCTGCCAGACAGCGTTGGCCGCCTCAGCTTCAGCAGCAGAAGCCTCTCTAAGTTTCTCCATGGAGTTTTTGTCCATACTAGTAATCATAAGAAAATACGCTATCAAAATGATAGTAAAGCATCAACCCGACTTCTCGTGGGAGATAAAGAACAGTAGGTTGATATGGACTACAACCACTGTTCTAAAAATCAGCCTAGGCGGGCTTTTTAGAACACCGTTAAAAAATCATACCTTGTGCTACGGGATGAAAGGGTTTCTGGATCACCGTCCGAAGGTGATGTTCCAAAGGTACTTGTAGTCTGATTCATTCTCGGACTTGACAGGGGAGAGGTTCTTTCTGATGTTAATATGGGAGAATTAACATCCGATTGCAATGGTGAATTTTCCGCGACTAGAAAATCATCAAGAAGCATATCTGCGCAAAACATCGATAAAGTGGAGATATTAGAGACAAAAAAAGTGTATAGATTGTAAACCATATACGACTTCTTTGTACATAATATTTACCTCCTCTGAGACCGCCATAGATGTACAAACGAACACCAACTGAAGCGGCTGCATGGCGACACCGACGCATTAGCTCCAAATAAGGATCGTAATCGGCGTGTCCCTTTCCCGAGCGCGTTGAAGAGACGAGCCCGTTTCTATCCAACCAAACTCCAGCAGCGGTGTCCAATACTATTAAAACAGAGGCATGTCTAAGAGTTAATATTTTCGAGGTTAGAAACGCATTTGAGTCGAACTTGCCCCTCATGGTAACAGATAACTGAAACTACCTGCTATAGCTGCTTCACCCTCTACGCTACGCCCTCCCCTAAGAACACCTCCGGTGACATGCAATCGAGCGCCAACAAAAACCTAATAGCAAAAAATGTCACTTGCATTGGTCTTGGAGTTAATATGCATAGAACAGAATGACAAGGATTTCAAGACCTTGTTTCAAAAACTAAATTCTTGAAATGAGTCGTTCTTGTTAAGCCAAATGAACTTAAAAGCAAGGTTCTAAAAAATGTTAGGCGCTAGTCGGGCGGATAGGGACTTCAGGGATTAATTGGATTTGAATTTCTCTGTTTTTAATTTTTATTAAATAAGTTATTATATATACATAATTAAAATATGAATTATAATATTTAAAAATATTTAGAACAAAAATATATAAATTTAAATATTTGTTTCATTCATGTCCTTCAAGAACAATAAAAGTATCTATCAGTATAAATTATTTTAATTTTTGGCATTTTTAATTATTATTTGTTTAAAAAAAATTAATTTTGAAAAAAATATCCTAATTCCACCTAGCCGACTTAATCCACCTAATTACGTAAAATCAGGTCGGTGTTCTAAAAATCCCTGCCTAGGCGGCTGCCTGGTCCAATTTTTAGATCACTGCTTAAAAGTTCCCAACTTTTTTTTATCGGCCAAAAGTACCCAACTTTAGCTGCAAGTAGAGGTTTATAGCTATCACTTATCACTTACCGCGGCGTGTTGATACCTTGGTGATGGAGACACGCCAGGAGCGAGAGTCCATTCCCACTGACCATTTCTATGCATAAGCAGCCCATAAGCATCTGCCAGTGGCTGTGATAATATGTACAGTCAATAAATGCAAACAAAAAAAACAAGTCCTGATGAAAAGCGTCAATGAAGTAAACTTTCTCCTGCAGTTGGAAATTTATTCGCTTGCATCTCCTACGAGCCTAAACTGAAATTGTGTAAATTATCGGTGCCATCGTCTAAGATATTCAAGTATAGAACAAAACATACCACACCGGAAGTGTCTCTACCACCACAAAGCAAAAACATGCCATCTGAACGGGCACTCGCTGTTGCATACCTACAAGGTTATGTGAAAATATAATGTTTAATTTCTTGTATTAAGGGTAGGTTATATACAAGTTTGTCTGCAGCTAAACTTTTTTTATCATAACCACTTGGATACAGAACAGTGTACAAGAATCCACCATGTGAGACAAAATAATACACGTTATGAAGAAACTATATGTGCATGTGGTCGGTGTGGGGAACGAGAAAAGATCGGAGTGACAACTCAACCCATTCTCACAATTCTAAATACCAAAAACAATCCAGAATGATGTCCTGAAATACCAAATTTAACATAAATTTCTGCCACAAAACTACAATTTTAGAAGATGATAAATTTAGCAAGAATAATCTTTTCAAAGATATTACATTAGCTAAGTACATAATTAAGGAAACACGTATGGTACTAAAATGATCGTGTCATAACAGAAAATATTAGAAATAAAGACCCTTCCAAATTTGCTAGAACCGTTACAAAATGAAACTAATTGATGAAATAGAGATTGTTAACTCACATTCTAGCAGAAGGTCTATCACCTTCCGGAGTGAGCCTCTGCCATGCATACGGTTTCTGAGCAGTATCCAACGCCCAAGCATCAGACAGAACTCTCTTCCCTAAATTTTTCAGATACAAAAAATTCGATCATCAATCCATAACATGTCGGTATAAATATTAATAATCCCTAATGGAAGAAAAAACAGATAACAAGACACATTCACGAATATTTTAACTCAATTTAGCATTTTAAGACAAATCTTCCAAGACAAAAGGTGTTCATGCTCGGCATAAAATTCTCAAAACTCCCAAATGAGGGTCCGGTAAGTGCCATATTGTTTTAAAGCTAGCAATTAAGAACTTTCTCATTGCATCAAAAGAATTCAAAACTAAATTAGACTTCAGAAACCACATCAGCAGAATAGCAAATTACATACCGTCATTGCCACTGACAGTCACGAGATATCTCTGCGCAACCAAGTCCATCACATGGCCATATCGAGGACCTGGACCCTGTCCTTGTACAACAACCCTACACTCACAAGAGAATAAAACCAACTAAACCCTCATTAAGATTCATCAAACTCCCGACAGATTAAAAAATCAGCATTGCCAATGTAAGCTCACCTATGCCATTTGAATTTGTCATTAGTCAAGTCCAGCACGTAGAGATCGTCCGTAGAATGGCCCGCTGGACCTATCCCGCCCTAACCGTGCACAAATCACTACAAATCAATACTAGTTCCATTTCCATACAAAACCAATTTTCTAAAAATCCCGAATTCGTCCAATTGATCCCCAATTAATCACCGTTTAGTCCCCGATTGATCCTCTACAAATCCGGATTAATCCTTCAATCCGATTCATTTTCCGATTAATCCCCAATTAGTTCCCAAAATGCCCTCTCCGCCCGACCTGCGCTTAGAGGTTTTTAGAACACTGTACAAAACCCAATAGCAAAAACTCCATTATTTTCACTCCTAACTAATAATTAAAGTGTCTAATCACCTGAAAATCTCGATTAATCCTTCAATCCGATTCATTTTCAGAGAAATCCCCGATTAGTTCCCAAAATGCCCTCTCCGCCCGACTAGCGCCTAACGTTTTTTAGAACTTTGTACAAAACCCAGTGGCAAAAACCATTACTTTCACTTCTAACTCATAATTAAGTGTCTAATTACCTGAAAAACAACCATGGTACCAACTGCAGCAGCAGCATGAGCAGCTCTAGGAGATGGTGGATCACCAGCAGGTCTCATTCTGCAACACAAGAACAACTCATCAACCCATTTCACCAAAATGATCTAAAACTCACTACAAAACCCAGATTCACAAAACAGGAACAAAATCAAAATAAAAAACCCAGTTGGGACTCTCAGTACCTACCTAGTCCACTTCCTGGTAAGCACATCGTACGAATGAACTGAATTGGTCACTCCAGCCAACCCTAGATCCCCAAATCAATAACCAAAACAAAACAACCCAGATCAAAATCACAAAAACCCACCAACCCAGATGTGAAATCAAGCACCAAATCCACCAAAATCGAAATTTTTTCAAAAAAAATTACTGATTCCGGGAGCGGCGGAGGCGGAGCCGCCCTCGATCGCGGTGGCGCCGCCGAACAGGATCAATCGAGGCCCGTGAGACTTGGTGGCGGCGACGGAGGTGAGAGTGTGGCCGCATCGAGGACCAGGAGCGTCTTCCTCGGACTCCCAATACGTCTCCAACGTTCGATACGTCGGAGCTGGGTGCAACCATGGCTTCGAGCCCATCGATCAACGGTCCGAACCAGAGCGAAGCTTGAAAGACCCAAAATTGGAGACAGCGAGTGAGTGTGTGAGAGAGAGAGAAGCGAAAAAAGCGAACCCTACACAACGGGTCGAGTTCAGGACCCGAATTTGGAGGTGGGTGTGTTGAATCGTGTGCTGTGCTTCGCTGGCTTTCCAAAAAGGTCAAAGCTTTACAGATTCAGAGCTCGTGAGAGAGAAGGTCAATGCGCCATAAATGTGATGGTCAACTACAGAGAAAATGTAAAAGAGACACTTTTTGGTTATTGAATGTGTTTCATGGAAAAAGAACAAATTGGAATGGTAGAGTTTGGTCACGGCTAGAGCAAGAGTGATGGAGAGAACCGGAGAGGTCCAAGAAATGGGAATTTTGGGCGTGTAGTATAGAGATTAATCGGAAAAGTCGAAGATTTTTTACAGCATTGACCGTGATGGAAAAAATTCTTGAATTCGACGAGTACTTGGTAAACTCAGTTCGACGTGGCAAGATATTTAAACTCATCCGGAACTAGTCTCAACCTCACCTTGTTGTCATCCATGGTCGCAACACATAAAGACGGGTATGGAGAAAATGAGAGAAAATTAAAGGGTTTGGAGATGTGTTAGGGACGAGATCACCAAGATCGCCATGAACCCTGTACCTCTCACATGCAAAGCGAGCACTCTACCACTTGAGCTACATCCCCAACTGCTTGTTCAAGAATTAGTAATCTTAGAAGGGTATTAAAAATACGTAAATGTCAATGACTTTAAATTATTTTGAAAAATAGATGACTTTAAATAATTTTGAAAGTTCATCTCAAATAATAAGATTTGTAAACTCACAGACTAATCAACAGTAACAGTTGAATCTCAAAGGTCCCCCCAACCAGCTCCACTTTATATTTACAGACAGATACCTTGTGGATTCTTTTGGTAAAGAGGTCATTGATCATAATTATAGTTTGACAACAAAAAACAAAATCCCTTTACATTATATAATATAAACAAATTAAAAATGACAACAAGAAGATGTTGAAAAAAAACATAGAACTGCATTGATACTTGGAAGTAGGTACATCATGGACTAAAGCGGATTAACAAAATTATTGTCTTCTTTCAACCTTAAAACCACAAATTGGATTTACTCACAAAACAAAACCATGTTTGTTTGTGATCTACAAAACTTATCCAAAGTAAGCATATTATGAAACTATTAGGATAATAACAAACCTAAATAGGCCTAAAACTCTTGTGACGCAGATCCAATGTCACCCTTGCCCTTGCCCATCTTCTTCGGGAGAAGATTCTGGTGAATGTTGGGCAACACGCCTCCATTTGCAATGGTGACAGTGCCCAGGAGCTTGCTCAACTCCTCATCGTTCCTCACAGCAAGTTGGATGTGCCTTGGAACTATACGATTCTTCTTGTTGTCTCTAGCTGCATTGCCAGCAAGTTCCAGGACCTGTGATGAGCACAATTGATTAAAACAAAATATGACACATTTTCAGTGTATTTATGTCTACGTTATCAATCAACACCAAACCCAGATTCCCATAATGGTTTCGGTTTCTTTATGTCTCCATTAAAGATCAACAAAAACAGAACCTGGTTCTCATAACACAATAATCCAGCAGTTTCTCAACACACAAGCCAACATTTTCTCATAAACTACAATTTCATTCTCTTTGCTTCTATGTCATCAACTTAAATATACAGCAAAGCATAATTAGAAAACCAACACTTCCCTAATTACACAATGTCAACTAGGCTTCAAACATTTTCTCAAAATCATACTCAAATTGATCAGAACAAAAAGAAAACAATTCCAATATCTTTGGTACTCAATACTCAATTATGAACCACAACATTTTTCTTTACAAGGCCTACAAACATACCGAAATTCCTAAAATACACAATAACCCATCAGCTACAAAACACCAACCCCACATTTCTAAGCAAATTCAATTTCTTTGGTTTTTGATAATAACCAGAACAATATACAATAATCCATCACTTACAAAAACAATGGAGTAGAATAACCCCAACTCCTAATAATCAAAATCCCCTAACACACAATAATCCATCCATTACAAACCCAAATCCCACATTTTCTCAGAAAACAAACAAACTATAAATCTCAACAAGATAATAACACAAACAAAACCTATTAAAATCATCAAACATTTCTAAGCAAATTCAAGTTCTTTGGTTCTCGATTATAACCAGAACAATACAATAACCCCAACCCCCTAATACAGAATAATCCATCCATTACAAAACCCAAATCCCACATTTTCTCAGAAAACAAACAAACAGTAAATCTCAACAAAAATAATCCACGACCCCCAATACACAATAATCCATCCATTACAAAACCCCAATCCCACATTTTCTCAGAAAACAAACAAACATACTAAAAATCTCAACAAAAAATAACACAACAAACAAAACCTATTCAAATCATAAAACATTTCCACGAGGTCCCTACACAAAACTACAAAAACCCAATCCCCATAACCTCATAACACACCAAACAGACAATAAATCACCAAAACCGAATAAAATCACAAGAACCCACCTCGGCGGCGAGGTACTCGAGCACGGCGGAGAGGTACACCGGAGCTCCGGCTCCGACGCGCTCGGCGTATTTCCCAGCCTTGAGGAACCGAGCGATCCTTCCGACAGGGAACTGGAGACCGGCCTTGTGAGACCTCGACACCGACTTCGACGACTTGGGCTTGCCCCTCCCTCCCTTGGTCGTTCCCGGAGAGCTCATCGCGATCGATCGATCGATCGACGTGTACGGACACGAACCAACCCTAGAAAAATAAAAACCCAAATCGAAGCGAAAAATAGGAACCGCGAGGACGATGAATTTGGAGATCGGTAGTGGAAAGTTATATAGGAGAAAGGGAGTGCTACGTGGAGGGTTCTGATTGGTTCTAATCAATCGTCGCGGATCGCCGACGTGGTGCGGTGTATAAGCAATTATTTGAAAATTCAGAAAGTGCGGTGTGTGTGAATTATGATAAATTCAAAATAAAAATATTATAGTTTCGCGATTCATTTTTCGATCAAGCGCCGTATCCTAAAACGACACCGTTTATGGTTATTCAAAATGTTCACATATATGCTAAAACGACACCGTTTCAAATAATCCATCCATTACAAAACCCAAATCCCACATTTTCTCAGAAAACAAACAACCAATAAATCTCAACAAAAATAATACACAATAATCCATCCATTACAAAACCCCAATCCCACATTTTCTCAGAAAACAAACAAACAAACTATAAATCTCGACAGAAAATAACACCACAAACAAAACCTACTCAAATCATAAAACATTTCCACGAGGTCCCTAAACAAAACTACAAAAACCCAATCCCCATAACCCAATCCCCTATTGCGCTTTAATATACTTTGTTGACTGTATAATTAACAAATTATTTCCATTTTTATACTTATAATTACAAGCATATGCATGTGAATTTTATGTCTTATGGGTTCAAATAAGATCAAGCAATTACTGGGTGTAAATTCAAAATAACAGAGAAACTGAAATTAAAGCTAAACTGATACTTGGATTGATGAGAAATTCCAGAATTTACACGAGAACAGTGATCTGATCTCCTACACTTTCTGCTAAAGATTTTGGATTCAGAGAGACACTGAAGAATCAAAATCAAAGAAGCTGAGATCGTTGGCTACATTGTGAGAGAGCAAAACTAGAACTCCTGAGAAGCAGAGCCGATCTCGGACTTTTTGTTTCCGGCGGTTTTCTTGGGGAGGAGGGTGGGGTGGATGTTGGGCAAAACGCCGCCGTTTGATATGGTGACGGAGCCGAGGAGCTTGCTGAACTCCTCGTCGTTCCTCACCGCGAGCTGGATGTGCCTCGGCCCGATCCGGGTCTTCTTGTTGTCACGAGCAGCGTTTCCAGCGAGCTCGAGAACCTGAGAAAAATATGAACCCAGAAATCGATTTAGTACAAAATACTGAGGAATTGAAGCAGATGGGCATGTGAAATAATACAGGATAAATTATCAGTTACGAAGAAAATTACATCCCGCACTTTCTCAGAAACCAAACAGTCAATAAATTACCAAAACTAGATTTGATATGAACTGGGTTACAAGAAAGAACCGATTCAAATGAGCCAAGAAATTCCCACATTTTCTCAGGGACCAAATAGACAATGAATCACAAACACAAGACTCATAAGTACCAAAACCAAACCCAAGTCCCACATTTTCTTAGAAACCAAACAGACAACAAATCACAAAACCAGACTCAATAAGTACCAAAACCCATTCAAATCACCCTCGTTAAACAAACCCACAAGCCCAATTCATATAATACACAGCAGCCATCAGTTATGATAAAAACCCAATTCCAGCATTTTCTCAGTAAACAAACAGACAGTAAATCACAAGAAACCAGAACCCAAAAGTACCAAAATCCAATTCAAACCACCAAACATATCTCAGAGGGCCTTTAAACCAAACCCAATTCATACAATACAAAATAACACACATCATCATATCAACCAAACAGGTCACAAATTTGCAAAACCCGATTCAAATTTAAGGCCATAAATACACAGCAGCCATCAGTTATGATAAAACCCAATTCCAGCATTTTCTCAGTAAACAAACAGGCAGTAAATCACAAGAAACCAGAACCCAAAAGTACCAAAAACCGATTCAAACCACCAAACATATCTCAGAGGGCCCTTAAACCAAACCCAATTCATACAACACAAAATAACCCACATCATCATATCAACCAAATGGAAAACAAATTTGCAAAAAATCGATTAAAGTTTCCAAAAACAAACCTCGGCGGCGAGGTACTCGAGGACGGCGGAGAGGTAGACCGGAGATCCAGATCCGACTCTCTGGGCGTAGCGTCCCTTCTTGAGGTAGCGAGCGATGCGACCGACCGGGAACTGGAGGCCGGCCTTGGCGGACCTGGTGACGGACTTGGTGGACTTGGGCTTGCCTCTGCCTCCCTTCTTCGCGGTGGTGGTCGCCGGAGAAGCCATTGATGGGTCTGGTTTTGGAGCTTCTTGGAGGAGACGAAAATGGAGGGTGAATTTGAAATCTGGTTGGAGATGTGTGTAGTAGTGACGAGAAGAGGTGTGGGTTGGTGTTGTTTATATAGAGAAGCTTGGTGGGCTGTGATTGGCTGGGAGGGCTCGGCGCGGATTGCCAGCGTGGCGGTTTTGGAATTGAGTTTTTATCTACTGCTTTGGTTTTGGGTTTGGAACCATCACGTGGGAGTGGGCGGTTTTAACAGTTGAACCGGACTTTGGATTTAGGGCGGTTTATGATTCGGTTTTGAACTTAATCGGTTGATTCGGTTTTAGGAAAATTAAAACTGAAGTCGAGGTGAGGGAATTCGGTTTGGTTCGGTCGGGTTTTGAACTTGTTAGTTTTGGTTTGATTTGGTTCGGTATTGAGTATTTCAGTTTTTTGATTGGTTCGATCTGTTGTGAACCGAATTTTATGAAATTTCTACGTTTTTAGACCATTTTGGCTTGTTATTTTACTCGTCGGTTTCTTGTTGGATTTTCTTTTAACCGGTTTTCATGTAGTTCTCACAATTTTTGACCATTTCGAATTATTGGTTCTGGTTGAATTTTCTTTAAACTGATTTTTATCAAATTCTCACATTTTAAACCATTTTGACTTGTTTTATTGTTGGCTCAATTAATAAGAATTTTTACTTCAAATGAGTCGTGTGTTCAAGTCAAAAACAGTTTATGGTTTGATTATGTTTTTTCTCGATTCTTATTTTGTAACCCATAACAGAACGGATCGAATTACAGTCCGATTCGGTTTGGTTGAATCAAACCAATTTGGTTGGTTTTGGTTTGGTTCTTTTTCTTATCATTTTGGTCGGTAAGATTATTTTTTTTTTGCATCTCTATGTGGGAATGGCAACGGGGTGGGTTTGGGGTGGGTTATGTATCCCCCGACCCTACCTCAATTCTAACTCTCCTGTTCAACTATGTCTGCTCCTCCCCCAGCCCGCTCTAAATTTAAATTTAAAATTAAGTCAATAATATCATTTTAAAAATTATCATCTTAATACTTTATACTACAAAATCTATTCGAGTGCCAGAAGACAAATTTATATACAATCATATGACACAAAAATGATAACTTAATTATAAGACAATGCTCTCTGATTCTTGAAAACCTATGTCTTAACCAAGATAAAATTAAACTTCAAATTCTATCACAAGACATTAATATACATTCAAAAGTTAAAAGGGTAAATTAAATTATCCATTAATAACTAACTGCAAAGTAAATTATTTTCATCATACATTTGCATTTAATAATGTTCACCTAGCAAATAGGTACAAGATAATTTATTCACTTTATATTCGTCTTACGAGTAAGTGTAAAGTATATTATTTTAGTTATATGACTATAATTTATTTTGTGTATATGTTTCAAATTGGAAGGAAAACTGCCCTGATATCACGTGGTATACATCAAATTTGTATACACAAAGTACCTATTTCATATTTGAACGACAATTTTAGCTCTCTCGATAAGAATGTGAATTAGTCGAATAGAGCCTTGTTTTATCAAGACTTAGCTTGACTCGAGAAATAAGGGTTTGTCTCGAGCTCGAATTAGTTTTGTTGGACCAACCAGGTTGAGCTTAATCTTGTTAAAATTATGTTCAATTTGACTTGTTTAGACTCTAGTGAGAAATGTTTAAATTGTTATTCATACAGGAAAATGGTTATTTGGGTATACAAATTTGAACCATGTCACGTGACATCACCTCGGTGGACGGGCATTTATTTGTCGTCCATCTTGTAGCAGTTTGAAACATATATACTTGATATTGTAACATTTTACTTTGCACTTATTTTCTCAGTAATTATTTGATATTGTAGTCACGTGATTAAAATAATCTACTATACAGTCTTGTGCACATGCCCACGAGTGAAATTCTAACATTTCTGGCCTCTCATCTTCTCTTGAAAATTCCCATCCGAACCTTTTTCGCTTGTGGCACTAACTTGACATAGAGAATAATCCCATTATTCCTTGAGTTTATTCATTAAAACTAAAGAGAACTCGATTTGTGAAAAAAGTGTTTGGCTCAGGCTCGAACAAGTTTATACAATCAAATTTGAGCTCAGCTCGATTCGGTTCACTTAAACTTTCATACAAATATTCATTAAAATTAAACGAGTAATTAACGAGCCAACTTGAGATTGGCTCGACTTTAATCGGCTCGTCTAATTTTATTATAAATATTTATTAAAATTTTAAATATATATAATAAATGAAATATTAGACGAGTCGGCTCGTGAGCCCATCCAGCCTTAAAAGGTTAGGCTCGAGCCCGGCTCGTTTATTAAACGAGCCCAGTTTTGAGCTCGAATTTGGCTCGAACTCGATAATAACGAATCTGAACCAAATATTTAACGAATTGAACTCGAGCGGCTGGTCAAAAGTTCGGCTCGTTTACAGCCATATTTGGATGCATTCTACGTTTAAACTTGTATCTAGATTTAGTTGCTCTTATACATAAAATTTAGGGCTGGACATTTTTGAACCCGAAATTGGTTAGAACCCAAAATGGAGCTGAATAGTAATTAATTTTTTTTTTGAGAATTACGAATAATAGTTCCATTTTGGTTCTAATTTTGAAGGAACTAATTAATTATGGTTTAGCTTTAATTCCCAAAAATCATAACTATTAATTATACTGATAGAACTGAACAAAAACCAAACAAGTTATAATATTTAAATTGCAAACTTTATATATCGTATAAGTTGTAATATTTAAATCATAACGTTTTCATATTGATTTTTACGATAGCAAAATTTAAGTTTTGCCCAATAAGCAGAGCCTAAAGTTGTCTAATTCAACTCATATATCAAGCCCAAATCAGTTACTTAAAATAAATCGATTGGTTATAACCAAATAATTATTGAGAACCATGCACACTCTAAAATAATGTGACATATAGGGAGTTAATTTTCAAGAACATAAAATCAAAGTTGAAGAAAATAAAAAAAAGGAAGGGGGAACCAAATTTTTTATTCTTATAAAAAGGAAAACCACACTTTGATATCCTAACATTTTTTTCTCTTTTGTATATCCAAACTATCTGTTTGAAACATGTGTTAACTTTGTTAAGTATGATATTGGGACATTTTGTTCACTCTTTATCCTACTCTTCTGCATCCACTACATCATTTTCTCCATTTCTCGACGAGAATTGGGAGGTCTTCTCGATGACAAAAGTTGAAAGGAGTCAAGAAGAACTCGTATCGATCCTTTTAGGAGTTCATGCACTATTCACAGAGGTGCTTTTTCAGCGTCTCTTATCTTTCTTTGGCGAGCTTGGATGGTCTTCTTGATGGAAATAGTTACAATGAGGTAAGGGGAATGAGAATCACTAATAATTGGACACTTTTGGATTTCAAGCTCCCACCTTTTCACATCTTTCTTTTCGGCGTCTTCAACTTATAGTTTAGACTATCCATTTGGCCCGAATCGAGGAGGGTGAACTTTCTTTTGGGTATTAAGGTTTGGAAGGAGGAGTTTTGGATCGTTTTCCTATTTGTCTTTTTGTGGAATCTCTCAACCATTTTTTTCAGTGTTTGTGAATGGCGAGTTTTGGGATTTGATTATGGCTTCATGCATCACTGTTAAGCTCCGTCGCCGAAAAAGACACCGATTGTTCATGATTGATATTTGGGTTTTTTTTCTTCAGCCGATGACATTTTGGGCATTTCATTTATTTAAATACTCACGTGTTCGCACGTGTCCTAATTTAATTTTGGTTCTCAATGCTAACAAAATATCGACAATTGTCTGAAATTAACACCTAAGCCACGGTACTAGAAAAAGAGGAAACTATTGGAAGGCGAATGAACAGTACTAAATACCATTTTCCCATCTAAAAACATAAGCATTTTCTTGTAATATTATATGGTTTTCCTCAACTACTCTTCAATTTATCCCACCAAAATATCAAGTTAAAACTCAAATCAGATAGCGATCAATGCCTACCACTAAGTCACTTAAAAATATAAACACATAACTTAACTAAAATAAGAACACATAACTTAACACTTGTTACGAAATTCATTAAATCAGGAAATAAATAAACGTTACAAAAAGAAAAGTATTTTTTTTAATTTAATTTTATTCTACGAATAAAAAATATAAAAAAAACAGAAAAAAGAAACTCCCCCATATAAATAAGAGCAAACCCTAATCGCTTTCTCTTCCTCAATCTCAAACCCTTCAAGAATGGTGGAGAGCTGCTTCAAGGTCGAGACCGTCCCCTTCAACCCCGACGGCTGGGGTCCGCCGGACTCCGCCGCCTCCGCCGCCGTCCCCTTCGCCCCCTTCTCCCGCTCCGACAAGCTCGGCCGCATCGCCGACTGGACCCGCAACTTCAACCCCAACAACGCCTCCAACAACCGCAACAACCCCAAGAACGACGCCGTCTTCGACTTCTCCGCCGACGGCGACTCCTCCTTCCCCTCCTCCGGCGACGGCGACGCCTCCTTCCGCCTCGTCGACGGCAAGCCCCCGCCGCGCCCCAAGTTCGGTCCGCGGTGGCGCTTCCAGCAGCACAAGCAGCTCCCCCAGCGCCGCGACGAGGAGGTCGAGGCGAAGAAGCGCGAGGCCGAGAAGGAGAGGGCTCGCCGAGACCGCCTCTACCACCAGAACCGCTCGAACGCGAACCAGACCCGCCGCGAGGCGGCGGCGTTCAAGTCCTCGGTCGAGATCCAGCCGGAGTGGAACATGCTCGATCAGATCCCGTTCTCGTCCTTCTCCAAGCTCTCGTTCGCGGTCTCTGAACCCGAGGATCTGCTTCATTGCGGAGCTCTGGAGTACTACGACCGGAGCTACGATCGCACCACGCCGAAGAACGAGCGCAGGCTCGAGCGGTTCAAGAATCGCAACTTCTTCAAGGTCACCACCACCGACGATCCGGTGATCCGGAGGCTCGCGAACGAGGACAAGGCGACGGTGTTCGCCACCGACTCGATCCTGTCCACGCTCATGTGCGCCCCTAGATCCGTCTACTCATGGGACATTGTGGTGCAGCGGGTCGGGAACAAGCTGTTCTTCGACAAGCGCGACGGCTCGCAGCTCGACCTGCTGTCGGTCCACGAGACCTCTCAGGAGCCGCTGCCGGAGGCCAAGGACGATATCAACTCGGCTTACTCGTTGAGCGTCGAGGCTGCTTATATTAACCAGAATTTCTCTCAGCAGGTTTTGATCAGGGACGGGAACAAGGTGAATCTCGACGAGCCGAATCCGTTTGCTAATGAAGGAGAGGAGGTTGCTCCGGTCGGGTACCGTTACAGGAGGTGGAAGCTCGACGAGTCGACTTATTTGGTTGCGCGGTGCGAGGTACAGAGCGTCCTCGACCTCAACAAGCAGAAGTCGTTCCTCACGCTGAATGCGCTGAACGAGTTTGATTCGAAGTACTCGGGGCTCGACTGGAGGCAGAAGATGGAGACGCAGCGCGGGGCCGTTTTGGCCAATGAGCTGAAGAACAACTCGAACAAGCTGGCGAAATGGACTGCGCAGGCGATTTTGGCGAATGCTGATTTGATGAAGCTTGGATATGTTTCCAGGGTTCATCCCCGCGATCACTTCAATCATGTGATCCTCGGTGTTGTCGGGTACAAGCCGAAGGATTTTGCTGCTCAGATTAATCTGAACACTGCTAATATGTGGGGCATTGTGAAGTCGATTGTTGATTTGTGCATGAAGTTGAATGAGGGAAAGTATGTTTTGGTTAAGGACCCATCAAAGCCTCAAGTGAGGATCTATGAGGTTCCTGCAGATGCTTTTGAGAATGATTACGCTGAGGAGCCGTTGCCTGAAGATGAGCAGGTTCAGCCGCTTGCGGATAATGCTGATGCTAACGAGCCAAATGCTGATGCTGCTGCTGCTGTGGATGACGCGGAGAACAAGGAGGTGGTTGATGCTCAAGCATAATGGGTAAAGATTATTAATCTTATATTGTTTTGCTTTTGGATATTGAATTTCCTTTCAGATTTTGCTCTTTGTTGTCTTTTGTTTAGTCTTTACATGTGTTATTGTTGAAATTTTAGTTTTGAATTGTGTAGTATATCTATGGTGTTAATTTTCAAATAAGTTTATTATAATTTTGTCCTATACATTTCACTGCAATTTAGTATCTTGATTTAGAAGGTTACATGACTAGGAGTTGGTATTGACATGGCATCAATATTATGATCCAAATAAAGTTAATAGCTGATAAACCTGATTTAAGAAATACTATAAAATATTAGAAGTCCCCCATTGCTCTAAGAGAGAAAACAAACCTATAAAACTAATAGCTGATAAACATGATTTAAGAAACACTATGAAATATTAGAAGTCCCTCATTTCTCTAAGAGAGAAAACAAACCTGTACATTAATGCAAAAGCTAAACCCTACTAATAAAGTTGAGGTTGTAGCATGGTAGCCAAAACCTATAAATTAATGATTATTAATCTTAAAAGTTTTGCTTTTGGAATTTGAATTTCCTTTCTAGTTTTGCTCTTTATTGTCTTTTGTTTTGGCTTTACTTGTGGTATTGTAATTTTTTTTAGTTTTGAAGTATATCATTGGTGTTAGTTCTTGAATATGATTGTTACAGTTCTGTCACATATATAAATATTTCACTGCAATGTAGTACGTGGATTTAGAAGGTAGGTTACATGACTAAGATTCAGTATTGACATGACATCAATATGATGACTTATAGCTGATAACAATGATTTAAGAAACCCTACTAATCATTAAATATTAGAAGTCCCCAGCTCTTTAAGAGGGAAAATAAACCTACTAATAAGGTTGATCTTATAGTATGGGAGCCAGAACCCTATGTACATAATGAGTAAAACGTTAGAATGTATTCTTCTCATTCATTGAATATTTCCTGTAGTTTGCTTGAATTTGATATTATTTGTGATGGATTGGAAGCTTTAGGGTACAGATGATTGGTCATATGAGCACCTAGTGTTGCTGGAGAATATTTGGTACTGGACAAAACTTTATTTGTCATCAATCTAAGTTTATACTCGGCAAAAGCAGATGATATTGGATAAGTTTAACTCAAGAGAATTTAGAAACTTAATTATGCAACACAGCTGGATCACCCTTTCATTTGTTGCGCTCCAGAAATTTCCGATCACTTTCCAAAAAAACTTGCTAAATAAACTTTCCAGTACTGTGCCCTAGAATCTACTAATTTTGTGTAGGCTTTTGCATGCGTCAGTCCCTCTCTTTAGATGCTGATAATGTGATATAAATCAGTTTTCTAAAAAATGCTAGGCGCTAGTTGGGCAGAGCTCCTTTTGGGCACTAATCAGGGATTCATCCGAAAATAAATTGGATTGAATGCTTAATCAGGATTTATAGAGGATTAGTCAGGGATTTTCAGAACATTAATCCACCTCCTAATGGGATGTAATTCATCTCTAAACATCTCAGATTTTAATCATTGATCATTTTTAGGGAATTATTTGCTTTTGAGCCTGGTAAAGACCCCAGACTTTCAAGAGTTTCTTTCCTTTTCCTTCCTTTTCCTTGCAATTGTATGTGGAATCTGTTCACATGGAAAAAATCTAATTTTTGTTGATTAAATAGATGATACAAGTTGATTAAAATAATTCGGTCTTGCAGGTAATAGAGGGAATAAGGAGCTTCTGATGCTGCAGACATGGGAGTTTTGTTCTCCATAAATTTCAACGTTTGGACTTTGAGTTATTTAACTATAATTATGGTTTCAAAAGAGCAGTTTTGGTCTTTACTATGTATGTACTGAGTTTGATGAAACTGTTTTGTGTTTTTTGGGTAGCTGCTCATTTTCTACATTCATGAAAACGATTTGGATCTATCTTTGCCTTTTTTGATATATTGTCCATTAAACACTAAAAAATGATGGGTTAGGTTTTGTTTATTTTGATCACCACACAACTAGATTGAATTGAACTGGTTTTTGTTGCTACTGTTCTTATAGCATGAATGATGTGTGTTTTTTTATCTGAATTGATCTTTTGTTTCAAGCCTTTCAACACATGCATTCATATAGACTATGTAGAATACTTGGTAAATGTTAATGAATCCTCTTTTAGTTCTTGGGGATTACAATAGGGCAGGTTCGGGGTGGAAATAGTCATTCTCGTTTGGGTGGAAATAGTCATTTTTGTCTGATTCAGGATATTTTGCAGTAGGCTAAGAATCCCCGAATATCTATCGATTAATTCTTGACTAGATTAATTATTGAATTTGATTTATTTTTCAATTAATTTTCGACAATCTCTGATTAGTCCTTAGACAACTCTCTTTTTATTAGTGTTTAGCGTTTTTTTAGAATATTTGTATTTCGCCTCTCTACATGATGACTTTGGGACAAGTTCGATTAATTTTTGACAGTCTCTGATTAGTCCTTAAACAACTCTCTTTGCCTTACTTAGTGTTTAGCGTTTTTCTAGAATATTTGTATTTAGTCTCTCTACATGATGACTTTGGGACAAGTTCGGGAAAGATTCAGTGATTTGAGTCCCCTCTCGAATTGGATTGCGAACATCGAGCCTATATTATTTATAGATTTCTTAATTTTTCCCTCCCTAATTGTGAAAGAATCATAAGACTTTTTATTGTCCATGATGATTTGAATATCAATCCCAACAACTTTATTTATATGCTACTCTTAAACAAACAATTCAAATTATGCATCTTGTACCTCTATTTCTCTGCATGGCTCACACCAAAACTTTGTTAAGAGAGGGAATGGAAATATAGGCTAAGAGCAAGTAAATGATTGGAAATGGAGTCCAAATCATGGGTTTCACAATCTTTCACCATCCATGTGAATCATTCTTGTCACCTCCTCCTCAATGCTTGCTCTCTAGGTGGGTTGTTTGGAGCCTAGGAAAATTTCAAGAACTGGGTCTTTTGTTTTCTTGAGAAAAAAAAAACTCATCCAACTAGTGTTTGGGCCCACTTTGGATTAACTCTAGGGGACCACTTTTGGTAGATTTTTATTTTTTTTGTAGGGCTCAATTGCTTTTATAGTATTGGAATATATAATGGGCACAAAGTGGTAGGAACAGCTAAGGTTGGGGTCAGTCCAAATAATGAAGTGCCCTAACTTATTATAAAATTTGAAATATATTTTTTCATAAATCTCAACTTTAAAAAAATGAAGGTTTGGGGCCCAAACATGACTTTCTTGGCTCTGTTCATTTCTTTTTTCTCTCTCTCTTGTTTATTGGAATTTTCTCAATTTTACATTTATTATGATGAGATTATTACAATGGGTGATTTGGTGTCTTATCATGGTTTGTCTTTTTGTTAATTAGCTGTTTATGTCATGGAAATTATTCTCTTATGAGACATGGTGGAGCAACAATTTAATGATTAACCCCACCCCCACCCCCACCCCCACCCCCAATACCTACTATTATTTAATTGGGAAATCATAAAAAATATTATCTTTTAACTATTCATGTTTTGCAATGTAAAAACTAAAAAGTGTGTCATTTATAGACAAGTTTTGTAATGCAATTTAATTTAAATTTTAAATTGTTTTTATGTATTTGCAAAAAGTTTTTTTTTGAAGCTTGCAAAAAGTCTTTTTTGTATGACCCAATTATTAATATTTAATTAAGTTTGTGGATATAATTCAAAATAAATAAGTATATTTTTGTTTTAGTAAATTAAAAAGTATTAATTTGTATGTTGACAATATATTTCGTGGGTATATTCACAAGGGACATTTAAACTTTTCATATTATTTTTTATTTCAAATTTATTTACGGGGTGACATGACATTTTATATACTGAAATGTTGATTCAAACTTTAAACTTGAATGCAAAGAGTAAATTTTTATTTAGCCCCTAAATCACTGATTAATTATTATTTTTGTTTCAATTTCCACTTATTTATACACATACTCATTTTAAAATTTATTTAATTTATAAGTGCGTGATTTAACGTACATACTTATGTTTCGTAGATCATTATTTTACACGTATTACTTAAATGACAATTTTTTTTGAAATGTTTAAGATTTGAGAATCTTCCGTTAATAAAACATGTATCATAATATGAATGTCCACTAATAGTTAAAAAATAAGAAGTAAAGTTGATAACCGTTGTAAATACATTTTGTCCAGTTACAGAATACTGTGTATTTATATCGATATTTTTTATGCGAATTGAATTCTCACTTGTACACACCAAATATTTGATAAATATCTTTTAACCATACATATATTTTCTGAAACGATTTTTCTTCTTAATCTAACCTCAACTTCATTTTCTATATATATCATGAATTATTTTACATCTTTAAATGAGTTTGCTTGACTCAAATAAAATAATACCAAACCAATGATCTTATTGACATAAACAAACTGTTTCATTAGATTAACTTCATATTTTTTTGTAAATTGGTCACAGTAATTAGGTTGTTGGGGTTGATGAGCTTTGGTTTCCAAAAAAAAATCATTAAAAAGGGAAAAAAAATTAATGAAGAGAAAGTGAAGGGAAATAAATGACAATAAATATGTGGATTGGACCAATTTGGGCCAACAAAAGCTCCAAACTTGGCTTTGAATGGTTTGTCCAAAGCAAAGCCCCATAGCTCCATAGCCACATACCTCCAAAAGGGTCCACAAATATATATATACAATACATACACATTTGTTTATTCGATTTTATGTAATATTTATATATTTTTTCACATCCATTTTCTTGTTTTCTTCAATTGGATAAAAGGGATTAGGTCGTACTGCTTCTGTATCTGCTCATTGATTTTTTTTTCTCTTCTTCTCCGATCGTCTTCTCTGGGTTTGTGACTGAGAATCTATGGTGGATTTGGAGAAATGGGTTGTTTTGTAGACACTCGATTGTGGGTCGGTGATGGGTTTTTGGAGCTGTTTCTGCGATTTACTGTGAAGATCACTGTTGGGATTTATTGATTCAGAGACTCTTTTTTTTGGTTTTGGTCTTTGGGGAAGCTCATGGCGGGTAGTAATGGAGTCAACGTCAGTGAATCGAAGGTGGGTTTTGTGATTTTATTTATAATTTCCTTTTTGTTTTATGGTTTTATCTCAATTTTGTTGGATTTGAAGTGGAAATGATGAAGCTGTTGGTGGGTTTGTTTCAATTTTGCAATTTTTTTGTCTGTTTTCTGGATTTGGGTCTGAGCTTGCTTCAAGTGGTTGTGCTGTTTTTAGTGCTTTTTTATGTCTAATTGTTGTTTTAATTTTACTGCTCACAGACATATGCTTTTAGAATTAGGAATGTTCACTTTGATTGGCTCTGAGCTTATGGTTTGAGCTTATGGTTTTTGCTGGAAATTTTAAAAATTAGGGTGTGTTTCAATTTGATTGAAATAATCTCAATGGTTTTGGATTTAGGCTCATATTGAATGTTTAAGTCCTTGTTCCTATTCTGGGTATATACATATTGTTCAATTCATAATGTTCATAGGATCAGAGTTGCCTTTTAGGATTGTTCACTTTGATTGGCTTGGAGCATATGGTTTTTGCTGGAAAATTGAAAACTTAGTGTTTGTTTTGTGAGAAAGAGGTTGAATTAGTTCACTTTGATTCTAATATCCTCAATTTTATTGGATTTAGGCCTATCTTCAATGTTTAAGTCATTGTTCCTTTTCTGGGTAATAACTATTGTTCAATTAATAATGTTCATATGACGATAATGGTTACTTTTAGGATTGTTCACTTTGATTGGCTTTGAGTTTATGGTTTTTGGCTTTTTCCTGAAGTTTAAAAATTAGGGTTTTGCGAGAAACTGTTGAATTGTTTCTAACAGTGTTCTAACTAACGTTAGGCGCTAGTCGGGCGAAGAGGCCTTTTGGGGACTAATCGGAAAATAAATCGCATTGAAGGATTAATCGGGAATTATAAAGAATTGATCGGGGATTTTTAGAACACTGGTTTCAAATATTCTCAATGGTGTTAGATTTAGGCCTATCACGAATGAATAATTCAAATATTCGAATATTGCTGGATTCATTTTTGTGAAAGTATCGATTTTTGTAAAAAAATTGTTATTTTGTTTTTTTGCAGAAGGTTGTTCCGCTCAATACATGGGTTCTCATATCCAATTTCAAGCTAGCTTACAATCTTCTCCGCCGGTCGGATGGAACCTTCAACCGCGACCTGGCCGAGTTCCTCGACCGAAAAGTCCCGTCAAACTCCAAGCCGGTCGACGGGGTCTTCTCTTTTGACCACATCGATAGGGCCACCGGCCTGCTCAACCGGGTCTACCAGTCGGCCCCCGAGAACGAGACCCAATGGGGCCTCGTTGAGCTCAAGATGCCGTTAAGCACCACGAAGATCGTTCCCGTCATCATCTTCTTCCACGGCGGGAGCTTCACACACTCGTCCGCCAATAGTGCCATTTACGACACCCTGTGCCGCCGCCTCGTCAGTACCTGCGGGGCCGTAGTGGTGTCGGTCAACTATCGCCGCTCGCCCGAGCACCGCTACCCATGCGCCTACGACGACGGTTGGGCTGCGCTCAACTGGGTCGTCTCCCGGCCCTGGCTCCAGAGCGGGAAGGACTCGAAGGTCCACGTGTATTTAGCCGGCGATAGCTCGGGCGGTAACATCGCCCATCACGTCGCGGCGAAGGCGGCCGAGTCGGAGATTGAGGTCCTAGGAAACATTCTCCTCCACCCGATGTTTGGCGGGCAAGAGCGGGTCGAGTCAGAGAAGAGGCTCGACGGGAAGTACTTCGTCACGGTGCAGGATCGAGACTGGTATTGGCGGGCCTTCCTCCCCGAGGGGGAGGACCGGGACCATCCGGCGTGCAACCCCTTCGGCCCCAACGGTAAGAGCCTCTCGGGGCTGAAATTCCCAAAGAGCCTCGTCGTGGTGGCGGGTTTCGACCTCGTTCAGGATTGGCAGCTAGGTTACGTCGAGGGGCTCAAAAAAGCCGGGCACGAAGTGAAGCTCCTATACCTAAAAGACGCCACCATCGGTTTCTACTTCTTGCCGAACAACGACAACTTCTACCGCCTCATGGATGAGATAAGCAACTTCGTGAACCCTAACTGATCATTGTATACTTCTTAACCTTTACTTATATATATATATATTCTGCATACGTAACAAGAGCTTGACGATTGTGTTAGCGTTACTATAGTTTGTTCTTCGTTCTTGACATTGTTCGTTTGATCGATCACTGTCTGAAGTTATTATTATTATGTTGATCGGAAAGTCTGGTCTGAACGTCGGAAACTCGTTCAGTGGAGTAACTCCCTGCTGGGTGATCCGGAGGGAGAAGGCGGGTTTTAGGGTTTGAGTGTTGATCTTTATATATATAATATGTTATACACGTATGTTTTTAGTATATGTTGTTCTTATATGCACTAATTTTAGGGCATGAAATGGAACAATTTCATGTTGTGAACTTGTATTTGTGTTCTGCATTAATGTAAATATGTTTTCTTTGTACTTTGTTTTTTCTGTGAACATTGTATTGTTTGTGTTTTATGTATTTTTATTGGTAATTTATAGCAGATGTGGGAATTGAGAATGCTGACTTCATACTTACTATATAAAGTTTTTGTTATTAAATTGGGAAGATGACTGAGGGATTATTCATAATTGGGTCAAATTGGATCATGAACTTTTTTTCTCTTAGTTGAGCCTCAAATTGGTCTCCTACTCATTACAATGCAAAATATATTTTCCTCTAATGATAATGTTAATGGATGGGTTTTTAAATACCGTTTCTGTTATCAGATCGGGCAGGTTGGGTCTCGTCAAATTTAGAGTATTTTGCCTCTTTATAGTATTTTGCCTCTTTATAATTACAATAGGCGTGTTTTGTAATCGGTGTCTCTTATTCTACTGAATCGGGATACCAATCCTCGTTCCCACCCCATCAGATCAAGGATACCGATTTTGTCAGATCTGAAATATTTTGTCACGATAAAATGATGATTTGACAAATTTTGTAATTCTTGTTTCCTATCCTATCAAATCGGGAATAACGGGTTAAAGATTCTTGATCCCTATTCTATTACCGATTTTGTAATTTGACGAGTTCAAAGATTTTTGTTTATCTCTGGCTGACTGATGTTATGCATTGGAGCAATGAACATGTTTTGCTTAATGTTTTAAAAATTACGGACTTGTTCAATTAAATTTCAGACTAATTCTCGATTAATTTTCAGAAGATACTCCGCACTCACGACTAGTGTCTATTGTTTTTTAAAAAAAAACTGGTTTTAGTAAAATGAACAATATATCAGTATGGACTTGAGCATGATTATCACAAAGCAGCAGCTGGTAATTTCTGAATTTTATTCCTGTATAATATAACACAAATTAGGAACAAAAAACCAACCTCAGGCACTTCACTGAGCTGTGCCAACACAAACCATACAGAATAGTAATTACAATTTTACACTCGTGTTTTTTACGGAGACTGTAAGGATACTGAATAATGGCAAAATGGCAAAATCTTGTTATATACTATCAGGTTTTTGCAAGACGGTGATGTGTACTTTGTTAGTGGCAAAAAGATGTACATAATAAAAAAAATCAAAGTTCACGACACATTTTTTCCATTAACAAATTACACTGTATCATCTTGGTAAAGTGTGATAGTATACAAGTTCTTACAATTTTCCCTTGAATAATTGTGTCAGCCACAGCAATCCAATCCAATAACAATCTATCTGCTCGGTTGCTGTGGTAACACCACGAATGACATCAGTCTCTCTTCTTCCCCGTTTCTGAACTACTCTCCGAGATCTAGTTTTTATCTGCATTACAAGAAAGAGGTGTGATAGTGATCGATCTTGGACACAACCTTCGTGTCTTTATAGACTTTCATAAGCATTCAGCGCCTTTGCAGTCTTGACGGATCATATGGTTATCAAACCAGTTTCTGCAGAATCATTGCAGTAAAATCAATTAATGAACACTCAATGAATGGCCACAGCTTGTGGATATAGTTTCGTAAGCATACGCATTAATATGGTTTTGGCAAGAATAGGACCACGAGAAAAACGCTTGCAAGTGAGCATTTGTAACCTATTTCTGGAAAAAAAAACCCCATTTTGAGATCTTTGACATCATAGACTACTAACTATATAGCATGGTGCAACAAGATACTCGAAAATCCGATAGATGCACAATCTAATTCTTAATTCAACTCAATGAATAGCTAAACTTTTAGGTATAGTTTCAAAAGAATGCATTAATAGGGTTCCGGCACGGATTAGGACCACATGAAAAGTGTGCATTTATAATCCCATTTCTGGAATACCCATTTTGGCATCCATGCTTGAATGCTCGATAGAACTTTGATTTAATGGAGGGTCACCCAAAATCATATGCTCGAATATTCGTTAGATGCACAACCTAATTCTGATTCAACTCAATGAATATCAAAACTTTTAGGTATAGTTTCAAGAGAATGCATCAATACGGTTTTTGGCAAGAATAGGACCATGATAAAAGGCTTGCAAGTGTGCATTTATAACCTATCTCTGTAAAAAAAAAACTTCTTTTGGCATCAATACTTTAATAGAACTTTGACATAATGGAGGATCACCCGAAAAACCATATGTTCGAATATTCGTTAGATGCACAACCTAATTCTGAATTCAACCTAATGAATATCTAAACTTTTAGCTATAGTTTCAAAAGTATGCATTCATAGGGTTTCGGAAAGAATAAGACCATGAGAAAAGCTTAATAGAACTTTAACATAATGAACTATGAACTACATAGCATGGTGCAATGAAGTCGAATTTCAACATATGCTCGAATTTTAGATGCACAGCCCAATTCTAAATTCAACATATCCAATAAAGATAGGCATGTTACGACTTAATCGTTCACAATCTAGCAAAAGCAACCAACAATCAGGCTGACTGTATACGAGTTTCATGTGCTACAAAAGTGTTATGAACTGCACTGATACAAACATGCACTGAAAACATTCACATCCACCGAAGGTTTTCAGATTATATATGCTACGGTGCAGATATAGTAGTAAACTAAGAATCGTTGAATAAAGAGCATGAGAAGAGTAGTACCTTCGAATTGTTTGGATCCTCTATTCGTGGATGCTGACGGAACTCTGATATCCATTAGCCGAATGCTTTGAGCAATTTCCAGACAGGAAAACACTGCATAAGTTAACATTACAATTTACAAATAACGCAATTTTGATGGAAGTTGATATCCATTTTTGTACATCAATCCTATTACTTTTTGAGCCTTGTATCTTTTTCCCCAGGTTAAATAGGCATTGAACGCAATCAAATATGTTTTTCTTGTGAGTCCGAGATGCAAATTTTCTATCCGTGAGAGGGTATTCTCCACTTCCTCTAGGCAACCTTGTTTTCCATACAAAATCATCATACCATGATATATGGATCGACAAACTCTCCACCCAGCAGATTCTGCACGCGTCATGAAGCCTGAAAGTCTATCAACAGCATTGCACCTGAAGTAACTTCCAGTAATCGCATGCATCACACGCAGCGCTTGCACACATGTCCGGCGTTCAAATGCCTCGTTTATTGAGCTTTCCATTATGTCTAACCGAGTTTCTTGTGCGTAAACCCTAATCAATAGAACATTCAACCATGGCCTGTACTCCTCTTTTGGAATAAGTTTAAGAAATGTGTGTATCCTCTCGAGTCTATCTGGATTAGAGCTCTTAACATACGCACATATCATTGCTCTGATCAATGCAGGATTAACATGTTTATGTTTTACCAGCTTATAAATCTCCTCCATCTTTTCCAAATTGCCAGAATGTGCATATCCACGTAGCATAAGCAAGTAGGTTTTCACATCAGGCTTCACAGGACTATCGTTCATCCTTAGAAAAGTGTTCTCCATGCCATCCCACATCCAACTCGTCACATATCCACCAATTAAATTATTGTATGTATCCAGGTCAGGATGAAAATTTAATTCTTTCATCAATTGAAATGTTTCTTCCATTTGATCAACCAGCATCAGGCGACCATAGACTGATATAATAATGTTGTACGTTACAATTGAAGGAACACAGTCTGCATCCCTTTTCAGATCCTGGAACACCGACAAACATTTATCAGCAAGACCATTCCACATGTATGCACCCATCAGCGCGTTATAAATGGAAGTTGTCTTAATTCGATTGCTCATCGCCTCAGTGAACCAATCAAGTGCAAGATCGACTTTCCGAGTTCTACCAGCAATCGTAATGCCCTTAGAGTATTCCTCGGGTGTCATAGGGAGCCCACATTTCCCTAGCTTCCTTCTCCAATTTAAAACCTGAATGTGCATATAGATACAGAAGATAACATTACCATCAATTTTGCAATTCAGTTCCATCTTTTTCACTCAACAAATCATATCACAATTCATACCTCAGAATTCAAAATCCTAGTACAAAATGAGAGTTGAAAAGACCTAAACAAGAACATATACGTGCAATGCAATATCAAAAATGAACTGTTCAATGTTATCATCAAGCTATTGCATTCCATAAATCTCACAATCACCAATAAGCACCTCTGACCCACAATTAATACCTCATGATTAAAATTTTCAGCTCATTCATCAAAATCCTAGTATGAAATGAGAGTCAAAAAGACCTGAACAATAACAAATATGCTCAGCGCAATCTCAAAAATGAACTGTTCAATGGTATCATCAAGCCATTGCATTTCATAAATCCCACAATCACCAACACAAGCCTCAAACCAATCACCACTGATCCACAATGTACAACTCAAAAATCAAAATCCCAGTACGAAATGAGACAAAAAAAACAAATAAAACACATATGCTCAATGCAATCTCAATACATACACACATAGCGAACAAAAAACCTAAGTATACTAATATATATAGACATATAAAACATTACTGACAATGTAATTCCGTTCAATCTCACTCAACAAATATAACTGATCAATGGCATCATCAAGTTATTGCATTTCACAAACCCCACAATCACCACAGACCCACATTTACAACTCAAAAATCAAACTTTTAGCTCATTCATCATAATCCGTCTACGAAATGAGAGTTCAAAAGACCTAAACAATAACAAATACGTTCAATGCAGTCTCAAAAAATGAAGTGTTCAACAGTATCACCAAGCTATTGCATTTCATAAACTCCACAATCACCAACACAAGCCTCAAAGCAATCACCACTGACCCACAGTTTACAACTCAAAACTCCAAATTTCAGCTCATTCATCAAATTTTCAGTACAAAATAAGAGTCAACAAGACCTAAAGTAGAACAAGTACGTTCAAATGCAATCTCCAAAATGAACCGTTCAATGGTATCATCAAGCTATTGCATTTCATAAATCCCACAATCACCAACACAAGCCTCAAAACAATCACCACTAACCCACAACTTGCATCTCAAAAATCAAAATCCCAGTACAAAATTAGCGTAAAAAAAAGTTCAAATTCTATGTAATCTAAAAATGAACTATCCAATGGCATCATCAAGCTATTGCATTTCATGAATCCCACAATCATCAATAAGCACCTCAAAACAATCACCTCCAACCCACAATGCATACCCCAGATTTCAAATTTTCAGCTCATTCATCAAAACCCCATTACTAAATGAGATTCAAAAACACCTAATCAAGAACAAACACGCTCAATGCAATCTCAACACACACACACACACACACAGTGAACAAAAACAAGTACCTCCAGAGCCAAGCGACGCCGAGGAAGTAAATGCTTCATCAACTCAACACCAGCTGCTCCATCCGCATAACTTAGAAGCAAAACCTTGCCCTTCTCTTCCAAAACCCTAGCGACCTCCTCAGACACGCCGCCACACCCAACCAACTCGTCGCGCAGCTTCAAGACCTTCCTCTCCAGATCCTTCTTGGCCATGGCGTCGTTGCGATGGACCTTGCTCCCGAACAATCCAATGAAGCCTAGAAACGGGTTCGCCTCCGGAACCTGAGCTTCGCTGCTGGTTTCGCGGCAAAACCTGAAATCTGAGAAATTGGGGAAGGCGAAAATGGCGGGAGAGATGGATTTGGATCTCGAGAAGCTTCTCTGAAGAAAAATCTCCGATTGAGCTGCGATTGAGTCTCCGATCCTCCATGTTCGCTTCATTGCTTAGCGAAGATCGCGACACAGAGAGCGAGAGAGATTGGTCTTGGTCGTGTTCGTCTTGTTGCTTTGGTCTGGTTGCAGAGTTTAGATACAGTGCTGTTTGGTAACGACGATGTGCTATTCTGGGTTCTGTTTGGTAACGGTGATGTGCTATTCTGGGTCAGGTTGAACGTAACTTGACTTTGGTTACTTGAGCTACTGAGCCTCTTTATGTAGGATTGGCCTCTGAGGCCCAATATTTGTTTTGGGCTCAATTTTTTATTTTGGCCCAGTATTTGTTTTGGGCTCAATATCTGTTATGCTGGCCCACCAACATATGAGGTAAACATGTATGTGATGCATGGAGGATGCTAGGGGTGCCCAAAAATACTCGAACCGACCAAACCGAACCGATCGGACCCCAAAAATAATCGAAATGAGAAAACCAAATTGGTTCAATTTAAAATTGAGTCGAACCCGAAACTCCATCGGTTCGGTTTTGATTTAAAATCTATTGATTTGGATTTTGGATATATGGCTCATTTAGGCAATAGATATTTATTAATTGGGCCTAAAAATACTGGGCGAACAAGTAATAAGTCAACATCAGCCCATAATGTAAGAATTTTATGAAAATCGGTAAGACAAATAATAAGTCAAAATGACTGAAAATGTGAGAGTTACATGAAATCCGATTTACAAATAACTAATTTGAATAGAACCAAAACTAACACACTTAAAAACAAATAAAATTGAATCATGTCGATTCAGTTTCAATTATTATTTTTTTAAATCGAACCGACTTAAAGCCGAATGTTAAACATGAGAAACACACACCGGTGACAAACCCAACTAAAAGGGATTTTCTGTACAATTTGATCAAATTCGATATATTAAAGATCAATTTTGAATGGAACTTAAAATATTTTACATAAATTGATCAAATCTTGATTTGAAACTCGGATTTGACTTGATTAATTTTACTGTACCATACAAATTAACATTACTTTATAAATATGTTATATCCAAATTCAATTTGATCTACCTCTCCTCTTTCATTGCCCCAACTTTAACTTTAAACATCATTTTGTGAATCATTTTTGAAGTCTAAATGTCTTGATCATGAATCAATGACCCACACATATAGTTGAGTATTGTATAATTATACACAAAGTAATTGTCCTAATCATGAATCAAATGCCAATGACCCACATAGAGGTGGGTCTTATATATAGTTATATTATATAAAGTGACAATGACATGATTTAATTTTTTTAATTTCCTTGACAATACTCCACAAAATAACTTTTTTTAGTGGTGCAAGAATCTCTTTAACTTGCTTTGCTTGCACCAATCTCCACTAAACATTAAACATCAAGTCAAAGGAATGTTGGATTAAGAATTTAAGAATATCAAATGTAGGCCATGGATTAGGTTTCCACTTCCATCAACCTCACAACAATATCATGTTTAATTATATGTCCTTTCCATGTGTCAATTGACTCAATTGTTGAGTGTGTAGTTTATTTTATTTATTAATATATATTTTATGGTTTATCTTGAAATAATAAATTATATTTGGGTTACTCTGATGTTATACTTTAATGATGATTTAAAGGTCCAATATAATTCATGATTGACACATAGATAAAAAGGTAATGACAATTTGTTACACTTAACTATAACGAAATTATACTTTCATACCATAATTATTTTTCTCTTTTTTCTAGTACCCTAACAATTTTTTTTGTGACAACCTACATCTAAATAGCATAATATACCTAAAATACTCTTGGGCAGATCAATGAATCTGATTTGAACCGACCCAATTGCAATTTGAACCAATTTAATATTAATATTAGTTCAATTCTATTTTTTTTCGATTGAACTAAGGGTATTTTAGAGGTAGGTTGTCACAAAAATATTGTTAGGGTACTATAAAAGAAAAAAAAATAGTTAAGATATGAAAGTGTCATTTCGCTATAGTTAAGTGTAACAAAGTGTCATTATTCTTAAATAAAATAATAACCCAAATCAAACAATTAGCTTCCTATTCATTTTATATGCAAATATATGAACATTTACATCATCATTTATTGACTAATTGTCTAATGAACATCTATCTCCTAACATGTGTATAAAATAAGAAAAAAATGATCTTCAAGCATTTAAACTTTGTTAAAATTAATGAATGATAATAGTTTTATGCATCTTGTGGAGAGTTGTGAATTCCAACCAAAAACAACAAGAGGTGAGTTAGAGATTGAGCTATAAAAATTAAATAATAGTAATAATAAGACAAAAACAAATTTCCAAAAATAAACTCTTCCACCTAAACTCAACCTCATTCACATGTCCATACCTTCAACTTTATTATAAATATGATCTTCACATTTATATTAATATCCATATGCATGGACCACACTTATCTACACTTGCCCAAAATATAATTTACATTTATGGGCAATATAATTTGTAAGTGAGAAGTGATAATTATAAGAACACATTTAATTTGGTTTTCGAGTTTTTAGGTGCACAAGATTTTAGCATAAATAAGAGTCTAGTGTTGAATTTATACGCTCATTGTATCAGGCAAAATTTTTATTTTTTGCGTGTATTTTTTATTACAAAACGTGAATCATTTTAATCTGACATGCACGTGAAGAGATGCATTAAAGTCGATATTGAAAAGAAAAAAACTCATTCATCGTTTAATAAATATCTTGAAGATTCGACATAGAGTTAGAATTTGATTCATTTTCACATGCATCATGGGCTTTAAAATTTCTAAACTTGTCTAATTAATACTGTGTTTTTATCTCTAATCCAAATATTTTCGTTTAATCATTAATAAATTCATGTTTAGTCACTGTTTACGCCCATCTCCCATATTTTTGTTCCGGTCAAATACTCACGATCCACTTGCACAACTCTATACACAAGGTGATTTATCAGTCTGACTTATATATAAGAAATATGTCAACCAGACTCGCACATGACATTCACCTATAAGTTTGAAATTTACCTCCCCTTTCACGAATAAGGATAGAAAAAATCCCTAAACTTGTTAGAAATTCAATACATTCGACCATACGAGTTAAGAAACACATATAATTAAATTTTCAAACCCGACGAAAGCCCAATATCTTAGTTCAACGGGCTAACAGACGTGATCACTGAATCTGTCTCTTGCAATGATAGCAAGGGCATAGTGAAATGAGAGAGAAATGAAATGGTGGGTTCATTCATGGGGAAAGAGACTTGGGACATATTGGTGCTCAACACATGCTTTTATCATATGATTCACATATAGTAAATAGCTGTCCCCAATTGCACTCATAAACACATAGTCCCGTGCATTCCTTAAAAGCTGCTCTCCCCATTACCATCAATCCTTTCGTCATTTTTAGAACCTGACTCGATCTGAACAACAAAGTTTATGCTTGAACGTTTTAAAATATCTCACGTGCGACTAGCATGTTATTTATTTTGAATCATTTGATAAATTTTTGATGAATTTACGATCAGTCCTTAACATTTGTACATGTCTAACTAGCGTTTAACGTTTATTTACAATATTGCATACATCCTTTTACGCGTATAACATTAAAACAAATGCTTGCACATGAAAAAAAATAACGTCGGGAAAGTAACGGACCATCGAGAATATTAACAAACGAGACACTCACAAATATAAACACACATACACTTCGAACATAATTTTGTTTTTGGTACTGTACTATTTTTTTTCGAAATTTATCCACAATCTAATTTTTATTCATCACTCTTTACCACAATAAATGAATTAAATTAAATACCCCACAAAAAATATAAGTCTCAAAACTATATAATAAACAAGAAAAACACCACAGATAGAGCCTACATGTGAAATTACGATTTTACCCTCCCCACCCAACGCACTGAACCGCTTGTAAAATTACGAATTTACCCTCTTCATTTGATGCACTTGGCCATTTGTAAAATTACGATTTTACCCTCTCCACCCGACGCATTGAGCCGCTTGTAAAGTTATGAATTTACCCTCTCAACTCGATGAACCGAGCCGTTTGTAAAATTACGATTTTACCCTCTCCACTCGATGCACTGGGCCGTTGGCCTGGTCTTCTGCTTCCCGGCCTTCAACGGGCACGGCGTCTCCACCGGCGGCACCATGCAGTTGTACTGCACGCACAGCGAGCTGCTCGACGGGATCTCAGCCGTCGGATCGATCTCCATCCCGGTCAGGAAGTTGTGCTGCAGGTACAGCGTCGTTATGCTCGCGGCCAGGAGCCGGTCCACGAGGCTGACCGGCACCTGGCCGGTGAACCGGTTGTTGTTCAGGTACAGGTTCGACACGCTCGACAGCAACGGCGAGATCGGGCCGGAGAGCCGGTTGAAGCTCAGATCGACGGTCTGGATCGAGACCTGAGCCCTCGGCCGGACCGGTCCCGAGAGCAGGTTTCGCTGGAGCTGGAGGCTGGTCAGCGGCGAGTCGAAGACCCGGTCCGGGATCGAGCCGGTGAACCGGTTCATGCTGAGGTCGATGTAGTTGAGCCGGTCTAGTGGCGCCAAGAACCGGTCGATCGGGCCGGCGAGCCGGTTCACGGCGAGTGAGAGGTACTGGACCGAGCTCGGGATCGTCGCCGGAGAGATCGCTCCGTCGAGGTCGTTGTGCCTGAGGTCGAGCCGGGTCAGGACCTGCGACCCGAAAACCGGGACCGGCCCGGTCAGGTGGTTGTGTCCGAGGAGAAGGTTCGTGAGCTCCGGCAAGGCTCCGACCGCCGGAGGGATAGCTCCGGCGAGCTGGTTGTAGCTCAGATCCAGCGTCCCGAGTCGCCGGAGCTCGCCCAAACCCGCCGGAATCTCGCCGGAGAGGAAGTTCCGGCTGATCGCCAAGAACCTGAGGCCCGTCAATTGAGAAATTTCCGGCGGGATCGAGCCCACGATCCGGCCGGGGACGACGGAGAGCTCGGCGAGCTCCGAGAGCCTCCCGATCTCCGGGTCGAGCCGGCCGGTCAGACCGGGAGCTCCGGCTCGCGGGTCGCCGAGGTTCAGAGAAATTACCCGGTCCGAATCGCAGTAAACGCCTGGGAAATTGCAAGGATCGGCTGTGAAGTCCCAGGAGCTGAAGAAATTGGAGCCAGGCATGTCGTCCAGAGACTTCCGAATCGATTGAAGAGCCAAGAAATCGACCGGATCGAGAATCGCATCGCAGAAAATCAGAAACCCAGAAAAAACAACGACCCAGAAACTAAACCCAGCTCGATCCGCCATTAAAGCACAGAGAAAAAAGAAGAAAGAAAAAAAAAGAAGCTCTGTTCCTGGAAATCGAAAAAACAGAGGAAGGTCTTTATATACAGAGAGAGAGAGACCCTTTTTTCGCTTTTCCGTGAAGAGAGAGCTAGGAAAAAATCTCGTGGGAGCTTTAATGGAGGATTTGGAGAGGAAGAACCAAGAATCGGAGGTTTTTGACAATGGAGGTTTTGTTTTTGTGGCTTCACAGAGAAGATGCGAAGCTCTCTGTGTGTACTATAGCTTTAGGTCAGAGACGACCATTTTCTTTTCTTTTCTGTGTTTATTTTTATTTTTTAATTAATAATTTGTGGTGTTTGGGCATTGGGAATGGGGAGGGTTAAACGGCTGTCCGAGCCTACGTGGGGATCCGAAGCTGAGGCTCGGAGTGACAGCTCAGCTGTGGCTCGGACGGGGGTCACGTGATGGGAGGTGGTGAGGTGGCATGAATACACCGACCAAAAGGGGTTGGGTGACACGTCAGCAACCGGTCCGGTCCAGTCCAGGCCCAAAGAACAGTTGGAAAGGGCCTAAAGGCCTTTTTGGTGTGACCTTGTTAAGGACAGTGGAGGTTGTCGGTGGTCCAGACCAAGCCGAAATGACCATTTTACCCTCGTGGTAAAAACAGTAAAGGGAATAGAACGACACAAAAGAGTATTGTATAATAATTTGTTAATAACATAATTGTACAGTGAATGAAATATGCCGAAGGTTTGATTTTGAGTCGGTTCAGTTTGATTTTGAACCGAACTGATTAATGTGTGAAAGACAATTGGTTTTTGATTCGGTTCTCGTTTTGTAAACCAAAATCGTACTTACGAAGTTTCAGTTTATTTAATTTTCAGGTCAGTTCTGAATTTTTTGGACATTCTAAAAAATATGCGTATGTAATTTTAAAAACAACAAAAGTGCATTCTTTCAAAATAAATAATGTCTATGAAATTAAGGACTATAAAAACTATTTCATAATTTTTTCTAAAAATAACATATATTATTAAAGATTCTCAATTCTTAACTTCAACAATGTTTTTGTTAATTTGAAAAATACATATATTATGCATAAAAATATAAAATTCACATATTTTTTTATTAGCATTATAGGAGTGTAAACGATCTGACTCGAGTTTTATTTTGGTAAGACTAGGCTCCGCTCGTGAAAAAAGTGTTTGGCTCAGACTCGAACAAGTTTATACAACTAAACTTGAGCTCGACTCAAAGTAAAATAGACAAGCTCGAACTCAGCGTGACTCGATCAACTTAAATTTCATTACAAATACTCATTAAAAATTAAATAAATAATTCATTAAATAATAAATAAGACCTCTTGATATTAGTTTGACTTGATTCGCCTCGTCTAACTCTATTAAATATATAATTAATTAATTATTAAACATGTTGTCTCGCGAGCTCTATCGAGCCTTGAAATGTCAGGCTCGAGCATGATTTGTTTATTAAACGAGTCCAATTTTGAACTTAAACTCGACTCGATCTCAATTATAACGAGTTAAAACCGAATATTTAACGAGACGAATTTAAACGACTCGTTAAAAGCTCAACTCATTTACAACCCTAATTAGTAACGTAGACAACAAACTCTTGCAAAAAAGTGTCATTGAGATACATTTTAACCATTACCCCATCAAATAATCAAATGTACTATTGATTTTAATTTTGGAAATTATCTATGTATGTAAGGAAACTAATTGGTTTTGACCTATTTTGACTAAAAACATGATAATAGTGTGTTGGTCAAAGGAAAGAACTTGGTCAGAGTAGAATCCTAAAAAAATCTTTACATTGACCAAAAGAAAACAAAAGCTCAGATTGGCTTTTAACTTGTTTATTTATGGGTCTAATGTTGTTGTTGCTCATGTCTGAGTGGCAAAACTGTAAATTCAGAGTAAACTTGTGCAGCAAGATAAGGGTAGATCAAGGGTTAAAGATCTTGAAAACTTCAACATAGATGAAAAGTAAAGAGAGACCCACAAGTGTTAAATTTGGTGAGGTTGGGTTTATGGCACAGTGCACCAACCCCAACAACCCAAAGAACAACTGTTCCTATCATGGGTCTCATGAGCTAACAATACTTAGTTTCTTTTGGTAACCTCTAAGACATTAAAATCAGTAGGGGTGTGCAGGTGGAGTTTGATCACCATGGAGTGATTCAAGGAAATGATCAATTGATATTGATGTAAGCGTACGTGACTAGGAATAATTTTTTATTAAATTTTTTTTGATTCCTGCGAATACTGAAGATGATAGATTTGAGAAAATGGATAATTACATTTTACTACGGTTAAAATGACGAGTTTTACACTTTACTATAGTTATAATGAAAAATTCTAATTGAGGTCAGTTAATTGTGTTTTTTTTACATTTTGCTCTAACACCGTCAAATGTTGGATGGAAAATTTTTAAATATTGTAAAAAGTCTAAAATGCCATTAACTATTCATCAAATTTTCAAAAAGCTACCCGTCATATTCATTTTCTGATTTATTTTTTGTTTTTCTCTTTTAATTATTTTGTTTTTCCGAAAGACCACACCATCCGTTTCACATTTCTAGTGTTTTAACTGACCCAAAAAGTCCCCAATAATTCTTCTGTTTCTATGTATTTGAGGGTATATATGTCATTGTGAAAATTTTAACAGAAAAAATTGTTAAAATAGATGGAATTGAGCAATATGTAAGAAAAAAGAAATTAGCGTAACTCAATTTGAATTTTTTATTTTAGCGGTAGTAAAGTGTAAAACATGTCACTTTAGCCATAGTAAAGTGTAATTATCCCTTGAGAAAAACCTCAACTTCAAAAAACTAAATAACATAAACGTTGGACAATGCTTAAATAGCCAAAAAAACTAATTGCAGAAAAGGAAATCCTAGACTTATTGGGAAAAAAATAAATTATAAAAATTGTCAAAAGTGCCCGGAACTTAGGAAATTACGATTTTGACCCTCAAGATGACATCGGATGGCCGAAATCCATCGTACATTATGGCAAAGCGATGCGTTTTGCTCAAAACACCGTTTCCGCCCAGAAAACACTAGTCCTTTGTCGAACTCCGACACTTTTCTGACTTGCACTGCATCATCAATGGTGATCAGTTTTTAAGCTTAAGGGCATTTATTTTGTATGACTGCAGGCGGATTTTATCGGACATTTTCAATGTTTCGCTAGTTTTTATCAGGCGTTCTGCTGATGGTGTAACTCATTGCTTAGCTGAGATGCGCTTGGCGGAGAATGTTGGTCCCTTGTGTCCCGCCTGGTTTTGATGTGGATATGTAGTAATAGTTCTTTGTTACCAAATTTTCATGGGGGTATGCATTTTGGATTAAAACTGATATCTAAACCGAACTATATTTGAAATATCGAGAATTATAAATATGGTTCAATTTTAGTTAAATATTTTAAGAAACAGTCAATTGCAATTTAAGTATGGTTCTTATAAGATAAAATTCACAATTAATAGAAGAAACATAACCGAAATAGTATATAAATATAAATTATAAATTTTGATTTTGATTTTAAATGCATGTCTATAATTATTTTATAGTTTAGTATTGCGTGTAAATTTGGGTGTCTTCTATTTTATAATGTTTAATTCATATCAAAAAACAGTATTCGCAAAAAATATTAATGTGAGTAAATTGCATAATTAATTCAAAAATAAAGCATGAACAACTATAAGGGCTCATAAATCAGCACAGTTGACGGCTTACAAACTTAATTGAATCATATTTACAAAATTGATGATTATATATAATGGTTCAATTTTAGTTATATATTTTAGAAAACCAATCAATTGCAGTTAGGTGCAGTTCTTATAAGGTAAAACTCATAGTTAATAAAAAGAAACATAACTAAAATGGTCTATAAATAGAAATTATAATTTTCAATTTCGAATATGTATGCTTGTGATTATAATTTAGAATTGCATATAAATTCAAATGTATCTTATTTTATGATGTTCATTTCATGCCAAAAAAAATAGTCATAAATCAAATAGAAGTGAATAAATTGTAAAATTAATTCAAAAATAAAGACTGAATAGTTATACAAGCTAGTAATTTAAGCACAAATTTAGTAATTAATTATTTGGTTTTAGTTATGAATTAGGAGAATCATTCAATTAAGTTTTTATTATGGCTCAAAATTAAGAACCGTCATTTAACCAGTAAGATACATGTCGACAATTCGTCATTTGTATTTTATTTGCAAAGTTTATAATTCAATCGAGTTGTAATAACTAAACCGTACGGTTTGATTTTCGTTAGTAATTTTAATAACTACAAATTTAAAGTTTTTTCCTATAAACCATGTAATTCAGCCCACAAATAAATTAAATTAAAGGTTGAGAACCAACCAATTCCAATAGGGTATAATCGAAAAACCAAACCAGTCTCTCACATCATGATTCCAGGTCTGGATCCTATAAACTGGGAAGGTCCGATCTGGTTTCAAGCCGGTCCAGTCCCGAAACTGTGCCCACCTTATCGATTATAACCGACCCGAATTCTTCCATCGTAATGGATCTAGTTCCCGGCTAATGGAACCGGCAAGTGCTTTCAATGTGTGGAGGCTAATAAGTATACAAATATTGAGTACTGAATAATGTATCGAACTGTAATGCTGCTTTAGCCGCATTACCTTTTAAGTTTCATAAATGCAATAATGAGTATAAATACACACAGAACAGCACTCTCCACAGACCCAAATTCAATGCAAGAGCTACTGGATATAAGAAGATTAAATTTATGCATGTCTTGTGCATGATGCATGAAACACAATGCAGTATAGGACCCTCCAAGCTTACACTTCACTGTCATGTGTCCCAAAACTCAATTGTTTACCCGTGTAAAAAAAGAACAAGTAGAAAAAGAAATTATTCACGTTCAAGCAAATTTCAGCAATACAATTGTTACTATTACAGGTGGAAGGGATCGCGTGGTTGTTTGGGGCTCAACTATTGGGGCTTCGAATGGGGAGTTTATGGGTCGTCCTGGGGTCGACGACCGCGGTTCGGAAAAGGGTCAGACTTCCAAACCGAAAGCGAGGGGTCGAAGACCGAAATGTATCTTTTTATGGTGTCAAAAGCCAAACCGATCTAATAACTCAAACTGATAGGTGAAGACTCGTATTATTATGAAGCCGATAAACAGATTAATGTTTCTCAGGAAAAACCTATCAAAGGCAAGAAAATGCACTGAAAATCGCTTAGACGATAGTCGAACGGAAAAATATCTCATGAATTTATCGGGGACTGATCGAATTTGTATTTCTCACTTTTCTATTGATATATTATTATATATGCTCAGTCAAATTCTGAATTATAATGTACAGAAGATAATCAATACTTGAGACATAAAATTCAATATTTATCACATTCTTTATCCTTCAAAATAATAAAAATGTCTATTTAGTGTAAATTAATATATATTTTTTTGTATTTTATTAAAATTAGTTCGAATTTGTTCGCCTAGCGTCACGGGACCACTTTTCTCAAAAGCAAATCTGTGCGGCTCTCAGTTAAATCCGTTCATGGATAAGATCAGCCTAACTCGTGCGGGTCTGAAGAGCCTGGTTCGTGACACTAGGTCCGCCTAGCCAAATTAAATCGCCCGATTATATAAAATCGGATCTATGTTCTAAAAATCTCCACCTAACTGAAATCTTAGAACAATGATAAAACCATACCGGCTCAACCAGTTGAGCAAAACTTACAGTATTCATGACATTTTATATTTGATCAACAAAGAAAGACATAGGATATGTTATCCTTGTCCTTGATACAAATGGAGCCCATATCCAAACACATTTAAAGGGAAAACAAAAATGCACACTAACTTCATCACTGGCTCATAAACAAGATTTATGTACTGCTACAACTGTCATATGAATATATATATATATATGGTATGGAGGGTATTAGGAGCACTTACATGCAAGGACAGGTTGAAGTGCTTATTCAGACCAGAAATCACCTACTAGTACAATCTTCAGACAAATAATAGAGCTAAGAGAGTCGGGTTTATTCCATTATAGGAATCGACCCGCCAGCTGACCGGATCTGTCGCTCGAGCTACAAGGATCAGTGGAAAAAAATATGTACGAGGTTAGTCAAAACACCTTGAAGAAGTTTCAGCTCATGCCGATCAGACACTGACATCAGCTGTGAAGATGTTCCTAGGATGTTCGGTAAATACTAATAGTAAGGGCAAATGGTGTTCTATATTATCACACTTTTGCAAGAGGGTGCTATGTACGTTGTTAATGACAAAAAAATGTTGCGAACTTTGATCTTTTGTGCAAAATGTGTGTTTTTGTACAAAAATGACGAAATTGCCCATGAAATTAAGAATTAAGAATTAAAAGTAATAATTTGTAACTCAAATAAATACACACATTTTGCACAAAAAATCAAAGTTCACACCACATTTTTGTAATTATCAAAGTACTCATCACCCTATTGTAAAAATGTGAGTCATAATATACAGCACGTTTTTACCATTTTCCCAAGTAGTTATGCTTACCATGAATAAGGTGTCGAGCTTGTTCTTTAATATAGTGTATTCGTGTTTCAACTGTTGCAAGCATCTCACACACCTGCATCAAAGCAGAAAATTTTGGTACTTGTCAAGATATTAAGCTAACTTATCGAGATTCTCATATAAACCGGAAAATACTTTAGATTGAGCAATTTTATAAGCTCAGTCTGAAAATGGTCCAGACAAGAAATGACACTGCCGCTACATAACTTCAGCTTGACGTAAGAAAGACAGGATCGTGTCGTTTCTGGACAAGGCTCAAAACATAGGTTGAGCCAAAGTTAAACTCTCTACATTAGGTTTTAAATATTGAAGGCCAAAAGATTGTAAGGTACAATTTCATAATCATATTATAGATTCATAGTGGTAAGGAGATTAAGAAAACTAGTTTTTACAGCCACTAATTGAAGGGTCGCTAGTTTTTCCAGTGGTGTGCAATAAACTGTTAAACGAATTAATCAAGCGTAAAGCATAGCTTACCCTACAACGTTCTGGGTGTCACATAAACTTCTGAAGGCAACACAAACATTTTTCACTCTCATTGCACCAACACTGTAAGCAATTGAAAAACGGGTTCTTATCAGACAATTGATGAAAATAAACAAAGGCATCACATTCTCAGTTTTCGACTACATCTTGTCATGGCACAGAGCTAATATAGTAAAAAAAATACAAACATCGAGTTTTTACAGCCACAATTTGAAACTTACAACTAAAGAGTAAGGACATGAGTTGAATTAGAGCCTTGAACCAAGTAAAGTGAAAACAAGAACAATTCAAAAAGAAGAGAAGCCTATGAATGATGTTCTAAAAGTCTTTGACTAGTCCGGTTAATCCGCCCAATTGCCTAATTAGTCTGATTGATACATATCCGCCCAATTGCCTAATTAGTCTAATTAGTCCGATTGATACCTATCCGCCCAATTAGCGCCTAGAACTTTTAGAACACTTCCTATGAATACCTGGAACTGCTACCCTTGAACTGATGAACATGATCATCAACCTTTTTGAAATCCACTGGCTGTTGCTCTCTGCACATGTGGAAAACAGCAACTCCTTACTCTTCAAACATTTTTCCTCCAAAACAAACAACAATAATAATAAAAGGGAAGAAGATAAGGAATCAATTCTCACAGAGCAATGGCCAAATTGTTAATAAGCTTGTCAGAATCTTCAAAGAAGAGAGACACGACCTCAACCACAAAATCTGGGTTGCTCTCATCTTGCAGTTTCAGAAGCTGAGTGAACTGATCATCCAAATATCCCTTCACCAAAAAAACAGACCCAACTGTAAATTTCTCTCCAAATTCCAAAAAGTCAATTGTTTTCACAAATCATAAGCAAAACTGAATCACTGACCTCACGATACAGAGTTGTAGAGTAGTCCACGAACTGTCTCTGCAGCTGACTGATTACATCCATAGCAGCTGAGCTGAGCCTCTAACTGGGCCTTCTCTTTCCCTCTAGCACAAACAACTAGCAGAGTAAAAGGGTCAAAGAGTTTGGTAGATCTCAAGCAACCCTTCACCTTATTGAAATGAAAATGTTAGGTTTGAGATTTGACTAAAGAGAAAGAGACGAGGACAACAATCAGCCAAAAAGAGAAGAAGATGCACCATATCAAAAAGTTTTGATTTTTTTATTCTTTTTGATTCTCTGGTTTTTGTGCTGTCACTCCCTCCTCCTCTAATCTAATCCACATATTTTGGAAACTTCTTTTCCAAAATAACTCTTCAATATCATCCAACTATTTTTGTGAGCGCCCAGAAATACAAAGCCATTTGGCCCATTTTGTGTTCTATTCCATCAAATAAGGCTGCAAAATGATTGTGTACACCTGATTCCTTTCCCATTTGCAGCCTTTCCTTTTTTCCCTTCCTTCCTTCATCCTCCTCCATTTTTTAAATTTTATTTTGTTCCAAGATAAATATTTATTAAAGTTCTTTTCCATTTCAAAATCAAATACTACTTATTTCAAAACAGACAACAAAATTGGGGCACTGAACCACAATAAATAAAATACTTCAGAAACTAAATCATTTACCCAAATTTTTATATGACCTGTTTCTTTTGCCTTGTAGCATCAACAGCATTACCTGAAAAAAACTATAAACAGCCAAGAAGATAGTGAACACAAACATACACAAATACAAAGTGTTTATTCATCCTTTCTTTTGGTTTTTCATTTCTCTTGATTCTTTTTTTTTTGTTTGACATAAAAAATATAGGTATACAATCTGGAGAAGCTTGTTCACATCAAATTCATATGTACAAATAGGATCGAACCAGAGTCCAACAAGATGGAATGCAATCCCAAATATACGTCCAACCAAGAATTTAAACTAAACCAACTAATAAAGCCCCAAATCCGAAATCTGAACCTTCCATGAATTTATGATTTTTTTTCTTACGTATGTACACGGGACAGAGAGACAAGGGATCCTTACTCCATTGCAGCAACAATCCAGCTTTGGATTTGTCGCTGCCTATGTGGCGTCTCTCTCTTATTCACATTGCATCCACAGCTACACCAGATTTTGAGAAGCTGGAATTGAACTTCCTATGAATTAGAATGTGATGACTCGTACACAGTACAAACCCGGCAATCTTTATTCGGTGAAGTTATAGAGCAACCTGAACAGAAAAAGATATGGCATGCTTAACTGAATAAGGAATAGCATAAACAAAACAAAACAAAACAAACAAACAAAAAAGTTTGCATATTTGTGTAAGCATAATCAATATATTCTATAACAGTGGGAGAATTATAGTGACTGTAGCTTAAAATTGTTTACCTTACTCTGAAAATGAAAACATGCCCCCTAGCATATCATCATTTTCATCGTCTTCTTCAGGTTTGTCCTTCTCACAGTTGCTACTGCCACTGTCAATGTCATCGTCTACTGCTTCAGTTAAGCCCTGGCTTCCATCGAACTTTGATGCCTTACAATGCTCTTCTTGAAGAAACTGCCCAAAATCTACCTCGTGGTTCCCGTTTGGTTGCATATGTCCGTTCACAAAAATACTAACTTTAGCATCAAAAGGGTGAGCACTAGAAGTTGTAACCTCATTGAGCCCTGAAGTGTCCTTTGGAGAAAGTCCTTCGACAAAAGTTCTTCCAACTACTGGCAGGTTACTTTCATCAACACGTGAACCAGCTTTCTTCAAGTATTCAGATGAGATTGGTGGATAGGATGACGATTTCCTGCCCTCTATGTTTGGCACGGCAACGATACTCCCATGTCGTTCCTGGTAAAACCCATCCAGAGATTCGCAAGTGGGTATGTAAGCCTTCTCCATATTCATTTGATCCATATCCAGAAAATTCTCTATCCTTCTTGACGATCCTGATGACAAATGAATTATACAATGAATTGCACATGCGGTTCAACCAAAATTATGACAAGAAAGAATAACAAGCAGTGCGTGGCAACTGACAGTTGATGAGATTTGTTGAACTCCCAAATCAAATGAAGGATGGCCCATGCACATGAAAGATGTGGAATTGCATGTTTAGATACACAGCAGGTTTGCATACTAAGTCTATAAGCCAAACAATTGGGAAAATAAACTGACATCACTTTTCCCGACTACAGAAAGGAGCAAGTTTATTGACCTTAAATTGACGTATCTATATATTTTCCATAGAGAAGAAGAGCGCATTCAATATAATTAAACTCTTACCTCCTTCTGAACTTTCAGTAGAGCTAAGGGAAGAAGGTTTGGAGTGACATATAGTAGACTCGTCGGTGGTCTTGTCTTTAGCTCGATGAGGCTCCGAAGATGATAAAGGATATTTCTCCTTATTAAGGTCTCTGGAAAAGATAAGAAAATAAATTATTTAACGGAAACAAAACATTCACATGCACAACAATGACACGATTTCAGACTTTAAAATTTTTATCTCATGGGTTCTCCAAAAGGACTGGAAGACATGTTCGGGTCTACAGGATCATGGCCAAACATTAGAAATCCAAATTTTAAAAGTGTAAGTAGAGAGATGCTCGGAGTTCTATTGTTAAATACTTATAAACCCGAGAAAGCGCTTCCTTTGAAATAAATATAATGAGCCTACATTCAATACCCTCATACCTGAAACTGGACGGTCACCTTATATGAAGAAGGTGGTGCCCTTAAGCTAATAATTAAACATATAGAACTCTAGAGATACTATAAAGAACTTTATAATATATAATTTAGGCTGATTTAGCTAAAAGTTATCAATTATCAACATAATTACCAATAGAATACAACACCAAGGCTACCTATGTTTTCTACTTATTGAGAGAAAAACTATAAGTCATACTCTAGACAAATAAATACATAAGCTTTTGAAGGCGCCTATATGACAGCTAGGCTCAGCACATAAGAGATTTTAGTTCAACAACCAGTTTCGGAATGGACACTTCTTTTTCTCTCTCGTAAGGCGTACAGGAATAATCAATTACCTGTCACCCCAGCCAGACTTGATATTATGGAAATGGTCAAAAACAGGTAATAACTCCTTCCATCTCATTTCAACTTCATTGATGGACACCTTTTCAATTTCAAGCTCACCCTTACAACCTTCCACTTTTGGGGAACCCATCGTATAGAAACTAATCTGAAACAATTTAAGAGATAGGTTACATCATGGTACAATAAGAAGCAATATGCTTCACTACAATATTCAACTTCAATATACCTTTAACTTTTGCCATATGGGTAACCTTCTAGAACTTATTTGTACCTCTGCATTGGATAAATACCAATGGGATCTCTCATGAGGCTTTGACGGATCAGTATTTACAAACTTTTTTCCCCCAAGAGAGTTATTACTGTTATTTAAATCCAGAGAATCAATTCCATCACAATCCTCAGAACCTGATTTGTCCAATGTTAAATCTGCAGCCTCTTGTCTTTTGAAGGTGGTCTGAAAAACACTTTCAGCTCTTTCAGGCCAATCTGATCTTCTACATACATCCCACCATTGAGCAGGTTCAACTTTGACCCTTAGATCTTCCTCCTGGATTTGCAAAAACGAGCCAGGGCGAGTCCTAGAACTGCTATCACTTTGTTCTATCCCAATTGATGGCAGAAATTTATGTTGAATTACATGGCCTGAAGGAGTATAAACTAACAAATGTTCTAAGGAATTAGGCTTTGAGTAACCCTGTTGAGCATCGACAGAAATAGAACTATGGAAAACAGCAGCAACAGCACCAGATGGCACAAAAACCTTTCCTGTTGCAGAAGCAGCAGCATTGCTGACAGTGTTGAGCCAGCCAGAATCATTATATTTGATCCTGCTCACCACAGAAAGTACAACAGGTGCTGGGGGTGGAATAGATTGCTGGCTGGTAATGAAAGATGAAGTAGACCACCAAGGTGAAGATGGAACTGGAAATAATGATGACTCTTCACCTTGAGAACTATGAGTTTGAAAGCCAGCATCACCACCAAAAGGAGACAGAACAAAAACATGACAAGTCCCCTTGGATGAGACAATAGCAATCCACTGACTATAGTGACTAAAGCATATATCTTGAATAGTCTGTTAAATGAAGACAAGTGAAAAAACAGAAAACCCATCAATAAATAAACCATATGGAAAAACACGGTTAGGAACAAACATATAAACTCTAAATGTGTACTAACAGCTGATGTTATTCCACGATGCAACTTGTAAAGATGCACATGAGAAGAGCTCCATTCGTAGTTTTGGGAACCTGATCCATTGCGTGTGCAAGATGGCATGATACGGAAGATATTTATATTGTTCCCATAAACTGAGGCAGTAACCAAAAGGGTGCCACTGGGATCAAAGCACAGTGCAGATATAGGGCTTGTATGCGCTTTGAATTGCGATATAACAGATCGAGAAACAAAATCTTTAACAACCACCTGCAACCATCCATCCAATGAAGATTTACAATCTCACACAATACCAAGAAACTTGTGACTGATCTGCTGAAGCTAACATCCCAGGAAACTCAAGCAATAGCATTTAAGCATGCTTTAAAAAATTGTTATTTTCTCCTTGTTCTGTAATTTTTTTGAAACTTCACAGAGCATCCATATAATCAGGGTGCAAGCAAACAATAATAGGGTTGCCTAACACCGTTTCTAGGATGCAGCTTAGTCCAAACAATAAAGGAAGCTAATTTACGGCTCAGGCTATTAAATTTTAATGTTTATATGCCTAAACTAGGAAAATAGAGATTTTCATGTGAGGGAACATGAAACTCAAGTACTAATGTTTCCAATATTAAGAACTCCTTTTGTTAAACAATGAGTCTCCCATTTACATTTTTAACAAGGATTAAGGATTGGTGAAGTAATGCCTTAGTTTCCCCACATATCCTCATATCCTACTACTATGTGCTACCCACTAACTGGTGGAAACTAACTGATGATGATGATATCATTATATTTCATCATAATTAACTTCCCAATAAGGAAAGTGGACACTCTTTTTGGAATGAAGGGAGTATAATACTAACCATCCCTGCATTATCCATTTCCGTTCCTGCAAGTCTACCAGCTTTCCAGCTCGAACTTGGAGACACTGGAGAATTAGACCCGTCAGGAAGCAGCTCTTGACAATATTTAGACAATGTTTTGTATCCCATGTCCCCTAAGTTAATTATCCCAGCAGCTAAGTGCTTGCTAGACTCCATTGCATAACGAGCCATCAAACTACTACTGCCTGGTGATGATGAAGGACTAACACCTGGAGAAGGAGTAAGGTTTTGTGGGCTTAAGCGGCCAGTGTTTGACATCAGTGGGCTACTAGAAGCATAAGCTAACCACCTTGGACCCACTGCCATTGGACCATGACCAACATTAACCCCAACTGTGCCTTGTCCTGACAACTGAGGAACGGGATAAGTGAGAACACTGAATTTACTCTCCAGAGTGAGGGCATCAAAGCAATATACCTGCCACAAGATTGAGACCATGAGTCAGCCATTAAATACAGCCACAACTATATTCCTAGTCATTGGTAAGTACACCGACTTCAAATACTAAACAAGATGGAAGTTATTGTTACAATTAAAAATCATGATAGTTAACCGGAGTGAGAACGGAAAGAACGTATGGAGAATACAATGTTTAACATGTCTTTGACCAGATGATATAAAATCCATCAATGTTATAATGGCATCATCTAATATTTTCTTCTCCCACTATCTTTGGTGCCTTCAATTCCAGATAATGTCATAGACATGTTAGACTTACTTGTGTTGTAAGACCAACAGCTACGATTCGAGGACTGCATCTAACCATTCGCACAGCTGACCGGAATCTCAGAACATGCACATATGAGTGAGACCTCATGGAGTAGAACTGAACTGCCATCGGAGAGTTGATATGGTTTGCGGGCTGAGAATCCATACTACCATCTCTGCCCGCCCCACCCAACTTGCTAGGAGTCTGGACTACACTCAAACCATTTCTGTCTTCTCCTGCAACAACCAACAACAAAGGGTGTGACTCATTGAAACCCTTGTCCCCATCAAACTTTGCCGGGAAGGGCTGCATCTGCAAGAATGTAACCGGGCCATCACGCTTTGAGGCCAGTTCACTGAAGTTAGAGGCATCTTCAACATCAAGGACTTGAAAACCATTCTGATAACCAAGCAAGAGAACATGCTTGAACACAGACGGACCAAGTTCAAGTCTGTCAAATCCAGCCCATGTCACCTGTGAATCAAGAAGAAACTCAGTAGTTGATCCCACTAAACATGATTTTTGGGTGCAGGGCAACAAACGCAAAATCTACAGAATCGAAGTTCCAACGCCCTTCAAAAGGGCAAAAACAAATCCAAACCAAAGAAACGTCAGTTAGATCCATGTGAATATTACTACTGAACCAAAAAGCTGCCTCTAAACAACATATGTAAATTTAGAAACGACAAGCTCAAAACTGTGTTCCTCATCCTGTGTAGTCATATATGAAGATTGTCTTCATCATTATTAAAGGCCAACATTTCTCAATCATTTCATAAGAAGATTTAACTCATAATCTAAACACTAGATTCAGCAATCAAAAATATTTTAAAAGCAAGCTGCTTAAATCTCCATGACAAATGCTATTCCTAAAAAAATGTAGCTTTTTTTAGTTCCCCCTTTTGTAACCATATCGATCAAATGTTCAATGCCAATTTTGGCCTTGCACGCTACAATTTCAAACTATCAAAATCAATAAGTAAAAAAATTATAATTCCAACTTTGGATAGAAAATGAATTAAATAAACAAATAATCAGGCAGATCAATTACCAATTACCATAATACGCAAGACCAATAGAGCAATAACAGAACAGAAAAAAAAGTCTCGAAACCACCATTAATCTACGGTTACAAAAACTGTTTCGGTACCTGATCTTTGAGCTCCTCCGAATCGGACGAAATCGAAGCTGCGACGGAGGCACTGGCTGATCGAACAGTGGAAGCGACGGTGCTCGCATTCGTGGACACAGTCTTGAGGCACGAAGAGATGATCCTCAATGAATTAGGCAACAAGCCATTGTTCTTCCCCTTCCCTTTCTTCATCCTCCAGCCACCGAATCTCTCAGAACCACCACCTCCGCCACCGCCTCCTCCGCCGACGAAAAGCTCCGATCGTCCCCGATCGGCCGTATCATTCGCGATCGACTCTCCGATCAAATAAACGGTCAATCGGGCGAGAAATCGATTTCGGTTCTCTGCTCTCTCTGGTGTTTGACTTCGAGCCCAAGCCCCGAACAAGGTCCTCGAGCCTCTCTCTCTCTCTCTCTCTTGTTTCTTCGGATTTTCTCTCGCTTTCTCGCTACTTTCTCTCGCTTTCTCGGCAAACTCTTCTCTGTAGTTTTGGTTTTGGATTTGGATTTGGATTTGGAAGATGAAGTGATCAAGTAAATAATTACCCGCAATTATTTATTACGCAATTATATCATTTTAAAATTCTCCCGAGATAACCCATCTTATTTACGTTATTTACGGGAATGCCCTTCTCTTGAGTTGTTGTGACTGAGTGGACTGTAGAGAGTTCAATGTTATGGGCCTAAGAAATATGTCAGATGATGAGCCTGTGCACGTTATTGGGCTGAGATTCGGGCTCGATTATAGGCCCAAATTTAGACGATGAGACCATGGGCTGGGCCAATGAAGTGATGACGTCACTCTTAGATTCGAACGTGTAGCGCATTTGGATCCTTATGGAGGCTCATAATATAGGTTCACTTTCTCTCTTGGGGTATGGTATGGAACATGGAACTCTCGTGACACCACTTTTTCGACAGTGTTTACTTTCTCCTTTAGAATATATTATGGGACCCGGGACGATCATTACATCACTCCTTCGACATGGCTCACTCACCCTTTTAGGGTACAGTTTGGAACTCGGGAGCCTCGTTACACTACTCCACCACATGGTTTACTTCCCCCCCCCCTAATGTATAGTTTGGAATTCGGGACTCTCGTTACGCCACTTCCTCAACAAGATTCAGTTTTCCCTTTCATGTATAGTTAGAATTTTCTGCTGAAAACTTGTTTGTTCAGAAAGTTTATGTTTTCAGCAGAAAAATTGAACCCACTTTTTACTTACCAAACGACCACCAGGTTTCGTGAAATATAGCATTTTAAAACGGTATGAAAGTCAAGTACATATTTTGTGAAAATCTTAAAATCATTCGAAACTTCCAATGATGCAACAAAACTCACCCATTTGTTAAGAGAGTCGAAATGAACAAAAGATGCATGGATTTGAAAACTGAAAAGGGATATTTCAGTACTTTTAAACAAAGAATGAGTAAAGAGAAAAAATAAATTTCAATAATATTTTACTGAGATAAATTTAAAATTCGTTGTACTTGAAAAATAGTCGTGTGGACTCAACTATATTAAATAAAATGACGTAATCATAATTTTAGTCTATTGTGAAAAGCAAAGTTTGGAATTCAATACAAATTGATACATTACACCAACTTATAATTTATTCAAAGGCCTCCAAAGTAGGGTTGTTATTATTAATTTTTATTCATGAAAATTTACCACTTATTGAAGTTTAGCATAATGCTATTTCACACATGAGTTTAGTTATCAAACTAAATTGTCATTTTGTCACCGCAAGTAATTCGATATTTTTATTTAATGATAGTGAATTATTTGATCATATATATATATATATATATATATATATATATATATATTATCATTAATATATCATGTTATAAAATGGTCATATTTTACAATCGAACTGAAATTGAGTATTAGTGCAATTTTATTTTATAAAATAAGTATCGATAAAAATAAAAATTAAATTAAGAACTGATCGAATTGCACGCATGACTCATTTAAGTCATCAATCTTTATTTATTTAATCTTAACTATTGAGTCAACAAGAACTAAGTAAATAGTGCTAAAAATGTGAGAATTAGTAAGAACTGACAAGTAAAATGATAAATCAAAACAGTATAAAATGTGAAAATTTTATGAAATTTGATTCATAAAAGTCATATCAAATCGCATTCTATCAGTTCGATTTTAATTTTAATTTTCTAAAACTCAAATTAATTTGAATTGAATCGATTAAACCGAGTCAAAACCGAAGCGTGAACAACCCTAGTTACTGTTATTATTTTTATTTCATGTAAAATTTAAAATATTTTTCATGGTAGAGTAAGAATAGTGGCATTTTGGTAAATTCAAGAAGAAAGAAATTACAGTGGAGAGAGACAGTCCTCATTAACCGGTGCTTTTGGATTTTGTGGATTAATTTTCTCTCTACTTTCTCACACTTTCCCTCATTTTCCCACAAATTTCTCTCCTCTCCTCTCTTCAAGCAAGCAACCCAAAACCCACTCAGCTCTGTCCGTTATCGATCTCATTGCACCGTCACAAACCCTAATCTTCCCGGAGCTTCACGATTTCGTGTCCCGCATAACGATCGGTGAGTGCGTCTCTCACCCACTTTTCATTTCTGGGTATTACCGATTTCATGATCCAAACAGCGGGTTGTCTTTTGATTTCGCTTTCTGGTTCCATTTCTCTTTGTTTAAGAACTGTCCGGTGACTGATTCGTTGATGCATGTTGTGTTTGGGAGTGAGAGAGTGTGCCATAGCAGTGTTGATCGTTTCTGGGTTTCTGTTTGTTGCTTTGTTTTTGTTTTCTGAATTGTGGGTTTGAATGTTTGGTGGAAAATGTGGCAATCTATGAAATTGTTGGTATTATCAGTTGATATTGATTTGAGGATTGACGGATTGTTGAGTTTAGATGCCTTTTATTTTCTTAGATTTCTCTAATTACTTAGATACATACTCTAGTTTAGGCAATTGGTAGTGTTGATGAATGTTTTAGTGTATAAAACATATTAGGCTATGAGCATTAGTAAATCCAAAGCTGTGCTAAAAAAGTGGGAATGCTGCCAAGAGATTCGGCTTATGTTCTGTTTATTTTCTGGGAAACCATAATGCTAAGAGGATATCGCCAAATGTTTGAGAATTAGGCGGTGGGTGCTTTATCCTAATGTTCTAAAAAAACACCAGGTGCTAGTTGGGCGGAGAGGACCTTATGGGGATTAATTGGATTGAAGGATTAATCGGGAATTATAGATGATTAATTGGGGACTAATCGGACAAGTCGGGATTTTTAGAACAATGCTTTATCCAATAATAGGCCCATGTTTCAGTGCACTTGGTTCCTTGTGAATTAATAATTGAACAGACAAAGAGGGCTTCAGGATTGTTTATCTGCATGCCCATATTTTGAAGTATTGAGAATGTAAATGTCTAGTGTGAAAAGTTACATAAGTGATCCTGATATTTTTTCGTAATCAAGATGACATAACTTTCATGCTTTGTGTAAAATGAAGAGCTCGTTTAATAAATAAAAAATTGCATGGCATCGTTTACTTCTCTTACGAATTTCATTTCATTTAAAGCTATCTTCATCACGGTTTTGTTCGGGATCTGAATTCAAAAATGGCTGGGGATTTGTCGATGAGTCTTTCGAACGGCCATGCCAACGGCGGTAAACAGCCTGATCCACAGAGAACTTACCAGGTTGTTGTTGCTGCAACTCACGAAATGGGCATCGGCAAGGACGGAAAATTACCCTGGAGATTACCCTCCGACCTTAAATTTTTCAAGGACATAACCTTGACCGCCACTGATCCCGGGAAAAAGAATGCGGTTATAATGGGTAGAAAAACATGGGAAAGTATTCCCCTCGAGCACCGACCTCTACCCGGCCGCCTTAATGTTGTTTTGACTCGTTCGGGGAGTTTTGACATTGCAACTGCTGAGAATGTTGTAATTTGCGGAAGCATGATTTCTGCTTTGGAGTTATTGGCCGCATCTCCTTACTGTCTGTCGATCGATAAAGTGTTTGTAATCGGAGGTGGCCAAATATTAAGGTGTGTATGGAAATTCATTACTCTTTGGAACTTTGGAAACACTCTTTGTTTTCTCTTGGGAAAATGGCAGAAATGTGCCCTATTATATGACACTTTTGCAAAAGGGGCTGTGTTGTTTGCATTTTTTAATGTGTATATTTTTATAAAAATGACAAAATTACCCCTGAAAATATATTTTCAAATAAACATTATTTATTTATTTTATATTTTAACTAAAATTTGTATGATCAAATTTTGTAATTACACTGTTTTTTTAAGGAGTAATTACACTGTTTTTAATTTAAAATTATGTTATAAAAGTCTTTCTAAATTTCAGGGGCAATTTCATCATTTTTATAGAAAATACACACATTTTGCAAAAAATTGCAAACAGCGCAGCACCATTTTGCCATTAACAAACAACATAAGACCCTTTTGCAAACATGTCATATAATAGGCACCGTTTTGCAATTTTCTCTTCTTTTTATTGACTCTCTTTTCGTACAGGGAAGCTCTCAATGCCAGTGGATGTGACGCTATCCACTTAACAGAAATCGAGACAAACATTGAATGTGACACTTTCATCCCTCCTATCGACATGTCCGTGTTTCAGCCATGGTACTCGTCTTTTCCTGTGGTGGAGAACAATATTCGGTTTTCCTTCATGACTTATGTTCGCGTGAGGAGTTTTGCGCTCGAATCTCTCGGTCAGAGCAATGATCCGGTCCCTGATAGTGCTTCAGATTCTGATAAGTTTGAGGTAAAAAAGTTCTCCTTCCTGCCTCAGGTGATTTTTGACAGACACGAGGAGTACTTGTACCTCAGACTGGTTCAAGATATTATCTCAAAAGGCTTTCAGAAGGATGATAGAACAGGCACTGGTACCTCGTCAATATTTGGTTGCCAGGTAAAGAAAAGCGTGGCCGTCACCGTTCATGGAATTCAATGATCTTTGTTTGCGACTTTGAAGCTGACAATGGCATATGCACCATAATATATTTTTTCTTGACAGATGCGTTTCAATCTGCGCAAAACTTTTCCACTCCTCACAACCAAGGTATAATTAAAGTTATTGAATTTGTTTATTTTCTTTATTCAATATGACCTAAAATGGTGGTTCGGTGACTACTCTCCCACCATTGTGGGATTCGGGGAGATGAATTTACTTTTTACGCCTTATTTTGTAAAAAGAAGACATTATAACAGGTTGATGAAATTATCGTCATCTGGTTCACAGAAAGTGTTTTGGAGAGGTGTTGTTGAAGAACTCCTTTGGTTCATAAGTGGTTCAACGAGTGCCAAGGTGATACTCTGTTCTCTATCAAATAGTTTGGGCCTGTATTTTTAGTTTCCTTTTTAGCATATTTTATTCGATAACTAGACTAGAGCAGACACATGCTAGTTGTTTACCCTGTTGATGAGTCTGTTCAATAAACATTGCCTTTTTAGTATGAACATTCGGCTTTAATCTGTTGTTGTATGTAATTCGTTTTCGTACATGCCTTTGAGTGCTATGGTTAACATAATGGAATGATTAATATATGTACATTCCCCAGGCATTTTTATCACCCGCACGATCTTGATATGATATTAGGATGAAAGAGATTGCCGTGTGAGAAATTTGTTATTGTTAATAGGTGCTTCAGGGAAAGGGCATCCACATATGGGATGGTAACGCGTCCAGAGACTATCTTGACAGGCAAGTTGTTGATTGTCAATATATTCATGGGTACATATGTTTACTTTTTAAGTGTACTAATATTTTTCCGTATAATATTCTAGTATTGGTTTGAGCGACAGGGAGGAAGGTGACTTAGGGCCTGTATATGGGTTCCAGTGGCGACACTTTGGGGCAAAGTAGGTGGATTCTACGATCTAAATTAGCTGGCTGGTTGTATATTACTAAAAGGGAAAATTGCAAAAAAAGTGCCCTATTATATGATATTTTTGCAAAAGGGTGCTGTGTTGTTTGAATTTTTTTTGCAAAATGTGTGTATATTTAAAAAAATGACGAAATTACCCCTGAAACTAAAAATTATTTTGAATATTTTTATCTTTTAACTAAAATTTGTATGATCAGTTTTTATAAATTAATTTTTTATTTATACAATTTTAAGTTAAAATTATGTTATAAAAGTCTTAGTTCTTAATCTATTGGGCAATTTCGTCATTTTATATATATATAAAAATATACACATTTTGCAAAAAAAATGCAAACAACACAACACCTTTTTGCCATTAACAAGCAACACAGCACCCTTTTGCAAAAATATCATATAATAGGGCACCTTTTGACAATTTTCTCTTACTAAAACAATCAGGTGTTGATTATTGCATGTCTTAACGTTTACAGGTATACTGATATGCATGCGGACTACACTGGCCAAGGCTTCGATCAGCTGTTAGATGTTATTGACAAGATAAAGAATAATCCAAATGACCGTCGGATCATACTTTCAGCTTGGAACCCTTCTGATTTGAAATCAATGGCACTTCCACCGTGCCACATGTTTGCACAGGTTATTATCATTTAAGCGCTACACCAATTATTCTTCTGTTATTAAATTTTCTCTTTCTAATTCATTTTTTGGGTTCTTGAAGTTCTACGTTGCCAATGGGGAGTTATCATGTCAAATGTACCAGCGTTCCGCGGACATGGGCTTAGGCGTGCCGTTTAACATTGCATCTTATGCCCTTTTGACATGCATGATTGCTCATGTTTGTGGTACGGATTGATTATCTAGCTTTGTTCACTTAAAGTTATGAAAGAACGAATAACTATTTAGCAGTATTCTAAAACTCCCGAGAATTCGTTCTCGGTGGTTCAGTTTGAACGAGTTCTCACTCGGTCAAAAAACTGTTCTATAGTTTGTGTTTTTGTTAATTTTTAAGTTGTTTTGAAAGTATTTATTTTACTAAAATATTGTTATTTGTCTTTCATACATATATATATATATATATATATATATATATATATGGCAAAAACGTGTTGTATACTAACACACACTTTTGCAAGAGGGTGTTCTGTACTTTGTTAATGGCAAAAGGGTCTTCTGAACTTTGAAAATTTGTGCAAAATGTGTGTATTTGTACAACAACAACGAAATTGCCCATGAAATTAAGAATGAAAATATTTATAAAATAATTTTAAAAGATAATTTTACTTAAAGTTCAAAGCACCTTTTTACCATTAACAAAGTTCAGCACCCTCTTGCAAAAGTGTGATACTATACAGCAGGTTTTTATGGTGTCTTGACATGTAATGAATACCGTCTTTAATTGTCTCCTGCAGATCTTGTCCCTGGTGATTTCATCCATGTACTTGGAGACGCTCATGTTTATAGCACCCATATCAGGCCTCTGCAAGCACAGCTCGAGAAGCTCCCAAAGCCCTTCCCAGTAAGTGTACTAATATTCAAATATAAAATACTGCTGAGCTGATCGTTATCTTGTTTGTAATATATTTGTTATCTGAGAATGAAAAGAAAAGGTGCAGTTTACTCTAGTTTTCATGTTCACACCCGTTACCTTTGCGACTTACACATATTTTGACGCAGATTTTGAAGATCAATCCGGAAAAGAAGAATATAGATGCTTTTGTGGCTGCGGACTTCAAACTCATCGGTTATGATCCTCATCAGAAGATAGAAATGAAAATGGCAATATAGAGAACTCGTCTACCGTTCAGTGCAGAAAACCCAGAAACTCAATCCTCCTTTTAGATTCGAGGCAAGTATATAAATTATATGCAGTTTTGCTTCCAATTAGGTTTTATTGAAACTTATACGATAACCAAAAGTTCCATATCAATTGAATCAATTGTTAATATAACAATTTTAAGTGCTCATTGTTGATGAATCCGCTGCAAGTATCTATTATGCTGCAAACCTGTGATGTAGTTTCTAGGGAAAATGGCAAAAACGTGTTGTATACTATCACACTTTTGCTAGAGGACGTTGTGTACTTTGACAATGGCAAAAGGTGCCGTGAAGTGAACTTTGATTTCTAGTGCAAAATGTGTATAAGTGTACAAAAAAAGACAATTGCCCTTAAAATTAAGAGATTGTTTTATAAAAAGTTTTTCTAAAAATATTTCTTGACTAAAATTTGTATAATAAATTTTAGTTAAATTATTAATTTCAGTGGCAATTTTGTTATGTTGTACAAATATACACATTGTCCACAAAAAAATCAAAGTACAAATACCCTCTTGCACAAGTGTGATAGTATACAACACCATTTTGCCATATTCCCTAGTTTCTATTATCAATTATTTTCTTTCCCTTCGTCATTTCTAGACATAATAATTTGTTTACGGTCTAGAGAAAAGATGTCATAAACTAATAATCGTGTTTCAGGCGCCGCTGCTGGAGTTTTAGGTTGACGAAGCTCTATTTTTGAATGGCGTTTCAGTCGCATCAACTGGAGTTTTGTGGTTTAGAGTTAGAGCAAAAATAAAAGAAAAAATTTAGTAGTTTTAGCTGGACACTTGAAGCTTTGCACCTATTATAAGTATAGAATCCTTTAGTTCCATAATAGAATTGATGGTTCTAAGGTGATTTCTAGGGTTTATTTAGCTTTGTTGTGGCGAACACTCTTATTATTTGCTGCAAATACTTGAAAATGTACTTTGTTGATGATATTAATGTACTTTTTGTCATGAAATTAAAGGGGTGGGCAGTGGGCACGGTTCTGGACCGTAACCGAACCGACACAAACCGAAACCTCGGTTCTCAATATATGGGAATCAAATCCATAACTAATATATGAGAAACGGTTTGGTTCCGGTCCTACCCGATTGGAATTGATTAGACTTCAGTTTATAAGTTGAATTTGACAAATTTGATCCCGAATCATAACTAGAAACATTGAATTTGCAATCATAAAAATTTACTCACAGAAACTAAACATTAAAATTTAATTATTACAATTTAATCGAAATATGAAGATTGCAAATAAAATAACAATAAAAGGTATGTCACTTATATTAACAAAAGTTACTACTAAAACAAAATGGTTCTTGTCTCAAACTATGCCCCAAAAATGGTTGAGTTGCATTGTTGTTTTTGGGATTGGAAATGTGGATGCATATAGTTAAAAGCTGAAGTGCCTTATGTTGTTAAGTAATTAATACTCCATTTACAAGACAAGACATATATGCTAATGCTACACTTCATGATGGTGACGGTGACGGTGACAGTGGAGATCAGATCAGGCATTTTCTTGTCACCGACCATAACTGTTATGTTTAATTAAATACTAAAAATAGATTATTATTATTATTGCATTATTTGCATGATAAATATATAAAAATTATTATACTGTTTAGAAAATCGTTAGTTGCTAGTAGTACAGACAAAACCTCTAATCAAACCCTCGACCTCATTATAAACAGTGTGATGGTCAACTGATGGGGTGTTCCTTAAAGACTACTTTCATATACTTAAACATACAATATATCATAAAACTACCAATTAGCATAAATTATTTTAATGAACCCGACTTAAACCGGTCGATTACATAAAATCAGGTCGTTATTGTTAAAATCTTTGCCTAAAGACCGCCTATTGAACCTTTAAAATAAAAAAATCCAAAGGATTAGTCTTAAACTTTAGATAGTTCATAGTAGATAGATCTCTATGAGAAGAATTAATATAAAAATTAACATTATTGCAAATTAAATCCACCAACCACAGTACACACAATAGAATATACCCATTTTAACATCCATCCACTTGGCATTAAAATGAGGATGAAATTTTTTTACTCAAAGCACATGAATTTCCTAAAAAAACAAATCTCAATTGCTGGCAAGCTTTTGTCTGTTGTCTGAACTCTGCAAATGACATATGAATTATAGTGTAACTCTTGGTTTATTTAAATGCTTGCCATTGCATTTATAATTTAGACAAAAAGAGTAACATGACATTTACAAGCTATAAAAAAGTGAATCTGGCACTTGCTTAGCATTTAATATGTTTTGTTACAGTTGAGTCCATAATTCTAATGATTTGCATATTAAAAGGAAATAAAACATAGTTTAAGGACTGAATTGGAAAAACTGGACACTTGGAACCTATTTTGAAACATTTTTCAAAGAATTGAAGCTAGAAAAGAAAAGAAAAAAAAAGAATTTTGAATTTCCTCCCAAATACCATTTGAAGCAACTTGCAAAGTAGACAACCAGACAGAGATAAGAAGAAACATACAAAAGATCTTTAACTTTCTTATTTCAATGGATCAAATGCAAAACACATAAAAAAAATGTTGCAGTATATATAGTATCCTTAATTATGGGGATCCTAGAAATAAAGCAATCAAGGGAAGTCCATGACCATATGTTATGGTGATGGCCTTATTTTTCGTGAGGAAAACAAGCAATCAAAATAAAAACAATAAATTAGAACGTCAAGATTTTACGTGATTTACCAATAATGTATTGACTGTGTTCACGAAAAAAAAAAACTTTATCAAAGAAAAAAACTATATACAATCACCAGATCCATGCCTTAGTGACAATGGTGCAGTAGCTAGAATACTACACTCAAACTCTAATCTAAAAAGGAAACATAAATCAATATGACAAAAAGGCCGAGTTTAAACCCAAAGCATACTATTGGGCTAGGGATCTATGGCTGTAAACGAGTCAAACTTTTAACGAGCTGCTCAAAATCGGTTTGTTAAATATTCAGTTCAAACTCGTTACAATCGAGCTCAAGATTGGACTCATTTAATAAACGAGTCGAACTTAAACTTGACATTAGTTTGAAGACTTGATAGGCTTGCGAACTAGCTCGTTTAATGTTTAATTACTTATATATTTTTATTAAAATTAGTAAATATTTATAATAAAACTAGACGAGCTGAATCGAGTTGACCCGATCTCGAGCTGAATTGTTTAGTATGTAATAAATTGTATTTTTTAGGTAATATTATTTTGCTTTTAATGAATATTTGTATTAAAAATTAAACAAACTGAATCGAGCCGAGTTCGGGCTTATCTATTTTTTTTCTGGCCGGACTCAAGCCTAGTTGGATAAACTCGTTCGACTCCGAGCCGAACACCTTTTTCATTAGCCGAGCACCGCAAAATGAAGGCTCGATTCGACTCTTTGACACCCCTGACTCACACCCCGAACCAAACTCTTCGCCTCTGAGCCCGACTTGTTTACCGGTTAACGAGATAACCGTATTAACTAATCCCAAATCCCAGTGGATCCATAATCAATTCAAAGCATATCCAACTATTATTCCTATTCTGACCAATAAAAAAACAGCCCTAAAGATATAACCATTGCTGGAAACCTTTTTGTTAATCAGATTGATACGGCTCTTTTCTCCATTTTAAAAAATGGAATGGTTTTTAAGTAAAATATTCTCTAACTTAACGTACAGAAAAAAACAAACATGTTTTTTTAATCTCTGACATCATGTTTTCTAATATGCATGAAAACGACAGATTCGTTTCGGTCTGAAAAACTCACCTTGTCACTTGTCAAAGAGCAAAAGTTGAGCAAGCAAAGCCTTTCTTGCACAATTCAAATAGCTCCTTACCTGATCACAATTCATATCACTGCACTTTCAAGTTCAAAATTCATTTTCAAGAACAGTAAGTGTATATCATCAAACTTGGCAAGTTTTAAATAGATGCTGTTTCTGTGAACTCATTCATACCTGTTATAGCATATTGGCGCTTTCGAATTCGATGTCTGTGTTTCAGAGAATGGACTCTGCTTTCACTCCTGCATTGTTCTTCCCTTTTTAGTTCACCTTCCCGAATCTTCTTCTTTTTGCCATTTGTGCTCATACGCGAACGATTGTGTTGAAGTTTATATAGAGAAGTAGATATGGCTGTGAGAGAGGAGATCATAAAAGAGCCACTCATGGAAGGAATGAAACACGAACCTGAATCAGGTCAGAGTAGCGGTAAGGAGGAATTATGGATGGTCTATCTCAGCACCTTCGTTGCAGTCTGTGGATCATATGCATTTGGCGCCTGTGTAAGTACTAAATCAGAAAAATCGAAGTCATAGAACTCGTTCTTGAACGAGAATCTTGTTGCTCGGGGTTTTAACGTGATTCCTTTTGTTTGATAACTGTTTTGGTCTCAGGCGGGATACTCGTCGCCTACTCAGTCTGCTATCAGGAAAGATCTCGACATATCTCTAGGCGAGGTATGATGGTGACTGGTCTTTTGAGTTGTGTTACCTGTAAAATCTAAAATAAGAACTGATTTTTGGACATAGAAGTTCATAAGTATTAACATGCTCACAACAGTTAACTTGATAAGGGTCGTAAATTGAGTATTACGATAACTTTCAGCTCAGTTATTAGAAATGTGTAGTGTTAAACTGTGTTGGTGTATGTATATGCTGGCAGTATTCAGTGTTTGGCTCCATACTGACATTTGGTGCGATGATTGGCGCGATCACAAGTGGGCGCATCGCTGACTTCCTAGGCCGCAAATGGGTAAGCAAAGAAAAACATGATTATAGGACTGAAACTATCCATGTCTGTATGACTGTATCTACTTTGCGGAACTTAGTTTGTGTTTTGAGTAGTTTAACAGTGTCGGCATAATGGGATAAATGCAGGCAATGAGAATATCCAGCGGTTTCTGTATTGCAGGATGGCTTGCAATTTACTTTGCCGAGGTCTGTATAATTTCCCTATGCTACAGCACCAGAGTTACCTATATTCGATATGAAACCTGTCTTTATGTTTTCTTCATTATTACAAAAGGGACCTTTGTATTTGGATCTTGGAAGATTGGCAACAGGATACGGAATGGGGGTTTTTTCTTATGTGGTACATTATTTTTTCTTTACATGCAATCAACTTATATTAATATCAGAAATATGCGGTTTTTGCCTATTAACTTTCCACACCAATTTGAATGGATGAGAAGGTTCCTATTTTCATAGCTGAAATTGCACCTAAGAATCTAAGAGGAGCACTGACAACCCTTAACCAGGTAAAGACAAATGCATGAACAAATTAGAGAATAACCTTAATTGGTAACAAATATATCTTCAAGGTTATGTAATGTCATCTTCTTATGACTCTGCAGCTCATGATCTGCACTGCGGTATCTGTAGCATTCATAATTGGGACAGTAATTTCATGGAGGACTCTAGCATTAACTGGTGAAATTTCTAAAGTTTACTATATATTTGTTAGAGTATAGTAAACTTTGTAATGTGTGAACAAAAAGATAGGCATTGTCAAACATATAACAAGGATTAGATGAGCTTACGTTGCAACGTGCTGCAGGAATTGTTCCGTGTGCGATTCTGCTTGTGGGTCTTTTCTTCATTCCAGAGTCTCCCAGGTGGCTGGTAAGAAACAAGACCAAAAATTGTTTATATTTTCCATTTTGTTATGGTGACAGTCGATAGAATGTGTAAAGAGAAAATGACTTCAACATAAATGCAGGCAAAGACAGGACGGCAAAAAGACTTTCAGGCTGCACTGCAAAAGCTTCGTGGCAAGGACGCTGACATATCTCATGAAACGGCTGAAATTCAAGTTCTATCTCTGAACTCTAGATTCCTATATTCTGCATAAAGAGTGGTGTCAAAACATTTACAGGGTAATAATATAGGAATAAATTATATCATTGCTTGACAGGAATATATAGAAACTCTTGATCAACTCCCACAGGCGAAACTGCTGGACTTATTTCAAAGAAGATACCTACACTCAGTCATTGTAACTATTTCTCTTCCTAACCAATTTCAGCCCTCATTTATCTTTCACAATTGTTTGATATCTCATCCAATTCCTCTGCTTAGTGAGCTGAAGAAGATAAAGTCTAAGATTTTCCAAATACCTTTAAAACTTTCTAATCTCTAACATTTGAAAAAATACTTGCTCTTAACCAGATAGGAGTTGGATTGATGGTCTGTCAACAACTGGGTGGAATCAACGGAATATGTTTTTACGTTAGCAACATTTTCGAGTCAGCGGGTAAATATTGCTTCTCACCTGAACGAGCACGCAAGTGCCCTACTGCTGGCACTTTTAATAGAACATCATCATCCTAAGTTCCAATGTAAAATGTTAATCAAAGACTGCATAGCATTAACTATTTATTAAACTTAATCCGGTAACTAACAACTCTAACTATGCTGATTTTTCAGGATTTTCTGCCAGTGTTGGAACTATTATCTATGCGTGTCTTCAGGTTTTCAACTCTCACTCACAATCACAGTTCCTTACAGATATAGAATTTGCCTGGTTTTGGAAACTTCCCTTGTTTTTCAATGCTCTGATGTTAGAAATAGTTGCCATGTTTATTTTCCCATGTCTTTAAAGCTAAGGGCAAACCCACTACAAGCTGTTCTCAAAGAAAATTGTTCACAGCTGTAAACTAAAAACTTCCCGTATCACATATTCACTTGGATATGAATATGTTTTTACAGGTTGTGGTTACTGCACTAGGTGCAGCTCTGATAGATAAAGCTGGAAGAAAGCCCCTTTTATTGGTAAATCCTAGTACAAGACACTTTTCACTATAAAAATACACACCGTGGTCCGTAGAAATAAAAACCTTCCTGATACATTGTGTTTGATATATTTTAGGTTTCTGGAACGGGATTGGTCCTTGGCTGCCTGCTATCAGGGATTGCATTCTACATGAAGGTAACTAACATAACTTCAAATCTGAAAGACTTCCTGCTCGAGTTTCTTGAGTATTTACTCTAATCCTGTAAATTGACCAGGTTCATGAATTGGCACTCAAATCAGTCCCCATTCTCATCGTACTTGGCATACTGGTAAGTCTATCAGCTCTTGCAAGTCATTATCTCTGCTCAGTTGATCTCTTACTAGAATGACTATTTCTTTATTCAGATATACATAGCATCTTTTTCGATAGGAATGGGTGCAGTTCCATGGGTTGTGATGTCCGAGGTAATTATAAATATAATCACAACTTCTATATTGTTCCTAACAACTTTAACGAAATTTGATCACCTTCAACATCAGAATACACAAAATACTTTTGTTACAGATATTCCCTATAAATATTAAAGGAACGGCGGGGAGCCTAGCAACATTGGTGAACTGGTGTGTAGCATGGGCTGTTTCCTACACTTTCAACTATCTCATGACCTGGAGCTCTTACGGTAAATAGAACAAAACCTTTTCATTGTATTGTGCTTACACATCACTACAACAGGTAAAGCAATAAAACAACTCTGACTAAATGAAAAATCAAGATTTAGGTATGTTGATGATAACGATGTGCAATAAAAATGGAAACCCGCTGTTATTCTGTTACCTTTAGGAACTCTTAGCTGCTCTTGTTTGTCTGGTTCCAGGTACCTTTATTCTTTACGCTGCAATCAACGGATTGGCTATATTGTTCATAATCAAGGTGGTGCCTGAAACAAAAGGAAGAACCCTGGAGCAAATTCAAGCAGCGATCAACACATAGAGAAGCAGAAAACTGAAATAAGGATGATATGAATATCAAAAGCATCGTCACGCATTTAAGAGAAGGTATAGACTGCAGAGCTACAGAGAAAACATCATTATGCTGTTCACTGAAAAAATTAAATGGATGAGTCTTATATGTATGCGGGAATGTGTAGTAGAAAGCATGTTTTCCCTTGTCAAAATAAAATTTAATGGAGCTCCAGAATGCTCCAACTTATAATCACCCCATGCATGGTAAGGAAAACAGTAAATAAGAACACAAGTCAACCAGGACTTCACACACAGAGCAGATTTCTGTATAGATAGAATGTTCTTTGGAAGAGCATAACATATGGAACTTTGAAAATTACAGTTAACCAAAAGTAATGCAATAGTGAATATGCAAGAAGTGATACACTTAGACTCAAACACATCATCATAGGCTGAAGAATTCAAACATACAGTAATAAGAGCAGACAGTCAGTTATCCCAAGAATCCAAACAGACGGTGATCAGAGCAGATCCTTCCATGAGATCAACAATCTTTCGATTTCTTACAATCTTAGGTGGTTTATACTGGTTAGCTGGTGCACCATTTTGTATTGCAACTTGCAGTAACCTACCAAAGCTGCCAGGCCTTACAATGGATACCGACAAAGGGCCTAGATCTCCTCTATCCTTTTGGACCTTGTAAGTGCATCCCAAGCCGTCCTCAAGCGAGGAACAACAATTTCTAAAAACATCTAACTTCTGCAACATATTTTCTTGGAGAGAAATTTGTTCCCCTTCAATCTCTACAAAAAACTTCAACTGCTTTGGGCTCGACTCCAAGTCAAAGAAACTTGTGAACTCTTTAATCTCTGCTCCCATATCATTTCTCAGCACAAATCGAAAACTTTCTGATGCAGACATCAAGTCTCTCTCGGTTACTAACTCGAAATGAGTTTTAGGAGCTCTCATCACAAACTCCATTCGTGGTGATGTATTATAGAATCCAACAATCTTCACTATATCACCCAAGCGATAGCGATACAGTCCTTTGTGAGTAGTCGCGACCACTTCATACATGTTCCCTACTTCCACACCAGATAACTCAACGGTCTCTTCACCAAACATTGACTTTTCCAGATCATACGGAAGGAATTCAAAATAGGCAGCAATTGGAAGCATAACATACTGGGTTGTCTCGGGAGGTTGCGTAATGTCCAAGTTAATGCCCACACAGCATTCCGAAGCAAAGTAATCTCCACCCAACACAGGCACCTCTCCCGCAAAGTACTTAAGCTTCTGATAATACTGCATCATAGTTCCTGTTGCAACACACTTAACATACCGAACATTGGGCCACAACTTCACCACAATTCCTCCCCAATTCTTCTCTTCACAGACCGATCGAATCCTCTTTGACAAATCCAACTGAGGCCCGCCCAGAATTACAACCACAGACTCCCTCATCGCAACATCAGAAATCTCAAAATTTGGAAACCCGTGTTCAATGTCGTCACAGAGTTGCTCCCACTTAGATTCCAGCATGTAAAATGCCCTCGCCAATCCCTCGGCATAAGGAGCACGAATCCCATCAATCAAATTGAAGTTCCTCAACCCACATAGAAGATGACAGTACGTTTGCTGCTCACAATCCGATCCAATAATGACTTCTCTAGGACTAACATAGGGTGAGAGAAACTGCGATGAGCTAGCTCTGCTGTTTTGAAATGGAAATGCAGAGGCTGCCATAACCTTGGTTCCACCTTTAGTGTAAGTGACGTTACCAGCATATGTAAACCATAGGATCTTATTCACCGGCGACCTAGGAGGAAACAGCCTAACCAAAGACACAAATCCACAAAATCAATTCAATTTCGTAAACTTGAAACATCAAATTGGGCCAAATTCAAACTAATTCAATTGCTATAGAATTGAAACAAAACACAAAAATGAAAACAACCACACGCAAAATCCCAAAACCAATTCATTATCGTAAACCTGAAACATCAAATTTTACCTAAATCAACCAAATCCAGTACCTATGGAACCAAATCTGCAGAGAACAACAGAAATATGGATTCACCTTCAAAAACATCAAACTGGAACTAATTCGAACTAATTCAGTTGCTACAGAAATTGAAACAAACACACACACAATCCCAAAACCAATTCACTTTCCCAAAACAAAACCTGAAACATCAAATTATACCTAATTCAAAAAAATCAAGTACCTATAGAACCGGAGCTGCAGAGAACAACAGAAATATGGATTCGCCTTCAAAAACATCAAACTGGAACTAATTCACTTGATATAGAATTGAAACAAACACACACTAAATCTCAAAACCAATTCACTTTCTCAAAACCTGAAACATCAAATCATACCTAATTCAACCAAATCCAGTGCCTATAGAACCGAATCTGCACAGAACAACAGAAATATGGATTCACCTTCGAAGTTGAAACATCAAATTGGAACTTATTCAAACTAATTCAGTTGCTGTAGAATTGAAACAAAACACAAATGCAAATTCGTAAACCTGAAACATCAAACTAAACCAAATCCAGTAGCTATAGAACCGAATCTGCAGAGAACAATAGAAATGTGGATTCACCTTCGAAGTTGAAACATCAAATTGGAACTAATTCAAACTAATTCAGTTGATATAGAATTGAAACAAAACACAAACACTAAAAATCCCAACCAATTCACTTTCGTAAACCTGAAACATCAAATCAGACCTAATTCAAACCAAAACAAGCAGCTATGAAACCGAATCAGCAAATCAAAACAAAACAAAAACGCCAATTCACCTTCGAAGCACAGCACCAGAGCTCTGGTGAGCCAGAAACGTGGCCGCTCTCGAAAGCGGAGAATCGAAGTAAGGAATCAACTTCGGCTCCAAAGAGCTCGTCCCGGAGCTGTAAAAGAAGCATACCAGAGGATCAACGGACAGGATCGGCCGATCGGAGCCTGACTCATCGCTGGCCATCCGATCGATACACTCGGCGTAGTCTACGTACGTTGACAAGGGGACGACGCACCGGAATGTTCCCGGATCCACCGGCGGCGCGTCGTGCCGCCGGAGGTAAATCACGGCGGAGCTGTGGCGGAGGATCGATCGGAGGGTCTCTACCTGGTGGCGCGTGGCGTCCACAGTCGAGTCCTCGAGCGTCCTCAGAATCTCCTCGTCTGTTACTGAAACCACCGCCATTTTGGAAAATGAAATGAAAACTGGCGCGTATGTGAAAATTATGTATTTTTTGGCGCAAATATATATATAGGGCAGTTCGGGTAGTGACTTTGAAACGGTTCGGTTTGATTTTGAACCGAATCAGTTAATTTAATTTTGATAAAATAAAAATGAAACTGATGAAATTTTGTTCGGTTTGTATTTTAATATATAGTTTTTTTTGTTTGTATCCGAAAAGTATCATGAAACTATTATATTTTACACTGTTTTGAATTGTTATTCAATTTTCTAATTTTCGGTTGAATATTTTTTAACTGATTAATTAAATTTTACAAGATTCTTACATTTTAAATTGACATTACTTGTTAATGGACTTATCATACCAATCAAGATTCTTATTGTGAGTATCCACAATAATTTCTTATAGCCTAATAAAGATTTTTACCCATTCTGCGAAGTTGTGAATAAGTCGAATTTTTATTTGAGCTTCATTTGTTAAATATTGTATCCAAGTTTTTATAATTTAATTTAAACTACAGACAAACTTTTTAAGGCTCTTGAGTCGACTTATTTATTATTTAAGTCAGTTTGTTTGGCATTTAATTAAGTATATCATTTTATTATTTTTAATTTAAATTTTGAATTAATATTCATGGAAAAACGAGATAAATTGAGTTGAGCCGATCTTGAGTCAACTCGTTTAATATTTAGTACATGATATATATATTATTTAAAATATACATTAACTTATAAATAACAATTGTTTTGTAAAAAATAACTTAATCAAAACTGAACGAGTTTGCCTTTTTTTTCCAGTCACACTCAAACTTACTCGTAAATGCTAAACAACATTTTACATCCGAACCAAAGACTCGATGCGACTTGTTTACCCCAGTATTTTACTACATCTATCTAATTATGAATGTTTCACACTTTTATACTCTAGTTGTATTTTTCTTTTTTTTGGTAACTTAACAATGAGTTTGGAAAAACCGTTAGCATTCTGTTATATTTAACGGCTACAATCAATCACATGTTAACATGTAGCATTTTCATTGAATAATTCTCTATTCTCCCCCATTTGAATATTGATTTCACGTTTGTTGAAATACATCCCTTCTTGTTTAAATTGATTTTGATGGGTGATTTTGAAATTTTTTCTTAAATTTTAGTAATTTTGCCTATTTGAGTCAGCATCGGTTCTTCTTCAACGGTGTCAGTGTGTACTTAATATGTAATATATCTAACATTTAGAAGTTATGTCATGTTCGGAGCTGAATTGCCGAAGAGAGTAGGAAGTAAGAGGAGAGAAGGAGAAAGAGAGACAAAAAAAATCTCAATGATATACTTTTAAAATTTTGAATGCCATTGAAAGCTAGTTTGGTCATTTAAATTTTATATCAACATAATTAACATAAATATCCCAAACTAATAATTAGAAAAGTAAAATGTGGAAAAGAATAAAGTTAAAGGATCAAAGTGTAAATCATCTATAAATAAGTGTAGTAAATTATCATTTCTCTCTTAATTATCGTGAGTTTCACGTGACTATGGTGACTATATTTATTATTATTTTTAAGCAGTTTTTATATAGTTTTCTATTAAATTAATTAAAAATCAGTTTTCTACTAAAATATGTCAGAATCGTTTTTTTTTTATGAAAATTAGTCTTCGACTAAAATGAGTCAAAATTGGTTTTAAATTATAGACATTTTTATATAAAACTAGCATTGAAACAAAAATAAAAAGTCGATGTATACCCCTTAAAAATGCATACAAATAATTAAATATAAATATTCACACAACTGATAAAATCAATATATTCTAATAATTCAGAAATGCAATCTTGTACATTTGACCCCATAAGTAAAATTTACACAACAAAATAAAACCCCATAAACAATTTACAAAATTTCCCCCAAAATCACAAAACCTCCTGCACAAAACAAAAAACCTAATCCAACAAAAACAATAATAAAATCTATAAAACAAAAAACAAAAAAAAAACATGTTCTTCCCTATAATATTAATGTTATTTTCATGCGTGTATTTTCCAAATCCCTTTTGAGTTAGGAGATGCTACAATTTTCACAACTTTCTCCTTTTGTTGTTGCTGTCGTCGTCTTTGCCCGATCGTTTCATCGTTCTCGTGTTTCACGACTTTTACTAAATCGGCCTTCACAATGTGATGATCTGAAGTGCCCTTGGACGAGAACACCGAGTACGATCCCGGAACGAACTCGTACGGAGAGCTCGGAGACGTCAATATGTAGTCGACTCGAGTCCCGTATTTGCATGTCCCCTGCACGCCTGCACCGATAACCCGATATTAATTTCTCGAGCTTATTCGTATTATTTAGGGATAATTACACTTTGTCAATGACAATTTTGTACCCTAACTAATGAGTTCTCTTTTTAGTACATTCACAATTTTTTTTGTGACAACCCACCTCTAATATGCCTAAAATACCTAAACTACCCATGGTTCAAGAAACCATTATTGAACCGATTCGATTTGGTTTATATGTAAGATGCAATTACAATTATGTCCCCAAATTTAAAATTGAATTCAAGGGCATAATAGTCATTTAAGAGGTATTTTAGCCATTTTAGCGTAGGTTGTCACACAAAAATTGTCATGCTACTAAAAAAGAGAGTTCATTAGTTAGGCTATAAAACTATCATTTCGTTATAGTTATGTGTAACAAAGTGTCATTAGCTCTATTATTTATAGAAAAATCTATGGGTAATCTCATTTTACTACATGAGTTCTAAAAGTTTGTAAGCGCTAGTCGACTGAATAGAGAATTATAGAATCAATCAAATTGATCAAGAACTTATAACAGATTAATCAATAACTAATAAGAAATTAATCAAGCTAATCATGATTAATTGGACTAAGAGAGATTAATCAAAACTAATTAGAGATTAATCATGAATTAGCTCAAATAGTCGAAGAGTTTTAGGTTACTACATGGTAACTATATATTTATCATTCCTCGTTTAATTACAATTGACTTGATATATATTTTATGGACTGAGATTTTACAACTAGTGATATTTTTTGTCATTTCTTAACAAAGCTAGTGTCATTGAGAATTGCGCAAATGAAAAATGTTGTAAAGTAAGACAAAAAATAATTCTCAACTAAAATCTCAAAAAAAAACTTGTTCAAGTCTAATGTAATTAAACGAGGTTGGTGTATAAGGAGATATGGTAAATTAAATGTTTTAAAAATATCTGACTAGTTCTTGATTAACTCCAAATTACTCTCTTAAGTTTTTTCTGTCCGAATATCGTCTAACAATTTTTTTTAAATACGGAGTAAGGTGAATTATCCTGAACTATATAATTGCACGATATTCAATTCGACGAGAACGAAAATAAATAAATAAAGGAAGGAAGGAAGTGTTATATGTACTTTGGCCTTTGGCTATCATCACTACTGATTCACACTCTCCAGCAAAATCCTTAGCATCTGTGTATTGCTTTCCCTTCAAAAACTTCATCACTTCCATTTTTGGTGTTGGCTTTCCTGTTTCTTCATAGTACTATAAAGAACACACAATTTGTGGGTCACATGCTCACACTTGTGTCTTGTGATTGACAATGCAAGAACATATATAGAAATATAAGGCTGTTAGTCGTTACCTTAACTATGTCTGTCCATCTCTCCGACGAGTAATCCGACTCGTCGAGGGAATTCAGACCTCCGGCCAAGACGTGAGGTCCGTCGCTGGAGTTGATTATCGCATGTATCTGTTTCATCCTCCAGTTCTCGTCGAGATGGTCGAGGTGAGTGCAGTGGAAATTCACTTCCCCTATGTGAGGCACGTCGATCGTGGCCTTGAGAACATTTCTGATACAAAATAACAACAACCCATTATAACAAATATCAAATCAATAATCAACGCACACAATTAAACCAAATCGTCGTGTTATAAGTCTGATTAATTCTCTATAATTTCGTATTAATCATTCGATCTAATCCGATTGAGCCTGACTTTTTTTTAGAAAATTGATTATCCTATTATCATTGAGATCGTCTTACCCTTTTTGTTAACCTTCTTTTTGGGGCAAAGGAGATCAAGATTCTTACATCAACATGGTCCATCATGATCATGGCAATAAATTTAGAAGTTATTGGGGCTCCCCCACATGATTTGGGACATTATTAAACTCCTCAACCCTACCTAACCCTCATTTAATGTTCATGTCCTAATTCCATTTCCATGTAACAGAACACACAAGGCCAGCAATGTACAATAATCTCCAAAAACCCAATCCTCTCCAACAATTTTTCTATCCATTGTTGAAGGGTGGTTGGTGCTATGTTGATATAAAATATATTTATGTATACATATAAACATATAATTAAATGAATATTTTTAGATTTAATGAAGATTTATAGAGACCCACTTGTGTGAATTAGAGCTGTTTTTTTTGCTGACATAAACACTGATATCACATACCACTTGGCCATGATAACTACTCCACAACCCATCTATTAAACAATTAATTAATTTGACCCAAAAACAATTATTAAACTTTAAATAATAATTTCATAGTAAAGAACACAACGAAGCAATGAGCACCAGAAAAGAGAAACATAGCATGAATTTAATCTAATTTCTAGATTTGGGTTTTCGACAATTTGGTTCGTTTCAATGGACTCGCAAAATTTCTCGAGAAAATGATGAAAATTAATCACATTCCACATTTTGTAACGAAGAACTCTAATAAAAACTATCAAATACAAAAGACAAACACAAATTGAGAAACAAAATACCAATTTAATCCAATCTTCAGATTCTAGTTTTCAACAATTTGGTTCCTCTGGCTCACCCACAAAATTTCCCGGGAAAATAATGAAACCCATTGAGAAAATCAATCAATTTTCAAATCCCAAACACAAAGAACACTCAAATTAAGAGACACAACATCAATTTAATTCAATTGCCAGTTTGGGTTTTCATCAATTTAGTTCATTTCAACCAACCCACGAATTTTCTCGGAAAAATAACGGAACCCATAAAGAAAATCAATCAACTTTTCATTTCCACATTCTCAAACACAAAAAACACACTAACTCAGAAACAAAGCTCTAATTTAATCCAATTCTCAAATTTGGGTTTTCATCAATTTAGTTCATTTCAACCCACCAACAAATTTTTTCGGAAAGTAAAGAAAATTAATCAATTTTTCATTTTCACATTCCCAAACCCGAAGAATACAGAAATTAAGAAACTGAGCACCAATTTAATCTAATTCTCATATTTGAACTTTCATCAACGTGGTCTCTTTTAACTTGCTCATAAATTTTCGCAGGAAAATAATTAAACCCACAGACAAAATCAATCAACTCGCATTCCCAAACAAGAATTGAGAAACATAGCACCAAATTAATCCAATTCTCATATTTGGGTTTTCATCAACTTGGTCTCTTCTAACCTCAAACATAAATTTTCCCGAAAAAATAACGAAACCCACAAAGAAAATCAATCAATTCACATTCCCAAACAAGAACCAGAGCACCAAAATGATCCAATTCTTAAATTTGGGTTTTCATCAACTTGATCTCTTTTAACCCTCCTGTTAATTTTCCCGAGAAAATCAATCAATTCACCTTCCCAAACAAGAATTGAGAATCATAGCACCAATTTAATCCGATTCCCAGATTCGCGTCTTCAAACAATCTAACCCCTCTCAAACCACCCACAAATTTTTTCAAGAAAACAACAAAACCCCCCAAAAAAAAAACCAATTTTCACACTCCCCAATCAAGAACCCCAAAAAAAACCAATTTTCACACTCCCCAATCAAGAACACAAAAAAAAAACCCAACCATGTTTCGAGGAAAACAATGAAGCAGCCACCGAACCGAACCGAACCAACGAACTGACCTGAAATCGGAGTCGTCGAAGATCTTCTGAACCCTCCACCTCTTGATCGGCCATTTAGAGAGTATCGCGTTGCCGTACTCCGGCGCCCAGCTCTCGGCGAACACGTAGCTCATCCCCAGAGCTCCGGCGAGGTCCGACAATGGCCTCATTGCCCTCTCCTCCTCTGCCCTCACGTCCTGTAGCGCGATCACGTCGGCCCCGAGCTCCCGGAGCACCTCCACCACCGTCAGGCCCCGCCGGAAACTCCCCCTCTCCGGCGGGACCCGACCCTTTTCCCCGAATCCCCCGCCCTCCCCTCCCGCCGGAGAAAAACCCGACCTCCCGTCTCCGGCGAAGCTCCGGCGCCGGCTCCGGAGCAGCGATATCTCGTTCTCCGGCAGGTTGATCGACACCCGGAGCCTCGACCTCGCGAAGTCCTGCCGCCTCGCGAGGCTCTCCGCCGAGCTCGGGTGGAGCGGGGACTGCTTGAGGATGCTCCTCGGCCTCGATTTTTTCTCCGGCGACCGGATTCCGGCGCCGGCGAGGGTTTCCGGCGGTTCCGCCGCCGGGGCCATGGAGAACATGGCGGCGTTGAACGTCGCGACGCGGATCGGCCTCTCCGCCGCCGGATCGGCGGCGGAGTCGCCGGAGACGGGCGTTTTGGGGGCCTGCTTGCCGAGCCGCTTGACGGCGATTTTGGATTTGTTCCGGCGGCGGACGGGCCACCGGAGGCGGGAGCAGAGGCGGCGGAGGCGGCCGTTGAGGAGGCGGAACATGGCTACCGGCGTTTGCGGGTTTCCGGTGGCTTTAAACTTTTTCCCCTTTTTTTTTCCTCTTCAATTGGGTTGTGAAATGAGTGTTTATAGTGACCAACTCAAATATTAGAGGAAGGTGTCAATCTTTGGGAGGAAATGGGTTGGTGACACGTGGAGGGAGATTAGAGGTTGATTGAGGCTTTAAGGTTGTATCTCAACTGCTCTATTGCAGGGCCAAAAATCATTAAACAAAACAAAAAAAATTTGGGGAGGTTGAGGTTTTTTTTTGTTTATGCTTCCAAGCATTTCTTTGGACTACATCATATGATTAGATTTGCTTCTCTAATCAAGATCTCAAAATTAACATTAATATGAATATCAAAAGACTCTGTAAAAGACTTTTGATGATTTTAAAATAACGTTAGATGATTCTAAAATTGATTCGAAATAAATTTCAATCGTAAAATGTTATATATATAATCATATTATTTGTATGCAATTAATCTCATTTATTCGTCTGGTACTTATATTTGTCTTACGGGCCAATCGTTTATGATTGTCGGCTAACTTTCTCGGGTTTGTAATATTATAGTTTGTTTTGTTATGCACGTCAACTAACAAGGTTATTCATTCTCAGACTAAAGCGGCCTTAATTGGGTTGTTCTGACTAGGAGTTGGGGACTGGGTTGTCCTCCTGACTTAGATCATGTCCTGGTTTCTGACTCGTATTAAATAAATCAGTTTTTTTTCAAAACAAATATATAATTATATATCGTGCCATTAAAAATGACAAAAGTCAGGACGCTCCTGCATGACTTGATGGAGACGAGACTATTCGGGGATCTAATTAGCATCGAAAAAAATATGAAATTGTCATTCGAAATCAAACCGGGAGCGGCCATGAACATAATGAATTATTGCTCTTGAACCCGGCAGATTCAACATATTCGACTTTAATTCAACAAGAATTCACGTTGTTGATACACATTTAGAGTGATAGAATATCTTTAATACGTGGACCTGACATTTTTAATATGACGTGATAAAAGGCGAGATCACTAGACCAATTTTAACACGTTATATTAATGTTAATATGGGTAATTAAAATCAGTGTGCTATTATTTTTTTTAATGAAACTAAGGAATAAGTTGGTGAGAGGGTCCTTATTTGGGACGCCACGTCACCTAAAATCCGCCGGTCATAACTCCAATGCATTTCAACCTTCTCCTCAAAATATAGTCTTAGAAAATAATAATAAATAATTTTATTTTAGGAATATTTATTTTGTGTTTAAATCTAATTGTTAATTCTATTTTTTTAATTCAATATGATTTTTGTTGAATATATTTTTTTTGAAGCAAGATAAGATATCGATCGGTATAAAACTAATTAAAATGGATTAATTTTGAATAAAATCAAACTCTAATGATGGTAAAAATATTAATTAACAAAATCTAACTCATTTGAATCATAATCATATAAATCTTTATCCTAATTTTGAAGGATGGGAATATTTATTTGATTAACAATATTTTCCATTCTGTTGAGGTCATGCATGATCTTTTAAATCTTGATTATGAATTTCAAATAATTGATATAAGAGAGTTGCATGTGATTTGTTATTGACTTTCTTGATTTGATCCCACTAAATTCTCTCTAGTTGGATCATAGGGAAGGTCATTTCTTGCAATTTTTTCCTTCTTTATTCTAAACACACTTACCACAATTAATGCACCATAAATACAAGATTTTTCTATTTATATTATGTTTAGTGTATAAAAGTAACATTCTAAAACTAAGATTATGTATAATTAGGAAATTTAGATGACCCGTACAAGAATTGACAAAACTCTAACAATATTTATCAAAATAAGATATTTTCAAACAAACATGTAAATTATAGAACAATATCAATGTATATATTAGAAGTAAAAAATTAAGTTTTATAGTGTTTGATTTCGTTAAACCGAACAATTGAGAACGAATTTTAAAACTCAATCCAAAACTCGGTCGACTTGATTGTAAAAAAAGCATTATAATGCATCGGTAATGTGAGAAAATTCAATCTATATATTAGTCTTTAAAATAATATTTTCCAAATTTATTTTAGTTTTATGATATTGTTATATCTCGAATCCCTCGTACATAGGGCTGTAAACGAACCGAGCTTTTAACGAGCCGCTCGAGCTCGGCTCGTTAAATATTCGGTTCGGGCTCGTTATAATCGAGCTCGAGCCGAATTCGAGCACGAAATTGGGCTCGTTTAATAAACGAGTCGAGCTCGAGCCTAACCTTTTAAGTCTCGATAGGTTCGCGAGTCGGCTCGTTTATTATGTATTGAATTGTATATTTATAAAATACTTATAATAAAATTAGACGAGCCGAATCAAGTCGAACCAATTTCAAGTTGGCTCATTTATTATTTAATGAATTATTTAATTTTTAATTATTATTTGTATTTAAATTTAAGTGAACTAAATCAAGCCGAGCCGTACTCGAACTCGAGTTCGAGCTCGTCTATTTTATTTCGAGCCGAACTCGAGTTTAGTTGTATAAGCTCGTTCGAGCCCCAGCCGAAGTCGAGCCGAACGCTTTTTTCACGAGCCGAGCCGAGCCCTTCCAAAATAAAGCTCGACTCGATTCGTTTACACCCCAGTCGTACACATAAAAAATCAAATTAAATAATTTAACAAAGACTTGATACTAATTAGATCCATGTCCCAATAAAAACATGTTTATGTAATATGATAATAATCATGTGAGTCGGTCATTAATGTGATGTGTGACTTTGTAATTTATATTGTTTATTTATTAAATTTACATTACAATCAGTGTTGAATCTTTTCTCTAACCTTCTTTTAGTAATATTCTCTTTCCAAATATTATTTAAATAATAAATTTCACGTGACACTACACTTTTCAATGTCCATTCGGCACAACATGGCTACTTTTTAATGAAAAGCCACCATATTTAATTATTACAATAATATAAATTCAACATCATATCGATAGTCAAAATCAGTCGGATCATGAAAAAGAAGAATAAAAATGTAGCTTTATATATTAACTAATTTGATTGAAAAAGAAATTGAGTCAACATACTTAAAAGTGAATAATTGATGATCAAGAAAATAAAAATTGAATAATTGATGATTAAAAAAATATAACAACTTGTCCTATTTTATTATCAACAGTAAAATAGTAAATTTAACACAACTATAATATAGTTTACTGGTAACATAATCTTTAGCCTTCACTAAAACTCAAATTTTGATCAATTCGACAAGCTCTGTGATAAAAAAATATATATATATTTCACTACCTTACATGGAAGAAGTTTTGAATGACAATAAAAGGCAAAGGTTAACGAATTAAAATGTGAGAGTCGTGCTATGAAGTAATTTAATCAAGAATTAGTATGCGATCATTATCGTCAATGATGAGTAATTAAAAATCAAAATTTATCCCTCGATCTCAAACGAGACCCTCTAACTGATAAAAGTAAAACACATTTTTCTATCAGAGACAAGGTCAATCGTCAAAGATAAATAGTTGAAAGTCAACAAATACAGTATAACTATTAATCAATGACAGTAAATCTAACATAACTCCAGTACAGTTAACTCGTAAGCTAACTCTCTCAGTGATACATCATACATGGCTAGGAAGAATGATTTATCAAGATTCGTTGATTTGTAAGAATACCGAAAATGATAAATTTGAGTTAATTTTTTTTATCATTAAACTTCAAAAAACTAAATAACAGAAATGTACAAGAGTGCTTAAATAACCAAAACCTAATTGCAGAAAATGAAATATTGGAAAAAGAAAACAAATTATTAAAATTGCAAAAAGTGCCCGAAACTTCTAAAAGTGTGATTCTGACCCTCAAGATGATCTCGGATGCTCAGAATGCTGTTTCTGCCCGAAAAGCACTGGTCTTTAGTCGAAATCCGACATTTCTTCGATTTGCACTGATTCACTCAGCCTCCACCTAGACTCGGACCTCGACCAACAAGACAAAACCTAACAAACAAAATATAAATAAAGATATATTTTGCTACTATTTATAGAAGAAGCTTGGAAGGACCTTAAGAGGCAAAAGGGTTGACAAATATGGCATTACCCTCCAATCAATTAGAACAAAGAATTTTGTGGTTGTTAATAGTAATAAAGAAAGAGAGGTTTAAGGGTTAGGTGGGTTCATAGCTGGATTTTTGGGTGAGAGAGAGGAAAAATCCAAGAGATTTGAGTCTTTTAGTCTATGGAGCACTTGATTATTATTCACAATGGCCAGCTCTTAGCCCACTTTGTTGGCTTTGGAACTATTTTGCTTTTCAATTGCTTGAGATTCTCTATACACAATCCTCCATTTGGGACCATTTTATCATCCCAACACACACATCACTCTCATTTTTTGTAGATAAATCTCACTTTTTGATTGTATGGGTTCTTTGTAGTGCATGTTGGGGAGCAATGCATGGTGGTCATGTCATTGTCTCCATGTGATGACCTAAAAGCCCATTCTCTCGGGCCATCATGTTAAAACCCGATTCACGCAATAATTTAAATCGATATGTAGAAGTTTTAACTCATATTTTTAATCATCAGGGCCTAGGACTTTGACAAGAGAAAATCTTTTAAAGAAACTCTCGATTTGGATGACACGACAAATGTAATGGCTGTTAAGTAATAATTGACGTTATTACTGATGTGACAAACCCAATTCTCGCTTTCGCTCAAAACTCAATATATTTCTTTAATTCTCGTTCAAAATACTAGTGAGGCATATGTGATGTAAATAAGAGTAGAGCTATCAAAATCACGACATAGTCAAGTTCAAAGCAGAGTGTTACTTTGAAATGAGGCGAAGAATAGTTTTATCAAAAATGTGCAAGTCCAAATTTAACGTATTTCATCACTGTGAAATACTCGAATTTGGGAGATGAATAACCCAATTCTCGTATCTCATCTCTAAAAACTCGAATTTGAGAGATGAATATCTCAACATTTTTCAGTGACACGAGATTGTTCATGGATAAAAGGAAGCCAGAGGGTTCGAGTGCTTCCGCAACTCGAGTTCAAATTTTCACTAATGCAAACATGTTAACTTTTTCGTTACTTTCGGGCTTGAATACAAATTAGTCCACGTACAAATCAAGTGTTAAAAAATGTTAGGCGTTAGTCGAAAAAATAAGGCCTATGAAAACCAATCGATAATTATTTATAATTAATAGAAGATTAATAAATGACTAATTGATATTAAACTTTCATGCATGAGCTTCAAGTTTATGATTTTAGATGTTCTTGGGTTTCTACATCCATAGGAGTAATTGGGCTTTAGTTTTGGTGAAAGGTTATTTATGGGCTTTCTGTATAAGCCCAGTGGCGAAGCCCAATAGTTTTCAAGTCTGTCTCCTTAACCACTCGGACACATCGACAAGTTGCTCCTCAATCCTCCATATTCTTATAATGATAATTAACCAAAAACAAAGGACTAATTTGCAATTTGTGGATTTCAAAAGATCGACACGATAAACTTTTATTAAGAGATTCTCGACCAGGATGACACGAAAAAATGTCGTGGTTACTGGACGTTGAGTGACAATTGACGTTATTATCGATACAACAAACCAGATTCCTGGTTTTACTCAAAACTGTACGTTTTTATTTTCCTTTTAAAATCTCACTCAAAATACATGTGAAACGCGTGTGCCATAAATAGTAGTAAAAACTAAAAACTATTAAAGCTGAGAGAGATTAAGTTTAAATGTGAAATTTCTTCTAAAAAAGAAACGAATAATACTTTCGTATCATAGGTGAAACTCCAAATTCAACTTATTTTAACATCATGTGTGAATTACGATTCAACTGAAAACTGAAACCGAGAGATATACACACATTATTCAAATGTGAGTATATTAAGTCGACAAGTGTAATGACACGAGACTCTTCGTCGATAAAAGAAGCCTAGGGTTCTGAGTGTTTTCGCAGCACGAGCTCATATTTTTACTGATGAAAATATGATAAAAGAACTTATCGGTAGAGATTTGCAGCCCTTATAATTATTTTCGAGTTTGAACACAAATTAATTTACGCATAATAAGTGTTCTAAAAAAAATTAGCCGATAGTCAGTCAGATAGAACCTCAAAACCACACGTACAAAATCGTTGACAGGGTTCGAACAACATATTTCAAGTCTGTCTCCTTATCGACAAGTTGCTTCTCAATCCTCCATGTTCTTAAAACTACAATTAACCAAAAACGAAGGACTAATTTGCAATATGTGGTAATTACATATCGACCCCTGTAGATATCAAGAACTACGGAATGCATCAAAAAGTTCGGGTAATAACGCATTTGGCGCCATATAAAGCAGTAATGGTGAAAACATTTCTCGCCATTGTCGCTTTTGATCTGACCATTTCGAGGACTTGGTTTCTGCATCGAAGCGGACGGATCTGGAGGAGGAGAGAGACGAGCTAGAGTCCTGATGGCGACGGAGAGCCAAGAAGCGACCCCGAAATCGTCCACTAAGGTACGGAATCGAACCAGTTTTGCTCGATTTTGTATAATCTGGCTTTTAGGGCTTGCGAGGCCAAATTGATGATCGTTTCGAGGTTTTTGGTGTTGGGTTTTCGTTTTTATTGAACCCTCTTGGAGGGTATTTATCGAATTGCATGTTAATGGGGTTGGTTGTTCGGTTTGGGTTAATTGCATGTTGGTGGGGTTGGTTGTTCTGTTTGGTTGTAGAGAAAATGCGAGAAAATGTAAATCTGGTAGTTCCAGTTTCATTTCTAAAACCCAGTTAGGGGTGGTGGGATAAAGGATAAATTAACTTTTTAGAGAGGTAAAGATTTTGATGTTTTCTCCTCCTGTGCAATTTTCTCAGCAACCAAACAGGAGTTGAACGGTATAGAGTATAGTCCTCTGATTTACCATCATGGATGAACCTTGTGGAACATTTTGAGGCATTCAATATATTAACTTAGTCTCTATTGTAATGTTGTTGTTGTTGCATTGTTTGCACGATTCTGTCTAATCTGGTTTTTATGGCTTACGAGGCCAAATTGATGATCGTTTAGAGGTTTTAGGTATTGGGTTTTCGTTTTTATTGAACCCTCGTGGAAGAGTTTTGTCGAATTGCATGTTAATGTGGTTAGCTGTTCTGTTTGGTTGCCGAGAAAACGCGAGAAAATGTGAATCTGGCATTGCCCGTTTCATTTCTAAAACCCAGTTAGGGGATGGGTTGGTTAAAGGATGAAACAACTATTTAGAGAGGTGAAGATTTTAATATTTTCTCCTTCCGGAAATTTTCTCATCAACCAAACAGGATGTAAATGGATAATCCTCTGTTGTGCCACCCTCATGCATGAGCCTTGTGAAATATTTGGAGGCAGTCAATAAATTAATTTAGCCTATATTGTAATTGTTGTTGCATTGTTCATGGTGATTCACAAACACCTAGCTTGTGGTTTGTGAATCTAAGCTGGTTTTAAGATGATAGCTATTGTTCTCGGGGTTTTAAGTTTTAGCATTGACTCTGAAGTTGTTCAAGGATCAAAGCTTTATGAATACAATAACTATGGTGTTGGACTGTGAGGTTTTCGAGTTTAATCCATAAGGGGAATAATTATTTGCAACCATTTGAGTTTTAATATACACAAGTGACGAGTGCATTTTTATTTGACTAAATGCTCGAATTGATTGGAGCCTATTCCTAGTATATTATGCATAACTTAATATACATTCTTGTTGGTACTCACTGCAAAAGCTCCTTCTCAAAATGGAAGTATGTAATCAATCACGAGCACAATATAGTGATATGAGAATGAAGGTGTAATGTGTACTCTCCGAAACAGAAAATTATTACTACCAAATTAAAGGAGAACGAGAAAGTATGATATTTGCGTTTTTTCAGTGATTTCTATCTAACTTGGGGGTTATAAACCATTTAAGCACACTTCTATTCTAGGTGAAAATCCCGATAGTGCTACTTCATTCTTGGTAAATGGTTGGTTATTATTATGTTTTTTCGAGTGAAATGTGTTTGTTTAATCTTCGGAGAATCAATCCACTGTTGAATTTTTTTAACGAGGTTCATGATTATTGATTTTCAACTCCGATTGATCTAAGTGAAAGCGCTTAAGCACTACTTCATTCATGGTATATATGATAACATTGGACACTATTTGCCACTCGGTTTTTATTGTTTGGAGTGAAATACTGAAATGTGTTTGTCTTTGCTCAATCTATTGAGAATCAAGTAAAGAGATTCACAGTTTCTGATTCTCGTGTTCTACATGATCTATCTAAATGAACGGGGTTAACCATGAAACCCTAACTTTTATTTCAATTTTTTCACGTGACAGACATCACGCGGTTATGTCGATATGTACGCCGCGCAATGCGTGAAGTGCCTGAAATGGAGGGTCATCACCACGCTCGAAGAATACGAGTCGATCAGGAGCAGATTAACCGAGGAGCCGTTCTCCTGCAGCCGAGCGCCCGTGGCCTCCTGCGACGACCCCGCCGACATTGAGTACGACGCCACCCGCACCTGGGTCATCGACAGGCCCAACATCCCGAAATCCCCCGCGGGCTTCAAGAGGAACGTCCAGCTCAGGAGAGACTTCTCCAAGTTTGACGCCTACTACATCGCGCCAAACGGGAAGAGGCTCAAGTCCCGGCCTGAAGTGGGGTCGTTCCTGGAGGCGAACCCTGGGATCAAAGACCTCTCTGTCTTGGACTTCAATTTCTCGGTCCCGAAGATTATGGAGGAGACGCTCCCGGATTTCGTTGCTAGTGGTAAGAGATCCAAAACCTCAGTTAACAATGTCTGAACTGTACTTTCTGTCAAATTTACTCTTTGTCCTGAAATGTTTGGTATGCTTTTGATTTCTCAGCTGAGAACTCTTCAAATTTGATTGTGTATTGCTTCAGGATGTTGCATGTACCATATTGGTACTTACACTTTGGAAATTTTCATGTACATTTTTCTTCTTCCTCTGGAGTTTTTCTTAGTTTTCTTGATGCCTTGTGTTAGTTTAGATGCATGATTAAGAAATAAATGGTTCAAAAATTAGTATGGATTAGTTTAATTTCAACCAATGTTATAAATTAAAAACTAGATGGTAGTCGCACGGAAAGTGCCTTTTAGAGACTAATTTGAGATTAATAAAAAAATAAGTCGGATTCAATGATTAATTAAAAATTAACAAAAGATTAGTCACGGCAAGTGCCTTTTAGAGACTAATTTGGAATTAATAAAAAAATAAGTCGGTTTCAATGATTAATTGAAAATTAACAAAAAAAATTAGTTGGGAATCAATTGAGGACGGATTTTCAGAACGGGGTTTTAACTAATAAGGTCATTATTAATCATAATGTTGCGGTGTACTATTTTTACTATTCACATCCGTGAATTTTAAGTGTTTTTCATAATCTATGCATTTTGAGTGTAAGTGCACTTATTTTTAATTCAGGGAATGGTCTATTTTAGATAATTTCATATGACTACACCTAAATATGTCATATTATCACATGACTGCACATGATTACACTTAGAATTTTTCGTGTCAGGGTGAATGTTAAAGAATTTTATTTTTTTAACTGTTACTCATTCCATCCATTTCCGTTAGTTTTTAACATATTTAACATGTGAAAAGACTAAAATACCCTTCAGGGTAAATAATTTTTTAAAAATTGAATGAAAAGACTAAGATACCCTTCACTATTCATTTAATTTTCAAAAAATTATGGTGAATTTTTAAGTGTTTTTTAGACTCGTAACTTTTTGACCGGGTTTTCAATATTTTGAGAGAAGTCGTATAAACTGTTATGCTATCTTGTGATCCCAAAATTTTTGGTTTTCATAATTTTAACGGATGGTGTAACAAAAATAAAGATGATCATCATAATCTATACATTTTAAGTGTAATTGTACTTATTTTTAATTCACTGAATGGTCTATTTTAGATCTTATATTTGTGTTTTATTACTTATACACGTTTTCATAAAAGTGAAAACGAGTTGAATTGAGTTTTAGTTTTTAAGGTTTTATTTAAAAGAAGAGAAGTTGCTACATTCAAACTTGAATAAGTTTATATAGTTAAATTTGAATCGTCTAATAACTTGAATAAGTTTATATAGTTAAATTTGAATCGTCTAATTTGAATCAAAGTTAAATTTAATCTAATTTGAACCGTCTAATTTTCACTGTATAATTTAATAATATTAAATAAGAATGTAAATATAACTAATTGCTATGTGGGTCGGCCTGCGAACTTGTCGAGCTTCGTAAAATTAGACTCAATCATAATATGTTTATTAAATGGTTAAAATTTTAAATTAAATTTAAATTTAACTTAATAATAAACAAAATTAAACCTTACATCTAATTAATTGAGCTATAGCATTTTATTTTATGCTTGTAGGTAGGGTTGTTTAAAGTTTGGTTTTGAGTCGTATCTGTTCGATTATAACAAAAATTAAAATAAAATTGATAGAATTCGGTTCAATTTGATTTTGAATCCATCAAATTTTGAGTTGATTTTGTTTTTATGAATCGAATTTCATAAAATTCTCACATTGTAGGTCGTTTTGACTTATCATTTGACCTGCCGATTTTCATGAATTTCTCACATTTTGGTTCGGCATTAACTTATTTCTGTTGGCACGATATTTGTAGGCACAATTAATAAATACCAGTGACTTAAAATGAGCTATATGTTCAAATCGACCGATTTTTAGTACGATTCATCTTATAAATTGAAATCAAACCGATGAAATTTTGGTTCGATCCGATTTTTAACCAAAATAATTCGGTTATTTTTTCACACCCTTGCTCGTAGGTTGGAACTAATTTACTAATTATTTTATTTGTTAACAAAACGTCGTCGTTTCACTCTTTCTAAACGCAGTATCGTCTCAGTCTCAGTCTCTGCCAATCGTTCCTTATCCCAATTCTCTCTTCCTCTTGTCTTCTCCGATGAGAGCCACATTCAAATTCTGCGCCACGAAAAATGAACACGTTGGTCTCAACGTCTCTCTGCAGCTTCTCCAACCCCAAAACCCCCAAAAATGGCGTGCACAGAAGCAGCCACCTTCAGCTCCATCGCAGAAGCTTCAAAATCTATTCCAGCTCGAACGAAGTGGAGACACAGACGACTGTTGATGATGAACCGAGAGAAGAGCAGCTTGTAGAGGAGCCCAAAGAACCCAGAAAGGGATCGAATCTGTCTTCTGGTTCTGAAATCGAGAAAGACCTCAAAAAGGTTGGTGCTTGCTTGTTTTTGAGTTGTGGGTATGGTCTGATTTTCAGTTTTTGCTCATATTTGTCAATGCCCAGTTCTTAGATTTGTTGGGTTTCTTCAAATGTTCAGAAAGTTCATTGTTTTTTCCTGATATTTATTGGTTAGGTTTCAGTTTATAATGTGTGATCATGCAAATTTTGATATGGGTAGCTTTTGAATTTCAGTTGTCAGCCATAGTTTTTGAATTTCAGTTGTTACTCATATTTGTCAATATCCCAGTTCTTAGATTTGTTGGGTTTCTTCAAATGTTCAGAGAGTTTAATGTTTTTTCTCTGATATTTGTTGCTCAGGTCTTAGCTTATAGTGTGATCCATTTAAATTTTGATATGGGTAGTCTTTGAATTTCACTGTTCTTTTGTGATATTTATTGCTCAGGTTTCAGTTTATTGTGTGATCATGTGAATTTTGAGGCGGTTAATGAGATTTCATTTATGGTTCTTGCTTGTTCTGTAATGGGTAGGCTTTGAATTTCAGGTTTTAGCCATATCTGTCAATTTCCAGCTCTTAATTTTTCTGGGTTTCTTCAAATGTTCAGAAAGTTTACTGTTTTTCTTCTTCTGACATTTATTGCTTAGGTCTCAGCTTATAGTGTGATCATGTAAATTTTGATATGGGTAATGAGATTTCATGGCTGGTGCTTGCTGTTCTATAATGGGTAAGCTTTGAGTGTAAGGTTTCAGCTATATTAGTCGATTCCCATTTCTTAAATGAACTGTTTTTTTTCCAAATGTCTAGAGAGTTCACAACTTGTTTATATTCCTTAGTCGGGTCTGAAAGTTCACAACAAGTAGTAGCTTATTCATGATTAAGTTCATTTGAACATTTAGGAAGTTTTCGACTTTGGGGGATATTCATGGGTTTGATCCGGAAGGAGAAGCTGATTTGTGATTAACTGATTATTAGTCTGTTAATGCAAGAATTTAGATTGGTATTAAGATTTTTTTGGGTTTTCTGCAACAGGTAGTTCAGAAAACGGCAGCAACATTTGCCCCAAGAGCTTCAACAGCAAGCAAGAACCCAGCAGTGCCCGGAACAACCTTGTACACTGTCTTTGAGGTTCAAGGCTACGCTTCAATGCTGGCTGGTGGGGCTCTTGCCTTCAATCTCGTGTTCCCGTCGAATGAACCCGACATTTGGAGATTGATGGGAATGTGGTCCATTTGGATGTTCAGTAAGTTTCTATAAAATCTATACTCTTTTCATTACTATTACTTCTCTAGTTTTCTGCAAAACAATACTTGATTGAATAAAATGTAGATTGCTTGTAATTACAAAAAAACTTGTTTTCATTGTCTGTAATTATATATTAATGATGGTTGTAAAGTATAATTTTTTTGCAGAGTGTGTTTTATGTTTATTTCAAAAACTTACTGTCAATTATCCAAATTTGGCTCTGCAAAAAATTGATAAAAAATATTTTTTTCCTATTTTTTTATGATGAATGTAGATTTTAAAATTATTTTCACTTGTAGTTTTTACTCTCCTTTTAAATGTAAAGGGTATTTTTGTCCTTTTCCATTTATGTTCAATGATCCAAAAAGAACAAGCTAACACCTTTTTTTTTTGCAATAAATGTATTTTATGGATACTTCTTGCAAAATTAATAAAAATACACATCAGTTTCTTAATTCAACGATTTAAAGGGTATTTTCGTCTTTTCCATTTATTCTTAACCGTAACGTATTTTACTGGTAAGACCACTTTCAACACGTATATTCGATGTGTGGTTTTATACTTCAACGTCGTTTTGCAGCCATCCCTTCGCTCAGGGCTCGGGATTGCTCGAAGAGCGAGAAGGAAGCTCTGAACTACCTCTTCCTCCTCGTACCATTGCTCAATGTCACCATTCCTTTCTTCTGGAAATCATTTGCAGCTGTTTGGTCTGCAGATACAGTAGCTTTCTTCTTGATGTATGCATGGAAGGTCAGTCCTTGTCTCTCACCTTACAAAACCCTCCCTTTCGACTGTTTTAAGGTTTTTGTCTCTCTTTCGATGCTCTTAAGGTTTTTTGCCTGATGAATATTTTCATTTCATTGTAGCTTGGTTGGCTGAAGAAAACAGAATAGGAACTTGAAGCAATGGCATTTTGTTGGATCAGATGATTTTAAAAGTTTTGTTATTCATGACTTGTACATGGTTTTTTAAAAGACCATTTTGGAGAAAGTTGATAGGAAAATTAGAAACACAAACAGGTGATGTGTTGAAGAATGAAAGATGGAATATACAGTTTGTATCTATGTCTATGACTTGTGTATATCAGTCTCCAACATTACCATTTCAGTCCATTACCTTTTTGCTTTCTTTTGTAAAGAAAATGTAACTGAACTTTGATTCTTCAAGTCAATAAGAGCTTTGCCATAGAACTTTACATATATACATTCTGTAAAAGACAACATTCACAGAAACTGATGCAAGAACCAAAAATCATGGGAATGAAGATCAAACTAATGAAGAGAAACATGAATTCATATGAAGTGTTACTTAGTTACAACATGGTACAAAACAAAACTTGTATCCCAAAACCAATCACTCAGACTCCATTCTTCATCCCCTCCAACTCCAAAACTTGTCACTGATCATAAGAACACAACAAAGCAATGCCAATAGCATAATTTTAACAGCATTCACACTTCTTTTCATCTAATTTATGGATGCAGAAAAATATCCACTAAACTTCAGCACTTCACATGAACTCACTAAATAATCGCCTATTTTGCCTCAGATCGACTGTATCCGTTTTGAAGACAAAAACACAAGACAAGGGCTCGGAGAAGTTTACCTTTTAGGTGTTGCATCCAACAAGGTCCATGTTTGGGGAAGCCGAGGTTGTTTATGGTTGTCTGAAGCTGATCCGTAGCTTTATTCAAGTTCATCGTCAATGTAATCTTCATAGTCAGAATCAGATCCATTGCTCTCCGGCCCTCTGAGCGTGTTCATGTCGAATAATGGCTCCTCCCCTTCCATCTCATCCATGTCAATTGAGTCATAGTCCATTCTTTGCCTGAACTTCTCGTCGGAGCAATTGAGAAGCCAAGCGAGGGAACAAGTGAAGCCCTTCCTCACAACCATCTTATGCCTCGGTTTTATGGTTGATTCCAATCCATAGGTGAAAAATGCAGGGAAAGCAACCAAGTCATCTATAGTCCTATCCATCTCGGTTTGGAAGTAGTCAAAGCTTAGCTTCATTATCTCGAGGCTCAGAGCGAGGACTTGAGGACACTCGACGACCATCTCCTTGATTTGTTCCTTGGAGAACCCGAGACTAGCAAAAAAATCTACGTGCTTCATCATAGGCGCGTTGTTGAGGCTCGCGACTTGTGGCATTCTCTCGATGACTCGCCCGAACTCCTCGGAGCTCAAGTCGATGATTTCGTTGAGCAAGTCTCTTCGACTGGTTAGCTTCTCCTTTAGGTCAAGCCCGATTATCGCGGGATACTGCGCTACGATTGAAGAGAGCGACGCTTCCTTGACGTTAAACCCTAAAAGGGTCTCCACGTTTGGTTTCACTGTCTCTTCCAATCCAAACCCGAGGATGTAAGCTTGTTTCTCTATCAACGTGGCGATAGCAAATCTAGGGATGCCTAGGGTTTCGAGATAATCGACGAAGGGCTTTATAACCCTACCTACCCGAAACCCTAATATCTCGGGGTATCTGGTTATGATCCCTCCGATTTCTCTTCTCGTCACTCCAATCCCGACTAAATACGCCACTGAAGTGCTCATCGTCCCCTCGATCTTGAACCCTAGTACTTCCGGGTATATCTCGAGAACCCGATGAATGTCGTCTGGCTTGACATCCATCCCCACGAGATACCTAACCACCGGGGCGAGGTCGACGACGACACTGGCATGGAGGACCTGGGGATATCTTCTCAAAAGCTCTGTCACAGTCGATTTTCTCACGCCCAACTTGCCGAGATAATCGAGCACGGGGATCATGTTCTTCTTCACGCTGCAGCCGAGGACAAGTGGGTAGTAATTAATATCCTCGACTGTAAGCCCTATATTGTGAAGAAACTCCACGCGCTCTCTCATGACCTCGACTGTCACAGGAAGCTCCAATCCGTTGAGTTCATCGGATGCGATACCGATCCCCTTCAGAAACTCGTTGACACGGGCACGGGTTTCTATTCTCTCGCTCTTCATGTCTAATAAACTCGGGCGACTATACAATGACCCTTGTTTCTGTTTCTGACCCAAGCGGCGAGTCTTTGGCTTGGGCACCGATGAGGTGGCAGAAACCGAATACCTAGTCGTAGAATGTAGGGCGATTCTCTTCTCGTTTGTACTCGGGATTCGAAGAGTAGGTGTAAAAATTATATAGGGTTTTGGATGTAGAAGCGACAGACTAGGTTTTACGACGCCAGCGCATGTTTTGATCTTCATGGTTAATCGTTTCTAGGTGGATTAACCTGCATGGACATAATAACACAATCTCAGCAACTATCGGTTTCTTAGCACATAAAAGGTCAACAATACCGATCATATTGGTAACAAGTTTTGCTCATTGTGAATGAAAAGCAACACTTATAGTCTATAATTCTCAAATTCTATATTATCAAAATAAAACTCTTCATATTACATTCTTCATGCTTTGATACATAAATAAACACTCCACAATACCCAATTCTGATACACTCAAAGCTCATTTGAGAGCAATGATTTCTAACATGAAGAAAGACCAAAAACTAAAATATCCAGAAACTTTCAATTTCTAGAACATCAATCATCATTTGAAATTTGTAAATGAGTGAACACCCATGAAAACAAGCTTTAGCACTGATAGTTAATCCCCAAACATCTAAAATCCTATGTTATCAACAAAAACTTCAAAAATGCTAAGATTCTTAATTCTAATATGCTCACAAGAATTCCAAACAAAAAAACTCAATTACCCAGAAACTTTTAATTTCTAGAACATCAATCAAAATTTGAAACCTGTAAATGAGTGAACACTCAAAAAAGAAAAGCCTCATCACTGATAATCCCCAAACCTCTCAAATCCTACATTACTAACAAACAAAAAATAAAATAAAATTGTTGAAATTCTTAATTCAAAATGCTTACAGGAATTCCAAACATGAAGCAAGCCCCAAAAAAACTCAAATCTTCCCTCCATTTTCTCATAAACTTCAAAAACCTCTAGAACACATTTATCATCCATCTGGGTTTCCATAAAAATGGAAAATTTAAGCTTCAAATGGCAAGAACACTCAAATTGAACACTTCAGAAGTAAATTCACTGGCTAAAAGACACAATCAGCTACAAGAATCAAAGATACAAATATAAAAACAAAAACTTGTCGGAAGAGCACCGGAAATTGTAACCTGAAGGCAATATTTAGCCGGAGATTATTGTCTCCGGCGACCGGAGAGGTGAGTGGTGGAGCTTTCGGTTCAGAGACCTCAGAGTCGAAATGGGTAAGGTTTTTGGGTCTCTCTCTCTCAGCAACTTCTTAGCAACATCATCACAAGAAATACGACCGGTCGTTTTTTGAGACAGACGTGCTACGACAAAAACGACAGAGCTGAAAGTGTGCGGTAAGAGCCGGCCCAGGCCCAAAACGAGGCCCATGAGGGAAACAAGTTATTTGATTGGTCCGACGGGTCGTTTTATGAGGCGGGTTCGAGTTGGACCAAGCCCAATAGGCCCGTGAAGGAAACAGATTATTTGATGTGTGATTCAAGCCGGCCCAGGACCAAAATGAGGCCCATAAGGGAAACAAGTTATTTAATAGTTTAATTGGTCCGACGGGTCGTTTTATGAGGCAGATTCGAGTTGGACCAAGCCCAATAGGCTCTAAAAGTATTGATCGAGCTGGCTCAAAGCCCAAAACGAGGCCCGTGAAGGAAACGAAGTTTTGACTGGTCCTGGTTGGGCCCAAAATGAGGCCCGCGAAGGAGGCGAGAAATGATCTGGTGCGTGGAGGGGCAGGTTAAGGAAATTGCAACCGTCTGGTTCGTTCTTCTGGAACCTCTGAGAAGAGTGTGAGAACCGAAATTGGAAGAGAATCGGAGCAGCTTCGCAATGGCGGGAGCGAGTCTCGTGTTCTTGGTGATTCTTGTTTCTGCAACTTCTGGAGCTTCGTCGCAGTGCTCGATTCAAGGTGGTTCCTTCTTTGCCCTGTCAGTTTCCGCCATTTTTCTTGTTCGCGTCTTCGTTTTTTTATCTCAGCGATTTCATATCTGTGAACTGGAGAAACTTGAGCTGTTCGGTTTCGTGAATTTCAATTACTTTGGCGTTGGAGTGATGTTTTGCTATGGTGATTGTTTGGTTCAGTAGCTTGAGGTTTGGGGATTTTGGTAGCTGTTCAGCTCATAAATTCTAGGGTAATTTGAATGGGGGAAGTTAGGTTAGTGCTTAAATTGAGCTGATTGTGTAATATTTCTACACATTTTTCTTGGTTGTTGCTTTGTGAGTTGCGAGTTCACTGGTTGGAGGAAGTGGATTGAGAGACTCTGGAATTGGGTTGTTTTGATTTCCAGGTTTTTGGATTGTAATATTTGAATGTGACCAAATTTTATATGCTTAGTTGGTAAGATCATTGAATATGTATTGATTGGTTACTCCTATGCATTTGAGTTGGTTGATCAATTTCATTATAGTTGTTTTTGTTGGGAATGAATTTTTTGGTACTGATGACAAGGCCAATAGCTTCTGGTTTGGGGATTTCGGGTTTTGGTGGCTGTTTAGCTCATAAGCTCTATGGCTTTTTGAATTGGAAATTTGGAGTATCACTTGGATTGAGCTGATGTGTAGTAAACTAGTAATTGTATACATTTGTTCTTCTTGGTTTTCAATGAGAGTAGTTAGAAGTTTATAATAATTTCGGTAGCTTTCTTATTGGGGGATTATGGGTGTTTATAGATGTTCAACTCATAAATTCTAGGGTAATTTGAACGGGGAAGTTGGGTTAGTGCTTAAATTGGGCTGATTGTGTTTTAGTTGTATACATTTTTTCTTGATTGTTGCCATGTGAGGTCACTGGGTGGAGGAAGTGGATTGGTGGAACATTGGTGAGAGACTTTGGATTTGGGTTGTTTTGATTTCTGGGTTTATGGATACTGATGTTTGAGTTTGATCAAAATTCTATGAAATGGAGAAATTTGGGTTGTTCAGTTTCAGGAACTTTTGTTTACTTTGGTATCGGAGTGATGTTTTGTTATGTTGATTATGATTTCAGTAGCTTGAGGTTTGGGGATTTTGTTAGCTGTTTGGGTCATAAATTCTAGGGCGAGTTGAATGGGAAAGTTGGGCTAGTGCTTAAATTGAGCTGATTATGTTGTAGTTGCAACCATTTCTTTCTTGATTGTTGCCATGTGAGGTTCACTGGCTGGAGGAAGTGGATTAGTGGAACATTTGTGAGAGACTCTGGATTTGGGTTGGTGACCAAATATCACATTCTTAGTTGGTAAAATCATTGAAAATGCATTGATTGGTTACTCCTATGCACTGAGTTGGTTGATCAATTTCGTTATATTTGTTTTTGTTGGGAATGAATTTTTTGTTACTAATGACGAGGCCAATAGCTTCTGTGATATGCGGATTTCAGGTTTTCAATAGCTGTTTAGCTCATAAGCTCTATGGCATTTTGAAAATTTGGAGTAACACTTGGATTGAGCTGCATGTGTAGTAATTGTGTATACATTTGTTCTTCTTGGTTCTCGACGGAGATTCTTCGCAGTGTAGTTGTTTTCAATGGAAGTTTATGATTTACTCAGTAGCTTTCTTGTTGGGGGATTTTGGGTGTTTATATTTGTTTAGCTCATAATTTCTACGTCATTTTGAATGGGAAATTTGGATAATTGTGTATGGGTTTTTTGATTCTCGATGGGAATAATTGTTTCAATGGAAGTTTATGATATTTTCAGTAGCTTCTAGTTGATTTTGGGTTATTTATAGCTGTTTAGCTCAATCTCATACTTTCTATGTCATTTGAATGGGAAATTTGGGATAGTACTTGGATTGAGCTGCACGTGTACTAATTGTATACAAAATTTTTTGGTTATCTATGGAAGTAGTAGTTGTTTCCAATGGAACTTTATGATATATTCGGTATTTTCTGGGGATTTTGGGTGTTTGTAGCTGTTTAGCTCATAAGTTCTTCGGAAAATTAAATGGGAAATTTGGAGTACTTGGATTGCGCTGAATATGTAGTATTGCATATATTTGTTTCTTTATTGTTTTCAATGGGAAGGTTCTGAATTCTTTTGTTTGATCCAGGAATTCCACTAGTGAGGAATATTAGCGAGCTTCCTCAGAGTAACTATGGAAGAGGCGGGTTGTCTCATATCACAGTAGCAGGCTCAGTTTTGCACGGTATGAAGGAGGTATGATATGCTTTAAACCAGTTTTATGCGAGCAAAAGATGTTAGACTGCAAAAGCATGCTAGATTCTGTAAAGGAATTAATATAATTCAGCTCTATTTGCTTGAGCAAGAGAAACATAGATTCCGATGAGTTGCATTTGTATGTATCTATTAAACAGACTTCTGTCGCAGGTGGAGGTATGGCTTCAAACATTTTCTCCAAGATCGCGCACACCCATCCACAGGCACTCCTGCGAAGAAGTTTTCGTTGTTCTAAAAGGTAGCGGGACCATCTATCTTGCCGCAACCTCACATGTGAAGTACCCGGGAAAGCCGGAAGAGTTCCCAATATTTTCAAACAGCACATTTCATATCCCGGTTAATGATGTTCATCAGGTAAAACACTCTACATTTGTAGTTTTCCCTTACGATATAAGATTTAATAAATTTGTGATTTTCGAAGAATTCTAATGTGAAATATTTTCTTATAGATTGTATGTTTCTAAGTATTACATAGAAATGTATGAGTAGTCATCATTTCCAACCCATATCTTGCTGTTCTTTTCCCCCGTGTATATTGCTCATTGCTCCGATATTATACCAGGTCTGGAACACGAATGAACACGAGGATTTGCAAATGTTAGTGGTTATATCTCGGCCACCCGTCAAAGTGTAAGTAATTTCTCATCCGTCATATTACGCAGTTTGCATGTTTTGACACTCCTAATATCTCACACTGCATATTTGCTTCCGCTTTGCACAATTATATTCTGGAATATATCTTGCAATTTACACGACCTACAAATTTTTAGTCTTAACAATCAAAAATGAAGATCTTCCACCCATCTTATTGCTGTGCCATTTTATTACGTACGAGTTTGACGTCAGGCATTCAAATTCTAGAGGTTAAAATTTTACAAAGTGTTACAGTGTTTTTTTTGTCATTAAAGAAAGAGTCATAGTATTACTCTAGAACACTTTTTTGGCATTTTCCCTAATCTTTAGTATATACTTGTGGTTGTGGGAACAGATGAATTATGTACTAGCGTATATTTTTATTGTTTCTTTCGAATCTGGAACATTTTCATGCACAAATATTCTTTTTTTTATAATCTGGATTCAAATCTTCGGTTTCAGGTTTGTTTACGAGGACTGGTCCATGCCTCACACTGCTGCTAAACTGAAGTTCCCCTACTATTGGGATGAGCAGTGCCTTCAAGAACCTCAAAAAGATGAGCTTTGATCATCAAGCCACATCCTGAGAATTGTGCCAGTGTGAGTGACACACAAAACCAGAGTTTATTTCCCTGGAAGCAACAGTAAAGAACTGAAACTAGGACTAGGACTAGAACAAGCATGTTGATTAATATGTTATTAGCCCCTCCTTTTGTGTTTGTAGACATCAGATTGATGCTATGATACCGAGTTTAAACATTTATGGAACACCATGTACAAAATTATATCCATAGGTAAAGGAGCAAAACTTTCAAATTGAGATGCTCGAACTCGATTCATTAACCTTTCAAAGATCTGACATATCTGCTAGCCAGTTTGTTTAATATTTATATATTTTCATAATTTGACTTTTTAGGTTTTAATAAATATTTTACTGCGAAATTAGACAAAACAAGTCGAGGCAGTCAGGTATTTTAATATTTAATGAATAATATATATTTTTATTTAATTTTTTGAATTTAAAATTTAGCAAACAGGATCGGGTTGAGTTCTACCTTATATATAGGTCATTAAACCAGCCGTTCGAGCTCGACTCGTTAAATATTTGGTTTGAGCTTGAACCAAATTTGAGCTCAATAGTGGGCTCGAGTCTAATCTTGTAAGGCTCGATAGGCTCGCAAGCCGGCTCGTTTAATATTTAATTGATAAATATTTATGATAGAATTAGACGATCCAAATCAAGTCGAGCCAATCTCAAGTAGACTCATTTATTATTTAATGTATTAGTTATTTAATTCGTAATTAATATTTGTAGTGAAATTTAAGCGAGCCGAGCTCGAGCTTGACTTATTATTTCGAGCCGAACTCGAGCTTAGTTGCATAAACTCGTTCGAGCCTAAACCAAGTTTGAGCCGAACACTTTTTTCACGAGGCGAGCCCTGTCAAAACGAGTCTCGATTCGGCTCGTTTACTCCCTGCTTATTACATTTCATTTCTAGCCGAAATCGAGTTTAATTGCTGACCTCATCCAACCTCTGCAAAACTGAGGCTCCGTATGAATTTTAACAGGCCCAAGGCCCACTTAAGGCCTGCTGATAAACCAGTCTGGGTCGATCCATCTCAAACCGGCCCGATACGAAGACCCATGGATTATATCAAGGCCCATGTCGCGCACTTCACCCCCGGCGCATTATAGCTCAACCCGCCCACTGTCGCGCGCCGACCTCTCTCCCCCATTTTCTGGTACCTTCTTCTCCGTCTCCTCTCAGTCCCCGAAACCCTAATATCTCCACATGGATTTCTTCAAATCCGTCTTCTCCGACGATCCAGAACCTCCTCGATCGTCCGATTCAGATCCCTCCGAACCAAACCCCGAACCTGAACCCGAGCCTCCCGGCGCGTGGAGCTTCGGAGGTCTGATCAGAACCTTGGCGGTTCAATCCGAGTCGGTCATCGAAACCTACCGGCGCGACCTTCAAGAGTTCACTACGGGACTGAAGAAGGAGATCGAGGTCGCTCAAGGATCTCTCGAGACGATGATCGATTCCACGGCCCAGATCATCTCCAAAGGCAAGGAATCAATCCTGGCCGTCGATCTCGATGCCGCCGAATCCGATCGAGGAAGTGCTCAGATTCGGTACAGTAGGTTCGATTCTCAGGTTCGTGCGGTTCAGTGCGACGCTAGGACCTACACCGAAGAGCCTGAGGATTTGAGTGACTACGAAAACTGGAAATCAGGGCTCGGTGATGATCTTGATCTTGATTCGGAGGAGAGGATCGAGGAAATGGAGGGTTTGTTTGGGGAAAATGGAGCTATGGAGGGCGTGTACAAAAGGGTTGTGCCTGATTGCGTCGATCACGAGACGTTCTGGTGCAGGTACTTCTACAAGGTCCACAAGCTCGAGAAAAACGAGGAATTGAGAGCGAAGCTTGTGAGGAGAGCCATTTCGAGCAGTGATCATGATGACGAGGAGCTGAGTTGGGATGTCGATGATTCCGACGACGAGAATGATGGTGAAAATCAAAATGGCGAAATGGGCGAGAAATCGCCCGGTGATGATGATGTTAGGGATGTGAATTCACATGTTGCTGATGAAAATGTGGGAGGATCGAGCAATGGCAGTGAATCGTCTGGGGATTCGTTGGCGTCGGGCCGGCGATTGGTGCCCGAGGAGGAAGCGATTGAGTGGGATGAAATTGAGGATCTGAGCAGCATTGACGATGATGGCAAGAGAATTGCAGCAACTCGGAACTCGAGCTCAAGCCCGAACAGAGCTGATCTGCGGAAGCGACTGAGCTCTGCAGAGGAAGATTTGAGTTGGGACATTGAAGGTGATGATGATTAAGTTCCTACAAATGCTCACATACATAGGTAAGGGAATGTTAATATTTAAGTACTAGGTTGTTAGGTTTATTATCACTTAAATTTATGGTTGATGTATTATACAAACTTGCATATGCACAATTTAAGCCTAGTTCAATAAAATAAATACACAATTTCATTTATGATCTTAGTTTCAACAGAGTAATTTATTTAACTTTTGAAGTAATATCATTTTAACATTTAAATATACATTTGTCTCACTTAACTTAGAATATTTTCGTATCACTTTACCGCATTTGGCAAGGATTTTAGTCCATTCGCGATAAAACTAACAGACGAAAATATTATCTAATTATAGTTATTTGAGAAATATATATTTTTTCAAATGTAGTAAAATGCTCATTCTATTATGTTAGTTTTTATAATATTTCCACTGTTTTTTGATTGAACATGGAATGGAACAACTGAACCTTAAACATTCAAAAAAAAAGTTTTGGTTCTGTCCAAGGAAAAGAGACTTCTATAAATAGATCAAGTTTGATACAAAACTCTCTCTGTCACTAGTGACTAACTCAAGCTCCTCATTTTTTTTGAAAATGCTCAACACTTCCTCCTAAAAAGACCTATCATATCACGGCTGGTGATTGGCATCCGAGAAAACCATAGAAAACGAAGGAAAACACCCAGAAATTAAGAAACAGAAACGAACCAACTCCTCGAGAAAGAAAAAAGAAGCACCTGGGCCTTGTTTGTACAATAAGGAGAACCTCCCCCTTCAGCCAACTATCCCCGAATCAGAGGCGGTCTCCGGCAAGGCGAGGAGGCGGCTCTTCTGGGCGCGGGGAGGAAGATGCTTCGCAGGCTTCCTCGACCCCGTGCTCCAGGGGAGAAAAACGCCCGTTCCTCCCCTGGGGAGCCTTCTCGGGGCGGCGATGACCATAGGGCGGAGGGGAGCGAGCATCACGACTGGGGCGCGGAGGAGACCCCATTCGGGATCACAGACATTGGGAGTGGCGTAGGGGGTGGGGGAGCCGGGCTGCTGCCATAGGGTTATGGCCGTGGTCTGGGGGAGGGTTGTTGTGGGAGAGTGGCATTGGGTTGGGAGTTGACGGACTTTGAAGAATGTTATGCTGACCCTGCGATTAGGGGAAGGGCACATTACATGTCTTGCCATGTCTGCACTGTGTCCTCTCATCACCAGGAGTGACCTGTAAACAATCAACAAGAGCACTGAGAATTATGCGATTTATTGGTAATGTGTCGACTGCATCCATGAGTAGAGAAGAGAAAACCTCTTAGTTAGAGAGAATCAAAATTGCAGAATAATCAGATGAGTTCGGATAAATTATACTAGTATAAGTACTACTGCATCATACCCGGATACGAGAAGGGAAACATAAATACTAATCCAATAGGCGGCCAAAATTAAGCCAATGCTAGATCCCCATTTCCGACATGTCGTATAATCTTATAGCGAGAAATATAAGTGCATGAACAAACATAAAACCGAAACAGAGAATCAACAAGAGCACTAAGAATTGTGTGGTTCATCAGCAATATGTAGACTACTTCCACATGCAGAGGCAAATTCAACATTAAGTCTGGAGGCAAATTCAACATTAAGTCTGGACTAGATCACCGATATCCGGTCATTAGACTGGATATCATGGGTCGGGCCTCTTCGCGTCCTTGTACTCAAGAAACCCTAATCCCAATAGGCAGTCAAAATTAGGCCCCGACCAGATCACCCAAACCCAACCATCATATATATGGGTCTAGGACAATATTGTAAAAATCCCTAACCTATCCAATTAATCCCCTTAGTCCCTAAAAGACGCTCTCCGACCGACTGGTGTAGCATTTTTTACTACACTAGTCTAGGGCCTCTTCATGCCTCCTTATACCGACTAAACTCAATAGGTTCATAAGTGATTAAGGCATTTTGGAATCTATAACATCTCAGATATGGATTTCCGACATCTATTTTCATGTGACAGTGTTGCAAATCTATATGATTGCTCATGTTTTTACTGAAAACAGTAGTTATCTAGCAAAATGTACACAATCCGAACTGAAGTATACAGATACGTACCCTTCTTTCAGTGAAAGCATGAGAGGTCCCTTATAGTTTCCTTCCTTATCGCTCACAAGGATGCGACCAAAAGCCATGGTTGATTCAGAGAGGAGAAGGGTGGAGACGGGCTGCTCTAAATGGGGTGGTTTCAGAAATGGCTGTGAATGTTCCTCCTACAAGAAAATTATTCAATTCTTTACCCTCTTCACCTAATTTAGAGACTAGAAAGTGAATTTACATAAGCAATTCAGCAACATAAACAATACCTCATCAAAGAAGCTAATGATGCAACTGTTAGGCCTTTTGTACTCTGGCAGCAGTTGCCACTGGATCATATGATCGATGACACTTTCCAAAAGAGCTGGAATAGGCTCTATATTACCTGAAAAACACAAATAATCAAAATCCAAGTCTCCTCAAGTATATAAACCTCTAAGAGTTATAGTTGGACTCTAGCCGGCTTACTTAATTGATTGTTATTTGCATCTTCTTCTTTGATCTGTCCAAAAATCGGAACCCCGAACTGAATCAGCTCTCTCCTGTTGCCTTTTATCTGCTTGTTGAATAAAATGAAGGTATCGCCTATATTCATATCAAGAACAAACAAACTTATAAGGCCCAGTTATGATTCTCTCCTTTCCAAGTAGCTATTGTGTTTTTGGATCATAAATTGTTTAATCACATAATGACCTTGGCCAGTTTTAAAGCCTCAAGGCAAATCCATAATAAGAAAACAGTGTCAAAGTAAGGCAAACAAAACATGCAGACAATATGTCAATATTTTTCAACAGTACCAAGCAATTAATGAGTCAAGAAAAGGTAAAATAACAAGTTCCTAACTTCTTTAATCACATAATATAGAGCTTGAGCAGACTTAATGCCTCCAAGAAACCCATAAAGGAGCTCAACTACCCACTTTATTAATAAAGTTAGTTCTATTGAAAACCTTATGGGTGACCATATCAAGAAATAAAGCATTCCTTTGGCTTTAGGCATCAACAAGTGCATGCTTAATGAGTTTCCAGATGCCAATACCTATCAGCATCCACTGACATCTTTAAGTGTTCAATAACATATAAGCATCATTGTTCAATCACACAACGACCTTGGCTGTTTTTAATGTTTTAAGGCAAAAAAAAACATGCAGACGATATTGTTCGATATTACCAAGCAATTAAGAAGTGGAGAAAAGGTAAAAAAAATAGTTTTTTAGGCTCTTCACTTAAAGGAGCTCAACTACACACTTAATTAATAGAGTTAATAAAGCATTCTTTATGTGTTTAATAACATTGAATGCAACTATAATTTCCAAATGCCAATACCTATCAGCATCCACTGACACATTTAAGTGTTCAATGCAACTAAAATTTTCTTTTGTACAAACTTAGCATAGAACTACAAATATCCATATTATAGTTCTAAAAAAAACAGATATCCATATTATAATCATAAAAGAGGTTCTGAAAAGGGGACTTACCTGAGAGTTCTCCATTCTGGCCAGCAATTTGGAGCTCACTCACAAAATCATTCAGCTTCAAGAGCTCTGCATCTGTGAAAATGTTCTCATACAGCTTCAACCCTTTCACGACATTGACCTGCCAGGTACAATGACTCTTCGATCAGTACAGATCAACCGAAAAGAAGATCAAATTTCTAAATTCAATTTTGTTTACTGCAAGAACTCACCATATGGCCCTTTACTGGCTCCTTTGCAGAGAAACCTTTTGTCAACTTGATCTGAGCAGTACGTGCATCGCAGTCTTTGTGATTGAAGCATAACTCATCATCGTTTTCGTCGTCTTGTTGTGGAGTGACCTGCACATCTTGAGAACCTGCATTGAAATTATCCACACAATGAGTCAGTAGCTGTAGACTGTAGAGTGGGGAAATCACATAATCAATTAGTATAGAAGCGTCCAAGAGTCTCCAAAAATCCACAACTTGTGTACCCAATAACCTACTTGTCCTTTAGCAAGAAACTTCCCCTCAAAATACCACATTCAGCCAAAACCTTACCATATAAGAAATATATGGAAACAAAATGAAATACTTGAACAACTATTTTTAGAATAAAAACATAACTTAACGACTTATTTAAAACAAAGCGCACTTTTATAATGTCACATCTACACGTAATATTTAGATTAGACAATATATCACCATCGTATTAATTTGACAATCGTCATTAACAACGATACTTCTCTAAATAATATGCATATCAGAATTTCTATTCTCAATACTCTCGCAATTGGGAGTTGAGCAAGCAAATTGAATTTGATAAAAATTGAAATCTTCGTATACTCACTTTGTCACATTTACGCGTGTCTAAAATTAGACAGCTTTTGTCATCGTCCTACTAATTTGAAAAGTATCATTAATCATGTTACTTCTAAATACTCACGTATTTGGAAGTCGAGCAAACAAATTATATATAATGAATCACGCATTTGGGAGTCGAGCAAACAAATTATATATGATGAATAGACTATAATTATATCACCCAACAATTTACATCTTACTACTATATTTCTCATCGAACCTCTCGCTCGAGTCGACTCACCAACTTGGCTGGTCAAGCGAGTCATGAGCTTCCTTTGGGATTGCCACCCAAAAGTCAACCCTCTAACTACTCCCAACAAACCACGCCCGTGACGTCCTCATAAAATCGGACGGTCCACATCAATAAACACAAAATCAACGGTCACTACTCACATTCGCTTTGCTGGAAACAGAGCCTATAAGCACCAAATCCTTCTCCGGCCGAACTGAAATTCTCAAACACACCTATATTTCCTCTCTTTTTTTCAGAAAATGAAAATTCTATTTTTGGAGCCAAAACGTGAACATTGTTTGGTTCACGAGAAAGTGGAGGAAAGTGAAAATTGAAAAAGATCTCAAGAGTATATATCTTCCGCGGACTCTTTTTAATATTAATTTAATTTAATTGTAGTGTTATTAAATACAGAGTAATTAATGTGCATCGAGCTAGGAGAGCATTAAATTACTCAAAACACTAACAAAAAATCTTCTGTAGATGATTATTTTTCCTGCCTTAACTCAACAACATGTTCAAAATTTTCCCGGCAACCAAACAATGCAGTTCATGAAACATTCACCGATAACAAACCGAAAGAGCAAATAGCGAAAATATTGAAAATATTTTTTTCTAAAAAGCAAAAAAAACTGAATTCAGTTGCAGAGATCGATTTTTCTTCTTCACAAGTTCCGAGAAGAAACTCGAGAATCATCCAAACGGCATGGAAGAGGAAAGCGACCTTTGCCAGAAAATCCAGATTTCTGAGGACGAAAGAAGAAAACAAAATTACCTGAATCAGTGATATCACTGTCAGGAGAATCGTCCTCTTCGACAATCTCATCGATTTTCTCCGCCGTTTTTTCCTCGAATTCGACGATTCTCTTCTCCTTCGCCATCTCCGCCGCGGAGCCGGCGTTGCGGAGGATCTCGGTCTTCTTCTCCGCCGTGACGCGGCGGATCTCGACGGCGACGTCGGCGATGGAGTGGTACTTCTGCATCTGTAGAACCGGGATCCAGTTCATCCTCCTCCGGTGGATCGCCGTGAACACGGATCCGTACTCCGGTCCGCCGATCTGCACCAGGTGGCCGCAGAGCGCGTCGATCACCGCGTTCGCCGCCGCGAACTCGCCGCGGAACCATGCGATAATGGCGTCCTTCGCCACCGCCTCCGTCACCAGCATCGGCGGCGCCGCCGCCGGAGCTCGTTCCGTCGGCGACGCTGGCGCGGCGGCCATGGCCATCGGCATCGATCTGATCTCCTTCGAATTGCGATTCGCGTCCCTTCTCGCCTCCGAGAAATGGAGAAGAATCGGGAAGATTTATCGGTTTCGGTGTTCGCGTATCGGCCGAAATGTACTTTGAACCGGAGAGAGAGAGAGAGAGAGAGAAACAGAGTGTGTGTGTTGTGTATTTTTCAGCACAGAGAAGGGTTGTGTGTTGGAGATGGGGAATTTATATTTGGGGCTCTGTTGGACGTGGCATTTCCGTACCTGTGGGACCCACGTGGTGATTACGTGGCATGTCGTTTTGGGAAATAGCGTCGACGTGGAAAATTTATTTAAGTAGTATAAAAATAATAATAAGCCGAGAATTGAGAACCATGGTTAATGTTTTTTTTTGTTCTTAATTAATTTTAAAATATTATCGGTTAACAAGTAGGAGTCGAACCGATTTGAGTCGACACGTATAAGTGGAAGTTGTGTTATTTTTGTTTTTTGTTATTATTATTTTATTTGTAAGTTTTATATGTTTACTTGTTCATAGCGGTGAATCTTGACGTTCGTGTTTATCAATATTTTTTATAATTACAAATTTTAAGCTTTTATTTGTAAATATCAGATCAAAACCGTGTAATTCAACTATGAATCAACTAAACTGAATATGGTAAACAAATTGGTTTTGATAGAATAGAACCGTGAAATCAAACAAGAAAACCATATTAAGAATTGACCTTTGTATCATGGTTACAAGTTTGTTCCTGCAAACTGAGAACATGTCATTTAAGATTCGAAAGGTTCGGTTCACTTTCAGAACCGGGACAACTCCTACATATTTAACAAACTTCATAAATTAAATATTTAAATTTAATACAGCTTAAGCTGATTCAGTGATTGTATTTAGGCGAGTGGGTCAAAAGGTAATTAAAAAAAGTGAAATTATTTTTAAAACAAATACTTGAATTTGAGTATAAATAAACTTATTTAATGTTTTAAAATCTAACAAATTCATGCAATTATTTACTTATTATTTATTTTATTTAATAATCAACATATTGTGATATATTTATGGGAATTAAGTGAATATTTACTATGAAATTTAAATTAATCAGATTATTATCCAATTTAATGATTTTGTACCCATATATAAATTGAAGTTTGTATTGTTAAATTCATTTAAATCTACTGGAATTAATCATGATTACCAGCATTCTATAAAAAATAAAAATCATGCTTATCAGCATGAGCTTGTTGATCAAGTAAGATTGGTAACCAAGTAATCTCATATTAATTATATTTTTATTCGTGATTATTGGTGTAATTAATGTAATTTATTTTATTACTTCTTATGTCACATTAGAATTTAGTATATAATCGTGTATAATTTTCTCAATAAATCATGTGACATGGTACCATAATTAATTACATTGATTAAACACTCGTTAAAGCAATTAACTAGTATATTGTATAAATGTGTATATAATAATCAACTAATTCGTGCGAGTTGGAGACCGTGGTTATGCATGATGTTAAACGGGATGAGTCGATCTTTTCTGGAGGTACCATTCGTAATAGTCTTTCGTGTAATTCTGTGGCTCGTGAATTAGTCGTGTATACTTTAACTAACTGTAGTTTGGATCATGGTGCTGGGTTTGTCCCACCGTCTGTTTTACTGTGGTTGTCTGGTGTAATGCCGGGTTAATTATTTATTATTAATTTATGTGATTTTCTTCCAAAAAGAATAAGAAGAAATTATGTCTATCTTTACAGGTTCTCGAGCGAACACCGCAATGGATTGAGCCTCACATTAATAGTGGAAAAGTTTGGGTTTTAAATGGGATATATGTTGGGTGAATATAGGTATGCATGCACCTAAGGTTGTTTACCGTTCGGATTTTGAACCGATCTGATAGAGTTTAGCTCGATTTTGAATATGTCATATTTTGTTCAGTTCAGTTCGATTTGTTATGAACCAAATTTCATAAATTTCTCACATTTTGGACCGTTTTGACTTAATATTTGACTTATCAATCTTTTGTAGGTGTTTTTCAACCAAAATTCATGAAATTCTCACATTTTGGACTGATTTTACCTTAATTTTTGTTTACCCAATATTTTAAGGGTCAATTAATGAAAGAGACACATGCCTAAATCGATTGATTAAAAATTTAAGTTCATTTTTATTAGTTTCTATCTTCTACTTAAACCAAACAGACGGAGACTCTATTCATTTTTATTGTTTGGTTATTTTTTTGGGTCAATTTGAACGACTCGATTATTTTTGGGCACTTGTATCTTTACCCAGCCAGTAAATGTGAAAAATTCTCGTTATTCGTATTATTTTTAATAAACCCGTTCCATTTAAATGCCGAGTTTAAATTCAAATTCTTTTGCGTTCCTTACCAAATATTATTATTTTACTTTTATGTCAATCCAACCCAACTATATTCTTAAAACAAACATATTCATAAAACCCAAATACCAACATATCATACCCCCAAGAGCGTGACGTGGACGACCCTTAGCCAGGGGACCCCACGCCCGAGGGAAGGGCACTACCTAGAACCGGTGGGGTCCACAGCCCTACGGCCTCGTTGGTGGGTCCCACATGGTCGTGTCCACCGAGGCGCATTGCGCACATGCCGACGATACCCTCCTCCGCACCATCGAAAACGACGTCGTCAGCGACAATGCCTCTCGGCTCGGCTCGGCTCGGCTCGAGGTCGAGCCGCGGCTGTCACCAGAACATTCCGAAGCAAAAGAAGCTTCTTTAATCGCGAGTATTCGATTCCACCTGTCAATAACTACTATTCTATTTTTATCTTATCGGATCGTCTCGCACACCAATTATTCTCGTGGCATTAAGAATATTTTTTTTTTGCATGCTTCTTTTTAATCTTTTTATTAAAGTTTTATGCCTTTGGTGATGATTTTTTTCCCTTCTCCAAATGATTGATTTATGATCGTTTGCTAATCTCGACGACACGTAACGTAATTATCGATATAATATTATTCGTTAACTAACTTTTAGTTTATACGAGTGACAATAAATTTTATAAGCACTCACCTAGACTTAGTATCTATCAGTTGGGACTCGGTGGTCACTTGGATAACAGACAAATTTTAACATGATCGAGCTTAATAATTGACAGAAACAGTGCAAAATAATTGGTAGTTGTGTTAAATAGAATATAAGAGAGTATTTTATATAAGCTATAAATTAAGGTAATTAGAAAATACTAATCACAATAAGAAAACTTATATATGAAGCAACAAAACTAATCTATAATAGAAATAGAATATATTTAATATTATAAAATTTTATTCTAACAATAATTCATTTATTTATTAACATATATTTATTCAGAGTTCGGTTAAAATACTTGTTATCTACTCGTGATATTTGTTTATGTTACATATCATTGTTATTATTATTATTATATTTTCTTATTGTTTATTATATAAATGAGTTTTTATTCAATTTATAATTAAGCATTCACCAATACACTTTAAAAGATAATTTACACACTTTCAGTTCAAATCGCAAGACATGTCACATTCAAAAACTCTGTAAGTATATTTCACTCAAAATAATTGTACTCTATTCCAACATATCTCTCATCTTCTGTGCGTGTGTACATACATTGTTTAATTATCTCGTAAAATAATTATTCTTTGTATTTATTTATTTTTGACAAAAAACATCCAATTATCAAGACCTTTGTGGTTCAAAAGTTGTACCCAAAACACTTGCTTTAACACCAAACAAATGTAACAAACCAAAGGTTTTTGTTGTTAAAAAGATGACAAAGCCATCCAAATTTAGTGGAAAATCTTACTTTTTTCTTAGGCTCTACCTTTAATTTAATTTCCTTTATTAGATTCCTAAATTATAAAATATTAGTTAATAATAAATGTTCAGCTCCACCATAGCCATTGGGCTCAGCTCAGATTTGGGACCACCACAATCAAAGGGTGGCTGATTCCATTTACCTTTTCAACAAAAAAGTCAAGGCCCATAAAAAAAAGTCCCACAAAAAAATAGTATGCTATTTGGATGGTGGAGATCATCTCACAAATCTTACCCATAAAAAAATTAATCCCTTCTTAGAACTAGTGTCCTATCAAAGTTAGGTGTTAGTCTAATAGAAAGGATTTGTAGGAACTAATAGAAAATTAATAATAAAATAAAATAAATTGAATAATTAATCAAGAATTACATGAGAGTAATCGATGGTTAACCATATGATTTGGAACCATAATATCGCAAATAATGACATAGTGCAATCAAATGTTACGAGAGATCGTATTTATACGATGGGATCGGGTACAGACATGTGCGTGTCTTTTTTACAGGGCAAAAAGACGGGTATTCCTTCGTGGTTTCGCGTAACAAAACAAGGCAGGAGTTTTTTATCATGATTATACATTTTTTGGATGAATTTGTATTTGTCATTTGGATTTATAGATATATGATTATTTATTTTATGTAAATATAATGTGTGTATCATATTTATCTACAAATATTAAATTGATGGAGAGCGATCACAAGATACTTGTTATGTGGTGACATAGTTTATATATATTTAATTTTGAGTCTGAATTAACACACCCAATCACAAACATACTTAAAAAATGAGATGATCAATATACATAAACATTACATTTAAAGCGGTTCAATTTTCATTAACTGATGAGAGTATATATTTTATAAATATTACGCTTAGTATCGCGTTAATGCTTTACGCCTTTACCCAATTGAAATCACAAAGCTAGACAATAAAAATTATAAATAATTATTAAAGTGATAATATTGGTCTAAAAATATTCGATTAATCGCAAAAATATAATTGAACATTTTAAAATATAAATATTTACCATAAAATTTCTGTTTACTTGACATTTTTAAATTATTAATGAATGGTGACACTATTTGTTTTTATTTGCAAAAGAAGTGTTTATTATTTTTGTTTTGGATTCATGTTATGCATTAAATATAATTGAACATGTCATGATCATATGAGAAAAAGGCAAATGGGAAATGAAAAGGAAGTGGCATTTGATATTTGTTCATGTGATGTGGCCATAAAGTAGCTTATACCTAAAGCTAAAGTTGCTTCTTGTGAAGCATCAAGCATGGATTTTTCATTTCTTTAGAAAAAAAGAAGTTTACTATTATTATTTCTTGAAATTATAAACAAAGATATATTATTTTATTTTTCACTTGAAGGTCATTTTCATGATAACTCTTACCACTACAAATTGTTTGTCAACAAGTTCATTTCAGCCCATGATTTGAATTTAAATGGAATGCATATCATCAATATCAGTAAAATAATAATAATAATAATAATAATAATAATAATAATAATAATAATAATAATAAATAATGATACATTTTTGACACTTTTATACCCTACATAATTTTCTTTTTTTAGTATCTTGAATTTTATTTTGAGACAATAATTTAAAAATACCCATGAATAGAACTAAAATTCATGGTACTTCCAGGTCATTTTCCCAAAATAACTATGAATCGAACCAAAATACTCATAAATTGAACCAAATACCCATAAATTGAGCCAAAATTCAGAGACATTTTTGGTAAATAAATAGTCTGTTGTCCCCAAATGAAATTCGGGGTACTGAAAAAATGAGAAAAAAAAAAAAGACAAGGTATGAAAATGTCAAAATATATATTTAGGTGCACAAAAGTGTCATTTTCCCAAAAATAATAATAATTACATTCTATTTCAAAAAATAATAATAATTACATTCAGCTATTTATAATTATATTAAAATTAAATAATATTTAGTGCATAAACTATATAATTATTTAGAAAAGTACCCATATTACAAAAAAATCATTTTAAATATCTCGTGATTGAACCAAAAGCTTAACTTTTAAAAATAAAAAAATATCCTAAAAGGCTTTATATTTATAATCATGACATGTTCAAAATATATGGTCTTGTGAATTGAGTAAATGAGAGGAGAAATTGGACTTGGATTGGAGGTTTCTATAAGTAGACAATAGGATGGTGACAAGGTGACGTGGATTTCCACTTGATTGACACGTGTAAAGATGGGTACTTTTGATTACCTAAAAATAGAATTGTTATTATCATATATTAATTTTGTTTTTTAGTTTGATGGCTTTTGTTAGGTTCACATAAAGAAGAAAGTAATGAACACTTCCATGTCAACTTGACATCTTCAAGACTAAAGGCTATTTTGGTCATATTGATCAAAATAATTTGTGTGGCTAATTAATTTATTAGTATGCTATATATGTAGGGGTGGGCATTTTAAATTTGGAGTCGAAAAATCGTAACTAGCGGTTAGGTTTTGGTTCTTAAAGTGAGAGAACAATTTAACCATGATTCAGTTACAGTTCTTAAAATCTAGAATCGATAGTTAATTGACAAGAATTATAATCGATACTCCAAAAAATTAATACTGAGAAGGATATGTTATTTATATTTTATTTGCAAATTTTATAGTTCGATTGGATTGTAATAATTAAACATTAACGTGTGATTTTTTAAATACTTTTAATAATCACAAATTTGAATTTGTATCTATAAATCTTGGCCAAAATAATCTAATTCGGCTCATGAATCTTGTAAATTGACTAATTAAAAAATTCAAAATTAACCGGTTCCGATGGGTAAGAATTGGAAAATTGAAACGAAGAACTGGATTAAAACTTAAACAAACTTCTTACATATAATAATTTTTATTTTAGTTTCTAAAAATTGTGAAACATAAATTCGGTTCGATCTGATTCAATAATCGTGCTCACCCAAGTTAGTATGATACATTTTAAAACAATAATTTTTTGACATATTTGTCTTAAACTATTTTGCTCATAATCAAAATATTTTATGAATTAATATAATTTATTTTAATTGAATAGTCAAAATGATTAAAATAATGATCATTTTGTACTTTGAGCCATTTTTAGTGCCCTCTCATATTGATGAATAGTACATTTGACCCTTGCCTTGCTTCAGAATAAATTATAAATAAATAGATTCATGTTACTGCAAATATAGTATTTATGAACTATTATTTTATTGGGCCTATAAACTATAAAAGATGCAATTGGATTTAAATATATAAATTATATTAATGAGTTGACTTTTGGTAAATCATTGTTAGTGTCTCAATGTCAAAGCCAAATGATGCAATTAGCATGCTTAATTTGAATGAAAAAAATGGCATGCGGAGACATGTCATTGCCAATTCACAAGCATGATAATAAATATATAAAATTAAATTAATTAAATTAAATAGATGCTAATCTTATTATATAAAATAAATGATGATGTAATGATAGGTTATTGTTTATTACAAAATTCTTAAGCAAATAATATTATAGTGGGTTGATAAATGGGCCTAAATACTAGCCCAATCAAACATTAATGGGCCTCACATGTATTTGACATGGACTTGCCTGAGTGTGTATTGGCCCATTAAACACCCATGTCACTAATGGGCCCTGAAATCATCATGAGGTAAAGCCCAATAATGCCGGTTATAAAAATGTTAAGCACTGGGTAGAAAAAGCATTTTAAAAAATAATTGAGTATTAGTGAGAGATTAATACAAAAACGATAAATAATTCATTGATGATTAATTAGATAAGTGGAAGATTTTTAAAATCCCAACGAAATATCTATTTCAATTTATTATTTGACGATATTTTTTCGTGCACAGACAATCGAACATGTTAATCCGGTCCATCAAAAATTGTCGAGTGTTTTTTGTTATTCTCGTTCTTTAGATTATAGTTCACAATTTGTTGGAAAACAATCTCAATATATTTAAAACTTTCTAACAAATTTTTAACAGGTATTTACAGGGTTGTTTACGGTTCAGTTTTCGAGTCGGTTTGGATTGATTTTACATCGAATCAATCAATTACATTTTAAGAAAATAAAAACTGAATTGTTAGAATTCATTTCGGTTTAATTTTTAACACATTGTTTTTAATTCGATTCAATTTGTTTTTTCATAAGATAAATTTTATAAAATTCTCACATTTTAGATTGTTTTAACTTGTTATTTGACATATGGTTTTCGGTTGAATTTTCTTTAAACTAATTTTCATGAAATTCTCACATTTTGAGATCGTCTTTTTATTATTTGACTAATTTTTTTATTGGACCTATATTTTCAGGCTCAATTAATAAAAGCTCATGACTTAAAATGACTCGCGTGTTCAAGTTGATTATCAACTCGGTTCAATTCTTTGTCAATTCTTATTTTATAAATCAAAATCAAACCAATAAAAATTTAATCGATTCAATTTTAAACTGGCCAAATTGATTTTTTTCGATTCAATTATTTTGTGCATTTAGTGAGATATTTAATCTTTAGATTGCACCATAAAAAATGACTTTTCACCTCAATATCTCACTGGTTCAATAAATTATACAGTAGCATTTATCAGCTTCAACAAACACAAACAAAAAATGTTTAATCAAAACACCTTCAAAAAAACAAAAACAGAAACAAACCAACACATAAACATAAACAGCCTTTACACACAGCTTATTTATCATTTGTGAAACCATTATTTATCATGTTTCATTCTGCAGAAACTCACAAGACCAAACCCATAAAACACCTTTTCTCAGTTCATTTCACAAACCTCCCCAAAGTTCCTCCTTCACTTGGAAGCAAGACCCTTAATTCCATTCCCAAAACTCATGGAGCGAGCTCTGATCCTCACCTTGGCCTGGTTAATGTAATTCATAGCCTTCACATTGATAGTGTCCGTCCTCGCGGGTCTCTTCGCGATTTCTCCTCCCCCAACGCTCGAAGCAGTCCTGATCTTCATCTTTGCCCGGGTGATGAAATCTGAGAACTTGCCGTCGTTGGCATCGTCCTTGCTCTTCTTCTCCCTTGTCCCGTGTTTTGGACCCGCCTGAGCCATGTCAGGGTCTGGTGTAACAACAAAGACAACCTTTGGAGTTGGCTTTGTCATGTCGATGTTGTTGCTGGTTCTGTCTTGTTTCATTACTGATGCAAGATCGGTTTTCGGAGAGCTTTCTAGTTTCGGACGTTTGGGCTGTCCCTGAAGGATTTGGGAACCGGGATTTAGCATTTGACAGGGAAAAATGGATTTTCCCACAGTAATATGAGTATATATGCCGATAATGCGTAGAGTACATGCTCATATACTTTCATTTCATATCAATACATACTATAAAATGTGAAGGCGTAGTATACCAATATATCAGTACATAACTAATATAACATACTGATAGATTACAAAATACATGTTGATATGTTCGAATTGCATGTTCTCATAGTAATTTAGGAAATCTCGAAACTTCTTACAATACTAATAGAGCGTAGAGTTGAATACACGTTGAAGTGATATTCTAACATTGCATATCAATATGAACCGTAAAATGTGAAGTTGTGTGACACATCAATATATCAGTACATACTGGTTGGTTTAACGCGGGATGGCAAAAAAGAGGATTTAGCGACCAATATAACATACTGATAAAATATAGAATACGTGCTGATATGTAAGGATTGCATGTTCATATAGTAAACTAGAAAATCCTGTTACTTTTTAACAATATCAGAATTTACAAGAGATAGGGCTGACCTTGAATGCCCTGAAGATCCTCTTGCACACACCTGCCGGTTTTGAGTTCTTGCCATTCCTTTCCATCGGGATGTACCTGAAAATGATCGAAGAAAGTCTGGTTTTTGGTTCTTGGAGGTGAAGAAAGCCAAGAATCAAAAACCTAACCGATACTTCTTGTGGGGTGGTGGAGTCGGGTTTTATACTCTAAAACGGAGGATCATAGAGGAGAGAGAGCAACACAGAAGCTTATAAAATATAATACAATTTTGAGAGCTTGAACAAAAGATATGATCATTGTAATGAAAAGCAAGTAAGATATGAAGAAAATGAACAATACAATGCAATGCCATTTTGGCTATAAAGATTCCCATAGATTTCCAAAAGACACAACTTTAAGACTCCTTTTTTATATTTTCCAACTGATGTAATGTATTGGGATCATATTCTCAACTTTTCTCTAAATCCTTTATTTTCTCGGGAAAATTAGAATCTAATAGGCTTAACCAGCAAAGCACAAGTAGTTAACAACAACACTCAACAGTTAATAGCTGTTATGCACAATCTTGACAGCTTTGATTTAGACTGCAAGTTGCAAGAATCTCCTTAAGCCCAGAGACACACTACAGTGTTCCTTATTATATCAAAGCTTTGAGACATGCATATAGTTCAAGTCCATTGATTATAGCCTAAAAGATTAGATTCTTGTATTAACTAAGGCTTAACCATTGGTTTAATCAGACTTTGTGTTCAGATTAGTGCATCATCACCAAACTATCCGGATACCTTCTTACCCTCTTGCCTAGTTTTAGGGTTTTACAGATAATATATTCTTTGAACCCTCGTGTTTCATGTTTTTGATAAACATGGAACAAAAGTAAGATTCTAAATGTACAGTAATAATTTTTCATGGTCGAGATTAAGCATGAGAATATAACAGAGAAGAAATCTAACCAGAACTGAGACAGCGATTTAATAGCATAAAATTATTTCAATTCACAATGGTGGCCACTTTGTTGCCAATGATGTACAATCTTAGACGAATGTTTGAAACTGAGATTTACCAGAAGTGAAGCGCAATGAAATCTAAGTTAGAAAGCACACATGGACTTTGAGCTATGCTTCGTTGAGATAGGCCAGTGAAGACGTTCCACCACACTGATTTGTAGGTGGATTGACCTTTGAGATCTTGAGTGTACTTGGGAATTGGAGATCGGGAAAGTAAAAGTCTGGCACAGTTTGATCTGGTACAGCTGCTATGGATCCTTGAAGCACGACTTTAATGGCGGTAGGTCTTCACTACCTGCTCAATCCGTCCCCGACAAAGAGGACAATTGGTCAAGTGCGAAGAGCATCTTACACAACAGCACATATGGCCACACCTGAAAATGTTATGAGATAACACCATTTTGTTCAATTTCAGTTTCAAATAAGTCTAATATCGTAAAAATATACAGACTATTGAGTAGCTTCATTGGAATACTACAAATTTGGAATAAGGGCACCTCTAATTTTAAGGCTACTTCGCGAGGAAATGGTGACATGAACTAGAATGAAATTATATAAGAAATGCACGAATTCACAAAGATTTTGGCTCGTAACAGTTTCTTATTCAAGCGAGAAGTTTCCAGAGCTCATTTCTACAACTTTTTTACTCAAACTATTGAGCGGCTTAATCAGATACAACAAATTTAGAATATTTGTTGTATAAATGGTGACATGAATTATAATGAATTTATATAATAAATGCACGAATTCTCAAAGATATTGGCTCATAACAGTTTCTGATTGGAGCGAGAAATTTCCAGTGCTCTTACTTGAGGAAAACAGCATTGTACTCCTGCTCAAGACATATCACGCATAGATCTGGCATTAGGCGGTCTCTCTTTGTGCCATCAAGTTCGCTGTTGGGCTTTTCATTTGAAACTGAAAAGGAATGGACGTCTTTAATACCATGTCCAAATATATTCTGCGAGATAAAATAGCATAATGAATACATTCGGCAATTTACCTTCACCGTCTTCCCCTGATCTAGCAGCGGCAGCACCATTAACCCTGTACAAGCAAGTCTTTGAGTATGGAGGCTTCATTTGTTTCAACAACAATAAAAAGAACGTACAATTGCACGTGAAATGCACCAACTAGACTATTTTCTTTAAACACTATAACAAGAATGGTTCCTTGTTTTCGAGAGTGACAGTGTCAAACAAACCATTTTGGTCCATAATATAAGTACCATACCTTTTGCGCAACTCCAAACGGCGTTTTCTTTCTATGAAATATTGGACCACGTGCTTAGCAATCAGACATACACCAAAGACAGTCAAGCCAGTAGAGACATACTTATACCACCTGAAGAAAAATAAAACATCCTTGTTATCTACACATATGAAAAGATAGCGGGGGTTTCACACACATATATATATGCCAACATGCACTGATAGTAGTAGCAATAACAATGGAAACAACCTTGCCCACTTCCCAAAGTATGCGATAAGTTCGTCAAGAGTTCTAGGAGACACATAAAATGGCCCTTTCTGGGGTCGCTGGATTCGTATTGTTCCGATATCATCTCTGAGAGCCTAAATATAAACTTAACAAATAACTATAGAGAATTGCAAATAAATAGTAAATCATAAAGGGAACAGAAGATAAACACACCCTTACTATGATGCTTTATCGCTTCACATTATCAGACTACCATTTTCTTTTTCTGGATGGTTTCATTATTTTGTGGAATAGCAGCAAGCAAAATATGTACAGTCCTGATGTACAAAGTACAACGTACCTCACCAACAACGGTTAAAGAAGCCCCAGTTGGTAGCACTCTTTCAACAAACTTTACTCCAAGCATCTATAACACAACCACAAATATCTAAGCTTGACCCAAGAATGTCAGTGGTTTTTTTAGAAATAAATGGACAAAATAATAAAATGAAGCAAACCTTACTCCCTTGGGGATGTTCTAAGGTTCCACGGACAAGGGATCGCCCAGACTCAAAAACTTCACCTCCAACTGTCAATGCAAATCCTGTGGCTCCTCGAGCCCCCATTACATGCACACAACCAGTCCCATCATCCTAATTATTGGGAACCAAACAGACCATCAATCAAAAGAACACTCAACCCTTTTTGTTTCGTACAATTTACTTTGTAGCTTCATTTTCTTACTATCTTAACAATATACTAAATCCCCGCAACAATTAGAACAAAGAAACATAAGTCATTTCTCACCAAATACCAGGGAACTTCCTTGCTCATAGATAGCACTAACGCAGAATCCTGTATCCAAGAACCCGCATCATTGTGCTTCAAAAAATGTTGTTCTTCCTGAAAACACATCAACGCCTCAAATTTAGAATATGCAAGTGAACGATAAGCGTGGTTGTTCTTTGAAATGACGTATATATACCGATTGCTCCACTATTACGCCTCGTAAACCACTATGCTTGCAAGTAATTGGTGTTTCAGAGCCAACTTTTCCAGTAACAGCAACAACCAAGGGCAACACTTCACATTCATTTTCCAGTAACTGTCCTGAAAGTTGAAAGAACCCGAAAAACATCATTTGGGAACATATGCAATTGTTGGTGGATATCAAGTTTGCCAAAGCTCATCAACGAGTAACATTTTCAAGACTCACTACCAAAGAAACACTACTAATTATCTCAAAACCGTACCTAAACATCTAGATACAATTCGAAAACTAGAATTAACAAATCAACAATTCCAAATAATCAAGCCCAAACCAAATCCATCACAGACTTCAATTTAGCAACAAAGCTCCCTCTCAACTAACATAAAATTCAGCAAAAAAAGGAAAGAAAAAAAAACTATGTTTAAGCTGAGAGCTGCATACCCAATTCCTTCACAATAGTTCAAAACCACATCTAATCAACCAAATCACAATGTTACATCAAAGTTCCATTCCATTCAATTCAAAAACTTAACAAAACACAAACAAAAGGGTACTGAGAAAAATGAATTTTCCATGTCTAAGCTGAGAGCTGCATACCCAATTCCTTCGCAAAATTTCAAAAGCACATCTAATCAACCAAACCCACTATGTTACATTAAAATTCCATTTCCATTCAAATCAAAAACTTCACCAAACACAAACAAAAGTTACTTAGAAAAATGAATCTTCCATGTCTAAGCTGAGAGCCGCATACCCAATTCCTTCAAATGCTCAATCCGCGTGACAGTCTTGAGGGTCTCCGCTTCTCTGCACCAATCAACAAAAATGATACAAATTCACAAAATTTTCGATCAGCTCAGTCCAGTGCTCAAGTCCAGATTGGTGATAAGTACAAGACTCACTTGACACTACTCTTCCCGAGAAGATACAGAGCAGCTCCGCTCAAGCAGCAACCGAGCCCGCCCCATGGAAGCATCCTCGAAACCCTAAACCAAGCTCTGCGCGCAACGTCGATCTCAACGAGCCGAATCAGCGAGCGATTGATCGAATCCGGAAACGCGTGGATTCGAATTTTCCAGGAAAAGAAAGTGAGAGAAAAAAACAAAATTTTCCCGGGAAAATAACGATTTTTCGATGAGATCGGTCGATGATGTTGATGATAGGCACAGAATCGGATACGTGAAAAGAGAGGGAAAGGTAACAGATTTTTAACCGTGTGCTCGCGTGCATGCGATCATTTCTCCACTAGGTGGGCCCCGCGAAAACAAAATGGCCCGGCCTTATTGGGCTTGAAGCCCAGTGCGTTGCCCGAAGACCGAAGAGAGTGGAAGGTTAGGCCTTTTAACGAACAGGGCTTTTAACGAGCTGTCCAAGTTTCATATTCGGTTCACACTCGTTATAATCTACCTTGAGCCTAATCTTTTAATTTTCGATAAGCTCTTGAGCCGGATTGTTTAGTATTTAATTAGTTAAATATTTTTAGTAGCCGAATCAAGTCAAGTAAATCGCAAGCTAAGTCGTTTACTATTATTTAATTTTTTAATGAGTATTTGTATGAAAGTTAAGTGAATTGAACATATTCGAGCTCGAGATTGTCTATTTTATTTTGAGCCAAACTCGAACTTACTTGTGTAAACTCATTCGAACTCGAGCGTAACACTTTTTTTACGAGTCGATCCCTATCAAAATGAGACTCGATTCAGCTCGTTTATGTTCCTAGTAAAAGGTAGCTGATTTTTAACCGTGTTGACATGTAGATAATTATTTATCTGCAATGTGGGTCTTACAAGAAAATAATTTGTATGAGCCTTCCTGACTTCGGATCCTGATAAATTTTCTAGACCTTTCGGTTCGTTTCAATTTACTAGGCGAATTTTTGGAGGTGATTAGAAAACCTCAATTAATTTATTAATTTTATGAATAATCTCACGTAACTACTGTTTATTTGTAAACTTTCTCACTTATTTACAACTAACCTTTTTTTCTCGCATAACTAAAATTTATGTTTATTTTTACCTAACACTGTTAATTTTAAGTGCGAAATGACAAAAATACTCTTATATATTAATTAAAATTTTAAAAACGTGACATTGAACTCACTTTTTCTTTCTCCTCCACTTTTCTATTTTTCTCTCCATAATCAAACCACCACACGAAATCAAGTGCATCGACTTAAAACCAAATAAAATGAATAGATTAAATAATTTGGGAACCGAACGAGCTAAAATAAAAATCACGTGTAACTTGAAAAAAATTAGACAAGCTCGGCTCGGATCGATTTGATTCGCTTAATTCTCAATATAAATATTCATTATACATATATAATTAACTAATTACTAAATGAGTCTGCTCGAGGTCGGCTCAACTCGGTTCGACTCTTCTAATTTCACTACAAATATGTAATTATTTAAAAAATATACATATTAAAAATATATAATCAATTAATTATTAAACGAGCTGGCTTGCAAGCCTACCGACCTTTAAAAAATCAGATTCAAACTCGATTATAACAAATCCGAATCGAATATTTAATGAAACCAAAACAAACTCAAGCGACTCGATAAAAGATTGACAAACAAATAAAATGGTATTTTGGTTATTGTGCTTGCGGTGTAGAAATTAATATCTCCTCGTTGAGCGGGCCTAACCGGGCTCGAAGCCCAATTAATTCCCTGGGCCTCTCAGCCCATTTAAAACTCACCGGCCCAACACAACCGGGTCGGGTCTTTCGGGTACATATCACAGATCCGCGAGCGAGCTTCTTCTCCAAAACCTTCACATAACCCCTAAAACCCTCCGCCACAATCTCAGAGACTCTCTGTTACTGAAACCTTCTCGTCGTCGCCGATCTCGACTTCGATTTCGATTCCCATGGCCTCTGTTGCTCTCAGAACCTCTGGCTCCAAGCGCCTCGTCCCAATTTCCTCCCAAATCTACAGGTCCTGCAGAGGATCTGTGTCCAGCAATGTCTCGATCGCTGAGCCGGCCTCTGGGAGTGACCGGAGCTCCGGTTCAGTTCCGTGGTGGAGATCTATGTCCACCTTCACTCGAACGTGAGTTTCAATCTGTGTATTTTGCTTCTGTTAATCAGTTTTTGGTATTGTTTGTGATGGTGTGAGAGTTGGGTCAAGGGAGAGAAAGTTTGTTTTCTCAGCCTTGGTGAAAAAAAATACGAACTTTGAGTTTGAGTGTTGCTGCTTTTTTTGGGTCATTGTAAATGAGGCGTTTTTAGATCCAAATGTTCAGAAAACGGAGATACTTCTGATTTTTCCTAATTTCAGCAGTTGTTTGCTTAATGTTTGTTAAAAAAATTAATTCTGACTTTGTGGGTCGATGAGATTTTTTTTCGTTTTTTCTGTGTATTTTTGTTTCTGTTGATTTGGGTTTCACTGGTGATCAGTTTTTGGTCTTGATTGTGTTGGTGTGAGAGTTGGGTAAAGTGAGAGAAAGCTTGTTTTTAAAAAAAATACTTACTTTGAGTTTGAGTGTTGATGCTTTTGGCTTTTGTAAATGTAAATTTTTTAGATCCAATTGTTTAGGAATTGGAGATGATTCTAGTTTTCCCAATTTCAGCAGTTGTTTGCTTAATGTTTAATGAAAAGAGGTTTGACTTTGATGCTTGTGTTGTGTATCTCACATTTTCCTGCAATTTTCAATTTTCACGTGTAATTGGATATGTTTGTAGTATAACTTGTGGAACATTTGGTGGGTTTGGCCTTTTTACTTGCGTGAAGTGAAGTCTTGAAGTGAGCAACTAAAGATCATGTCCACTATCTTAGCGTGTACAATGCAAACTTTCAATTCAAGTTTTGTTGCGTGTGGTTCTAGTAAATGGAACATTCTCATATCCAATTGTTTGGGAATTGGAGCTACTTTTGAAGTGGCTCTTTTTATGAAATGTTTATTAAAAAAGTTATGCTCAACTTTGAGGTTTGTGATGTACACTGATTCCTGCTAATTTGAGATGTAATTGGATGTTTTTCTTGTATAACTTGTCTATTATTTGGTGAGTTTGGTTTTTTATTTGTATGGTGGGAGAAACTAACTAGAAAGATTAAAAGTTTTATTCATAATCAACTGTTATTTTTGTGCAAACAGAAAACCTCATGTGAATGTGGGGACTATTGGCCATGTTGATCACGGGAAGACTACTCTTACTGCAGCAATTACTAAGGTTTATTTGCTGCTCTTTGATTTTTTGCTGAACAACTAAAGAACAGAATTATAGTAGCTGACGAGGACGTTTTTGTGGCTTTTATAGGTACTTTCAGAAGAAGGTAAAGCCAAGGCTATTGCCTTCGATGAAATTGACAAGGCCCCTGAAGAAAAGAAGAGAGGAATTACAATTGCCACGGTTAGAATACTTCTCTCTCCGTCTCTACTCTTTCTTAATGGAAAAAATAGAAATACTATGTGTTAATTGAAATCCAAATTGATTTTGCAGGCCCATGTCGAGTATGAGACTACTAAGAGGCACTATGCTCATGTTGACTGTCCCGGACACGCAGATTATGTTAAAGTAAGCTGAAATATAACATCAGTACAAAGTAGTTAAGAATATTTATTACAAGTATGTCATCTCATTGTCTTCTATATTCTTAAGTACTCAAACAAAGTTGCTAGTGCAGTGCCTATATCTAGTTTTTTTATCATAAAAAACTACTTAGCTATTTGGTTAGTATTAGTAACTATGAAGTTTGGACATATGAATTTAGTGATGCAAATAAAAATTAATATTTGCGTACAAATTTTATCTCAGAGTAGAGTAGGACATCTATTTATTTTCATCTCATTCAGTTTGGAGACACAGTTCAAACATCCAATGTTATTGTAATACACCAGGCGTAAATATGCATAAACCATAAAGGTTTGTGTATCAGACATCTGGTAATATGTTAGTTATTCAATCAAGCTTTGCTCACTCAGTGTAAATAATTTGCAGAACATGATCACTGGAGCTGCTCAAATGGATGGGGGTATTCTCGTCGTATCTGCTCCTGATGGCCCCATGCCACAGACAAGGGAACACATTTTGCTTGCACGACAGGTGGGTTATCATGCTAATAGGACTGCAGGAGCATGCTAGGCATACCTGGTTTACAAGTTAATCTCTCCTATTTTTATGAAATTGTGGCATATACTGATATTTTGAACTTGTCATACAGGTTGGTGTGCCAGCACTAGTTGTTTTCCTTAATAAAGTTGACGTGGTTGATGATCCAGACTTGTTGGAGCTTGTTGAGATGGAGCTTCGTGGTAGGTAGCTTTTTTGAGGTTATGTGTTTTACAAACATATGTATCTTGCTGAGATGCTTTTTATAGTTGACCACTGTTTAACACAAACTTATACATGGCAGAGCTTCTCGACTTCTACAAGTTTCCTGGAGAAGAGATCCCCATTATTAGGGGCTCGGCTTTGTCTGCACTACAAGGTACAAATGAGGAACTAGGGAAAAAGGCCATTTTAAAATTGATGGATGCCGTCGATGACTACATTCCCGATCCCGTACGCCAACTCGACAAACCTTTCCTGATGCCAATTGAAGATGTCTTCTCAATTCAGGTATATGATAATATGATCATAAATATTCTTCTATATCAACATTTTTAGGCAATCTACATTCCTCATGTGAAATATAGAATGTAGAAACTGAATAGGTTGATGAGTGTGTGATCAACAAGTATACGATGAGTAAACTGAATCCCTCAAGTACTGTGTTTAGTGGTGATAAAATGTTGAAGATCGGTCTATGCTCCTATCCTTTTTTTAGTTCTTGTATTCCTGTAAAAACTTGTTTTGGATATATGCATGATAGTTTTCTCTGTTTTTTTCATGTTCTGACTATTTTTGTTTTGTGAAGGGACGTGGAACTGTTGCTACTGGCCGTGTTGAACAAGGAACAATTAAAGTTGGTGAGGAAGTTGAGATTATGGGTTTGACACAGGTGATTTTAGATTCTCGTGATTTTATTTGATATGAAGATTATTATTTGTTGTCTATGACGGCTTCTCATAAAATGCAATTACTCTCATATATAGTGAGTCATCATTCAGAGACATCCTGCTTTGTTTAATCTATCAATAATGGTTGATCCTGACGTCAATTTATTTCTTAGGGTGCTCCCATTAAATCTACGGTCACCGGCGTTGAGATGTTCAAGAAGATATTGGATCGAGGAGAAGTAAGTTAACGATTTGAACTTTTCATCCTCTACTACTGAGGAGTTCGTGCCGCGGTTATTAACTTTTAACCAATCCTTACATTTACCAGGCTGGTGACAACGTGGGCCTCCTACTACGTGGTTTGAAACGGGAAGATGTGCAACGAGGACAGGTAAGTGGCTCCAAACTACCTTTAAGAGTATCAAGTTGCAAAAAATGTTTGAATCATACTAGCATATATAGTTTTTAGGGGAAAATGGCAAAAAAAGTTGCTATATACTATCACACTTTTGCAAGAGAGTGCTCTGCACTTTGTCAATAGCAAAAATCTGCGGTGAACTCTAATATGTTTGTGCAAAATGTAGGTATTTACGCAAAAGTAATGAATTTACCCTTTAAATTAAGAATTATTTATATATTTTTTTTTGAAAATATCTTTTTAACTGAAATTTGTATAGTCAAATTTTGTAATTTAATTTTTAGTTAAATTATTTTATGAAAAGTTTAGTTCTTAATTTCAGGGGCAATTATGTCATTTTTGTACAAAAACATACATTTTTGTACAACACCTTGCAAAAGTGTCATAGATATGTTAAATTTCTAAAATAGAGTAGTATAATTGATGAAAGACTTGATAATGAATTAAAATAGGAGGTTTCTTTATATATGGAACAATAGGAAATGAACCAAAGTAGGAAACTTAATACTAATAGGAAATCCTTATTTAATTAACTATTCTAACAGTATACAACACCATTTTGCCATTTCCCTAGTTTTTAAATTGAACTTCAAAATTGCAGTAACTGAATATAAAGAGAAAACATACAAGATTTTTTCTTCATTATCTGTCTCTTATTGCTTAGGTAATTGCCAAGCCGGGAACAGTGAAAACATACAAGAAGTTCGAAGCAGAAATTTATGTCCTCACAAAGGAAGAAGGTGGACGCCATACCGCGTTCTTCTCAAACTATAGTCCTCAGTTCTATATGAGGACCGCCGATATCACTGGAAAAGTAGAGCTCCCTGAAAATGTTAAGATGGTTATGCCCGGAGACAATGTGACTGCAGTTTTTGACCTGATCCTACCCGTTCCTCTTGAAGCAGGTTTGAGTTAATTCCCTTTTGCTTAATGACGGAGAAAATGTTAATAGTATGTGCTGGTACTCTTACATGCCAACCACAATAGCCATTAATCCTTTGCAGTAATCATATATCACTTAGAAGTTTTGTAAGAAGATTGATCACTCGTGTTCCATCGGCCATTGCCATCATTGTTTTTTATCGGCACTAAAGCTCTCTATGGCTTGAGCGAACACCATTATTGTTGGCACAACCTTGCTTATATAGAATCAGTGTTCTAAAAATAATGCCGGGCGGTTGGTAGCTTAGGCGGTTTTTTTAGATCACTGACCCGATTTTACATATTCGGGCAGATCAAGTCGGCTAGGCAGGTCTAGGCTATTTTTTCAAAAGGATTTTATATAATAATAATAATATAAAATGCCAAATATTAAAATAATTTATACCAATATATACTTTTGTACTTTGATTGTTTTTTAATGACATGAGCGTGACAAATATTAAAGTTTATATATTTTAATTGTGTACACATAATAGCTTATTTAAAAAAAGAAAGTGAAATTCAAATCCGATTAATTATATCCCAAAGTCCCTATCCGACCAACTAGCGCCTAGCATTTTTTAGAACCTTGTATAGAATCAATCTCTTTTCCTACTTGAGACCCGACTCATGTCCATCCAACACCATTATTGTTGATTCTAGGCTTTCATAAGTTATGTTATCACCATGCGTCGCTTCACTCGTATTTTGTTAATTGGGCTGAATTTGCCACGAGTCCTATGGACCATGGGCTGCTAATAACGTGCAATGTTCTAAACATCTCCACTGGTCTGATTAGTCTACGGTTCATCCTGTATCCACCCAACTAGCTCCTAGCGTTTTTTTTGGAACAACAATGACATGATATCTTAACAATCCACGCTTTCTGCATTGGTATGCTCCATGTTTATCGGGTTTGGTCCCATTTCCTTTTGTTAACTCGTGATTTGCTTGATCGATCAGGACAAAGGTTCGCTTTGAGGGAAGGAGGAAGAACAGTTGGTGCTGGTGTGGTCTCTAAAGTGTTGAGCTGAGAAGACAGACTCAGTCTCAGATCTCCAGGATTCATAAATCTCCCATTTTACAGTTACAGCAAGGAGACCAAACTGTTAGATTCTAAGACAGACCTATGGAGTTATTAATTTATTCACATTCTGTGCAATGGTTTTTTTTATGAAACTTCATTCAAGAGATTGCTGTGAAATGAAAATGAGTGATGAATAACTCTTCAGCTAAATTCTCTATTTGTTCAGTTTGTGAGTTAGCATTGTTCCATTACTGTTTATAACAATAATTAGTCCACAAGTTTTGGTTTTTTTTTTATTAACTTCAAGTTGTCTCTTTATATTTTAGTTTGACCCTAAACTAGTTTATCCTTTCATTGCCAATTTTAGGATGTTAAAATGATCTAAATTTGATGATTTGATCGAGAATAATCGTTTTTTGATATTGGAATGAGTTTTTGAACTATTTGATCATGGTTGATGACTAGATTTGTAGGTTAATTAATTTAGATCTTTTGGTTTTATTGCTTGTGATTCTATACAATGTTCTAAAAATTGGTCTATATGATTATATATAATAGTAATGTTAAAGCAATTACTATTATACCTTAATATATATCATTACTTTTATATAATATAATATAATTCATTTTTTTTATGGTTTCCAATAATTTGTTTCACAAACATTGAAAATAAAAACATGAATTCGATTAGTTTCCTAGTTTTATCCTCCCAAATATATTTCAAAATCTGAAGCAGAACTGAACAGTGAAAAGAACCAAAACTGAAAACATCATATGCACAAAAACTACAGACACCATCAATCAACACCAAGAACACTAACAATCTGGAAAATGTTCCTCTTATGTTCTTCATTGGTGCATCATCGATACAAGTTTTTCTCTAAAAACCTTGGAATCGTACTAACAAAACTTGTAAGTACCATCAACAACCCGACGACAAATCGATGGATCCTTGCTCAGGCGAGTCTGAGGACAGCGACCGCCAAAAGCGCCGCAGCCCGGAAGTAAATCTCCTTAACGCTCGAGTCCACGTTCCTCGCCATCTCCTCCTCCTTTGCCCCGAGCCCCCTCGGGCTCTTCACGATGCGCACGATTGTGTCCCTAAGCTTGTTGACCCCGGAAGCGAGCCAGACGAGTGCGAACCCAATACCGGTGCTGAGGAGCCTGTGCGTGGACAGGGGCGCCCTCCCACAGGCCACCCTGCACACGACGGAGAAGAGCACTGCCAGGCCCGTCCCAGCGATGCCGGCCGAGAATTGGGTCAAGAGCCCGGGGAGCTCGGGGCCCGACTTCTTCAGGTTGCGGATCGCCGTCTTCCCGTGATGTGTCCTGTCGGCGATTAAAGAGAGGAGGGCCTCACAAGCATGGAGGCCGTTCTTTTTGTATAGGTCTCGGCCGTGTTTTTTGTTCTTCTTCTTCTTGTGCGTCGTCGGGTTGAACTTCACCTTCTCGGGGCTGTCGAGAAATAGGAAATGCTAAGTAAGGCGTTGAAATAGTAGACACGTAAACTATACTTGCGCAATTTCATACAATATGCATTGTTCTAAAAACACACAGGCGCTAATCGGGTGGATAGGTGGTGACTAATCAGACTGGTAAGAAATTTTTAGAACACTCACAATCCATTACATGTAAACTATACTTGCGCAATTTTATATATTAAACAGTGTTCTAAGAAACCCTAAGTGTCAATCTAGCGGATAGGGCCTCTGGAGACTAACCAGACTGGTCGGGTATTTTTAGAACACTAGCCTAAAGCCAAAAACCGAGAAAAGACCATAACTGCTCTATCTACAGCAATGTTTTAGGTATACGGTGGACAAAGACGCTTCACTTGAAAGATAATGTTATGTTCAAAGAAAAACGAACTTGTTCAAAAGAAATGGTATTGAATATACCTCTTCAGAGGAGCAACCGTCAAAGCCTCGAGCGTCAAGGAAGAGAGATCAGCAATGGCTTGTGCTTGACCGCCATCAAGTCTGTAAACAGTGAGAAATAGGAAACAAAACGGCATAGTCAGTATCAAAATGTGTGAGTTTGTTAAAGAATGTTTGGTTTGAGCATTAATATGTAACGACAAATAATATATTCAGAGAAGCAAATAAAATCACAAAATTCAGAAACAGCCAGGTATAAGGATATGCATTCTTGCTAAAGAACCGAGATGTTCATGCAGCTACGCATTTGGACTCACACAATCACAATGCAAATATATCAATTTATACGCAACGAGGTATGATTTTCATTACCTATCAAAGTATGGCACAAGCAACGACCGCTTCCTGCAAATGGTCAAGTCCTTTGATGAGTAAAACTCGGAAATAAGGGAGAGCAAATCCTTCATCTCATTCCCGGTTCCCGTGAACAAGACTCGCCCGTCGGGCTGAACAACGACTTTTGAGCCGACACCCATATCTCCCATGAAATCCACGATAGGCTTCTGCGCATCGAATTCACTGCTTCGGTAGTTAAGGAGAGGATCAAATTGCAAATTACGGGCGTCACTTGAAATCATCGGCAGTCCCATTAGCTCGGAAAGCAGCGACAAATCTAGTCCTTCATTTTCTACTTCGCTAGATCCCGACGACAGGTACTGCAGGATTTTATCATGTTTCATGCAATTCTCGGCAATATCGTAACCGAAGAGTAAGGAGCTTGGGGGGACGTCTTTAGCTGTAAAGAGGGAAATACGTTTACATAAAGTATTGCTCAACGATAAATGGAGCATAGTGCGTATGGTGAAGATGATTCTATGATATAATCGGGCAGATCCTAGGCGGGGATTTTTAAAACACCGACTCGATTTCATATAATCGGGCGATTTAAATCGACTAGGCAGAACTAAGCGGAATTAGGCAATTTTTGTAAATTTGATTTTTTAAAAACATAACAAAACTAAAACAATTTATACTGATAGTGTTCTAAATCCGATTAGTCCCCGAAGTCCCTATCCGCCCGACTAACGCCTAGTGTTTTTTAGAACCTTGACTAATAGATACTTTTATTATTTTTCAAAGGATATGAATGTAGCAAATATTAAAATATTTATATTATAATTCATACTTTGATTGTGTGTGTACAATAACTTTTAAATAAAAATAAAAAAATAATACAAATCCTATTCATCCTCAGAGTTCCTATCCGCCCAACTAGAACCTAGCAGTTTTTAATACACTGCTCTTAATATTGCCTATACATCACTGATAAAATGTTACTATCTATATGAACCGTAAGAGAATGACGTTGGTATTTGAATAATCAGATAAAACAAAAGAACTAGCAAAGTACAAACCTTGCGCGTCAATGAGCACGGGCCTTGAGTCGATATTGACAAACTTGTTAAAATCGAACAAACCACTTATTGGTTTCCAACAATCCTCAAATTGATGCGGCCTCAAATTAAGAGAACCAGGTCTTGATATGTTGTGTCCGACTCCGGAAGTTGGAACAAGACGTTCACATTCCTGTATCAACCAAAAGTTGAAGGAGATTTGTCATTCAACAGAGCCAATACACGAACTTAACATCAACCAGGACCATGTAGAATCATAACAAAACTTCTTATGCCATGCACTCAGAAACCAGTAAAGCATAAATGAAAACGGGTCAGCTCCTCAAAACAATCTAAAACCCATCACCACAAATACTAAGAAATCATCAGAGAGCATACAAATAAGTAAAATGAGAAATGAAAACGGCATATACACGAGATAGAAGCATAGCCCAGATCAGTGAAATCACAACCAAACAATCGAAATGACCAGAACTACAATTTGGAAGCTAATCATCACATAAAACCTAGCCGAGTTGGGAGATAAACACGTATCATAAATATGAAATGGCACAAATTGGGCACACTTACATACATATATCAACAGCTCAACCCACCTCCAAAAACACTAGAGTCACAACATTTTCCCTAGAAACCTAATGAAATTTACAGTCAATCATCTCATAACACAAACCCAAGTTAAACATATATCATAAATTGCACATATTGGGCAGACTCGATACATGTACCAACAGCTCGACCCACCTCCAAGAACACTATAATCACAGCATTTTACCTATAACCCAATGAAATTTACAGTCAATCATCACATAACACAAAGCCGAGTTGGGAGATAGACATAAATCATAAATTGCACTAATTGGGCAGAACCGATACATGTGCCAACAGCTCAATCCACCTCCAAAAACACTATAATCGCAACAATTTTCCCAGAAACCAGATGAAAATTATAGTCAATCATCACAAAACACAAACCTAAGTTGGAAGATAAACATATAACATAAATTGTACATATTGAATACACTTGATACATATATGTATCAACTGATCAAGCTCAACCCAGTCAAACTCACAACATTTTCCTTATAATCCAATGAAATTCACATTCTTTTCCAGAACCCAGATAGTATCACAACATTTCTTCACAACCCAATGAAAATCACACCATTTCCCAATAACCCAAATCACCAAGCCCAACAAAACCACCCAAATCAATACACATACTTACATATACAGATATTTTACCTTCATGGCTCTTCCATGACCCTGGTCTTGATGAAGAACAAACCCAGATGGGCTTCCAAGGGAAGCCATAGAGCAAAGCTTCATCATACCCAAATCAGAAACCAAGCTTCTGAAATGAAAAAAATCTCTCCTTTTGTGCCTCAAACCACAGCACCACAAAACCTTATCGAGCCCTGGACCCCAGGATTGAAGATTTTATCTTTTTTGTGGCAACCCAAGTTCGATTTTATGCGACCCAACAATCTATTCGACAAAATTTTATGGTTCTGATGATTCTGTAGCTCACACACCTTGAAATTTCCAGGCTGGAAGCTCCAGAGAACGACAAAAATGTCTGCTTTCTCTCTTTTTCACTCATCTGCGAAGCAGTGAAGATTTCTGGAATTTTCTCGGTGTATATTTTTAGTGTGAATATTCATATTTGTGTAAATTGCAAAATATTGGCGTAAATTATTCAAATTTTGTAAATAGTGACCATAAACTTCTAATTTTACAAAATGTAGCGAAGTTTTTTTTATCTTTCGTAAAAGATGGTAAAAAAATCTGAACTCGACGGGTACGCGATCAACCCGTCCCGATCAAAACGGGTGAAACCCGAATTTTCGCAGGTTGGGGTCGGGTTCAGGTTTTTTTAACGGGTTTTGAGCGGGTTCGGGTCAGGTGCGGGTTCACTTATACCCGATCCGGTTTCGACCCGCACCCGTTCGAATTTTAAATAATAATAATTTAACAAAAAAACGTTAAAACCTAAAATCTAATTACCCAATCACGCAAAAAACCTAAAATAATATAATATAACATCTATTTATATTATTTTTTTTGCTTGTATTGTAAAAAAATTGTTAATTAAGTTCATATTTGAATATTCGGGTCGAGTTTCGGGTTTAGGAGAAAACCCGTACCCGACGTGTTTTTTACGGGTCGGGCACCCGCTCAAATTGGTCGGGTTTCTTGCGGGTTGGGGGCTCGTTGGAAGTGAGCGGGTGCAGGTTGGGCCAAATCCGATCTAAACCCGGCCCGTTGTCATCCCTAGTGAAAGGTATATATTTGTCCGAAATGATGAAAATGTATTTAAAATTATTTTTTGATAAGTATAAATAAAAATTAATGTTTTTCAACTCGAACTTGTTGAGTTTTCTTATATCTCGAACTCATATGCTTTCTCTTCTTCGCCTCTGAAGTGGTGAAGATCTTGAATATTATCAGTGCAATTTTAAAGATATGTTATAAGAAGGGACTATGAAATATTTCAATTTTACAAAAAGTATTGTTGAACTTTTGATTTTGCAGAAGAAAAAGCGTAAACTTAAAATGTGTATATTAGTTCAAAATAATCAAAGTATCTTTTGAATCATATTTAAAAATTAAATATATATTTTTTGAACTCGAGATCGTCAATTTTTGCATGCCGTCAATATTTGTCCGTGCAATTTCAAAAAAAAAACTGACAAAATATAGATAAACATTCTTTTGATTTTTAAAATTTGAAGAGCATTTGTTTTTTTGGATAAATATACAGATTTTGCAAATGAGTAATAAATTTACTGTCCTATTTTGTGAAAACAAAAATTTATGGCCACTTCTTGCAAAATTGAATTAATTCATCTCCAATGTTTGCAATATTTTCACATTTTTAGAGTGAATATTCAGATTTTTTAGTCGAAAGTGTCAAAACCCATCTCAGCCGTCCATTTTCGAGGTGCCATGTCGGCCTGAGAGGCTGTGATTTGGTCAAACTCCACGATCCAAATCTGACCGTCGAGAGTTCCGTGTTAACGGTACAGTCCATCTCAGCCGTTCATTTTTGGTGTCATGCGGGAAAAATCTGCGCGGGACCCACGGAGCCACTTGGCAATGTCGACGATCTGAAATGAGTGACGGAGATGTAGCCACGTCATCGTACAGTAGTGTCTCTATTATTGAGTCAAAACATTTATTAATGAATAAAATAAATAATTAAATGTGGACCTGTGATTCTGAACCATTAATTAATTTTATTGTTTATGTGGTCGCAAAGTGATCAGTAAATAGGTCCCTATGACCCATAACCTTAACTATAGTGTCTCGATTTTAAGTCCCACACAATTTATATATATATATATGTGACACATTTTCAAAATTCAAATATTAGTAAGTGACGAATTTAAAATATTATCATAATCATACACATAAATAAGTTAATAAATGTGAAAAAACTCGTGTTTTTTGATAGCCTAATAAATAAGGATCAATTTAATGTCTTGAAATTCTAAGTTTTTAGGCATTTATTAGATGTACAACTTAATTGAATCAAATTATTTTTTTATTACTTGATATTTGTGAAGACCAAGGTTACGGATATCGGATCGCGGGAATATATCGGTCAATCGACGAAAAGGGAGATCTGTCAAACTCGAGGAGATCACGGAAAAATCACGGCAAATCGCGTTTTGTAATTAATAAATAATTAAACATATATATTATTTATTTAAAAAAATGAATGATATTTAATTATTTATAATTTCAAACTTGTTAATAAACTTGAAGTTCAAATGTGAAATTGAAAGAGATTAATGAATGACGGTTTAACTTTTTATTTGTTGTTTATTAACCCAAATTTCAAACTGAGATTGATCAGGTGGACTGAATAAGACCGGATTAAATCGGACAAGACTGAAATTAATTGATTTAAGTTGGAGTAGACCAGAATTAATTGATTTTGACCGGATTAGACCGGAATCATTTTGAATTTTGTTGGGTCAACCGGTTTGACCGGTATTTTCATCGATATCGCCCGTTTCGTCGCGAAAAGCTTACAAAAATCGATATATCGCAGGTATATCGGCCGGTCGCGGAATTATCTATAACACTGGTGAAGACTTTGTATTAAAAACACAAAATATGACTAATTACATGACCTTCATGTAAAAGAACAGTTAATTAAATAATTTTTCATTATAAAATTATACTAAATCATCACACCTATATTTTACTGTTAGTCAGATGATATAGTTGCAACAAAATACGCCTAATCAAACACATTTACAGATAGTATATTAAACGTTTTTTTTAATCTTGTTACTTCATTTAAAATTCATATTTTTAATCGATCGCGATTAAGTCGGTGACTTCATCCCTGACTTATTTACACGACGTGAAATCGATAGAAAAATAGCGATATTTTAAAATCTCGAAAGACCATTGTACATAGTAACGTGTAAGAACATGGACTTTGGGTTAGCTGTAAAGATATAAGAAAATGGCACGTGGAAAATTTGTTTAATTATGCGTACATAGATGCAATTATCTTCAGTGTTGTGTTGTCGATTAAATCGGGCATATTTTAAAAGTCATTTTGCTCGCTCTCAAATTTTGCACCAACGAATTCGATAAGTGTGTCTTTACCATCAACCTCGCGGAAATCTTTCACAAACTATTGTTCCTCGTAAGGAACTCCATCTCATGGTTCCTCCATACGCATTGATGAGAACTTCATCCTCTCTCCATAGTCGCTAACACGTTCATTATTTACTTCACCCAATATCATGTTACAATTCTCTACATGCGTGAAAATATCATACGCCAAGGTGTACTGGGTTGCTCGAAGTTTGGTACGTCCTGGCTTTGCTGTTATTCGTCAAAGATAACTTTCAAAATAGTGCAAAGAAAAATTATGTAACCCATTCAAATTATAAATTATTATCATATAGTTAGGATGAAATGCATTTTTGACAATTAAAATAAACGAAGTCATATATGACACATGACATATAACGTTGAATTTCTCTGATAATTTGAATCGACGATACAAAATATTAGGCATAAAGGTTAGCATTAATTTTTCATTTATCGCGATATATATATACACACACGTGTGTTCAATCATATGATTATTATTACAACTTTTAGTGTAGTTTTTCTGCCGATAATGTATAATTAAATCGTCATCATGCATATTGAACCGAACCCTTTAGTTCTGTTTTTTTGATCGGCGAATTCTTAAGATTATTGTATCAATAATGGGCTTAAGACACCTATGTAAAAGGAGGCCCAATATTGCCACTTGACTCCCACCGAGAGAGAGAGAGACCCAACGGAAGCTGGAAACAAATGTGAGATACCACATCGTTACTCGAAATCATGACATTTGGACCCAAGTTCAAGTGTTTAACCAATTGGTGAAGCAAGCGTTGGTCTTTAGTTCATAATTTACAAAAATCGAACTTGAAATCACATTGTGAAAAATAGCTCGATTTTAGCTCCAGTTCTCCAGTTTCTTTCACTAGTTCTACCCTATTAAACTCAATTAGTTATTAATTTTGAATTCATGCTCGATTTATAAAACAAACTAAACGAAACAGAGTCAAATTTACAGACAAAATCTTTAAATTCACGATTATGCAAAATACCAATAAAAACCGAATGTTAAAATTAAATTACTACAACCCAGTTGAAATATAAGTATTGCAAACTTAAATAAAGATAACATATAAAATATCATGCAAACCGGTTAACTACGACTTTCAACTCTAAAATCTAACCTAATTAACCATATGTCTAAAAATTAAAACCAGAACCGACTCAAACATATGATATATCATGCGGACCGGTTAATTGCAGATTTTACACTCCAAAGTCGAACAAAATTAACCCGATGTCTAAATTAAAAGCGAAATCGACCTATTGATCACGATTCTCAATTTTTTTAATACGGCTAGGGATGGCAACGGGCTAGGTTTGGGTCGGATTCGGCCCAACCTGGACCCGCTCACTTCCAACGGGCCCGACCCGCAAGAAACTCGGCCAATTTGTGCGGGTGCCCGACCCGTAAAAAACCCGTCGGGTACGAATTTTCTCCTAAACCCGAAACTCAACCCGGATATTTAAATATGAATTTAATTAACAAGTTTTTTACAATACAAGCAAAAATAATGATATAAATAGATGTTATATTATATTATTTTAAGTTTTTTGCGTGATTGGGTAATTAGAATTTGGGTTTTAACGTTTTTTCATTAAAAAATGATTGAGAATATAAATTATATTATATAATATTATTATGAAAATTATTATTTTTTAAAATTCGAACGGGTGCGGGGCGAAACCGGATCGGGTATAAGTCAACCCGCATCCGACCCGAACCGTTAAAAAAACCGAACTCGACCCTAACCTGCAAAAATTCGGGTTTCACCCGTTCTAATCAGAACGGGTTGATCAAATACCCGTCGAGTTCGAATTTTTTTGCCATAACGTCTCTCCTCGTAAATGGCACGAATACTATATTCATACAATTACAATTAGTACGCGATTTCGTACGATAGTGTGCGAGGGTAGTGTTGTAATTCCGCATGATGACAGCTGTCGAGCAGGTGGCGCGAGTAGAAGAAATTTCGCACGCGCGCGAGTGAGCGAGAGTGCTTGTCTGGCACGATAATTCAATTCTGTCGTCAGAAAAAGGTATTTAAATCGTCATCATTTATTTTTCTCTGTCTATTTTTCATTTAAGTCTCTTTGACTCTCTGTCCCTTTCTCTCTCAACAAAGCCCTAGAAATCGAGCTTCCCCAAATCCCCCAATTTTTCCTCTCTCAGAACCCTAGATTTTCTCAGCAACCAAGCAATCGCCTCCGTCCCCGGGCCCTACCGTCGCCGTAATCGCCCGATTCACCGCCGATCGAGCCCCCGGATCCGTCCCCGCTTCTCAATTTGACGATTTCGCAGATTGGATTTCGAGTTCGATTCGGGCGATTTGGAGTTTTGGAGTTTCTGTGTCTGTGAATTCGATTTCTCTTCGGTTGTTGTTGTTGATGGGGAAGATTGTGCGAGAAATCTCGAGGTCGGGCTCTTCTACGTCGTCGTCCTCGCCTCCGCAGAGCACCACGTCGACGTCGATCACCGATACCGTGAACGGGTCGCACCAGTTCAAGATTACTGGGTATTCGCTGTCGAAGGGGCTTGGGATCGGCAAGTACATAGCGTCTGACACGTTTATGGTTGGTGGGTACGCGTGGGCGATCTACTTTTACCCGGACGGAAAGAGCACCGAGGACAATGCTGGGTATGTGTCGCTGTTCATTGCTCTGGCGAGCGAAGGGACTGATGTGAGGGCGCTTTTCGAGTTGACCCTTTTGGATCAGAGCGGCAAGGAGAGGCACAAGGTGCACAGCCATTTTGGGAGGCCGCTTGAGAGCGGGCCTTACACGCTTAAGTATCGTGGTAGCATGTGGTGGGTATACATGTTTTTGCTTCCTTATTGTTTATTTGAGTGCTCACTTTTGATATGCATGCTTGATTTGTTGATTCCCATGAATTTATTATGCTAAATCAGGTATTTTTATGTTAAAAGGTTGATATTTAGCAGTATCATGAATATGGTTTATTTTGGCTGATGAATTTTTTCTGGTATATTTGTAAGCTTAATATTGTCTCCAAAGATGCCCTTTATGGTGGGCTCTTTCTATTTATAAATTCTATATATAGGAACCCATAAAAATGTAAGTTTCTAGCTATCTTGTTGGTGAAGAAGCAGGTAATGGGATGGTTAGTTTAGCTGCGAGGAAACTTATCTGTTTGTCGTGTGTTTGGCCATCCGGATTTTATTGACAGTAGTTGTCGATGAAACGGTAACTGCACTCAATTTATTATCAGTGATTTTTACCACGGATGCTCTAGATGGCAATTTTTACATTTTCCTATAGACCTTTTGGATATTGGCTCTACTTGTTATGGGAAATAGTAATTCATTTCCATATCTTGCAAAGAAAACACATTGAAAGCTTTATTGTTCATTCGAATGCTCAGTTTGATGTGCATGCTTGATTTATCACTTCCCATGAATTTATTTTCCTTGCTCGATGTTAAATTAGATATTTTCATGTTTAAAAGTTGATTTTTAGCAGTATCATCTATGTGTTTTTTTTGGGTTGATAAAAATTTTCTGGGATGTTTCTAAGTTTAATATTGTTTCCAAAGATGCCCTTCATGGTGGGCCTTTTCTATTTATAAATTCGCTATATAAGAACACATGAAAAATTTGTAGATATGTGACATATCTTCCCGGTGAAGAAGCAAGTAATTGGATAATGGCTCTACTTGCTATGAAAATTAGTAGTTCATTCCATATCGTGCAGGCCTGCTGTTTCATTTTTTGTTATAGGAGCGTCCTAGCATGTGTTAGTGTTCAAGTGGATTCTTTGGTGTTGGTATTTAGCACTTACTGTGGATGTGCTTGATTGTTGTATATTGCAGGGGGTACAAACGATTTTTCAAAAGAACTGCTTTGGAGACGTCAGATTACCTTAAAGATGATTGCCTCTCCGTGCACTGCAGTGTGGGTGTTGTTAGGTCGCACACAGAAGGACCTAAAATCTACTCTATTCCAGTAGAACCTTCTACAATTGGTCGCCAGTTCGGGAAACTTCTTGAAAGTGGGAAGGGAAGTGATGTAACTTTTGAAGTGGACGAGGAAAGCTTTGCTGCTCACAAATTGGTACTTGCAGCTCGCTCACCGGTATTCAGGGCTCAGCTCTATGGTCCAATGAAGGATCAGAACACGAAGTGTATCAAAGTGGAAGATATGGAGGCTTCTGTCTTCAAGGTTGAAAACATTACTCTCTTCCTCTATATCTGCTACTGTATTCAATACAAACCACATTGCAAAGCTTTAATCATTATACTTCTCATATATGCATGCCATGCCACCAAGTTACCCTTTAGATGGTATTAAAGCAAGACATTTTTCGTGTGTATGATCTCTTTCTTTTTATATATGTGCATAGTGCAAAACATTACCTAGTTAAGCCCTATAGCAACTCATTTGCTACATTCATGAATTTGTGCTTGAAAAGTCTACTTTTCATGTTGGAAAAGTCATTAGTATTGCTACCTTACCATTCACCTAGTTAAGTCTTATAGCAACACATTTGCTATATGTTCATGTATTTGTGCAAGTTACTACAAAGAGCATCATCACACCTGCTTCTGCTTTTAAGAAGCAAACATATTGACCAAATGTTTTTTATATTGGTCATCTAAAGAAATTTTGAAATTTAAATTTAACCACATGAAGGAATTGAAGGACTCCAAATATGTAATGATGTTTGTATTCAGTATAACTTGATACATATTTTCTCATAGTAATTCATTTATCCACTTATTCCTGAGAAGGTAAAGCTGATTATTTAAAACTTTTCTAAAATGGCTCAGATAATGAACATTTATTTTGCTATGATATCTGGTTCCATTTAAGTTTATTCATTAAATCATAGCATATGTTGGGTTATAATGTAACTGAATGTTCAACTGACCTGCCTTTTTTTATCCTGTATATGATAACAGGCATTGCTTCATTTTATATACTGGGATTCACTACCTGACATGCAAGAGCTGACCGGCTTAACCACAAAGTGGGCTTCTACCTTGATGTCTCAGCATCTGCTCGTTGCTGCGGACAGATACGGTCTAGAGAGGCTCAGATTGATTTGTGAGGCTACTCTCTGTGAGGATGTTGCTATAAACACGGTGGCAACCACATTGGCATTGGCCGAACAGCACCACTGTGCTCAGCTGAAAGCAGTCTGCCTAAAGTTCGTCGCTATGCCTGAAAATCTAAGAGGTGAATCTTTTCTTTGGCCTTTTTCTATTCCACTCTGATTTTGAGAACAACTATGTCATGGCTGTTCCGTTGTAACTATACACTTGATCTTTCCCATAGGACGGCAATCCTCCACATCGTGAGATGCTGCTTGAAATTTGTGGCTCGCTCGATGTGCACTTATATTTTCTAATTAACAAAGAAACTTCATCATGTTACTACAGGTTGTATCTTCTTGACATAGAATGCAAATTGTGTTGTGCTTCTTATACACTCGGACTGACCAATAAAATAGGAGATCAGGATCGTTAACGTGATACTAGAATGCCTCTAGTGAAGTCCTTCCCGAGATTAGTAGGTTCCTGATAAATGTCTCGGTGATCTTGTTAGAGAAAAGAAGAAAACAAAAGAGGGTTTCTTCGGAGACTTGCTAAAAATGTTTAGTAAGCCCAAGTTGTATCTTCTTGACGTAGAATGAAAATTGTGATGTACTTATTATACACTTTGATGTCTCTGGTGAGAGATCGGGGTCATTAATGTAATACTTTAATGTCTCTAGTGAAGTCCTTCCCGAGATTTTTTCGGAAACTTACTATAGAGTTATTTCATGAAGAACTGATACATATGGGTTTTAGCTTTGTTGAAACCACTGATGTCTAATTTAGGTGTTCCGTCTTTGTCCTCCCAGCGGTGATGCAAACCGAAGGTTTCGAGTACTTGAAGGAGAGCTGCCCTTCCGTCCTGACCGAGCTGCTGGAGTACGTGGCGAGAGTTAGCGAGCATTCGATCATCATATGCAGGCACAAGAACGAGCGTGTGCTCGATGGCGGTGATGTCAATGGCAGGCGCGTGAAGCCAAGGCTGTAGAGAAAGGAAATAAGTCGTTTTTTCTAGGTCTAGGACAGTTTTCGGGTTCTTAGCTTAGTTTAAATTTGTCTCTGTAAGAGTCATGAATGTGGTTGGGCTCTCTGGTTCTGGGCTTGTAGTATGAAGAAAATCATTCCTTCATTTACTGTGTACTGTTCTTGTGTTTGGATTTGTTTGTTTTCAGCAAATGGAATGCTCTACCTTCTTGTAATGTTGATGACCATCCAATCTTGTGTGGCTTTTAATTTTTTGTTTGTTGGCAAAATAATTCAAATCTGACGGAACTCGATATGTCCCTTTTCCGATCGGGTCGGGATGAGAATTATTTTGAGAATTGTTATTCGGGCGGGGAAAATCCACCTTGCGGATTTTTAGATGCATTTCGGGTCGGATTTAGGAAGCAGGTTCCTTATGCATTCCAATTGGGTCGGGAAAATTTGGATTTCATTTTCGGCTTCTTGATGTATTTATACATTTTGTGTAATTCTTGTTCACTGTGGTGTACTGTGCGAGTGTGCGAGTTTTTCAATTTACTGATCACATGTAGAATTTGTCTAAGATACTGTTGACACTAAAAATAAAATAAAACAATTGAATTTAAAAAAATTAACACGGTATCCAAATCCGATTGAGAGAGACCTCACCAACCTCGATCAGCGTATCTTATTGCTATATCCAAACAGTTTCAGTCCAAGGCTATATTTGTAATTTCAAAATTGATGTATAAATATAAATAAGCCTCTCTCATTCTCTCTCACTCTAAACCTCGAGCGAGCTTCGACTTGAATTTTCAGAAGCAGCTCTTCATTGCTCTCGAAGATGGTAAATTTCGATTCTCTACTCCATTTCAGCCACTGTATCTGTCTCCTTCTTCTTATCTGTGATCGATTTATCTTCTCAAACCTGTTTTTGATTTGTTTTTCTCGTTTTCACGCTGTTTCGCACCTGTTTTATCGATTTGTTCTTTGGTGAATCTCGTTTTTCGTTCAGTTTATGATCTGGGTTTTGATTTTTTCTGGGTGGGTTTTTGTTTTTGTGCAGTTGTTCTTCTCGTATTTCAAGGATTTGGTGGGGAGAGAAGTGACTGTGGAGCTGAAGAACGATTTGGCTATTAGGGGCACTCTTCACTCGGTTGATCAGTACCTGAACATCAAGCTTGAGAACACTCGGGTTGTTGATCAGGACAAGTACCCTCACATGGTATATACTTTTCCCCTAATCTCGAGTATTTGATTAGGGTTTTGTTTGTTTACTGTGGCTGTGTTTTGTTTTTAGGGTTTAAGATGTTTTTGATGATGAATTGGTCTCTTTGTGATTAATGGGTTAATTGAGTGTTTGTGAGTGTGAAATGGGTTTTCAGGTTAAGTGTATAATGTTTATTCATGAAATGGGTCTTTGTTCTTGTTGGATATGGCATGTTGCATTGTTAGGGCTACTGTTACTAGTATAATGTGAGAATTTGGGTGTGAATGTTTCTGTTTTGTGTTTAACTTTCAGATTGATTAGTATGCTATGATGTATTGATGTGGCTGTTTGTGTTTCTTTGTGATTAATGGATTAGTTGAGTGTTTGTGAGTGTGAAATGGGTTTTCAGGTTGAGGGTTATTTGTGTAATGGTCTTTGTTCTTGCTGGATATGGTATGTTATATTGTTAGAGGGCTGTTGCTAATGTTAGAATTTGGGGGCCTATTGTTCGTTGGATCCATGTGAATGTTTCTGTTTTGTGTTTCATTTTTAGATTGATTAGTATGCTATGATGTATCAATGTGGATGTTTGCATTGTTTGCTAAGTGTTCCTTGCTTGGGTTGACCCTTTACATGTTTTTGAGCTTGAATTTCATGCTTTTGGGTTTATGTTTTTATGAGATTCTGCTAGTTCTTATTGTGGCGCGTCTGTACATGGTTGTGACCATCAGTTCTGGACCTTTCGGGCAGTAGATATTATCCTAGCAATTGTAGTTACTCGCTTCAGGTGAATAAGAAATATTCTATGTTGGTAGTAGGTGCTAGAGTACCACATCGAAAAGATGCGGATTGGTTCACTAGCTTACATAACAAAGTTGAGTCTCCTCCTATAAGCTTGAGTTCTTGTATCCACCTAGCTTTTAAGTTCGAGGTTGACCTTTTAGTCATGGAACCTGACCCAATATATGCTACCCATTTGACAATGGGTATATTGTTTGGACTTGGGTTGTTGATTGTATCCTTCACCTACCAAGGTAGCGCGATGAGTAAGAATTGGAGAGCTTACTAGTAACTTCAGTGAATCTGTACTACAACATTACTATGTGCATGTTGATGGTATAGGCATAGTTTAAAAAGGCTATTAAGGCTTACGCCTTGAGGCTCGCCTCAAGGTGAGGCGGTCGAAAATAGCCTTTGAGGCTTCGCCTCTCATCCGTGTACTGAGGCTAACGCCTCGGATCTGTCGAGGCTCTCGCCTCACGCCTTAGGTATCAAGGCGGTTGAGGCTTACGCCTCAGATTGTAGGCTAAATTTGAATTTTTTTAAAGCCAATTATGGCATTTTATGAAAGTTATATATCTGGATTTTTTGAAAATGTTGTTATTGAGATGTTGGGAAGAAGATAAAGTTAATCTGATAAGCTCGTCCTTCGACCTCCATCCACAACTCCTTTTCTAGCCAACCACGCCTCTCTATCAATCTTTGTTAAATTTTAACTAATTCTTTGATGATTTTTATTTTTATTTTTTGTTTATTTTCCTTATTTATTATTTGTTTTTTGCTGGTTTTTCTTAATTTATAATTGCTTATTTACTTTTTGTTTATTCTTTGATGATTTATATTTTTTGTTTATTTTTCTTTCTATTTTATGTTAATATATAATTTATTTTTGTCAAACTTTATGAACTTATTGGTCTTATTATTGAGGCTTAAGCCTCACTGCGCCTTGAGGCTTACGCCTCACAGAGCTAAGGGAAAACGCCTCAACTCCCAATTTAGCCTTTTTAAACTTTGGGTATAGGTTATTAGATTGCATTCTCATATTCAATATATCCCAGCAGATATTTCTTTTCCATCGAAATCCGGTTGCATTTACCCTAATGATTGCATGTTAATGAGTGACATGTGAAGTTTGAACATATAATGTGGGGGATTCAGTTTTATCATGATTTCCTCACTGGAGTTTTTACTCGACCGAGTTCTTTCATCTACACGGTTTCTTGTTTGGCCTGTTTTTTTCGGCAATAAAGCATGAAATCTAACCTAACCCCCACACATGCTCCCCAAGCATGTGACCCACTAGGATTTGAACACTGGATCTCGTATGAGATAGTGCTCTTCTCGACCAATTAGGCCAGCCCTAGTGGGAAAGCATAAAATGACAAGTGGTCTGTCAATATCGTGTTAGGTTATAGGAGTTTCTATTTAACATATGCAAGATTCAAGCCTCTTTTGGGCTAATAAGGTTCAATCTTGTTCATGTAATGTATATGGAGTCTAGTCTCTTTGGGGCTATCAATGCTCCTTGTTGTTTTTGTACTACGATGATGTGTGTTGAAAACTGAGTGGAACCTGATTATGAATGTGACAACTTCATGTTTGACTGTATGAATGCATTTGATCAAAGTATTTAGGAGTTATAAGCATTAAAGTGTTGTAATGTTTAGCTTCATGTAGTCGTGTTTGTAACATTACTTTGCTTTGGTTACAGCTTTCAGTAAGAAATTGCTTCATCAGGGGATCGGTGGTGAGATACGTCCAGCTTCCACCGGAGGGAGTCGATATCGAACTGCTTCACGATGCCACGAGAAGGGAAGCTCGCGGCGGCTGAACCGTTTTCACAGTTTTAATCTACTTGAAGCTCTTGGGAATGGGTGCAACAAGCTTTTTGTGCTTATATGACATGTTCTTCAGAGCTTGTTGCTGACATTATATTTGTATTATTGTCCTTGTTGCAAGTTTATTATGCAAGAACAAACCTTTTCATCTTCAATTGTAATGCAAAACAACTAAATGTTTATTTTTAGTCCAAAGCTTGACATATTTTGCAGTTAAGTGTTTGAATTGTTAATCTCATGGTTATGGTTTAAGTTGTTAGTATGATGAATGCTCAAATGTGATTTTTAATTGGGAAAATTATACTTCGCTGTGGGGCATTATATTTTATACATGGTTTTTACTTAATTACATTGTCTGGAATAGAGAGAGCACCATTTTTCGGTATTTAGTTATTAATTTATTAAAAAAATATTTTTTTGTTTATTGGTTAATTAAAATTATTAATTAATTATTTTAAACATTTCACATTGGTTGTTAATTCCTAGACACTTGAGAATATATGAAGTGAAAATGGAAGAGTAGTTTCTTCATTTATTTCTACTAATTTTTTTAGTATGATATTGCAAAAACATAATTTATTTTTATAGAAATAAAAATATGTTACTTATGTACATTAAACTTGTACTATATAACAATTTTACATTAATGTAATTTTTGTTTTAATGTATTTTACTAACTAAATTTCAAGTAGTTATTTACTTATTCAGCAGAGGCAGTGGCAATTTGGTGATAAAATTGATATTAGTTAAAGGACAGAGAGTTGCTTTGTTGTCATGGTTCCCGTTAATTTTGCCGCCATCTCACATAATCAGAACTTAACTACCATTTCATAGATTTGATCTTACAATCTTTTGTTCCTCATTTGTTGATGTTTGGGGTTTTTTCGATCTGGGTTTCGGATCAACAAACCCCAGAAAGAGGTCTCACACTCACACTCAATCTCACTCTCACTCCCACTCACCAGTAATTTTTCTCAGTCCTGTTTGGCAGCCGAGAAAATTTGCAGGTATTCACCATTTACTTAGTTCATTACAGCTTATATTATCTAGCCCTGAAATGGGTCATGGGTGATTCACAGTTTTTCCCCATTTTGATGCTGATTTTCTTCAATCTGTATGTGCAATGTCGTGTTTCTTAGAGATTGACCTAGATTTTAGAAATTGAATCATGGGTATGGATTTGGTAGCTCAGTGATTTGGGAATTTAGATTGCTTTGCATGTACAGGTTTGGGAAGCTAGGGTTTGGTTTTCCCCCAAATGCATTGCTGTCACTCATTGTGAATTGGGGATTTGGTCTGTGTTGTGTGTGGACTCATTTGAATTGGGCATTTTAGCCTTTTGGGTTTTGATATATGTATTGTGAAAGAAATAGAGGGTGAGTTTGAGTGTAACGGTAAAGTTTGTTGCCTGGTTACGGAGTTCTAGTCATTGTGACTCGGGGAACTTTTCTATCTTGTGCACTCTTTGGGATTGGGGGTTTTGTAGCCTACCGAGTCCTATTCTGTGATAGTAATGGAGGGTGAGCTTTGGGGAAATGGTAAAGTTTGTCGCCTGGTTACAGACTCGAGTCATTGTGAATAGAGGAACTGTTATGTGTTGTGCGCACATCAGAATTGGGCATTTTAGCCTTTTCAGTTTTGTCATGTGAAATAATTAGAGGGCAAGCTTTGATTTAACCGTAAACTTTGTTTCCTGGTTACGGGTTCAAGTCATTGTGAATGGAGGAACTGTTCTGTGTTGTGCACTCATTGTAATTGGGCATTTTAGCCTTTTGGGTTTTGTCCAGTGATAGAAATGGAAGGTGAGCTTTGGCGCATCGGTAAAGTTTGTTGCCTGGTTATGGGTTCGAGTCATTGTGGATATAGGAACTTTTTTGTGTTGTGTACTCATCATAACCGAGCATTTTAGCCTTCTGGATTTGGTCATATGAAAGAAATAGAGGGAGAGCTTTGTCTTAACCGTAAGTTTTTTTTCCTAATTCGAGTCATTGTGAATAGAGGAACTGTTCTGTGTTGTGCTCTCACTGGAATCAGGCAATGTAGTATTTTCTGTTCTGTGATAGACATTATAGGGCAAGCTTTGGCATGACGGTAAAGTTTGTTTCCTGGTTACAGTGCTGCACTGGTCTGCCTTATTTTTTTTTATCAAAGTCAAAGAAACGAGAAACATGTTTCTAAGTATCTTAGTACTGTAACGGGTCTCGTTGTTAGAGTTGACTGGTTTTTGCTTACACTGAACTATAGGAGACTAGTTATGGCCGGCTTTCAAGACATGCTTGTTTCAGCAGCGATCAATCTCCTCAGCGCACTCGCCTTCCTCATGGCATTTGCGATATTACGCCTGCAACCCGTCAACGACAGAGTCTACTTCCCCAAATGGTACATAAAGGGGATAAGAGGCAGCCCGGCACGCTATGGCGTGCGCGTGAACAAGTTCGTCAACTTGAACTGGAGGACCTACGTGAAGTTTTGGACTTGGATGCCTGCAGCGCTGCAAATGCCGGAACCCGAGATCATTGATCACGCTGGCCTTGACTCTGCAGTATACGTTCGGATATATCTTCTCGGGTGAGTGAGTTTCTCTTTTCTCTTCCAAAAATCATATTGCGCTGTGGAATTGACAATGATGGGTTTATTTTAAGGGAAAAGTACATATAAATACACCTAACTAAGATTTGGGTCATTAAGATACACCTAAGTTTCATAAGTTCCCACATGTTAAGTTTTTGGATGGATAAGGTTAATTTTGAAGGTGAAAAGATGAAAATGTCCTTGGGTAAAAAATTAATTTTAAAATAAAAATATAAATTAGATTTTTGCTCAAAGGGCATTTTAGACTTTTCACTTTAAAACTTAACATTTTCCATCAAAAGAAAAATTGAGTGTCTGAATGATCCAAATCTTAGTTGGGTGTAGGCAAGTGGAAAATGTGTATAATGAAGGAATTATTTGAGGGTTCCAGACAATTAATTTCATGCCCATACAAGAAATTAACCTCAAAGTTCCATGTTTTAATACGGATCTTGCATGATCATGAATTGATCATGAGATCTAGACTAGATTAAAATTAAGTATTACCTTGAATCAAAATCTCCTTGCTACTAAATAGGATTTAGTAACCTCTAAAAATCGTCCACACAGAAAGAGCAATCCGGGGATACTCACAACGATCCTTACTGGAAGATCGAAGCAAGCAAAACGGACGGAGCGAGGAAGGAGGGAGCTGGCCGAAAATTGCCAAGGAGAGAGAGAGGGTGACGGCTAGGGTTTTTAGAAATCAATCACTTAATTTTCAGATTTGAAAATTTCCCTTTTATAACCCTTATTTGGACTTTAATTAATTAAAGGCCTTAATGGGCTTAAGGCCCAAAACTTTTAATTAATTGTGTAGAGAAGCCCATTCTGGCTTAGCCCATTCTGGCTAGGCCCAGTTTAGCTAATTTAATTAAATCTATTTAATTAGATTATAATTAATTAGTCCTGCTAAACCGTTCTTGATTCCGGTTTAATCTTAAACTGAAATCGGTCTAATCCGGTTTAATCCAAAATCGGATTTTGTCTCTCTCATGATTCCTCCATATGATTCCATCCGTTTTACTCAACCTTTAGTGTGTGACCCTCTAGGCTCACGACACGTCGGCGGACTGGTAAAATTACCATTTTACCCTTTCCATCATGAGTGGCCTCTAGCAAGACATCATGATTACCCAACGTTTGTGATTATCGAGATTTCGACTTAACCTTGTCGTACATGAATCTATCCTTTTATCCTCTTGATATCTTTGACAACCACGAGGCATAGACAAGTCATCCTCGTTCTATTGTCCTGTTTCTTAATTCTGAGTTAACTGATTATAACTGATACTACGTATCGTCTGCATGACCATGCTATTGTATTTCAGTTGTACTCATCAAGTGGCCTAAACTGATATCTGCTCACACGTCCGTATGAGGGATAAATCCTTCAGAGATCCATTGAGTCAACTTATGTAACTTGTGATCGAGCCAATCACAGCCGTTATTGTAACCCTTTTACAGGAGACGTTAGACTGAGTCAAACTCGTCACTCATTCCATATTGACCTCTATGGTCCTTCGGTCTGAGGATGTGATTTCATGATCCGACATATGAGTATGTTCATGACTGTGTTTATATAACATACTCATGATTCGGGTCGTCCTATATCACCCCTAACCGGTGATACTATGACCTAACTCTGGCCCCCTTCTGGCCATGATCAGTAGAGCGTGATTATTTAGAGTTAGCCTCATACCGATCGCTTCTTATGAAGCTATTCTGATCGGGGACAGCTTAAGTAAGATTTTATCTGATCTGTAGATCTACTATTATGTGTTGACACATCAATGATACAAATCAAATCATACTTAAGATATTACTACAACACTTAGTAATATGAATGCCGATTTTATTCAACTAATAATCTTTATTACATGATTAGATTGAAAATACATTGTGCTAGGGCACAAAATCCAACATATAATTCGGTGTATTTATCTGTACTTTTCCCATATTTCAATTATTCTTTTATATGCAGTTTGAAAATATTTGTTCCAGTAACGATACTGTCGATTTTGGTATTGGTTCCCATCAACTGGACGGCAAGAGGACTGGTAAAGCTTGAAGATGTACAATTCACCGATGTTGACAAGCTCTCCATATCCAATATAGAATCGGGATCGAATAGGTAGGAATTAACTTGAGAATCCGTGTTTTGATATCTAAATCTTCTCATTTCTCTTGTTATCGTCCTCTTTCAGGTATTGGGCACATATAGTTCTATCCTACGGCTTCTTATTCTGGACGACCTATGTGCTGTATAAGGAGTACAAGACGGTAGCTACTATGAGGTTGCTATTTTTAGCATGTGAGAAGCGGCGTGCGGATCAATTCACTGTAATTTCATTTGAACTCTCCTACAAGACGGTAGCTAATATATTTTGCTTTGCAGATTTACTTACACTCCAAACATCCACAGGTTCTTGTCAGAAATGTGCCTCCAGATCCTGATGAATCGATCAGCGAGCATGTTGAACATTTCTTCTGTGTGAATCATCCCGAGCATTACCTCCTTCATAAGGTATTCATCATTCAAGTCTTGAGATACTGAGTTTGAGAATTGCTGATAAGTGTCTCATATATAGTTGTAAGGAAATATATTTTTCCACCTTACCATGACTTCATTTTGATAATTTAGGTTGTATACGATGCAAATAAACTTGCAACATTGGTTTCAGAGAAGAAGAGTATGCAGAATTGGCTGACCTACTACCAAAATAAATACGAAAGAAGTCCTACCCGGAAGAGACCAACTACAAGGGTATTATTTATATCTCTTTACTCGATAAAGTTCAAGCTCGGGTTTTATAATATATCATATATTAGCTAAAAACTCACATTTTCTCTTCCTCTTACATACAGACTGGTTTTTGGGGTCTTTGGGGAACTCGGGTGGATGCAATCGACCATTTCACTTCTGAGATTGAGAAGTTGACTTCAGAAGTAAGCTCCGATCCTCGTTTCATTTTGCATTGCTAGACAGAAACTGTACTCCAGCGTTTAGAAATTGGTTAATGCCTTCGATTGCTCTTGCTATCCCTCGTTTTCTAGCTTTCATTCCCTCTTTAAAGTTTAAGAAGGTGTGCCGGAAATGTCCCCGTTTCGCGCCTCAGCCCCTTCTTGACATATACGATCGCTTGCTCATAATCTGGAGTAAAAGGGTTCGAACCTTTGCATGCCGATATCACCTTTCCTTTTTAAATGTTGAGAGGAACATAGCAGGAAAAGAGGGTGTTGTGTACTTTGTTAATGACAAAAGGTGCGTTAAAATATATTCAGAATTAAAAAAAACAATTCTTAATTTTAAGGGCAATTTCGTCATTTTTGTACAAATATACCCATTTTGCACAAAAAAATCAAAGTTCACAACATCCTTTTGTCATTATCAAAGTACATAGCATCATCTTGCAAAAGTGATTGTATACAACACTTTTTTGTCATTTTCCCTTGAATCTGTCATTTTCCCTTGAATCTATCATATAGAATATAAATGAATTTGTCAAAGACTGCATAGATAGGACTCCACGGAGGAGGGAGTCTTTTGTGACGAGATGGTATATGATGTAGGAACACGAGGAGAGGGAGAAGGTCATTGAGGACGACAACTCCATAATCCCGGCAGCTTTTGTCTCGTTCAAAACCAGATGGGGCGCTGCAGTTTGCGCGCAGACTCAGCAGTCCAGCAACCCGACGATCTGGCTCACAGAATGGGCTCCTGAGCCCCGAGATGTTTACTGGAGGAACCTGGCGATACCCTATGTCGAGCTCAGCATAAGGAAATTCCTCATGGGCATCGCTTTGTTCTTCCTCACCTTCTTCTTCATCATCCCTATAGCGTTTGTTCAGTCTCTGGCCAACATAGAGGCGATCGAGAAAGTCTTCCCTTTCTTGAAGACACTGATAGAAATGTAGGTACAATTCTTCCGTCTTTTAACACTTGATGTTCTTTTCGCTAAACTATAGGGGGAATTGCAAAAAGTGTCCTATTATATGACACTTTTGCAAAAGGGTGCCGTGTTTGCAGTTCTTTTGCAAGATGTGTATATTTTTATAAAAATGACGAAATTATCCTGAAAATAAAATGATTCTTTTTTAAGAAATAAATATTTTATTTTATTTTTCTATTTCTATCTTTTAACCAAAATTTGTATGATCAAATTTTGTAATTATACTATTTTAAAGTTAAAATTATTTTTTAAAATCATGTTATAACAATATTAATTCTTAATTTCATGGGCAAATTTGTCATTGTATAAAAAATACACATTTTGCAAAAAAAACACAAACAATACCTTACCTTTGTTATATTCCCGGTCAACAACAAAGTGATATTAGTATCAGTTATTTATTAGTTATTTCAACTAATAATTAGTTAGTTATCTAATCACTTTGTTTTTTACCCAGGACTATAACAACCTTTTTTTCATTAGCAAACAACACAACACCTTTTTGCGAAAGTGTCATATAATAGGGCGCACATTTTGCAATTTTTTAAAACTATAATTCCTTTACTCACTCTGATAACGGAAAATTTTGTTGTAGGGATTATATAAAGTCCGTCATTCAAGGTTTTCTCCCAGGCATTGCGTTGAAGGTATTCCTGCTCGCACTTCCTGCTATTCTCATGATGATGTCTAAAATCGAGGGCTTCCCGTCAATCTCATCCTTGGAGCGGAGATCAACCTCCAAGTACCATTTGTTCATACTCGTGAATGTGTTCTTTGGCAGCATCGTCACAGGAACAGCGTTTCAGCAACTTCACGCTTTTGCTAAGGAGCCTCTTGAGGAGTATGTTGATTTTCAACCTTCTCCGTGAGAAATTTCATAAACCTGGAAATTTTGTGACTTGCATAATGTCCTCTCGTTGAAATGATATAGTATCACAAAACCCGACCCATGCTAATCTAAAACTTGAGATACCGGTTTCCAGTAAATCCCTTAAAATGTCTTCTGTTATTCCATTGTCATATCTGAAACTCAGATACATTTTTTCTTGTATATGTTTGAGTTTTTGTTATCACGAACCAGAAGTTTCAACCTTCTCTGAAAAATTTCATAATGTTCTCTTGTTGAATGACATATCATACAACCCGTCTTCAGCTATTCCATAACTCATAGATACACTTTTTCTTGCATATGTTCAAGTTTTTTTTTCACGAATCAGAAGTTTCAACATTTTTTCTATTATAATTTCCAAAACCCAGAAATTATATGACATTGCGCTGCTGATCTATGTAGGCTTCCAGTGATGATCGGTGAGTCCATCCCCATGAAAGCCACATTCTTCATTACTTACATAATGGTTGACGGTTGGAGTGGCATTGCTGCAGAGATCCTCAGATTGGTTCCTTTGGCTCTGTTCCATCTAAAGAACACGTTTCTGGTCAAGACCGAGCAGGACAGGGAACAGGCCATGGATCCCGGGAGCTTGAACTTTCCCGTCTATGAGCCGCGGATCCAGTTCTTCTTCTTGCTGGGGTTCGTGTACGCTGTGGTCACCCCTATTCTGCTTCCCTTCATCATCGTCTTCTTCGCCTTCTCCTATCTGGTTTTTCGTCACCAGGTACCGCTCCAGACCCTTTCTTGAGACAAAACCATAGATTTCTGCTAAAAGACTATTTGTATCTGCAAGATAATCAGATATGTACAGGAAAAAAATTACAGAAAACATGGATTTCTGCTAAAAGACTATTTGTTTCAGCAAGATAATCAGACATGTACGGGAAAAAGTTATGGAAAACATAGATTTCTGCTAAATGACTATTTGATTCTGCAAGATAATCAAACATGTACGGGGGAAATCACGGAAAACATAGATTTCTGCTAAATGACTATTTTTTTGCAGCAAGATAATCAGACATGTACTGGGAAAATATGGAAAACATATATTTCTGCTAAAAAACTCATTTTCTTGCAAGATAATCAATGTGCATGACCAATGTTACGAAAAAACATAGGTTTATGCTGAAAGCTCATTGTGTCCTTTTGCAGATGGGTTTCTGCAAAAAGAACATAGGTTTCTGCTAAAAGCTCATTATGCCCTTTCAAAGAGAAGCAGCAAAAGTGAGTTTTTAGCAGAAATATATGTTTTTTTTGGTATTTTTGGTTATGCACATTGATCATATGCAGAAAGACAAGTTACAAATTGAGTCCGCAGCAGAAATAAATGTTTTTCGGAATGTTTGGTCATCGACATTGATAATCTGCAAAAGAAAGCGGAAACAATACATCTATGTTTTTCATGTATTTGGCCATACTAGTTGATTATCTTGCAACAAACAGCAGAAATCTATGTTTGTTGTACTTTTGGCTATAACATGTTCATCATCTTGCAACAAGAAGCAGCTAAAATGAGTTTTTAGCAGAAACCTACGGTTTTTCGTAGTTTAATGTGCCCTTTTGCAGATAATCAATGTGTATGACCTAAACATTAGAAAAACATATTTTATGCTAAAGACTCAATTTTTAATGTGTGTTTCTGCAGATCATCAATGTCGATGACCAAACATTTGAAAAACATATATTTCTGTTAGACTCAATTTTTAATGTGCCCTTTTGCAGATAATCAATGAGTATAACCAAAAAACATATATTTCTGCTAGAAGCTCATTGTTTATGCTTCTTTTTCCAGATCATCAATGTCTATAACCAAACATTAAAAAAACATATATTTCTGCTCTCAATTTTTAACTTCCCTTTTGCAGACTATCGATGTCTATGATCAATCATTTACAAAACACACACATATATTTCTGCTAAAGACTCGATTTTTAACGTGCCCTTCTGCAGATAATCAATGTGTATGACCAGAAATACGAAAGTGGGGCGGCTTTCTGGCCGGATGTGCAGAGGAGGATCATAATCGGCATGATCATATCTCAACTCCTCCTCCTTGGGTTGTTAAGCACGCGAGGAGCCAAATATTCAACTCCAACACTTGCCATTCAACCTCTCTACACTTTCTGGTTCTCTCAGTTCTGCAAGGGCCGTTTCGAATCTGCATTTGTGAGGTTTCCATTACAGGTCAGCCATTGATCTAAAATTTACCACACCAAATCAATTATTTCTTAGTATTACAGAACTAGATCCAGGACCGATGGAGGAATTAGGATCGGTTATAACTGACACGATAATTGGGTGGTTCTTTGATTAGAACCGGACTGAACCGTAATGTGATGCCTTCATTTTGGCCCTCACTCCCGATTTATGGGTTCAACCAGTCATTTAGACTTTATTTTCGGACTAATTATGCAATTTATTCACATCGACTTAGTTCTCGGTCTGAGTTCAATTTTTGGTCTAAATTGAACATCATGAAACAAATAGACATTCAAAATCAAAAGTTATATTTATAGTTAGAGTATTTTGGTTCGGTTCTTTCCGGTCAACCGCCAATTTTGACTTGTAAGAATCGTATCCAAACCGCTATAGACTGGTTCACTTCAATTTATAACAAAAACCGAACCATCTCCATGGTTCTCGATTTTTCTAGTGCGGTTTGGTCAGATTCTCAGTCCAAAACGAACACCCCAATAGACACACATTCAAAAACGAAAGCTATACTTTATAGTCATACATCATTTCATTCCGGTCCTTTCCGAGCCATATCTGAACCGCAATTCAAAACCAAACCATTATCCACTGTTCTCGATGTTTCATATGCAATTCAAGACATGTTATGTTATCAGTTCAAAATGAACAGCCTGACACATATTTTTTTTCGTCGAATTCACAGGATGCGATGGTGAAGGACACCCTCGAGAAGGCAAAGGAGCCGTATCTGAACCTGAGGGCCTATCTGCACGATGCTTATGTGCACCCAGTGTTCAAGGGACTGGAGGACCTGAACTTGGACAGGCCTGAGGTGGAGGACATTGAGGAAGGAGACAACAATGAGCTTGTTCCCACGAAGAGGTCTTATAGGAGTAGCAAACATGCTTCTGATTCAGAGGTTTGATCAAGCTTGACCATGATCTTGTTCTTGTTCTTGTTCTTGTCTGGTTTTAGCTCTTGACAGAGAGAGTGTAGGCATTGTTTCTTGAGAGAACTTTAGAGGGTTTGGTTTTGGATTGGTTATTTTTTATTCTTTGTACAGTGGCAAAAGCGTAAATAAATAGGATTTTATGTTTCCTCGGCATCGCGAAGGGAATTAAGGGGTGTAACCTAGTCGAATCAAATTGAATATGATTTATTAGGGGTGTAACCTAGTCGAAATCAAATTGAATATGAATTTAACAAGGCTTGACTTGTAAAATAAGCGTTCGAGTTAGGTTCGAATGGGCTTGTGAAATTAGAGAGAGATTGGTTTTGGTTTATTTTGATTATTCGTAGATAGTAACTAAATAGAATTTTTATGTTCTTTTGTTATTGCTGAGGAAATTATTAGAGGTAGACAAGCTCGATTGAGTCTCAATTTGACAGAACTTGATTCGTAAAATAAATGATTGGGTCAAACAAAATTATGCAACTAAATACAAAATCGGCTGGTTTAATTTCCCAAACATTGATTTTTGGACTTTTGGAGAGTTTTGCTTTGGATTGGTTATTTTTTATTCTTTGCACAATGTCAAAATGGTAAATAAATAGGATTTTGTATTATTTTGTTATTATTTAAAAGGGTGTAAACGAATTGAATCGACCTTCAATCTAACTCGGCTCGTGAAATAAGTGCATGACTTAGGCTCGAACTTTATGCAACTAAACCTAAGTTCAACTTGAAAAAAGATAGTCAGATTTGAACTATGCTTTATTCGTTATGCAAATATTTATTAAATATTAAACGAATCGATTCGACTCAATTCAATTTATATTGTGTTATTATAAATATTATTAAAAGTTACAAATGTATAATTAATTAAATGCTAAATAATGGAGTCTTGAAATGTTAGGTTTGAACTCGCCTCGTTTATTGATCAAATTAAATCTTAAACTTGAGTTTAGAGGGGCATTTTCGTCAATTCAACAAAAGAGATCTTGATTCGAATCCACGGTTCTGGTTAAAGGGCGCACGGGATTAGGGTGAAGGAGAGCCACAGAGGATCACTATTTGCTTGCTCATGAGTAGAGCCTTGAGCTCCTCTGGTGTTTGATCAGCTCCGAGTCTCAAATTTAGCTGAGAGGTCCCAAAGATTTGAAATTTACGGAACAAATCGAATCAGTCTACTTTCTTATCCACCGTAGCTTCGAATTCGTCATCGGCTTCTGATCGACGAACTCGAGTCTCGTTGCAGTTCCCAATGGTGACGTGAGTTCGAGTTTTGGATTTGTTCTTCATTTTCGATTCTGGGTATTGCTGATTTTTGGATATTTTCATGTTTTCGCTGCTGGATTTGGCCTTTTCTGTTGATTTTCTTATCTGGGTATTGCTGTTTTAGGATATTTTCAGGTGTTTCTTGCTTGATTTGGCTTTTACTGTTGATTTTTCTCATCAGGGCACTGTTCAATTTTGTTTGTTTGGGGGTTGTGAGCTGTGGATGAACTGATATGTTCCTGAGATTTATGGGTTTTGATTTCATGGGGGTGATATAGTTTTGGATCTGTATGCATAATAGGGTCAGCCTCAAAAATTAGGATTTTGATGCAGTTAAGGATAGATATATAATGTGTTACCATTCTTCAGATGAGGGTTTTTTAGTTGAATTCAAGATATTTCGATTCCATATGCGTTGAATTGGAAGTTCTTGCTAGAATATGTTTGATTTCGTCAACTGCTATTGTGTTCATTTGGAAATTTGATCATCAGTGATTCATTGATGAATATTTTGTATCTACACGATTCCTCGTGTTTCAAGCATATGATCTCGTAGCTTTGAGTGATTGCTACGTCGTGATGTAACATGTAAGTACTATTAGGCTGTCTTTCGGCCTCAGTGAGGCCCCTGCCACTTCACTCACAGCCTTTGGTGACTATTAGGTTATTGTTAATCTTCATATGTTTGATCTTGTTTTTGAGTTATGGGTTCATTCCATTGACTTCCCTTTTGCCGTTGCAAATTCAGCTGGCGGCGGTTGTCCTCTCCTTGCTTGCAATGGTTCTGATCTGCCTTCTGGTTTGAGACTGGCTGTCTTGGCAACAAGGTGATGGCTTCTCTTCCACCCTCGGTTGCAATACATCCGTGCTGTTTCAGTTATGGACCCACAGGTTCCTCTAAAACATCGGAAACTACCCATTTTCTCGGAAGAAACAAGATGACACGTAGGTTTGAGAATGTCATAAGAACTTCTCGAGGTTTTGGCTTGCGAGTATTTGCTACACCGCGAGCTTCTGTGGAGCAGACTGAACAATTATTTACTACCGGTACTGAAGTTGATTTCCAGCAGAAGGCGACGACTTATCAGTTCAGGACAGAATTCAGTGATCAGGTGAAAGTATTCGTTAGAAAGGAAAATGCCAACTTTACTGTCTATATCGAGGTTTCTTCAAATAGTAGTGATGGGTTGGTTCTGAGTTGGGGCGTTTATAGAGCTGATTCCTCGTGTTTCATGCCACTGGACTTTTCTTCGGCTGCCAAGGCCGTCGAGCCTGTTGAAACCCCGTTTCAGAAGAGCTCATCTGAAAATTTCACACTCGAGCTGTGTTTTGAAGCGAAACATATCCCGTTCTATCTCTCCTTTTTACTGAAATGGCCGAATCGCTCAGAGATCAGAACTCATAGAAACGCTAGTTTCGTCGTGCCTGTTGGTTTTAGTTCAGGTTCTCCGACTCCTCTGGGGCTCTCGTTTTCAGATGACGGTTCTGTAAATTTCGCTTTCAATACAAGAAGTGCAGAAAGCGTGGTTTTGTGCTTGTATGAAGATGCCAAACCCGACACGCCTACTCTAGAGCTCGATCTGGATCCTTATGTCAACAGATCAGGTGATATCTGGCATGCCTCATTCAGGAGTACCTCAGCTTTTGCGAACTACAGCTATAAGATTGATTCTGGCCGTGTTGTTTTAGATCCTTATGTTAAAACTATAAGCGATTTCGGTTCGCATCCAAAGTATCTCGGAAAACTGTGCAAGGAACCTCCTTTTGATTGGAGTGGTGATAAGCGCCCGAACCTGCCAATCGAGAAACTGATGGTTTATCGGTTGAATGTGATGAAATTCACCAAGAACGAGTCTAGCCAGCTCCCAGCTGAGGTAGCAGGGACCTTCTTGGGTTTGGCTGAGAAATCGCATCATTTTAAAGATCTCGGGGTGAACGCAGTGTTGTTGGAGCCAATATTCCAATTTCACGAGAAGAAAGGTCCGTATTATCCTTTCCATTTCTTTTCTCCTATGAGTTTATACGGTTCTTCTGGTGATTCTGTCTCTGCTATCAACTCGATGAAGGAGATGGTGAAGAGATTGCACGCTGATAACATAGAAGTCCTGCTCGAGGTTGTCTTCACGCATACTCTTGAAGGCGAAGCGTTGCTAGGAATCGATGACTTGTGTTATTACATCAATGGGATTGCGGATTTAGAGAGCAGAAGCGCTTTGAACTGTAATTTTCCGATTGTGCAGCAGATGATCGTGGATAGTCTCAGGCATTGGGTGACCGAGTTTCACATAGACGGTTTCTGCTTCATAAACGCTTCCAACCTGCTGAGAGACTCTCATGGCGAGTTCTTGTCCCGCCCCCCGCTCATCGAGGCCATCGCCTTCGACCCAGTACTCTCAAAAACCAAGATCGTCGCGGATTTCTGGGATCCGAGGGGGTTAGCAGTCAAAGAAACCCGATTTCCTCACTGGAATCGGTGGGCGGAGATGAACACGAGCTTCTGCGCTGATGTCAGAAACTTCTTGAGAGGCGAGGGCCTCCTCAGCGACCTTGCAACCCGTCTTTGCGGGAGTGGAGACGTTTTCTCAGATGGGCGAGGCCCAGCATTCTCCTTCAACTTCATCTCGAGGAACTTTGGGCTCTCACTTGTGGATTTGGTGAGTTTCAGCAACTCAAATCTTGTTTCCGAGTTGAGCTGGAACTGCGGGGAAGAAGGGCCTACGAACAAAACCGCTGTCCTCGAGAAACGACTGAAGCAGGTTCGTAACTTTCTATTCATACTATGTATTTCATTGGGCGTTCCTGTCCTTAACATGGGCGACGAATGCGGCCAATCCTCGGGAGGATCTATTTCATATCACGACACGAAGAATTTAGACTGGAACGCCATGAAATCGGGTTTTGGAGTCCAGACGACACAGTTCATTTCCTTCCTGGCCTCGCTGAGGACCCGAAAAAGCATCCTCCTCCAGAATCGAGCGTTTCTGGAGGAGGAAAGCATCGACTGGCACGGGAATGACGGGTCATCGCCAAAATGGGATGACCCGTCTGGCAAATTCCTTGCCATGACGTTGAAAAATCCTGAAAAAATTCCCGACCTGTTCGTGGTTTTCAACGCCTCTGATCGGGGGGAGGCTGTGATTCTCCCCCCAATCCCCGAGGGGAAGGCATGGCGTCGCCTGGTGGATACAGCGCTCCCCTTCCCGGGTTTTTTCTCAGAGGAAGGCGAGCGGGTGATCGAGCAGATGGCGGGTTTGGTGGCCTATGAAGTGAAGGCTCATAGCTGTGCACTCTTTGAAGCCATTGAAGAAATCAGCAGTGTGGATGTGAATGTGAAGTAAGGTTTGTTGTTACTCTGCAAATTTCTGGGTTTTTTTGTTGCTGAGAAGTTTTGTGATTGTAGAGAACATATGTTTGGTTAGGTCTCATATCTGTTGTAGAGTGAAAATGATGTTAATAATGGGTTTTGCAGAACCAGTTGTTTTGTTAATATAGCAAATTGTGAATTTGCTCCTGCAGGTCTTGTGTATATTCAGTTTGGTTATATCCTAATAAAGATCATTGTTTATTTGGAATTGTCTTGTGATGAGAGTGAGTCTCATATGGTTATTTACTGTATCTTTGAACCCGATGGGGACTCGATTTTTGATCGGTTCAAGGATTTTTTGGATAGATGTAAAACCCACATTCGAAAAATAAAATAAAAAAAAGGTTCAGGCGTGACGTCTGTTCAGAGACTTGTAGAATACTAACATTATTTCATATAATCGAATGGTTTAATCAACTAAACTTGTAGAATACTAACATTATTTCATATAATCGAATGGTTTAATCAACTAAACGGAACAAGGCAGGTCTAGGCAAATCTAAATCATTTTCTAAAATTTAATTAAAAATATTCAAAGCTAAAATAATTTACATTAACGGGTATTTATTGCCATTTTGAGAGGATATAAATATGTTTTCATATATTAATTAAATATATAGTATAAATAAAAATTAAATTTGATAATCTTAATTTACAGATGACCTATTCGTCTGATTAGTGCTTAACGTCTTTGAACACAACATAATTTATAACATAAATAATATCAAGCAAAACCTCTGAATACAGTACACTTTCTACACATTGTAAAACAAACAAAAAAAATCATATATTAACTTCAATCTTTGTCTGAGAAATGATAAAACAATTGTTGCTGTCTGTTGGAACTTTACACGATGAGAGCTACAAAATCTATAAACCATAACTACACCTACATTTTTCTTGTCAATGGAACTTCAATACCTTATAGATCAAGCTACCAAAACAAACTATAACTAAAACTAAGCATATATCACATAAATTGAATGCTAAGAGATTCAAAAAGCGCTTCCAACGATTACCTCCGCAGCCTCGCCCATCGTCCCGATCCCGCCTATCCCGAGCAGGGCCATCGCCAGCTCCTCCTCGTTGCACCGCCTCAATCCCTCGCTCAGCCTCTTCAAAACGCCCGCGTCGACCTCCACAGCCCACTTCGGGGTGCACCCGACGACCAGCCCCACAAATCCCGAGACGTACGCCCGCCACGTGGCCCAGTCGCACCCGAGCGATATCTGGCCATCGAGGGCGCTCGCGAGGAACTCCAGGTGGGCCCCGAGGACCTTGGGCCTGCGTCTGGACGCGGCCGAGGCCGAGTCCACACCCCAGGCGAAGGCGCCACAGAGGAGTGCGAAGTAGGCTAGCGCATAGCCCCCCAGCATGGCGATGAGGCCTTGCTGGTTGGCGGCGCGATTGGATATGAACCAGGAAGGTAGAGTTTCCTTGATTATGGAGTGCACAAGGTTGGAGCCGCCGGTGATCCAGACGAGCGAGGCCCCGAGGGAGGCGGCGAGCTTGGCGCGGGTCATCGCGGCGGCGAGGGAGACCTGGGCGTGGCCGTACCTCGCCCCGTGCTTGCCGCCCTTCTTGAGGGCGGCCGCTGCACCGCCCGTGCTGGCGATGTCTCTGACGGAGACCATGACGAGGGAAACGATCTCCTCGGCCATGAACATGACGTCCCTGACGGAGCGGTGCACGCGTAGGTAGAGAAGCCCAGGGGCGACCGGGGAAATCCCGCCGGAGAAGTGGGACCCAAACCCGTGGCCGAGGAGGGCTCCAACCCCGCCGTTGCTGGAGACAGAGGGAGGTCTTAGCCCAAGGGTTGACGTGAAGCAGCTCTTGAGGAGCTGAACCACGGCGTCGTTGTTGTTGTGGAAGACAGTGCCCGAGGCGGAGAACACGAGGAAGTCGCTCCAACGCTTCACCTTCTGTGCCCACAGGGAGGCTATGATGGGCATGCTCGGCCAGGGGCAACCCGAGGCCAGGGAGCTCAGGGCCGGGCCCACCAAGACAAGGAAGCGTTCTGTGGCTTTGTCGAGCTTATAAGTTATCGTGAGGCTCACCAGGGCCGCCAAGGGCAAAGGAAGTGTAGCCGGAGAACTCCCGCCTGGAAGAGAAACAAGTAAATTCAGATATGAACGTATATTGCAAAAACAAACCGCAAACTTGTAAAAGACGAAAATACCCTTGAAATTTGAAATTACATGTAAAAAATAACAAAAGTTATTTCTGATCAAATAACACATGTAATTTTTTAAATATTTGTAACTATTTTTTCTGAGGGGCAATTTTGACATTTTGAAAATATTGGAGCTCACGTGACATGCAACTCGTTTTGTCTATTTTGACGGAGTTTGACAAACCGTGCAAAAATTTGGACAGTTCACCACCGTAAGTTTTCATAATAAACGTGATACACAGCACAGACAGCCAGTGTTTGCATTTATCCAACAGAACATATACAATGACATGACTGCAAAATATAAGAACTTACCAACAGCCAGGCTCGGTACATCAACACCAGTGGCAGCTAGGATTTTCTTTACCTGTTGCTCCACGGTGGATAAGTTTGCGGAAGGGCTCGGCCAATCCGATCCATTCATAAAAACCGGCTTCCATATACCGCGTGTTACTTCAGCAGAAAAATAACTGACGATGGTCGCCAAGGTTGCAGGGAGGAAATCGGCAAGATCTTTGAGTCCTGAAGTGCAAAAAAAAGTAATGAAGAACATGTTACATAGTTTTGGTGTTCCGTGACTGCACAGTATACCTCCTCAAACATCATAGTTAAATAATTTCATTGGACAGGCGATGAAGGCATTTTATCAGCATAGGTTATTAAATATTGTCACTTGCATATAGATAATAGATCTACTGGATTATATAGTATATACATATAGGGTCCTGGTTCCAGTACAACAAATGCTTAAAATGAGTGTACAGTGAAAATCAATCACATTTGGACGACAAACATTTTCCGTAAGTACATTTTTTTGTCTATGGAAGTCTGCATATGCTATATGAACTCAAAATGTAATCTTTCCATATTGAGAGACTCGAGAATATGTTGTGTAAACTTGAAATTAATCCACTGTGGCTGTTTTTTCTATTTTGGCCACCTTTAGTCTTTAACCCTAGGATCGCCCCAATCGATGGTGTAGACAGTGAAGGATCCAGAAACTATTTAAATAAAAACAAAAAATTAATTTAATAAGTAAAAACAAATAATATAAATTAGTTTCAACTCTTCCCGGGTTTGAACTCATGACATCAAGAATAAAATAACTACTATTTTACCACTGAACTAAAGAACTCTGTTATTAACTTTAGACAGTGTTTATATATTATAATTGAAGGGGGACAGATGCAATTTATTTCCGAGTTCTCGAGCCAAGGTGGGGCGGATGCCCCTCCTTGGATCCATCCCAGGGTGTAAATTACTACTAAATTTGCATTTAAATATCTCCTACTCATTCTATTGAACCTCTATATACGCGAGCTGCAAAGACAATGAAATAAATCAAGAGAATTGAAGGAAACTAACCCTTGAATTCAAATTCTAATGTAAGCATAAGTTGGGTTTAAATAAAAAAATCAGGGTCAAACAACCTAAATGTAAGTTTGTAATGATCCAATGGATAAAATAAATGAAAAGTGAATAAGCGAACCTGTGGCCAGCTCTCGGGAGGGTAATTGTCCGTGAGCACAAGCTGTCAGAGCAGCGTCAAGAACAAAGGGAGTCGCTTCCAGAATATCCCATGCAGGTACTTTAAGTTTAACAGTGACGTCTTCGGCTACGGTTGCAGATGAGTTACTGCTCCCGGAAGTTGTAGGAGTTGTAGCCTGGCCGCTTTTATTCACCTTCCTGAACATCATACCGAGCAATGCATCAGCAATCTCGCGAACAGGTGTCCCGTGCTCGAGGCTCGACAGAGAGGAAGCTATGCATTCTTGGTGCTGCCGATACCAGCGTTTCAGTTTCGGGAAGGTATCCATAAAAATGGGATCGGCGGAAAATTTGAGAATCTTTGACATTCGTTTGAGTTTCATTTGGTCTTTGGTTGACTTTCCAAAAGACGATAACTGGGAGTTCCTAACCATTAGAAGGTATTCGGGACACAGTTGGGATCCCACAGGGGTCACGTCTCCTGTCACGTGCTCGAGGGGCGGCTGATTAAACCTCCATAACCTGAGCAGAAGTGTGAACGCGTTGGAGAACGCTGCGTGGCTAGAGAATTCTTCGCCCGTTGGCAGAGTCCAGGACATATTCGGATCGCATGACCCGAAAACCTCACATAAGGGCATCAATGCACCTGCGAGTAGTGGACCCTGGAAATAGATATCAAGCATGATCAGTTCAAATAAAACATTGGATAGGAGCCTCAAGAACAGGCTCCGCATGCTTGATTCTTGAGTGAAAAAGATATATATTCGGTTAATCCAGCTTTCCCCTAACTAATTAAGTATGTAATAACAAATCATTTTGGTGGGTTGTTTAAACCTACCAGCCCATGAAGAGAGAACATCTGAACACAGTCTACAGACGATATTCCAACAAGCAGAACATTGAGAAATGGAGCGTATCTGATTAAATGACTCTCGTTTCCAGAGTGATCTGCGGGTGCGGGCGGTGATAGCAACATTGTAATAAAAAGAATGACGTGTTCCTGCAGGGAAAATATATATATACAAAGAGAGAATAAAGAGGATGAACATCAGATTCTTCATAAATAAATAATAGAAATGTCCCTTCACTACGTTACCTGGACATTCCAACCGCGAACCAAAGACGCCCCACAAAGAATCGTAGCCACAGCTATTTTCTCATCCTCTGAACCATTGATTGCAATCTCATACAATTTCTCAATTTCCGCTAAGCTTCCATCAAACCCATGAGCTTAAATTCAGTTGCTTTACCACTGGATATATTACAAAAAATAGCATCTGATATACCCGGCTTCAGGTAAAAAAATAGGGTGTAACTGAAGGCCAGGTACAACTCAGAGAGTAGGGAATATGGGTATAGCGCACATGCATTCTTATAAAGTAAGTAATAGGGAATATGGGTATAGCGCACATACATTCTTATAAAGTAAGTAATTATATTCATTCAGGGAAAGAGAGGGATAGGGCTCCTTTGAAAGATTGAAAAAGTCTTCATTCAGTTTGAATCATTTACAGCGTATCTTTATAATATTTTTACTAGCAATACCACAACAAAACACTAATGATTGAATTGATTATGTAATTTGTAAGGTCATTCCTGTTCAGTGACAATTAGCTGGGTTGGCAAAATTGAAAATGCTACTAACCAATGCCATTCAGATTCCTTGATACATGTATGTATAACACTATGTGAAAACTAGAAGTACAGGCAGAAGCATACCTAGAAGCTGGAGTAGCAACCAAAGCACTTATCAAAGGCGGGGTCAAAGGGGATCCTTTCAATAATGATGACCAACCGGGCATTTGAGCAGTAACACTATAAGGCACTTGGTTGCTCCGCGCGTTAACATAGCCAGGCCAAAAATATGCTGATGTGTCAAGTAGATTTCTGGCAATGCAAGCCTCAACAATTAGATGTCGCAAATTTCCAGCTGTGAGAAAAAAAGACTGTTCAACCTTATCGTCATAAAAAAGACTGGAAATTGAAGTTGAATAGGCTGTACAAGAAGTGCACTTCAGACACATAACCATAACTCATAAACGCAACTCTTACAATAAAAGATCCCTTGTTCTTTAAGTGATCAGTCTGGTTCTTGTATAGTCAGGTATTTAACATGACTGGGCAAGGATTTGGATCCAGGACAGGTAATAATGTTACAAACTTCAGGGAGAAAAGTATTATGTTAGAAGTTTTGAACCTTCGGACAGGGGAGGGTTATGCACTGGTTTCATATCTGAATGCTAACTAAATGCTGGTTAGCAACTTGACAGAGACGTGTATATACATACATTCAGAGAATTGCACCGTAATGAAATAAAAATGAAATAAAGCAGCCCCTTACAACAGTTCATTGGCATGTCATTCATGCTCATGCATTCGTTGTATCCGTTATTGACTGTAATGCCCGAAACAAACATCGTTGCTTTTGCAGCAGCCTGATTGGCTACTGAACTAACAGGTTGTGGTGGAATCAGTAAACTCTCGTACTCAGCCAAAAGCTGTAAGCTTGAGATTAAGGAGTTGCGGCAGTTTCCCACAATAGCCTGTTTCTCTATCCTTTGAGTGACACGGCTGCAATCATTTTCATCAATCAGTTTGCTTTCCTCTTCCTCAATAATATTAGCTACTGCAAGCGTGGTAATAGACAGTAACATGCACAGGCAAGTATCAAGGCGAGGTACTGGACCCTCACTTGGATCTCTTTCCTAAGGGACCAAAAACATAAACAAAAGGCTGTTAACAGGGATAAGCATAATTTTCTTGAAGCATGGGCATGCATGAGAACCTCGAGAATAATGCTTCACACCAATAATATCCGAGTAAATCAAATTGTCAAATCAAGAATCACTGAAACGTAATGAGTATCAAAAGGCAATTTTCAGCAATCTATACAACATATGAGCAAATAAGGTTCTAGTAGGAACAAAATCCACAACTCCACATAATGATCTCAGTAACAAAACATAATAAAGGTTCTATTTGCTGGAGAGGGTGCAAAGGATAATAATAAATCAGAGAAGACGACATGAAAAGGAAATGCATACTTTGGTTGTTTAGTGAAATATTGGAGAAATTAATGAATGTTGTACTATGATATGTAAGTATCCTTTCATGAAGAAGAACCGAAGAAGGGGTGAGTATAATATGGGGAAGTGTCTCAAACTCAATATAGATATCTTGTATTGTTAGGAAACCAAAAGAAGTGAAGAAAATAAGTAATAGAAAAAGGTACGAGTTCAACGTTTTTTTGTCCAATTAAGCGGGAATGAGTTCATACCCTTTGAATAAGCCGCAAAGCACAAAGCCACAAACTTAAAAATGCATTGTCCCATGTGGTACCATTAACTGCCTGTAGAGCCTTTACTATACCTGCAGAAGGAACTCTCTTTTAATACTGTTGTGTAGATGAACTATAGCCCCATCAAATTTAGTTCAAGCTATGAATTGAGCAATAATTACAACAATTAGCAAGTACCAGTAAGGTTTTCAACAGCACTAGTTGCTGCCACTTGTGATCCATCCATAGAATCTTCCAGGAACAGATCAATAGGAAGCCAGCGTGCAGACCAGCTAACCCCATGACATTGACCAGCAGAAGACATCAGAGAGCCGGAAGCCATGACAGCATGGAACTCCGTTTGCAATACAGTTTTACATTCCCGAGATAGAACTTTACGTGTATCAGAAGTCAACTGCAAAAGGGCCTCTGGTGTAATGTCCTTTAAACTTCTCAGCACTGCTGAGTTTGCAGCTAGCAGCTGCAGACGCTGAATGAAATCAGCCCAGTATGATGGCCTGCAATTATCAAAGTATATTTAGATTCTAATTCAATTCCAATCAAAGTCTAGTTATTACAAAAATTGAGGCACGGAATGATTTAAATATTGCATGTGCAAGAAAGTTGTTAAAATATATAGCTACTCACATGTTTCGCCGTGCCAAGTAGAGTATCCGTGAAGTTACTTTGTTCTGCAAGAATTCTCCAAGTATTTCAATAGCCATAGCGGTATTTACTTTGTGCAGCCCTTCATGGTGCTCTATTCTCTTCTCACTAAAGCTATCATGACCTTTTACTTCCATATCTTGTGGACGGGTAGGCCACCTAGACTTCTTATCTGGGAAAAGCTCCAGTAGTCCTTCGTCATCCAGGGATGCATCAAGTAACTGCCATACAGTTGAAAAAATAAACTCAACTAGAAGAAGCCCGGGTTCACACACTTCAAGGCCAAATATCTGGGAAAGACCTAGAACACCATCTATAGATTTCATGATCCTGTGACAACAGACCGAGTTACACAGAGTTCATAGCCACAAGGAGGTTATTCATTGCGCAATACATTCTTCTGGAATAGAATAGCACATAGTTAAACCTTACTTCTCGTAATTTGCTCCTTTGACCTGAGATGCTAATGAAAATGCATGTCTTTTGAGAAGTTCCATATAGAGCCTGTACGCTGCTGGTTGGACCTTCCGGCTTGGAATCACCCTGTGGTATAGAAAAGATGCAGAGCTTCAAATGTCAATTTCAGTGTTAAAAAATTCCCTGACTGGGGCCTTAGTTTTTTACAACACTGGTCAGTTTATAATAACTATATAAAACCACATAGTCAACCAGGAAACAATAGTGTTCAATACCCGGAAAAAGGCAACACAGAAACACCCTTCAAATGGGAGATATGAGGAACTCATTCTAGAGCAATTGTCAATATGAACCTGTTCTTGGTGACCCTTTTTCTTCATTTTTTATACAAAACTGAGAAATGTCACTTCCAATAGCTCTTCACAATCAAACCCAAATCACTTGATACCAACACATTCTCAACCATTGTGAGCAAAACAGACAATCCCCACAAAATGCACCCAATCCATGCCTCTTAAAAGTTAAAACCCCACACCCCACTCCACCAACACATTCCAAAAATACACAAAATCACATCGACAAACCAGCAAATATGGCACTTTCAACTGAAATTCAAACCAAAACACAACAAATTGAGAGAAACGATAAATCCACCTGGAGGAGAGAAGAGCCAGGACGAGCATCGGAGGGACGATCCTGGCGGTAATGGCCTTCTCGAGGTACTTCCAGGTGATGGGAACGTGATTGTCCCAGCAGATGTGCGATACCAGGAGGTGCGCGAGGTCGACGGAGGGCAGGGACACTCCGGCGGAGCCGAGGCAGGCGCTGAGCCGAACCGCCCAGAGACGAGGCTCGGTGTTCTTGTCCTGCGAAGACTTGGTCAGCTCCAGGATCGAGTCCCAGAGGCTCGATTGTACAGTCACCGCCATGGACGTTTCTGTGGAGAGCTCGAGCTCGAGCGAAGAAGAAGAAGGATTTAAAGCCAATTAGGGCTCATTGAGATTTGAGAGTGAAAGGAAAAAAAATGAGGAACTGAAAAACAGAAACTGAGAATTTGTTTTTTGTGTTTAATAAATAGTTATACACAAAAAAAAAAAAGTTATCAAAAAAGTAACTGAAATTATTATTTTTTTAAAAGAGTTACGTCAATATTCAATAGTAGAGAATTATATTCGAAATCGGATAAATTTAGGTAACTTATAATTGATGTATTAATCGGGTAGTTTTTTTTTTGTAGGGATAGGCGATTTAGACTCGGAACAGTCGAACGGGAAATTAAACCAGATTCGAAAAGAAAAAACTTGAACCGTGAGCAATGGTTTTAATTTGAGTATGAATTTAAGAGAATTATTCGATTATAATTTGGTTCTAATTCTCAAAAAGTACGAACCGCATGTTATTCAGTAAGAACTGAACCGGTTTTTACCGACATGCGTCTGCCTCTCTCGTCCACCCACGTATATTATTGATTTTCAATTGTTATTTAGTTTAAAAATTGTATATTGTGATTGTATTGTACCATTACAATAAAATATTATCATTCTATTTTAATCAATATTTTATATAGTTGCGAATATTGATTTCATGCTCTAAATTCTATATTATTTAGAATATGAAATCAATATCAAAATTAATTGGTTTCAATCAGGTATGGCCGGAATTGAACCGGTCAAAACAAGAACTGTAACCAAGCAGTTTCTCACATGATAGTTCTTGGTTGGTTTTCATGTACTGAGAACTAATGGGTTCTGGTTGGCTCGGGTCTAGCCGATTTGGTTATGGTTTAGAACCGTGTTCACCCCTGACTTTTTAGTTAATTTGAGACCATGCCTAAATGTGATGACTTTCATTTCAGCGCAATTTATGGGTTCCATTATTCGTATGGACTTTATTTTTGAATTATGCGTGCAGTTTAATATCTCTGAAATATTCATCCGTCGAGTTCAATATTTTGTATTAATCAAACATCTTGAAATAAAATACATACAAATTGACATGTAATATTAAACTATATGCTACATCTATGGACGTACATTTGAAGTTGAGAAATATATTTTATAATTATAGGTAATTTTAGTTTGTTTTTTCGGTTAACCGTCGATTGTAATTTATACCAATATTCAAACCATAAATTATTGACTCACTAAAATGTATAGCTAAAATTAAATCATTATCCACGCTAGTTGATTTTTTAGTACAACTCGACCTGATTCTTAGTTTTAGGAGTGGATTCGGTCCAAAATGACACCCCCGCATGTTATGTTACAAAAATTTGTTGGAGAAAACACACCTTGCGTACGTTAAAAAAATGTTTTACCATAGAATACCAACTTAGTGCGGTAAAAAACGGCAAACGTCACTAAATCAGAGGGAGCCTTATAGGTATTAATCACAAATCATTAATCAGATTAAATAATTGGTGAAATTATAAGAACTGATAAGAGACTAATTAGACAAGTCAAAGATTTTTACAACATTGCTAACTCTCTGACACAACGCTTTATTTATACATGTGAAATGTTTAAATTACCCTTATACGTTTTAAAATTTTAATCGATATTTTAATTGAATATGGGTATGAACTCATCAATGCTCATTTTGGCGGACGATTTCGCGACTGGAGATTCTCTCAAAAGCTCGTGTTTATGTTTGACAACTGGCGACGGGATGTCTGTCGATGTATTATGCGCTCGCGTGTTGGGAGTGATTATGGATCTGTATTTCCCGTCGTGTTTGAGATATATCGAGTCGACCATGCATTTTGTCACATGATTGTGTGATGGTGACCCATATTTGGCTTTTTTTCAAGTATTGTTCTCCGGGTTGTTGCTTATATTGGTAGTACGTTGAGTCGGTTGGAGTTCGTAATGGTCAGTGGGGTTGGTGCTAGTGAAATCATATAGTCTCACATCGGTTCTAAATATCCATAGTGAGAGTAGGGACGTTACTATGGCAAAAACTATTATTTATGATCGTCGTAGGTTATTGGGAGATGATATGGATATTTGTGTTTTCTTTGTTAAGCGATCGTCTTATAAAGTGGCTCACAAATTAGTCAAAGCAATTGTGTTTGATCTAAATTAAAACTACAAGACAAAATATGTCATCCCATATTTTATTTCTACTGCTAATGTTCATATAGCTTAATAAAGGAGACTTACGACTCTATTATCAACGACCGTCCCTACCTTCACGCCAATCACAACCCTGACATCTCATTCTGTCTGAACCCGCAATAGTACAGACCTCGAGCACGAATAGGCGAAGGTTATGTGCTAGACCAAACACAACTGTTATTAAAGTCGCCATGAATAAAGTTGTTTTTAACCTACATGGTGAAGTATTTGTCAAATGATGGTTCAGACTTCAGACAATCAAGATAACACGAATAACTATGTTATCGTTATTGGGGAGAATCATACCTTCTCAAAGAGAAGCACACCACAAGAAAGCTCGTATACACATTAAACTTTACCTCGGACGTAAATAACTAGCCTATAAAGTATTCAGTATAATGTGTATATAAATATTTTTTATACCATGTACTATTCTGATTTGATATATGTGCAAACCGGGATATGATACCACTTGTTGGGAAAGACGAGCCTCAACAGTCACCAAGGAAGAGCACGCCACGAGAAAACTGGTATACATATTAAATCTCACCGCTGACCCAAAATACTAACATATTAAGTATAATAATGTATATATAATCTATTCTTATACCTCATACTCTTCTTATTTTCGAGATATACTCACACGTGTAATTTTTAACAGTTATTTGGGATGATAATTTGTGATCGTCGTAAAAAATAAAAATAAAAAAACACGGGCTTGACTAATGTATTTAAATTTATTATAACTTGACTCAATTAAGTTTAAGTAAAGATAATAGTGTATTAATTTTAGAAACAAACAAAAATAGGCGACCAAAAATATTCAACACATTTCATAATTTCCAACTAGGATGAACATATATCCACGTAGATATATAATATTTTACTATTAAATAGACGCAAATAAAGATAATTTCCACGTCAGCGTAACATAGTATCTGAATTGAATTACTATACATCATCTCACACTTTGCTGCGTGTTCTCCACAAGAGGAACCTAGAAACGGTACCGTTTCATGTTAAGTAAACAAAAAGAGAGAGTCTACAGTATCAAAGGTCAAAATCAAATCCATGGAGTCGTAGTGCTGGAGACACACGTGCACTCGACAGCAGAGGAACAAAACCCAGCAAATTAGTGGGGACCACATATCGAATTAATAATCGAATTAAATAGACGCAAATAGAGATAAATTCCACGTCAGCATAATAAAATATCTGCGTTATTATACATAATCTCACATTTTGCTGTGGCTCTGCCTCCTAAATAAGAGGAGCCTAGAAACGGTGCCGTTTACATGTCAAGTGAACAAGAAAAAAAAGAGTCTGCACTATCAAAGGTCAAAATCAAATCTACGGTGGAGACAAACGTGCACCCGACAGCAGAGTAACAGAACCCTTCAAATTTCCGGGGACCACCACCACCACATATCCAATCAATTAATAATCCGCTGCATCGTCCCCACCTATCTCCTCCCCTGTCGAGCTCACGGCGGTGCTCGTGCTCCCATCCGTAGCCGTCCGATCGTCATCGGCGCCGTCGCTCTCCACCTCGCCATCCCCGCCGTCCACGTCGCCCTCATCCGACGACAGCGGCACGAGCCAGCACGCGCCGTGGAGGTGGCCGTTCACGCAGACGAAGTACTCGAGCCCCGCCCCGTCGCGCGAGCCGAGCCTCCGAGCCGCCGACCTCGGGACGAGCCGAGCCGCGGTCATGCTCCACACTCGGGCCCCACAGTACGGACACCTCACCCCCTCCTCGAGCTCCACCGACCGTCGGATCAGACACGCCCTCGTCTTCGATCTCATGAATCCCCGAAATACCCCTCTGTAGACCCCCAGGTCGTCCTCTCTGTCCCCCATGGAGTGCTCGCACGGGTCGCTGACGTAGAGCAGGTCGCTCCGGTTCGCTCCGGCCAGGAAGCTCCGGCCGGAGGTCTTCGAGAACCGGGACGATTTGGCAAAATGTCCCGGCTCGGCCCGGCTCGGCCGGAACCGCCGGCTCGGGGAGCAGCCGCAGCAGAAGAACAGCAGCTTCGCCAGCGCGTGCCACCCACCGCCCATCCGGTTCTCGGCGGCGAGCGTCGCCGCCATGCGCGGGGCTCGGAACAGGCACAGCTCGCGCCACAGGAGCCGCTTCGCCACCGCCCGGAGCTTCCGGTTCACCGACGCCGCCGAGCAGAGCGCGTGGATGTCCCACTTCATGGACTCGAACACGAGCGCGAGCACCCTCTCGTTCAGTATCCCGGACTCGCCGCCGGAGGCCTCCGTTGGCGCGTGGGACCTCACTCGCTTGTTCGCGGCGGCGCTCATTTTTCGCAGCAAACAAAAAATCAGAATTCAGAGCCGTGAGGCTCGCAACAACCTCCGCTATATACGCCATCTCTCTGACCCTCCACGGACACGCGTCGCGTGATAAATGGTCTACCAACTTCCGCAGATCCCTCACCACACGTGTACGGCCACGATCAACGAGCAAACACGTGCCTTATTCTAATTGGTTGAAACCGTGGAGAGGATCGAGGAGTGACGCCAGCGATGGATCGGCGCGACACGTGTCCCGTTCGAAATTATCTCCATTCTGTGTTGGGGTACGTGACACGACACAGCGAGAGCCAATAGTTGCCCTACACGTGGAATTCTACAGAAATATTACACTAATATTTAAAGATATTTTTAAAAAAGGAAGCAAAAGGTCGCTCTATAGATATTTCGATAAGGAATCTACAAAAAAAAAGGATATTGCGCTTTTATAGAGGATGGGTTGGTTTTGTCGTTCGGACAGGGACGAAAGAGGTTCGGAAACTACTATGGTGAAGTGCCAATGTAGCACAACAGATACAGCCTGGCCTCTCGATTTCAGCCACGTGTCCCTACGCCTTCATGATTAGGGTGATGTGACTTGTCCGTTGTTGTTTACTCGACACGTGTCGATCACTCGTCGGGAGATGAGATCGAGGGACCACCTTTATTTGATGACGTAATATTCCGGATTGCGATGCACGCGTGGCTCGTAGTTGGCTGGTTGGTGGGTTGAGCAGTGTGGGCTTTTATAGAGCAGCCCATGTATATGGGCCTGAGATGTGAAGCCCAATAAATTTTGGTTGTGGTTGGTCGATGTGGTTCACGTGTGAATTCCCTTTTCGTTTCCAGCAGTTACCCGCGGCGCACGTTAGCTACCACCGCTCAGATAAATTCAGACTTACCTACCCACTTTTAGGCAATCTCGAGGAAATAACTGAACCGATCAAATTCGACTCTAAAAATAATTAAACCGAGAAAAGTAGTATTGATTCAATTCAGAATCAAGTAAAAATTTCATTCGTTTGATTGTGATTTATTAAACGAGAATTGAAGAAAAACTACACAAAACTGAAACCCGACCGATTCAGACACATGACTCGTATTAGGTCATTATCTTTATTCATCGAGCTGAAAAATATTGGACCAAAAAAAGAGAGTAAATACTAACTCAAAATATAAGAATTTCATGAAAATCATATTTAAATAAAATATAACAGATAATCGGCATGTCAAGCAGCAAGTCAGCATGACCAAAATGTTATGAAATTCGGTCTATGTGTAACCGAACTAAATTTTATCGGTTTAGTTTTAATTTTTATCATTTTAAGATTGAACTGACTCGAGACTGAACCGTAAATAGGCTAACAGTGCGCCATTTAGTGCACGTTAGCCTTTTTCAGCGTGAATGTTAAACTACGCCGAAGGGGTGCGCATAGCGCTCCTCTCCCTTCCGCCCATACCCAATTCGTATCTGTATTATTCGTCAAATTGGGCCTTTCCTTCTTCACTCCGCCTCTTCACAGTCTCTGAAAATTAGGGTTTTTTTTTTCTCTGGGTGCGAGCTCTTCGATTCGAGCGACTCTAGGGCTTCAATGCGTGGAAATTTCTACAACTCATCGATCACAGTGAGCTCTAGACGGTGCGAGGACACTCCCTCTCAGTTCCGGGAGGCTGGGGCTGAGCTTGGTGTTGAATTGCCCTAAACTGACCTCACTGTGCTGTGATTGTGCTGATTCATGGCGCCGAGCCGCCGGAAAGGGTCTACCAAAGCTGCTGCAGCCGCCGCTCGCCGCCAGTGGAGGGTGGGCGATCTCGTTCTTGCTAAAGTCAAGGGCTTTCCTGCTTGGCCTGCCACGGTATGGCTGTTGTTTTTCAGTTTCTGATGTTGTTTGTGGATTCGAGAGTGAAGGTTTTGTGCTTGATTTGGGTTTGTGGGACAGTTGAGAGATGTGGGTTTAGCTGAACTTTAGTGTTGAATGATTGATGTTTTTTGGTGTTTTTTTAGCTTAGTGTGTTTGTTCTGGTTCTGGTTATGTTCTTGATTTGGGTTCATTACACAGTTGAACGATGTGGATTTTAGCTGAACTTTAGTGTTCAGGGTTGAAGGATTGAGGTTTTTCTTAGCTCAGTGGTTTTGTTCTGGTCTTGTGTTTGATTTGGTTTTACTGCACAGTTGAAAGATGTGGGTTTTTGCTGAACTTTAGTGTTCAGGGTTGAATATTTGAGGCCATTTGTGTTTTTAGCTTAGTGGGGTTGTTCTGGTTTTGTGTTCTTGATTTGGGTTCATTACACAGTTAAAAGATGTTACTTTAGTGTTCAGGGCTGAATGATTGAGGCTTTCTGTGGGTTGTTTTTAGCTTAGTGGGTTTGTTCTGGTTTTGTGCTTGATGTGGGTTCATCACACAGCTGAAAGATTTGGGTTTTAGCTGAACTTTAGTGTTCAGTTTGAATGATTGAGTTTTTTTTTGTGTTTTTTTAGCTTAGTGGGTTTGTTCTGGTTTTGTGCTTGATTTGGGTTCATTGTACAGTTGAAAGATGTGGATTTTAGCTGAACTTTAGTGTTCAGAGTTGAATGATTGTTTTTTTTAGCTTAGTGGGTTTGTTCTGGTTTTGTACTTGATTTGGGTTCATTAGACAGTTGAAAGATGTGGATTTTAGCTGAACTTTAGTGTTCAGAGTTGAATGATTGTGTTTTTTAGCTTAGTGGGTTTGTTCTGGTTTTGTACTTGATTTGGGTTCATTAGACAATTGATAGATGTGGGTTTTAGCTGAACTTCAGTGTTCAGGGTTGAATGATTGAGACCTTTTGTGTTTTTAGGTTTGTGGGTTTGTTCTGTGTGAGGACTTGTGTGGTTTGGTGCTATCATGGATCTGAAAATATGGTAGATGAAGTTGGTTTTAAAGTTTCTGAGGTTTTTACTGTTGTTTGGATGTTCAGAATTCAGATGCTCTTTCTAGAGATGAAGCTCTTAAATCTTGAGATGAGTAACCTGTAGGAGTTCTTTCTGTTTTCAATTTCATGTCTTGCTATATTGCCTGTTTCCACTTTTATCCAGAGTTGGGATCTGCTGAACTTCATTTTGATTGAACACCTTTGGTTGCATTAAATATAGTATCAGTGACTAAATTTTGTGCTTTAGAATATTGTGAGATGAAAACCAGTTTCCTAATGCTCTTTCGCAGCTGAAATGTGTAAGTGGTGCAAAAATTGCTGATTTTTTAGCTGGTTAATATATTTGTAGATTATAAGATTTGGCTGAGCTGAAGGGTTGGATCGATTGGTAGATTTTGAGTTTGCTGGGTAGCTTGATGAACAATTGTTTGGTTTGGAACTTGCAAAAGAAACTATCATCTTTTCTAACTTCCCCATGCTCCTCCTGTTTAAATGTTGATAACATTCTTTTTTTGAAGAAAAAACTATTTGGTAAGAGAGGAACTTGATGATTGCTTTTGTTGGATATTTGTTTAGTATATCCTCATGATGGCACTAACTATTCTGTTTCATGGGAGATCAGATGTAACAAAAGGAGACCCCCTACTGTTTTTCCACAGCTAAAATGTTTCAATTTGCCAAAATATTGATGTTTTCTCTCTAGTTTCTTTTATGATGTGATATATAATCAACAAAACTTATTATGGTTGCCCCTAGCTGCCATATGCTTTAGTTTCAGTGATTTAATTTTACTCGTTCTTATTGCTGATGTCAGGTAAGCGAACCAGAAAAATGGGGATTTTCTAATGATTGGAAGAAAGTACTTGTCTACTTCTTTGGAACTCAGCAAATGTGAGTACTTCTTACTCTGTAGGCATAACGTTTTAACCTTTCAGGATTGCTACAGGGAGTAGTTTTACAAGTTAAACCATATATCAATCTATTTTCTAATACGCCATGCCTAAATTCTCTAGTATTTTGAAACAGCCATCGCTGGTTTAGAGTTGTACTTACCATGGCATTCTTAACCATTTGATTATTCTAGGGAAAATTTGTTGTTTAAGGATGTTAAATGTAGGCGTATCTCATTTGGTGCTCTTTAAGTTCCGCCTCTCAAATCTAGTCCACCATCTATAATTTTAATTTTATAATCTTGTCGTTGTTAGATGTTCACACCATTATTTTTGTAATCAGATGTGGCAAAATTACCAGGATTTTTTCATTTGTTCAAGAAGACTTGTATTTTATAGGTGCACTGTTACCCCCATCCCCCCTATCCCTGAAAATTATATTGAAAACTATGGATATGGTAATTCAAGGAAAGACGAAAGCTAACAAATGCATGTGGCATCTCTGAGATAAATTTTCAAATTATAGACATGCTATTGCCTTGGATGTAGACACATTGAGAAATAGAAATCATCCGCCCCATATTAACTTAGACTATCATGTCCTGTAGTTGTCTAATTATGTAGAACTGAGGATCATAAGTATGCCATAGTTTATTAGCTTATTCATTGAAACTAGGGATCCTTGCCAGAATTTTTTTCTATTGTCGTTGACATGTAGATATTTGAAGCTCATAGGTGATTCTTTGTTGTATAGTTTCTCATAGATTATATGAATTTTATATTGAATTATAAGTTGATTTAATTATTCGAAATTGGAATTTTAATCATTGAATGTAGGGTCACTCATAAATAAATGTTTTGTGTACACTTTGATACTTCAGTTCTTCAATTTTATTAAAGCTTATAGGGCTATTGCCATTTTAGTTTTTTTAGAAAAATACATGGTTAACACTTCCACTTACGTTGTTATGGTGATATCATATTTCTGAAAATTCCAAATAGTTGGACAGATCTTTGCTCAATTTCTCTTGCCGCACTTTATGGGAATTTGAATTGATATGGTTAGCCAGAGTGCTCATTTTAATGGGTTTACTATAATGCAGAGCATTCTGCAGCCCCGTGGATGTTGAAGCATTTACGGAAGAGAAGAAACAATCTCTTATGGGTAAACGTCATGGGAAGGGTTCAGACTTTATTCGTGCTGTAAAAGAGATTATTGATGCATATGAGAAATCAAAGAATCATGATCTAGCTGATGTTGTTAACTCTGGCGAGGAGGTGACTCAGACGAATGGTGGGAATACAGTGAATTCATCGCCAAATGGCGAGGCTGAAGTTCTTGCAGAAACTCTTAATTTGCGATTAAATCCTTCAGATTCTGCAAGAGATAGAAGCACTCCGAGTCTCCAAGTTGACGATGCTGTAAAAGAGGAAGGTTCTTTGCACGAGAAAGAGAATTTACAGGATAAACCTACTGAGAGTGTAATGGTTGCAGAAGCCCCATTGTTAGCTACTTACACTTCAAGGAAAAGATCTGGAGCCTCACGACAACAAAGTTCAGTCGCACAAAGTAGCGCATCACCTGTCCGAAGGTCAAGAAACTCATCAAGAACCGAACCTGGCCTGTTCCAGAATGTTATAGTGCTAAATAATGATGGTAGCAAGCCTGATGATAACACTGCTGTTAATGGAGCATGGAATGGATCTTCTAGGAGAAATAAAAGGATTAGGATCTCGGACTGCGGTGATGGATGTTCACCTGCTTTGGCGTCTAATGTTAATGCTGATGATAATGGTTCTGAGATTGCCATGGTTGGAACTGATGATCCTCTTTGTCCAAATGAAGGCGGCACTATAGGTTCTGGTTCTAAACTAGAGCACTTAGAAACTGCTGAATATTTGAAGGGAGATGTAGAGACGAGCAAAGGAATTGATTTCCAGATGAAAGCCGGTGTCGTTAGAAAGAAACGGAAACCGAACAGAAAGCGAGGAATGAATGAGGAGACAAGTTTGAAAGGAGGCCAAAATTCACAACATATTTGTGCAAATGAAAAGGAAAGGGACTCCAAGGCAGATGGAGATGCGCACCTGCCGTTGTTGAAGCGAGCCAGGGTGCGAATGGGTATGCCATCATCAGTGGAGGAGCTCAATAGGCCGCAGGTGGAAGTGAAACCCTCAAATGAAGTTGCAGTCTGTTCAGCTGCGCAGCTCAGCTTAGCCTTGAATCGTGACAGTGAATGTCATGGTGATAGAAATTTAGTTTTGGTGAATGGAACTTCAAATGATACATCACCTTCCAAAGATTGCATTCAGCCATCAGAAAATCTGGCTCATACTTGGGAAGTTAAAAAAACCCAGTCTTTTGGTTGTTCAGCCGATGATGAAGCTGCATTACCTCCAACTAAACGCCTTCATCGTGCCCTGGAAGCAATGTGCGCTAATGTTGCTGAAGAAGGCCAAGAAAGTATTGGAGTATCATCAATCGAGAAAATTTCAATTAATGGAGGCTGTGCTTCTTCTATGAGTAGGCTCCTTGATACAGCAGAAGAAAACAGAGAAGGGAATGGGTTGGAACTGGAAAGTATGAACTGTTCTGCCAAACATTCTACTCAGATGAGTGCTTCTGGTCACTCTACCTGTTTAAACCCAATAACTCCCGATAAAACTACCAGTTCTGTAGGTGAAGAGATTTATGATGAACCCGCTGAAGCTTTTAGAATAGGAGAACATGAATTTGACAAAGATTTAGAGGCAGAGAGTAAGAACAATGGATGCCATCTTATTAGTCCATCTGTTGGTACTCATACTATTCAAATTGTAGCGAACATTGGAAGTCCAGGCGGTTTGTCACTTAATCCTGTCAGAGAACAGCTTATTCTCGCATCAAATCAAGGTTCAATTGATCAGTTATTGACTAAAAACCCTGAAGATGATAGTACAGATAGTCAGTCTATCAACTGTATAGCAGAAAATCCCGGCGAAGAATTTGCTACTTCAGAACATAATAGGCCATGTCCGGAGACTGGGGATGGTGATAGTAAAATTTTGTCTGCAGATGGTGCAAATTTGCACCATTATAGTTCTAACGGTACTGATTGTGAGAATATCCCGTCTTTGAATTCTCAAATTGATGAGAACTGCCAAGCTAGTGACATGTAAGTGTTCCTACTTTAGCTTTTGTATTTTAAATTTTTCTGCGATGTGTCTAATTATAATTTTATCCTCATGGTTTGAGTCTCTTAACATTGCTAAACATTCTTATGGGCACCATCACACTTTTTCAGTTGGAGTAAGTTTAACCTTTTTCTTTTGTATTTCAAACTATAAGTTTTGCCTAAAATACAAAACAATACGAATTTCAGAATTTGAAGGTTTTCTGCTCTACATTTCTTCTTGTTCAGCCAGTTTCTCGAGTTGCTCTAATTTCTTTATTTTATGATAATCTGAATCAGGTGTGAGGTTTTCAGTAAGAAAGTTGAATCAAAACAACCACCGAAGAATACAAGTTCGGTTTCTGTTTCTTCTGATGATCATTTAAGTGACAAGGCCATCTCAGATGTTTGTTCAACTCCAGAGCGATCTGATGGAGTAGATTGTCCTGCATGGTTGTCCTCTCCTAGTACCTTAACACGCCATATTTCTACTTCAGAAAGTGCTAATTTCCCTAAATCCCATGGTGGCTCTAGTCCTAATGTTCATTTAGATCAGAATAAATGCTTGGACACTTCTATTGTGGATGAAGGAAAGAGTGAATCAGTGGTGGCCCAAAGACCGAAAGTAACTAGCAAGTGGAGCAACTATGCAGAAGCACATGCTGCTTTGTCATCTTTTGAGGCCGTTCTTAGAACCTTAACAGGGAAGAAGGAAAGTATTTGTCGAGCAACACGAACAGCTATAGACTGTGGGAAGTCGGGCGTTGCTGCTGCGAAGGTACGATTATAGCTATATGCCATTTTAGAAATCTAGCTATTTTTCTGTGTTTAGTTGGCTTGGTCTAAACGTTCACAGTGATATAAAGGCAGTAAAATGAATATATTTTGCATGATATGATATATACCCTTTACCCCATGGAACCTTCAATGCTTATGATTGTATTATTTGTTTCAGCATGTGATAGTTTTGAAATCTCTGCCATTCAATAGGCTGTGCGGTGCTTCTGTTCCTTCCTTTTAGTTTGTTTATGCTATGTGCATCTATATTAATTATTGGTTTTAGTTTTGATTTTCAAATCCAACTGATTTAGTGTTAATATAATATCTAAAATTCTATTTTATGCTTCAGAAATTATAGGAATGTTTATCTAGTTATTTGCAAATTTAGCCTCCAGTCGTGAATGTTCACAATGCTTACTTGGATGTTCTTGTACTTAAATATATATCTTGCAATCTCTGTATTCTTACCTGTAATGGGTTTGGTATGGGTATATTTATATTTAAAATTTTCTAATGTTGACATCAAATTTCTTATTATAGGTGGTGGAAACTCTTGTTCGTAATTTGGAAAGTGAGTCAAGCTTGCATAGAAAAGTGGATTTGTTCTTCCTTGTGGATTCCATTACCCAGTGCTCTCAGAATATGAAAGGTATTTCATTTTACTTCTTTATAATAAAAAATAGTATCCATGGTATACATTTTGAGGGATGAAAAGTTTGCTGAAGAAGTAGAATGAAAGATTATCATCCCTTGTTTGGTAGGCTGGAAAATATTAATGTAAATATATAGGGAAAATTGCAAAAGGGTGCCCTATTATATTACACTTTTGCAAAATGATGATGTGTTTGCTTTTTTTTTTTGCAAACTAGAAATAATTTAAAAAAAATATTATTTCTGTTTTTATTTTTTAACTAAAATTTGTATGATCAAATTTTGTAATTATACTATTTAAGTTAGTTATTTTTTAAAATTGTTATAAAAGTCTTAATTCTTAATTTCAGGGGCAATTTTATCATTTTTTAAAATACACACATTTTGATTAAAAAAATGCAAAAAACACATCATCACTCTTTTGCAAAAATGTCATATAATAGGGCACCTTTATGCAATTTCTCAAATATATAAGATTTTTCTGAATATGGTTGTGTTGTGTTCTGATTGAATTCAAATCTGCAGGTGAAGTTGGTGGTATGTACCTTTCAGCTATTCAATCATTCCTGCCACATCTATTGTCTGCTGCCTCTCCTCCTGGAAGTGCTGGTCAGGAAAATCGGAGGCAGTGCAAGAAGGCAAGTTCTCTTACAGATTTTGAGCTAATTTCTTTAGTTTTTTCCGAGTTCATACAATTTTCTTTTAAGTCTGACCTTTTACTTCACTCCCATTACGCTCGATAGGTTTTGAGGGTTTGGCTGGAGAGAAGGATCCTACCGGAGTCTGTTGTTCGCTACCATATTAGAGAACTTGAATCCCATGACAATGCATTTTCTGGTGGCGCTTACTCTCGCCGCTCATCAAGAACAGAAAGGTCTCTAGATGACCCCGTTAGAGAAATGGATGGCATGCTTGTCGACGAATATGGAAGGTTTGACTTTGAACATACGTCTTATCTGCTTTGTCGATTATTCCAAACAGTAGTAGAATATGATGTGCTGAAATACATATTTATTCACTACAGCAATTCTAGTTTTCAACTTCCTGGATTTCGCATGCCTTGCATGCTTAAGGATGGAGACGACGGAAATGATTCAGACGGGGATGGTTTCGAGGCTGTCACTCCTGAACATAAACCCGACACCCCTAAAGAGCAGGAAATGGTTCATGGAATTCAAAAGCACAGGCGTATTTTGGAAGATGTCGAAGGCGAGCTTGAAATGGAGGATGTTTCTCCCTTGTATGATGCTGAAATAAAGCAAGCAAGTATTGTTGATAATGCCAATTCTTCACATGATCGGTGTGACCAGCACTTTCCGCCTCCCCGTGCCCCTCCGCTACCTCAAGATGTGCCGCCATCATCCCCTCCACCACCTCCACCTTCTTTCCCCGTTCCACCTAAAATGTCCAGTTCGTATTCTGCTAGTACAACCGTAAGTCACTGTACTTATTGTGTATCTATTTCTTTCTATCTTCACATAACTATATGTTAGCATAGTCAAAACTAAAATATACTATGGAAAATGGTAAAAACGTGCGGTATATTATCATACTTTTGCAGTGTACTCTGATAATTGCAAAAAGGGATTGTAGACATTGATTTTTTGTGTAAGATGTGTGTATTTATACAAAATGATGAAATTGCCCTTAAAATTAAGAATTTTTTTAGCATACATACAAAAATTTAAAAAAAATCTCAAAATAATATTGAACTAAAATCTGTAATTTCATTTTTTAGTTAAAAATTATTTTATAAAAATCTTAATTCTTAATCTCAGGGGCAATTTTGTCGTTTTTTGTATAAATGTACATATTTTGCACAAAAATCAAAGTTTACAACACTTTTTTGCCATTAACATAGCACACAGCATCCTCTTCCAAAAGTGAGATAGTATACAACACCATTTTCCCAATATACTAATTTTGATTTGGTGAGCAATTGCAGAATATGTCAGACGACTCGCGTCAGCCCTCGGTACATCATTCTGTTGCACCAAGAATGAACCAAAAATCTGATGATGCAACGCGCTATCACGTTCTTGAATGTAGGGACCACCAGATGCATAGACAGATGCCAGAATCCGCTAGCTCTTTCGAAAGCTTTCCCAATCGATCATCGAATAACGTTCGACCCAGTGACGGTGTTAGATTCCATAGCAAGCCTTATCCTCCCCGGCCACCCCATCCCGCACCTTCAGATCAGTTCTCTTACGTTCATGTAGACCACCACGTGAAGTCTCGGAGGGATGTACCACCCCCTTCCTTCCCCGGCAGGTTTCACGGCATGCAGAAAAAGGGAGGCAGGAACTTTTACAATAATCATGATAGAATGAAACCGGCCCCATACGAGGGTGGCGAGGACTGGATGTTACACGACCATTTTCCCGGTAATTTAGTTGCTGATTATGAAAAAAATAGCTGTTTATGGTCTTGAAATTGATAATCTGGTGATATAATATCGATAATGTATATTTTTCTCCTTTCTCCAGGTCCGCGATATCCAATCAAAGGTAGAGCATCTTATCAACATGTTCCATACATTGGACACTCTCGGGAGCCGTCGAGGTTTCATAATCAAGGGTGGTCTTTCCCTCCCCGCGCTGTGCATCACAGAAACTCTATGCCGATGAGACATTATCCGTCTGAAGGTGAGATATAATTGTTTTTTATTGTTGTCTGAATTTCTTATGATTCAACCTTGGCTGTATATATGAGAACGTGGCAATAGTGATTAGACCCAATGTTCTAAAAATCTCCGATTAGTTTGATTAATCTCCAGAGGCCCTATTTGCCCGACTAGCGCTTAATGTTTCTTAGAACAGTGATTAGAAGTGTAGACCATAATAGCAGATATTTGCTGTCCTTGAGATCTGATGAATCATTGTAATGCGTGATCTGTTTGATTTGGCCAACTCATGTTTTAGAATCTAGGGAAAATGGCAAAATATCGGTGTACTTTGTTAATGGCAAAATTGTGTTATGAACTTTGTTGTTTTGTGCAAAATGTGTATTTGTACAAAAATGACGAAAGTGGTCCTTATTTGTATCTTTTAAAAGTATTTATTTTTTTCAAAAATAATTCTTAATGTTAAGTGCAGTTTCGTCAAATACACACATTTTGCGCAAAAAATCAAAGTTTACGTCACTTTTTTGCCATTAACAAAGAGTACACAACACCCTCTTGCAAAAGTGATAGCATACAACATGTTTTTGCCATTTTCCCTAGGATCTAAGTTTTGATTATGCTATGTTATCATCAATCATTTGACATCAAATTCCATTTAAGGATGTTTTCAAAACAATAGCGTCTAAAATATCTCCTCCTTTATGCAGCTCCATATTTTTGGCGACCAAGATGACATTTTTTAAACTACAACTACCGGTGAGATATTCTATAACACATTTGTGTACAAATACTTTCTCTTTCTAGCTTCTGCTCTTGATTCATCTTATACTTTTGTGTTTGTGTCTGATTGTCAGGTATAAACCCATTTTGAATTTGGGTTTTGTTGCGGATTGTTCAAAGGAATATAGTCATTTTGTGGGAGTCGACGTTCCATGCCTTTAAAGGTACATTCCGACAACTGCACAATAGAGAGAAGAACGAACGGCGCGTTGATTTGCTAGATTGTACATAAAACTTGCATAGAGAGATCGATGAAGAAAAATACATTCTTATTTTGGCATAGACTAGACGAGAAGGGCAGTCGAGTGACAAAAATAAGAAAACTAGAGTAAAGAACTCGAAAAAAATGGTTATGATTTTATTTATTTACTCAGAGGCTGTATTGTAGCAGTATAAAAAAGTTTGTTTAGAGATATTTTTTGCCCCCAACTTGTTTTAGAAATCCTATCTATATATTATTTTTCAGGTCATTGATCCATTGTTGTAATTTGTATTGATCTCTGCATATGAAACTGTGAAGCTTTCTCAGGAACTATGATTCAGATGCAACTCAGGGTCAGTTGCTTTGTTGTGTGTGTATTAACTTATGTTGGAAGGAAGAGAATTAAGGTTTTGGTTCTATTTAAGGCAGGTGAGATCATGGGCAGGGTTGGCCCGCCCAGCCCGGAGGTAACCTATTTGATGCGGGGCTCAGCTTCATCCCATATTATTGAACCCGCTCTGGAGGTACCAGATTCGGCATTCAGCTCGCTTCAGAGGTAACATTTTCGGAGATGTAGGGCTTAGCTTTGTCCCACATTATTGAACCCGATCCAGAGGTACCAGATTTGGCAATGTAGGGATATGCCCCGTCCCTGTTTGAAGTTATTGTCAGGTTGAACCTGGGATCGACATATCATTTGAAAGATTTTTGCATGGTAATTCGTATTATTTTGATCTGTGATCCGGTATGGGAAGTTACATTTTGGGTCAAATTATTGGGGTTGGTCCCGATTTGAGTTAATTTTGGCTCCCGCAACAAATTACATGAATTTTTTGGGCAGTCGATCATCCTCGCCGAGTTCTTGCATGCTGGCAGTGAGAATCTCCGATGTTCAAATTTCGATTAATTCTTTGATTCGTTTCAAATAATATATTATTAATTATACATACAAACCAATTTCACTAATCTAACTAAATAAGATGGCATTCATTTATAAAAACAATTATATATATATATATTTATTTATTTATGCAGTATAGTTTTTTTACTTTTAGAAATGTGATGTCAATTAATCTATATACTAAAATGAAGTTTTTATTCAGATGTAATATTAATATTTACTTTAAGGAAGAAAAGGTAAATAGTTGTGCCATTTCAAGGCCTGTTCAAAGGCTCATTTCAAAAGGCCAAGAGTTGTTTAGCACCTCTTAATGAGGTAATTAGCCATGTAATTTACATTTGTGAGATTAATCTGTTAAATCTGCAATTCTATCTCTGCATTTCAGTACAAGTCAAAATTCACAACAGTTGTTCATATAAAACTTAAAAGACAACATCTGGCACAACAGATTGTAAGTCCTTCACCTTAACTACTGTAAATGCATATTTAGTTATAAACCATTTCAGAAACTATAGAAAACAGCAATTTATTTCATGGGTAGAGATAAAATTCTTAAAAAAGTGCATATAAAAGTGAAACAAGAAAAGGACTCTTAGGGATTCCATGCAGCTTGCTACCTTCTAAGTGCGACGTCTCTTAGGAAGACGACATCCATTATGAGCACGTCGAGTTGTGTCTTCAACGCATATGATAGGATTTTCAGCTCCTACCCGAGCCTGAGTAAATCCGTCTCTCCAACTCAATATTGCTTGCCTTTTCTTCTTGAAAAAGGTAAATCCATTTACCTTCATTATAACCGACTTCAACCCCAAATTTCTGCTGAGCCTTCCGACATGCTCGGCAGTTGAATCGGCAGAATAGCGCCCACCCCTAGAAGCTCCCGGCAAAGATCCAGAAGATGCCCCGCATTTCTTATTCCCCTCACTATCCGTGACGGTAACAAAAGTATTATTACGTCCAATCTTTATGTGAACGACATCAGCATCTTTTCCAACATCCTGATACTGAGGCAGTCGACCGAGACCATACTCATCTTCCGCTATAGCCCCCCTCACGAAGTTCATGGACTTGGTATAGCTCCCATCACCAAAACCCTTCTGATTTGCAGGACGAAAGAACCTCTGAAAATTCAAGGAAAATGGAGCAATGGAAGCCCCATTGAATTTCATCAAACTTGGATTCATTCTACTCATCGTGCTCTTTGAATAAAAAGAGGCATTTTTCAAATACTCGAAACCACCTGTAAAAAAATGGAGCTTTTCAATCAGAAGCCGCAGAAAAACAATATTGGAATTTTCAAAACCCCATGAAACTTTATAGGATCCTTATGAAACTTTTTATGAAAACTCTAGAGTCTAGAGGTATACCATCTATGGATTCATCATTTCAAGTTTCCGAGTTAAACAACTTCGCTGTTGGTAACCAGTGAAACCCATATATTATCTTCTTCCCACATCAAAACATGTATTCTTTTATAGCCGGATCCTCCGGAACTACTAGAATCCTCAATTAGAACGGAACTACTTTTCTACGTTATTCTGTACATCCAAACTGAGCAAAACTAGCACATTTCAATCTGATTTCTCTATTCTCACTTATGAAAAAACATATAAAACTTAACTACCTCCAAATGGTCACAATTCAATATCGTACATTGTTTGAAACTGAAAACAACACGAGAGCATAAGGTTGATAAAAAATGGGAAAATTCCAAGAACTCTCCTCCACTCATGTTTGTTCTTGCAAAAACTCTCCCTTACTCATGTTTATTTTTGCACCATCTATGCAAACACGTGAAAACTAATGTAAGCATCGCTCAAGTGTTAACTCAAACGTGCTTAGGGTGGACACTTTGGAACTGGAACCGGGACCAGAGAATCAAGAATCATGGACAAAAGTCCCAGTTCTGGTCCCTAAAAAAGAGAACCATTGAGTCCGGTCCAATTCTTGACCGGTTAGGCCCGATTTTTGACCCTTAACCGTGCTAACTTAAACATCCAACACCTGAGCGACATTTCCCTCAATTTCACGGATTTGCACAGAAGGTGCAAAAATGGTTTGCAAAAATACTGCAAAAAAACACTTTTTGCAATTTTCTCTAAAATAAAACAAGTTCATAGATAATCCCAAATCCAGATGATCCAAGTTCATAACCCAAGTTCATATATAATCTCGTAAATTTGAAAATCTTGCCGAGACCGATGATCCCAAACCCAGATTGTTCTTCAAGTGACAGAAGCAATCAATTGAAATGGAGAGTCTGTGAATTTCATGGGCATGAGTATGAGATTTGGAATGAAAGAAACGCAGAGGAAGAGAAGACGAACCTGAAGAAACAGTAACAGCAGAGCTCTTCGTCTTCGTCGTCCTCAACACGAGACCCAACATTTTCTCACAGACCAAAGCTTTAGGTCTCGACTCGCACTGAGATTAGGGTTAGAGTGCTCCTTCTCAACCAAAACGACATCGTATCTTCATAGACATCTCACCTTTTTATGTATTGCCGAATTTGCCCTTTGCTTCCTCCACAAAAAAAAGAAAAGATTTTTTTTTATTTATGGATTTGGATTGGAATTTGATCTTTTTAATTGGGTCCTCTTCGCGCCCTTTGCTCCGGCGACCCCCGACTCTAGAGATGTCCCTGGCGCCACACCAACTCCGGTCACGACCAAAGCCGACTGAACCAAACCGAATGATGGTCGATTCGAATAATGATCGGTTCTATTTCGGTTTAATTTTCTTGAACCGATCTAGAAAACCGAACCGACCGACCATGACAGAACTCACCGTTCGGTTCTTCTCGCCTCAGATTCAGCGTTCATGGCTTCCCTTTATCCCACACAGATCAAAAATATGTTATTATCTGGGCTTAAATCGGTTTTGTTTGGTTCAAACCAAAAACCGACCAAATTTGAACGGTTCGGTTTCAATTTAATTTTAAAAAAAACCCGAATCAGTCGGTTCAGTTTTGATCAGTTCGGTTCAGTTTTGAACCATGAACACCCCGTGCCACCATGTATAATATACACATACAACCCTAATGGGCCGGAACGACCAAGCCCATTACTACCCTACTACAACTAGGAAACCCAAATTAGGAAACATGACTAATCCCTAATTAAGATTTAGGGTTTAGGGTTTCGATTTTATTGATATTTAATTCTGATCGCACTGACTGTTTCGAGGATTTTGGTATTTGATATTTAATTCCGTTGATCATTAAGCGACAGATGGTATGTAATTAGTTTACTCAATTTTCCGATTAAAATTGGATTAATTTTTTAGTGTCTAAGCTTTTGGACTTGTTTGGTTTGGATTGAGACCTGTGCAAGTGTTACTAGTCATTACAAAATCAACTTCTGGTGTACTTTAATTTCAAAAACTTTACCATTCTCCGTTAATTTTATTGAATATAACGAAAATATCATTTTATTAAAATTAAAAATAATTTTGAATTCAGATCGAGATAATCTGACCTTCTTAGTAGCAGTTCAGATGAATGCCTCAAATGCGGCCAGGTTAATTTAACAAGGAAATGTACCATAGCAAACAAGAAAAAACCTTGTTACTTATTATGTGGCGGTTTCGGACATAGTTGGAAGCAGTGCGTACAGGTATGCCTCCTATTAACCTTACACCCTCGAAGGGTCTGTTTTTCCTTTCCTTTGATCAGTCGAATGGTCAGTGGTTGATGCAGATTATTTCACTCTTATACTGTTATTGTAACCTATGTAACATTATATCCCCAAATTGGTCTTCAAAATTTTCTTCAATTTTAACAAAAATAAATGGAATGGGAATATTATCATTACCAAACCAAAATATTATAGAAAGGCTACAAGATAAAATGGAGAGAGATGGTCAAAATAGTATGTTTCAAAAATTTATAATAATTTAACGGTATTTTTGTCCTTTTACTTTTACACAAACATAAATTTTAAAAAACTAACGTTGTGAGAAGAAAAAAACAAAGTTAAGGCACCGACTAAAATAATGTATAGTTGAGTGTAATTGTTTGGAATTTACCTTATTTTCAGTTTAATGTTGACATATAAAATGTAGTGATTGAGTCCAAAAGCGACACAATTAGAGAATACATAATAGCATACCGATAAAATTAGCAGAATCTGATTCAAAGACATTTCTTCTCAACCCGTTTGCACCGCCCGAGAAGACCTTTCAGAAACGCTGACACTTCAACAAGAACCGGGTCCATGACCCCTCTCCTAAATAATCCTCGTGTTCGGTTTTGACCGATAAGATTAGCACTTCAACAAAAGCCCACGTAGTATTCTAAACATTTCTAACTCGTTCAACTAATCATCGATCAACTCTCAGTATACGCGAATTCTTTCTTCGAATACTGACAAACGAGTTAAAAGACTGATCACACGAATCCCCGAAAGTCAGTCAAGAACCAGAAAATTTTCCCGATTCGCTCATAAAAATCATCGATCAACTTCTTATCATTCATTCTCCAATAATCTTTTATTTTATCAAACCAAATCTCCAAAAATCTCTCGATTTCGATTCCAATGAGACTTTCGAAAATATAAATGACGACTTTTTTTGGTTGTGGCATTGGAGGCACGTCGTGGCTGGCGAGGTGGGCCCAGGGACATTGCTGGCACAATAAATGCGTGCTTGGACACGATCTGTGGGACCCACTTTCGGACAACAACATGTCTGTCACGAACGAGCATGACGAGGAGGTCGGAGAGAGAGGGACTCTAATTAATATTAATATTAAATATTAAATATATTGATTTTATCTTTATATAAAGGCTCTGATTCATTCACTTCCTATCCAATTGCTTCACAAATAGAAAACAAAAAAAATCAAAAAACAAAAAATTCAGTTTAAGCAAAAATGGGAGCTTCGGAGTCTGCGATGAACAAGTCGGTCCACGACTTCACCGTTCAGGTTCAATTTTTATTTATTTCTCGAAAAATAAATTGTTTTTGTTTTTGCTTTTGTTTTTGTTTTTGTTTTTATTTTTATTTTATCTTGGTTTGTGGGTTTTGATTGGGTGGTGCAGGACGTACGGGGCAATGATGTGGACCTGAGCATGTACAGAGACAAGGTGGTTCTGATTGTGAATGTTGCTTCGAAATGGTTTGTTTCTCTTAATGTTTTAGGTTTTTTTGTTTTTGTTTTTATGGGTTTTTGATTTGCTGATGATTTATGGGTTTTTTTAATGTTATTTTTGGATTGAATCGAAAACAGTGGGTTCACAGACAGCAATTACACTCAATTGACTCAGCTCTACAACCAGTACCGTGTTCATGGTATGTATATATATATATATACACCTCAATTTTATGGATACATATATATATATATATTTTGCATACATACAGATAGGGTTGTTCGGTTTTGAACCGAATCGGTCAGTTCGATTATAAATATTGAAATTGAACCGATGAAATTTGGTTTGGTTTGGTTTAGTTTGGTTTTGAAAATGTCGATTTTTGGTTTGAATTCGGTTTTTGTGAACCGGGTCTCATGTAATTCTCACAATTTAGGCTGTCTTGACTTATTATTTGACTTATCTGTTGTGAGTTGGATTTTCTTTGAACCGATTTCGTGGAATTCTTACGCGTTTGACTGATTTTGGATTATTACTTGACTTGTTTTTTTATGGCCCAGTAGTTGTAGGCCTGATTAATAAAGATCGATGGCTTAAAGTGAGCCACATGTTTAAATTTGATAAGTTTCTAGTTCTGTTCGATTTTTTATCCGCTTTTATTTTACAAACCGAACCAATATAACTTAACTACTTTGGTTCTTTTCGGGTCTATGTACATATGAGTTTTTTTTCCTGGATGCTGATAAAGAGGTTAAAAGACTGATAACATAGTTCTCCGAAGGTCGGTCTAAAACAGAAAATATTTGCTGATATAATGTATTTTAATTTCAGGTTTGGAGATATTGGCATTTCCATGCAACCAGTTCATGAAGCAAGAGCCAGGAACAAGTGAGGAGGCTCAACAATTTGCTTGCACCAGATACAAAGCTGAATATCCTATTTTCAAAAAGGTGTTAATTAATTGTCTCTTTCTTTGTTACCAAATCTTTTGATGATTCAAACCCTCATCTCTTGCCCATTTCTTGAATACGACCATATTATGTTCTTGAATACACCAAGATTAGTCCTTAATTAGGGCTGGGCACGGATCTGGAACCGAACTGAACTGACTAGAACCGGATCAGACCGGACTCAATCAATCGAATCTACATTTTGGATACCCAAATTCGGACCCAATAAGTGGGTATTGGTCTGGTTTTGGCCGCGGTTCTACGGTTCGGTTCTCTGTCTACCCAGTTAGACCTAACTGAATGATTAATAGTGAAATTAAGGGCCCGGTTCTATGGTATAGTTGTATAGTTTTGCCTGATTAGATTCAATTAACGTGATATTCATACATTGTTTAATTTATGGTGAAAATTATACACCATTAAACTCTTTTTAGGCTAAAACATAAAATTGAAATACAAAAAATACTAATTAAAACCCCCAAATTCGGTTCGGTTCTGAACCAATTAATTAGCAGTTCTACACTCTTAGAACCGAAACCGAACCGAATTGATTCGATTCTCTATTTTCAGACCAAAATCCGATCCGATACTCACGGTTCTCGATTTTTGGTTCGGATTCGGTTTGCATTCCGGTTCGGTTTCGGTTTTGGGTAAAGAGTGCCCACCCCTGTCATTGACTACAATATTCAATATTCATAAGTTGAAGAGAGAAATTCTTAGTGACTATATTATGTTCTTGAATACACCAAGTGAATTTCGACCGGATTACATAACCAGTATACGTAACGTTAATAAAAAATGAAAACGTAGAACAATAACACAACGTGTATTCCAAATCATACGATTTGGGGGTCCATAAACAATTTTGAACTCGCCAGAGATTCAACAGAGCAGGGGACAAGATCACTAAACTGCTGCCATAGTATCATTCTATAGAGATAAAGAGACGAAAATCCCATAACTCGCTATGACCCGATCGATATCCCCAATCTGACGAAATAAGCGACATGGATCACTAAATTCTCCCCGAACCGAATCCACATTATCTGATTTCATTACAACATGTTTGTATTGACATGCATAGGTGAAAGTCAACGGTCCAGAAGCAGCACCATTGTACAAGTTCCTTAAAGAAAGCAAATCAGGAGTCATGGGTTCGAGGATCAAATGGAACTTCACCAAGTTCTTGGTCGACAAGGACGGCCACGTCATCAACCGCTACAGCACCGCCAAGTCACCTATGTCCTTCGAGGTACTTACACGTATAATCGCGAAATTTATCATTCTCGATCTTGCATGATTACGACACATTATTCTCGTATCACCCTCACGTGTACATAAGCTTAAAATCGGCCAATTCGACAAGAATTTTTAAAATACCGAGACCCAATTTCGTGCAATCATACAATTTAAGTTAATAAAACGATCTAAGAAGAATTTTTCAATTTTCTAAATAAATTGAAATATTACAAATAAATAATTTATACTTATTGATAATTTTTTTTTAAGAATATGAATGTAATAGTTACTAAAACTTTCATGTTTATGTTTATATATTTAGGGATAACGACATTTTGTTACACTTATGTGTAACGAAATGACACTTTCATACTTTAACTATTTTTTTAGTACCATGCCAATCTTTTTGTGACAACCTATGCTAAAATGACTAAAATACCCATGGTTTAAGAAATAAGAATAGTTTTATTTCAATTTGATTTATCAAACCAGATTTGAAATGGTTCAAAATTAGTTTTAGATTTTGGGTCATAATTGTAATTCCATCTTAAATACAAACCAAATTGAAGCATAGATAAACAAAATTGAACCAATTCACCTTATGATTTCTTAAACTAAGGATAGTTTAGGCATTTTAGAGGTAGATTGTCACACAAAAAATTGCCAAGGTACTAAAAAAGAGAAAAGAAATAGTTAGGATATGAAATTGTCATTTCGCTATAGTTAGGTGTAACAAAGTGTCATCATCCATAAATTTTAAATATTCATTCTAATTAATTTTATACATTATAGTTCACATTTTAATGGTGTGTATATAATAATTTATTGTCTCTGATTAATTCTCGGAGACCCGTCGGGCAACTAGCTCCCAGTGTTTTTTAGAATGATTTATATATGTTAAGAGAACATACCCATATTTTTATCCTCTTGTCAATAATTTATAGTAATTAATGTTACTCTTTTTAAAGATATAAATGTAACGAATACTAAAATATTTGTCATAATTGTTTTTCATAGAATAAATCATATTTTTATTAATATATATTGAATTTATTATAGGTATAATGACACTTTATTACATTTAACTATAACGAAATGACACTTTCATTCCCCAACTAATTTTCTCTTATTTAGTGCCTTAACAATTTTTTTGTGACAACCTATGCTAAAATGACTAAAATACCTCTGGTTTAAAAAATCAGAATAAAACTAGTCCATTTTGATTTATCAAACCAGATTTGAAATGGTTCAAATTTAATTTTAGATTTTGGGGCATGATTGTAATTACATCTTAAATATAAACCAAATTGAATCAGAGATAAACAAAAGTGAACCAATTCAATTTAAAGTTTTTTAAATCAAAAGTAATTAAGGTATGAAAGTGTCATTTCGTTATAGTTAAGTGTAACAAAGTTGTCGAGTTTACGACGATAACACCGAAACTTTAGTACACAACCTAAATCTTAACTAACATATTTATTATCTTATGTTCTTGTTAATTAACAGGCCGACATCAAGAAAGCATTGGGATTGTAAGATATTTAAAACCAATCGACTCTCTAATGAGTGAGGCTATAATTATATTTGTTTGTTCCAAGTTTCTTTGTATTCGATCTCGCAGACAGTTTAGAGAAATAGTTGGAACCAACAAGGATGATTATTTATTTATTTTTGTATTTATTCGTATGTTTGGTTGTTGAGGTCATTAATTACATTATTATATGTTTCGTTTCAATTGAATCATTTGTTGTTACATGGAAGGTTCTTGAAAATTCTACGAGCATCGGATCCATTATTTTATTTATTTATTTATTTATTGTGTTCTTGATCTATGAGTCAAATGGGCCACACAAAATGCAAAAGAACCTGCATAATGCAAATCGTGAAGTGATTGATCCTTTGAGGCTATTTTGGATTGTAATGTGATAGATAGAGCCTTTTTGATTTGGACACCACAAAATCTTCCGACACTTTTGATTTTTTTTTCAGTGTTTCAAAAATGTTAGGCGTTAATCAGGTCCGTGAATATTTTAGGGGTCAGCATGGAATTAATCAGGTCCGTGAATATTTTAGGGGTCAGCATGGAATTAGTTGAGAATTAATCAAAAGTTGATTGGGAACTAAGAGTAGGGGTGGACACGGTTATGACCCGAAACGAATTGGGTAGAAGCGATTCGAACCAAACCTATGGTTCGTTAGGCGTTAATCGGGCACGTGAGTATTTTAGGGGTTGATATGAGATTAGTTGAAGATTAATAAAAAATTAATTGAACGGGTGGACACGGTTCTAACCCGGAACGAGCCGGTTTGAAGCGATTCGAACCGAACCCTTGGTTTCTAAGTATACGAGAACCAAACCCATAACTATTGTGCGAGAAACGGTTTGATTTTAGATTCAGATCTGGTTCTACTCGATTGAAATTGATTATATATCGATCTTTAATTCGTGCTTGATTTATTATCCGCTTCTTACTTGCGGATCGGGAAGAGGAAGAATTTTAAGCTTTCTCTTCGCTCAAATTTCCTGCCTCCTCCTGAACTTCTTCTCGATATTTCACGACCAGTTGTTGTCTGAAATTCGAGAATATTTGTCGAGGACGTTTGGGATAAGCTCAAAGAACGAGGGTTTACTACCCGTGGCAATGAAGAAGATGTCATTGCCGAGCTTCAAAAAGCCTGAATCTGTGCATCAGTTTGAGTTTGTTGATCCCTTTTCGAGATCTCGCCTCCTCTCATATTAATACATTTTCTTCGAGCTTGAAAGAGTGATTGTGTGAGAGAGATAATTCAATTCATTTATGCTTTAAGAGCGAGATTGAGACACGTAAGTAGAAGGGATACTGATAGCATGCCCAAAGAGAAACACGTAAGCATGATGATCCGGTTAACCAGCGAGTTTGCACTGTAAGAACCATACATGAACCGAATTTAAACAAATTTCTAATTTTAGGACCGAATCCGACCCATTACCCACGATTTTCAGTTTTTTATTTCGGTTCATCTCAAAACTCGATTCAGTACCAATTTTTAATCTAAAATATTCACCCCTAATTAAAACATTAGTCAGAAATTTATATAACAATGTGCAGTAAATACAGACTTAAGGTCTCTTCTCGGATTGTCACAAGCGGATACACAAATAATATTTTAAATTTATTCAACTAAAAAAATTCCGAAAAATGAAAAATCCATTCACTAAGAAGGTGATATCGTATTTCATTCATTTTTCAACAAATTCCCGACCAGCTCTCATATGATCCATTCTATCTCTGCCCAACTGGCATCTAACGTTTTTTCAGTTCAGACGATCTTTAATTTCCGCCCTTTACCGACATAACACGTGTATGATGCGAGATCGGTGGCTCGGCCAATCTCATCCATACAAATTTGAGCTAGTAAGGTTTAGCTACAAATGTCACATTATGAAACCCTGAAAGTGCCAACACCTCGGACAGCGATACGACGTAGTTTCGTCACATGTAGCAGTGAAAATTAATTTGATTATATATTTGATTGCCGGACTTTGGTGTGCACAGGTCACCGGTCAGTTCATTCCGACAAGGCGCACGTGAACATATTGGTTGGTTAAGGAACATGATTCTTGGAGAGAGTTGACTCTTGGTGATCCCATGATTCTTGGAATCAAATTTATATAAAAACCAACTTTATTATTACATTTTAATTGCTACTTCAAACCCATTTATCTATGATCGTAATTTTTTTTAATATTACGTCACTTTTCTTATATACCCATTTACTTTTGCCGAGTCTCGATCCCTGATCTTGAAACTAGGGAGCGAGCAGTGGCAACCACTAGGTTACGTTCAAACTGGTTTTATGATCCTAATTAAATCATCTGTTTTAAAATTCAAAATCAGATATGAATTTTCTATCGTTTGACTCTTATGTTAGTACTTAACATGTCGTACATAAGTATTCGGCCCAAAATTTTATCGTGCATAATGAATATACACGCGATTATGATATAATTTATTATAATTGTAAAATATTTAGTTTGTGCTCTTCATAATTGAGTTTGAGTTTAACCTGCGAGTCATCTTGTTTACTATTTAAATAATTATAATATCTTTTTTATTAATGTGTTTTGTAAATTTAAATTAATATACAACGAAAGTAAACGAAGAGAATCAAGCCGACTCATACAGTGCATCATGAACTATACATTCTTTTATTTAATATAAAATTTAAATCTTAATAGATAGTTGTGAAAATTAACCAAGCCAAGCTTGACTACTTTTTTTCGAGATGAACTCAAGTTTTGTTGCATATGTTGGAGCCTAACACTTTTTCACCTAACCTTAAACATATTTTTCATGAGCCATGCCAAACTGAAACTCGCCCTGCCAAACTTAAACTCGACTTTGCTCGTTTACATTCGTAAAGGCAGTGGCGGATCCATAAATTATTTAATGGGGAAATTTTTTCATACTAAATTTTTAAAATTTTAATAAATAACATAATTAAATAAAAACAAAAGTACAAATATAAATTAAAAATAAAAATAAAAATAAAAATAAAAAATAAAAAATAAAAAATGGTATAAATTGAATGAACAATAAGTTTCTACTCTTCCAAGACCCAACCAACGTTAGAAAAAGCCCAAACCCATTACCACATTATTATTTTCTTTAGAATGTGTGAATAACAGGACTTGAACCCATGACATTATATATCTAATGTTTACATATATTACGATTTAAGAGCGGCTAAGTGCAATTTTCGAACAAAAATCTACATTAAAATTTTCTAGGTTAAAAAATGACACAAACCCACATCTGACTATCAGTATTGCTAAAACTGAAAATCGGTCCAACACTCGGTTTCGCCAAATATCAGAAACTTTTAGAACACTCCTGAGTAATGTCATTGCCACACAGTATTGCATGACTATTGACTACTCAGTTTGATCAACACACATAAACTAAACCCAAACACCATAAAAGAAACAAAACATGATTGACCCACAAAAATGGAGGAGTTGATGGCAAGTCCTATTCCAATAGACAATCATATAGCTGAGCCATTGTCATGACCTTCTCACTTGAGCTAGTAAGTTCCTACACATTTTAATTCATGTCTCACACACACCACAAGTCTAGTACATGTTCTCAACCTCAAAAGCTCCCTATTTAAAGACCCTTTAAGCCCCAAACAGTCCTTCAACCCACAAACACAAAAAAAAGGTACAAGAAATGGCACAATCAAGCTCTTTACTGCCGAGGAGCTTCAAGCTCCGGCCGTTGCGCAGGTGCTCGAGGCACGTCAGAGAGCAGAGGGCTCGTCTTTACGTCATATGGAGGTGCACGATGATTCTACTATGCTCGCACGACTAGACCGGGGCGTTTTTTTGTTGTATATTTTTAGTTTTAGCGACCAGGACAAGGGTTTGATGTCTATTTAGAGTAGTGTAGGCTTAAAGTTTGTGACAAATTGCCTCACTTTCGTGTTTCGATTCAGTTTCGCAAATTGGTCTCTCGTCCAGGTTCACGATTGCAAGTATATTTCATCCAGAAAACTGCAAAAACGTGCCCTACAGTATGACATTTTTGCAAGAAGATGTTGTGTTGTTTGCATTTTTGCGCAAAATATGTATTTTATAACAATAATGAAATTGACCCTGAAATTAAGAATTATTTTTTCAAATAATTTTTAATTTCAGGGGCAATTTCATCATTGTTATAAACATGCAAACAACGCTAAACCTTTTTACAAAAGTGTCATACTATAGAGAACCTTTTTGCAATTTTTCCTATTTTATAATAGCTCGAGAATTACGGATCTGAACAGAAAGCTAACCTTAAACTCAACAAATTATTGCAAGTTGTTCATACGTTCGTAAAATGTAAGCTTGCTCAGTCAAGAACCCAAAATCTAGCTCGAATCCTGCACGACATCAATTTATGCTTCTTGCGAAGAATTAGAATTAACACGACATAAACTACTTATAAAACGAATGAGAACACAATTAGCGCTGCAACAATTGATAATGAGAGTTTATATACACATTGCACTCTAGGCCCAATAGGCTAGTCTTTTGGGTCAAAGGTGGGCTCTAATGTGTATGTGGGCTTTTTCTTGGGTGCTCCTCCTAGGTATGGCCCGGATCTCCCCAACAGTCAGTTGCTGGTTTTTAAAATTTAAAGTATGATCGATGGCATTTTCGTCTTTTTACTTAAAATTTTAACAGAAAATCTAATTGCTAAGTGTCTATTTTCAATTCTTGAGTGTAGCTAGGTGTTCAGTTTAAAAGTTGGGGATAGTTATGTGCATTTTGGGTACAATTAAAAAATAGAAATCGACCTAGTCTCCGACTATTCTTTGCCTAAGCTCCGACTTACGTATTCAAAGGCCATGTCCGACTGAATGGCGACTACCGATCTATGCAACACTACTATTGGCTATAGCACACTCTCTATTTCAAATAAATCTCTCTCATTTTCTGGAGTGGCTCTCGCGTCTCTTGGTATCGATCGCCGGAACCGTTGCCGCCGGCGATTCTCCGACATCTCTCCGGCAATCCCTTCTCGCCTTCGAAACAGAGGTACGGTTCTTTCTCTTTGCTCCAGGCAATGATCTTCAAGCTCTCCACTTTCCTCCATGCCCTGAAACTCAGATCGATCTCTTCCAGACCCATCTCGAGCCTCAGAGTGGAATGGCGAAAGGACCCGAAGCTCGACCAGGCCATCGCCAACGACCAGAGCTACAAGCTCTGCTCTCGCGTCGTCAACGAGGTCCTCAACGAGCCCGGCCGCGCCATCGCCGTCCGCTACCTCGAGAACCGCCGCGAGCGCCTCCGCCTCAGCGTCAGAGCCACCACCTTCCTCGCCCAAAACCCATTTCTCTTCGAGACCTATCGCGATCGGATCAAGCCCAGATCCGATCCCGTCCCCTTTATTCGACCCAGCGATCGGCTGAATCGGTTCTTGGACGAGGAGAGGAGGGTTCTGGGATCGAACGAGGCTTTGCTGGTGGAGAGGCTGTGCAAGTTGTTGATGATGGCGGAGAATAGGGTTTTGAGCGCCGAGAAATTGATCGAAGTGAAGAGGGTTTTTGGGTTTCCGAACGATTTGATGGTCGATTTGGTCCCGAGATACCCAGAATACTTCAGATTGATCGGGTGTCCTGGCGATGGGAAGAGGAATTCGTATCTGGAATTGGTTTCCTGGAACCCTAATTTTGCGAAATCAGTGATTCAGCAGAGAGCCGAGGAGGAGGAGAGGGTCACTGGAATTAGGGTTAGGGCTAGTTTCAATGTGAAGCTCCCAAAGGGTTTTTACCTCAAGAAGGAGATGAGGGAGTGGACTAGGGATTGGATGGAGCTTGATTACATATCACCATACGAAAACGTGTCGGGTCTCGACCCGGCTTCGAGGGAGATGGAGAAGTGGAGGGTTGGAGTTTTACACGAGCTGCTGTCCCTTTCGCTGCACAAGAGGGTTGCGGTCCCGCTGTTGGGGAAATTTGGGGAGGAGTTCAGATTCTCCAACGATTTCTCCACCGCGTTCACTAGGCATCCGGGGATATTCTACTTGTCGCGGAAAGGGTTGATCAAGACTGCAATGCTGAGAGAAGCGTATAAGGGCGATCAGCTGATTGATCGGGACCCTTTGCTCGAGATCAAAGATAAGTTTGTCGCGTTGTTGGAGGAGGGATGGAGAGTGAGGGTGGAGGAGCTGAGGGTGCGCAAGGAGAAGATTGAGAAGGAAAGAGAAATCGCGGCGTTGAAGAACAAAGAGTTGGAAGAGGAAAAATGCTCGAGTTTGGTTTGAAACAGACAAACTTGCCCTGCAGGTGAATCTATTCATGAAACATGTTCTAATTCGGTTTTACAATTGTTGCTGATGTCAAATTAATATCTGTTCAGAAAATTGATTGTGAAGTGGCTTTATGTAGAAACAACCTATGAATTTGAGAGCGAAATGCACAAGAAGATTGAAAAGGAAAGAGAAATCGCGGCGTTGAAGAAAGAGAGTTGGAAGAGCAAAAATGCTCGAGTTGGGTTTGAAACAGGCAAATTTGGCTTGGAGGTAAATTTAATCATGAAACATGTTGTAATTTGGTTTTACAATTGTTGCTGATATCAAATTTGAAAATTTCTGTTCAGAAATCAATTATGAACTGGATTCATGTAGAAACAACCTATGAATATATCAAATACATGTTAAGGTTGTTGAAGTTGCTGATTATCATGTGTAATTTCAATTTTCACTTTCATGTCATGTAGTAGTGGCCTTTTCACATTGCTGGTATTGGTTAGGTTGCTTTTGTTGTGTTCTATATAGCACACTTTCTATCATGGGTTCATAGTTATGCCAAAATCATGCAGAGTATGTTCTCAAGTTACATGACTTTTAGTGGAAGTAGATTTTGAGATATAATTTTAAATTTTCCGTTCATATAGATGCACCCCTTTTCAGTTTTGTGGAAATACCGAAGCCAAGTTCTATACAATGAAGTTATAGGAAGAGATTCATCTAATTATACTATTTATTTCAGAAGTAACCGTTAATAGCTGTTGTTATGAGAAACAAGATTGTGAGGGCGTTAGAGCTCAAGAAAATGGCAAATGGGTTATTTATGAAATTTGGGTAGTGGAAGTACAGTGCTTAGGTTCTGCATATTATTATCTTGGAGTTCACTAGGATCGGGTAGTGCTTGTTCAATTAGGACTAATGTTTATGTCATGAAATACTTTTGCTCACTGAATGATGAAAAGAGCGAGAGAAATGTAATGACGACTGATTGATGCACATGGCTCCTATTTTGGCGATCTCTAGGTCAAAATCTTACTCTCCAGCCCTCCAGAGTTTTTTCCGTCTTCTTGAATCAAGTTTCGATTTCTGACCTTATTCTTGCTTCTCTGAAATTAACAGTTGCAGCGGGAGATGCAGATTAGTGATGTAGCGGCTGTCGTGAGCTCAGAATCCTAACCAGTAAGTCTTCATTCCCGAGCTTTGTGCCGATGATATTTCTTCTGCTACTCGTATTCAACGTTCTAGAAAAACGCTAGGCGCTAGTCGGGCAGATAGGGACGCCGATAATTAATTGGATTTGTATCTTGCTATTTTCTAAAATTTATTAAATAGTTTATCATATATACAATTACAATTTGTATATAAAAATTAATTATTAATATTTAGGATATAAAAATATAACATTTGTTTCATTCACGCTTATGTATAAATTATTTTAGTTTTTCACATTTTATCGACTATTTTTTTTTTAAAAAAATAGCCTGTATCCACCTAGATTCGCTTGATTAGATGAAATCGGGTCGGCGTTCTAAAATGGCCGCCTAGGCCGAGTTTTAGAACATTGCTCGCATTATTAATTTTTTCCTGCTTGTGTACTGTAGTAGGAATGTTACCTAACAATTTTGTCACACTTAATGTATGAGACAACCTTATAAGCAATTTCAGAAACTCAAAACTGCTACATTACATCTACCTATCAACTATATGTCCTTTACATAGTTAGAGTTTTGCTGTTGATTTTTCAAATACACACAAAGGTTATGAATCCAAAACTGTATATATAGAAGTTGTGCAGTAGTTATTACTCCAAAATCACTCTTCCCTTGTTTTTTTTATAGAGGATGAGAATTCTCCCATTGACGCTCTTGCCCGTGTTTTTAGTCCTGGTCGTGGAGAGCCAGATAAGCAGGCCGCCACCTATGCGGCCCCGCCCGCTCTGCCTCTCCCAGTTTGCCCTGGCGAACCATGCCTGCTCGCTGCTTCCCTACAGGGCGGAGCATCGCGACTATGATGCTCCTCCCTCGCCGCCCCCTCCGGGAAGCAAGATCTTGGAGGGGATGGCCCACCACCACCAGCACCAGCACCAGCACCAGCACCACCGTCATTCTACCCCTGGCCGCCAGAGCCAGAACGAGCGCAGGCACGGGGAGACGCCGGTGGAGGACTGCTGCCGGTGGCTGATGGCCGTGGACGACGAGTGCGTCTGCGAGGTGCTGCTCCGCCTCCCGATCTTCCTGGCGCGGCCGCTCCATCAGTACAGTGTCACGATCGACGATTCTTGCAGTATTACTTACATATGTGGGGGGAGAATATAAGGATGTTACATTTTCTTCATTTTCAATAGAAGTTAGAGTCCAAATCTCGGTACACAACTTGCTGATAAAAAAAAGAACCACCTCGGAAACTGGAGACTGAAGAAGAAAGACAGTGAAAACATGGTATTGTTGCTGCTTTTTTTTTGGTTTGTATTTTTGTCATGAGAGTGTCTGGTTTGGTCTTGTAAGGTCTCTCTGTCCGATACATTGTTGATTCTTGCTACTAATTATTTTTCTGGTTTTTATTGTTCTCACTTGTGTGATCTATTACTTGGGCTGTCCATATTTTAGCATAACCGAACAGGGAATCGCGTCGAACCAGACTCGACAAATGAAAATCATAGATAATGGTTTGGTTACGGTTTAGTTCTTAAGTAAACCATTGAATTTTAGTTTGCATAATACAAAATAAGCTATTAACAAGAAAAACGAACTGAAATTGAGATGACATGTGTCACTCCTATAGACATCGACTCACTTCTTTAGGCGCTTATCTAATTATAAGTAGTTGAATGAATAAAAAAATCGAGTTTAAATATATTTAACTATATGCAGTTGAATGAATAAAAATTGAGCTTAAATAAAATATTTGAATATAAAACATGCAACAAATGATAGATTGAAGATTAGTATCGACCATTCAGTTAGTTCAGTTAACTGTGGTTTAATTATTTGATTTTGTCTTTACGGATCCCATTGAAAAAATTGTTTTCCTTTATATAGATTGTTATTATTTAAGATTGTAAGCTAGTCGAGTCGAGTTTAATTTTATTTTGTCGAGATTTTGTTAGAAAAGTGTTTGGTTCAGACAACCGATTACTACTACTAATTAATTAATTAATTTAAAATTTTTAATTAATCATCGAGTTTTTTTAAAAATTGTATCTATCTGACTAACATGTAACATTTTTTAACACTTTTCTCATCCCAAAAACACCGTTAATTAGGCTAAATATAATCATTTTATTTATTTATTTATTTTGTCTTGTATCGAATTCGTCACATTATCTTAAAATATCAAAGATTCAAATTCATGTTTATTTCCTATTTACGTGTGTAATTGTCAAGATTGATGTGAACGTAATGTATATAACGTGCAAATTACGTAGACCATTTTCGCATGCACTTCGATTTCAATGATTCCAAAATTTTAATGAAAGCTTCATTGATCTTTTCACTTCTTTCGAATTAATTTTAATATGTCCTATCAACCAAAATCTGCGGCCGCGTGATCAATAGGAAGGTTTTGGGTGGTTTTGTGATGCCATATTCGATTGATTTGATGATAATGCAATGATATAAATCACTTTTGGGCTTGATTTGATGTCACTTATATCAAATTTCATCGCATCGTGCAGCGTGATCTATATTACGGATCTCTCGTTCTCGAGAATTCAGTTTACGTACGAACGGAAATATTTAAAAATGTGTTTGTAATCTGAGTTTTTACCATTAGATTGAACGGTCGAGCTTTTAGTTACTTGATTAGGTGAATTTTAGTCGTTATCTCTAAAGTTGCAGTTGGACGGGTTTGACGATGATGCAACTATGAAAATCCTTTCTGGGTTTGATTTGATGTCACTTATTTCAACTTTTGTTGCAATGTGCAGTGTGATTTGTATTACATATCTTGTTTTTAAGGATTTAGTTTACGACGGAATTTAAGCATGTAATCATAATTTGATTTTTTACTAACAAATTGATCGATCGAGCGCTTAAATATTTGATCAAGTAAATTTTAGTCGCTCTCTAGAGTTGTAGTTGGGTTGATTTGACGAGATTGCAACGAGAAAAATCTACTTTGAGTTTGATTTGATGCCACTTACGTCAAAGTTTCATTACAACATGCAGTGTGATTTTTATTTACACTTGATTGAATATCGCTCTTAAAAACTGTTTTTTAACCGTGTCTCTGTAATTTGAATTATGACCAGTAAATTGAAAATTGAGTAGTTTCATATTAATTTAATCAAATAAATTTTAATCTATCTCAAAAACCATAATTTGAAAGGATTGATGATAATGCAACGAGGAAAATCACTTTTAGGTTTGATTTGATGTCACGTATCAAAATTCATTACAATATGTAGTGTAATTTGTACATGCACTGAATCAAATATTGTTTCAAGAAAACTTTGCGTTTAAATTTAATAATGTCCATGTAATTCGAATTTCGACTATCAGAATGAATAATTAAACATCAAATTAATCAATCGAGTAAATTTTAATTTCTCTTCAGAACCCTATAATTTTCTTGATTCGATGACAATGCAGTGCGAAAAATTATTTTTACCCTCGATTTGATGCCACCTGTATCAAAATATGTTATTTCTGTCATCGCTAATTAGTAATTATTCTTTTCTACGATTAAATCTGATTAATAGTGCAGCGTGACTCGAATTTCTACCATCAGATTAAAGAATCGAGCAGTTGACTACTTAATAATGAAACAAGTTTTTATAGCTCTCTATGAAACCAAATTCTCACAAGGCCAAGTCATTTTCAGAAGCCATTTTCAGAACAAATATGATTCTGATTATATATGCAATACATGAACTGTGTCTTTATTTTGTCTTTTGGTAGTGTTATGGGCCATTATCATATTTGAAGCTATCACCATAGACACAACTGGAAATTCCCATGAACATGTTTGTGAAGAATATTAGAAGAAGAAAATGTGAAAAGCTCAATAGTGGATAGAGAGATATTATAAGTGTAGAGAATTGTTGACCTTGCACATAAATACAAATTGGGAGGTCCATTTTGGGCACTATTTACTTTCACTGCATGACATGAAGTGTCCATAATATTATCTTCAACTTATTTGAAAATAACTGTCTAGACGATCTTTAAACTATTGTAAAAACAATCGCCTAAAATGGTATATTTTTAAAAAATATAATAATATGAGATAATGACACTTTGATACACCTAACTGTAGCGAAATGACACTTTCATACCCTAACTATTTTTCTCTCGTTTTCAGTACCCTAACAATTTTTTTTAACAACCTACCTCTAAAATGTCTAAACTACCCTTGGTGTAAGAAACTATAAATTGAATTGGTTCAATTTTTTTATCTTTGGTTCAATATGATTTTTACTTAAGATGCAAATACAATTATGCCCGAAAATATAAAATTAAATTTGAACTATTTCAAATATGGTTTGATAAATCATACTGAGACTAGTTTTATTTTGATTTCTTAAATCAGGGTATTTTAGTCATTTTAGCATAAATTGTCACAAAAAGTTTGTTAGAGTATTAAAAAGAGACAAAAATAGTTAGGGTATGAAAGTGTCATTTCGCAAAATGTAACAAAGTTTTATTATCCTAATAATATTGCAATGTAATAAGATATTAAGATATTCCTAATTCATAAATTATTTAAATTTTGTTATCTTTGTTTAATTTGGATATAGACCTATGATTGATTGATTGATTAAGGAAATATTTAGATTAATAATATTATACTGCATTAACATTTTTTTTCCAGTATCTGAAATGTGAACCCATCATTTTCTATCAATTCATAAGTCATCCGAACGTTATTATATTTGGTTTTTATTTGAAAACAGTTATCCAAACCGAACGGTCGATTATGATAACATTTTATTTCATCTGCATATTTATGATCCATTGTCTGAATCGGTCGTTCTCAGCCAATTCATGAACCAAATAAAACGTTATTCTTATTTCACTTTGTGTCGCGATCCGAATCCAACTGGCCTTTAACACTATGTGTTGGTGGCTAGCTGCAAAGCAAATACAACTCATTTTGTGTTTGTGAATCTTGACATGGGTACAATAATTATTTGCACCATGTACCTGATGATAACTATGAAAGTACACAAGAAAAAAAACACTTGATTTGATGATTTTAAAGTTTAGGTTTGATGCCAAAAAAATTACATCAAATGGCACTTATAGGGGAAGGATTCGAGCATCGGATGTAACAAAAGATGGAGAAAAAAGAGCAAGCACCATATTGTTCATGATCACTTACAGTTCACATAAGAAAAAAAAACAGAAACCTAAAAAAGAACAAGAACCTTCATGGGTTTGGCTCTTCTTTTTTAAGGATGTCCTATGTTATTATCATGTCGGTACGTAGTATAAATGAGTCGAATCAAATCCAATTTTGTAAAAATTCGAGTTGAAGACGATTTATGTGAGTAACTCAAAATAAATAAATAAATAAATACAAAATCAACTCTACTCGATTCGATAAGCTTGTTTTTGTTGTATATATATATAAAAATTAAACATATATTTTAACTGTATAAAATAAAATCAAAAAATAATTAATTAATTATCAAACAAAACAACCAACAAGTTTGCTTATATAATTAAGCTCAATTCAAGAGAATAAATAACAAACTCGAATTTAACTCGATTTAATCTATTACATTTATCTGTATTAATTTATTAATTTTAATTATATTACATAAAATATATAATTGATTAAATATCAAACAAGATTCGAAAGAAAGTCAACTTTGAAGTTCACTCCACACGCCCATGCTGAAATTGACTTCATATGTTTTGCAACATTTGGAAAATTGTTCTCACATGAGTACAATACACAGAAGCAGATGCTATGTATTGGTGGTGGTGGGTTTGAGGATTGATATAGAATATGAATATATGTACATATAATTGTTGCAAAACTATGGGTTTTAGTTGCTATTTTTGTGTGCTAATATATATACATGTATCTATCATGAGGGAGCTCTACATGATGTGATAGGGAATATTAGTAAATTAAATTAATTAAAAAAAATATGTATTGGAGGATGAGCTAATCATCAATACGTATCTTGTCTCTGATGGGGACACCGCAACGGTTTGAGTCTCACATTATTAATGGAGTGGTCCAGATTTTGAACTCCGTTGTGAACAGGGTAGAAAATGATTAAATGTTAGATTTATGATATGGTGTAATTCAAAAAAAATATGTATCTTAATTTTTCTGTAATTAGTTGAATATCATGATAGTTCGTTTACTGAAAAATAAATAAAACTATGTATATTTTGAATGGATATTATTTAAATTCAAATTACTCGTAAAAATTAAGTATCAATCGCAATCGTTAAGCCGATAAGATAAAATCGTATGATTAAATATCTCACTTAATTAAATATATAATTTAGGTAAACTTAAATTATATTTATTTAAATATGACGTTTTTTTACTCTCGTTCTTTCATTTTATTATTTCAACAATTAAGATTGACTCTTACTGTGATATATTTAATTTTCATCAGTTATATATTAAATTAAATTTTATTAAAATAAAACTAGATTCGAATGGATATTTACTTTTTGTAAACCTATTTATGAAAATAAATATTTAATCATTCACCTAAAGAAGAGCTCAAAAACATCACCATCAATATCCTCCCTCCTCCATCCCATGGTTTAATTTATTTTATTAGATAAAGGGCTTTTTGTTTGGATGAAGAATTGTTAATCATATCTTCTCAAGTGATAAAAGCACCCAAATTCATAAATAAAAAATCACTAATATATGGTTTTTTTAAAACAAATTGCTATGGTCTTCCTTGTACTCATTATGAGGCAACCATTTATTTATGGATTATATAAATGGTTCCATGATGACCCTTTGGGGTCCTTGAGAGTCCACACAATTTCTCAAGGTTCTTTTTGAGAAAATTGATAAAAGAAAGTAATTATATAAAAATTATCAAATATGAAGAAAAAAATAATAATTCGCTGACATTTACAACGTCGTAATATAAATAATGTATATAAAAATATTGATTGATTGATTTAGCATATGTTTGAGTCTGAACAATGAGACGAGAGTTTTAAAATTTTATAATAATTTATATAGTTTTTAAATTATATATTTTTATATTTAATTGGGTGAATTTCACATGACTCCCTTTAACTATACGCGTGTCTCACATGCTCCCTTAATTATAAAATCAATTTGTGAGATGCCTTAACTATTCAAAAATCCCACTTTACCTTTTTTGTTGATTTTTTTCAAAAATCTGTTAAGTTTTTTTTTGTGAAATGACGAAAATACTCTTGTATCTGAAAAATTAAAATAAATAAATAAATAAATATGATTTTGAACCTTTTTTTTCTATTTTCTTTTACAAAAACAAAGAATAAAAAATTATTTTAGTATTAATTTTTTTTAAAAAATATTTATAAAAATTAATTAAAAAAAAGATGTTTGAAAATAATTTTTTTACTATTAACAAAATTTTATTCTTTATTTTGTACAACGATAAAATTAGAAAAAAAAAGTTCAAAATCATTTTTATTTATTTATTTTAATTTGTCAGATACAAGGGTATTTTCGTCTTTTCACAAAAAATTAACATAATTTTGAAAAAAGTCAACAGAAATAGGTAAAGTGAGATTTTTGGATAGTTAAGGCACTTCACAGAATAATTTTGTAGTTAAGGGGCATGTGAAACACGCATAAAATTTACCCTATTTAATTTTATGAGTGTGAATGTGAAGAATGAGACAAGGTTCTAAAATTTTGTAAGAATTTGTATTTGAAAAGATTATCTTTTCATTTGTAATTCAAAAAAATTGGAATAATAATAATTGATCTTTGATAAATAAACTATGTGATTAATCATTATGTAGTACCATGTTTGAAAAATAAAATAATAATAATATGTGTCTTAACAAAGTGATGTGACAATTGATAAGTAATTTACAATTAAAATAGCTAATTTTAAATGAATAAAACTTGTCACGCCTGATAGTGATACTTTAATTCTCATTTCAATTTATGGAATGAACATTTATATATTTATTTATGTGCCCTTATTTAAAATAAAATAAAATGGAGGAATATATTAAAATCCAACTAGGCTTGGGGTAGGACCCACTAGACCACCCATTAAATACCAAACCCACTTCACACTCTTGACTTCACTTGTGTTTCTCTATCTTGTGTGTTCCTCTGCAACTCCTTCACCAATATCTTCCTTAATTTTACTGTTCCTTAAATCTCTTGTCTTTAAATTTGTTGTTTTTTATTTTATTTTATAATTTTGTGTAATCATTACTGTTCGGACAAATCTAAGCCCCCACGTGCGCGTGCGCCACGCCGCAATCGCCGCCGCCGCCGCCAATTGACTCTTCTGGGTCTCTATCAAGCAGAGGTACGTTTCGTGTTTGTGTTCTTTCTATAAATAGAAAGTTTTCGGACAACCTCGTCACGTTTCGGGGAGTCCTAAGATTTTTCCTGTTTCTTGTCGGGACAGATGGGAATTTCGATCCTCTGCAAGCAGGCGCAGCCTATGCTGGAGTTCTCGCCCGGAAGCCGGTTGAGGATCGACCGGCTGAGCCGGTCTTGGAACAAGAAGAAGGACAAGGTGGTTTTCGTGATGGGCGCGACCGGAACCGGGAAATCCCGGCTCTCGGTGGACCTGGCCGGCCGGTTCCCGGTCGAGATCGTGAATTCGGACAAAATTCAGGTGTACAAAGGGCTCGACGTGGTCACGAACAAGATCTCCGACGAGGAGCAATGCGGCGTGCCGCACCACCTCCTCGGTTTCGCCGAACCGGACGTCGAATTCACCGCGGCCGACTTCTGCGACGCGGCTCTGCTGTCGGTTCAGAGCATAATCGCCCGCGACAAGGTCCCGGTCATCGTCGGGGGATCCAATTCGTACATCGAGGCCCTCGTCGACGGGCCCGAAACCCGGTTCGGTTCCCGGTTCGACTGCTGCTTCCTCTGGGTCGACGTCTCCATCCCGGTTCTCCACGAATTCGTCTCCGACCGGGTGGACCGGATGGTCGAGCTGGGGATGGTCGAGGAGGCCGAGCAATTATTCGACCCGGACCGGGACTACGATCACGGGATCCGGAAAGCGATCGGGCTGCCCGAATTCGACGCCTACTTCAGGTCCAAAACGACGTCGTCCGACCAAACCACCCGATCCGAGCTCCTCCGGGAGGCGATCGCCGCCGTGAAGGAGAACACGCGGCGCCTCGCGTGCCGACAATGGGACAAAATCTACAGACTGAAGAACTCGAAAAAATGGAAGATTCAGAGACTCGACGCTACAGAGGCGTTCCGGCGACGGGGGAGGGAGGCGAGGGAGGAGGCATGGCGAGAAGCGGTGGAGGGTCCCGCCGCCAAAATCACCACGAAATTTCTCTACGATTTGTCCCCATCAGAACAGGTTGCCGGAATCAGGGTTCCGACAACCATTGGAGCCGCCTTGGCGGCTGCCACGTACTGAGGACTAAAAATAATATGTCAGAAATAATTAAGAGCGGCCAATAAAAAATATCATCAGTTTTTTGACAAAAAATCCAATAAAAATTGGAGTCATTTTTTTTCGTTTTTTTTCTGAAAAATCTTTTCTCCTTTAAATATGATTGAAGAGGGTTGTAATTTATGTTTCACTTCTATAATGTTATAAAAATCATATTCCAATCACTATAGTTTATATATTTGATATTATTCATATAATTAACATTAATAATGTTGATTAATTTAAAAACACATGTATTGAATTTAGAGAACTTTAATCAACAAGTAAAATTATAGCTGAATAATTTGAAGACCGCCAAGATTCGTAGATCTGAAAACCGCCAAGTTCACCAAGAAATTTTACAACGATTTGTCTCCATTAGTGCAGGTTGCAGAAATCAGGGTTCTGACAATGATTGGAGCCGCCTTGACGACTGCTACGTACTAAGGACTCAAAATGATATAAATTCTCACCTTGTCTATCACGCGGATCATCAAATTTTTAACAGAAATTCAACAAAAATTGGAGTCAATTTTTTTCTACTTTAAATATGATTGAAGTGAGTTGTAATTCACGTTCACTTTTAGAATGTTTATTTATAAAAAGCATATTTCAATCATATAGTTCATAATATTTGAAATCATTCATATAATAACAATAGTTGTTGATTTAAATTAAAAATAAATCATGTGCATACATATGCACGTCGCCGTGAAGCCATGTCGCTATAAAACTCGTTGGAGAAGACACTCCAATGTTCATATTTAATTCTTGAGATTTTTTTTTCACCTGTGGACATTTTAGATATTTCCTTCATTTAAGTAGTCACATGTATGCACATGATTTATTTTTTTCCGATACTTGTGAGGGTTCAATCAGATTTCGTTTCGACACCTCTAACCCATACTTTAATATTCCATAATTTATCGAAGTGGGTTATTTATATTTGTTAAAAACTTATGTTTTGTGTTGGTTTTCATAAAATAATTTCACTGATGTAAATTAGACATATATTATCTGACTTATTGTATGTTAAATTTGAGAGGAACAGCATATGTATATATAGTGGCTTCCATGTAAATAAAAAAATATTTTTAAAATTCAAATGTGAATTAGTAATCTCTTCAAAAATCAAAATAAAAAATCTATTCCAAACTCCAATTTAATTCTTACATTTTTTAAAATTACAATATCGTCTCTAATTACTCATATACATATTTTTATTCGATTCCACGTCTGACGTTCGAATTCCTAAATTCATTCATGTCAGGGGCAAGTACATACCCTACCAGACCAGACCTAATTGATTTTAACAATTCAATTATTATTCAATTACCCATATATTTAAAAATCACAATATCGTCCATACATTTTTGTTATTAAAAATTACAATATTACCTTTAACTACCCATATTTATTTTTTCTATTCGACACCACATCTGATGTTCAAATTTCTAAATTCTTTTATGTCAGGGAGCAAGTACATGCCCATCAGCCCAGACTCGGTTGATTTTAACCTTTTTAAGTATTATTCAATTTAATTATATTATTTATTACAAAAAAATTCAGATGCCCTATGTCTTAAATTTTATAAAATAAATTTCGATTAATATGTGGTCGATGTACATTGATTGACTTATTGGTACAATGATTCTTTCACTACAATCATAAATATTCTCCTTCCGGCGGCGGCGACGGGCCACCGCATATATTGTCCGTACACGTCAACGCTTTGACTTTTATCATTGGGCTTTTCTGGGCCCACCACGAGCTCATTAGCGCTCAAGCCAACGCCACTTTTCGCATGCCTAATCATTTTTTTATTCTTTCTATTTTAATAATACAAATAGATACTTAGAAAATTAATTAATTAAATAGTAATTAGTTTACTCCAAGATATTGCACGAATGGAATCATTAGCTTTCGGTGCTTCAACTAAATTAATGATTAGAGTCCAATATAAGTTTGTCACTATTTAAATTCAAAAGGGTATCGAATTTAATTAATCCATTATTAATAAGATAATTACGCATCGGCCGCATAAAATTATCTATCACTTCTAGAATTTACTTTTTTCTCACTCAACTATCATTTCTCTTTACAAAGATAAATCGGTTATAAAATGACCGAAATAACCTAATTTCATTTATGATATCGTGCATTGAAATAAGGTTGTAAGAGGGTAAGTTTTATTATTTTGTATTTATTACGAATGTATTATCAGAATACTTATTATTATTATTATTATTATTGAGATAATACTTCTTGAAAAATATATAAAATGCTTAAAATTATTTTATGTTATATACCTATTGAATACTTAAAGTGATTGTTTATTTAATTGGGGTAAAAATGAAGAGTATATATATTATTATTATTTTAAGTTAAGGTGAGCTTAGTTACCTGTAGTTTTGATAATTTTAGGGGTAAAAAATGCATGTGAGTATTCTGAATAAAACTCAAGTTTTGAGTCGAGAGGAGAATTCATAAATTGATTCAAGTCATAAGATGCGTTGAGTTTGTTCGATTTTCTTTAGAATAATGTGTGATTATAAACAATAATTTTTATCTCGTTGTAATTTGATTAAAATATATTATTTACAACGGAGGCTAGATTATCCTTTTCGAACATTCAATGTGTGCGATAAATTATTTTTTGTCAATAAAAATAGTCAACTTGTCACTAAAGTAATGGTTTGTTGTAATTAAAAACAACATCCACTAAGAGGGTCCATTTTATTCAATTTGTCCTTTTATCAATGAAGATTATTTAGTTTAATGCTTAAAATTATGAGCCATTAGTTAAGTTTTCTCTAAGATATGATTAACTAACTCTTAACTATATTTTTTATGTGGTGTAGTGACTTATATGCGTTAGTTATTTAATAGTGGACTAAAAGTGATTCCAAGCATAGTTCAAGTTTGACCTTGACCCAAAGTCAATGACATAAATGCCTAAACATATTTTTAAGACATTTTTTTGTCAAATCAACACAAATGTATTAAAGTAAACATAAAAATGATTATACATGAATGATGTTGATATGAATTTCATAACATTTTCTGATATTTTACGATCATTGATAAAAGGACGTCATTTTTCTAAACTTTTTTATAGTTATTGAAGCCGTTGAAGCAGCTATTAGACCGGCCACTCTTTCGTCAATTTACAATGACAGAAAATAAACTCGTATTAATCAGTCGAATTTATCTAAAAAGTAATATTAATCTAAAAAATGAGACTATTATTATTTATTAATTTGCATTGTCTTGTATGATATGAAACCTAGACGCTATTTGCGAAAACGAAGGAAGTCAAAATATATTTTTCCTTATTTTTTAAGAGTCAACTCAAAAAGAAAGATGGGTTCAAAAATTATGCATTAATAAAATCAGGCTCAATTGCAAAATAAAAATGATATGCATTATATTAACATGTAATCTACCATATCAATATTATTGATATTTGACCCTATGAAATATGGAATTTAATTGTATAAAAAATAATTGAACAAAATGCACCAATAAGTCTCACTCAAGAACCACTATCATATGCTCAAAACCCATCTACAAAAATGCTCTAATGGACCCACCATGAAGACCCAAATATCACAATTAATATTAATATACAACAAATTTAAACAAAAATAGATTTATTCTTTTAGTACGGACACAAAGCCATTGTTTATTAGTATATTTGAAAAAAATAAACAATTCCCACTTTTGACTTAATAGAAGGTTTGGAATTCGAATCTTAATCATGAAATAAATAATTAAATACGCAAAAGCAAATAAAAATAGTACCCAACTTGACATATGTTATATAAAATCCATTCTTATTTATAATGTCCAAAATATCAATAGGTTACGAGCACAACAATGGTTACTTGTCTTTTATGTTACCTTTGTTCCTATTCCAACACACTATGTTAGTTATCGGATCTTTCGAAAGATTACATTATTTTGAGTGCAAAATTTCATTGCGTTTTGAGATAATTTATTCTATTAGAGTTACGCTGTATACATGTTTATTATGAAATGATTTTTTTATTCATCACAATTTACTCAAATGATTGGCTTCTCGATCTTTAAAAATAGAAGACATAAAAATACGTAAAGATACATAATAAAATAAAAAATAATAACATCTAGAACCCCAATATTTGTAGTTTAATAAAACTCGCAAAGTGTTACGTTATCGTTTTAAACAGATATTTCGAAAGATTATTATTTTGAGTGTAAAATTTCATTGCATTTTGAGATAATTTATTTTATCAAAATTACATACAAATTTATTATGAAATGATTTCTTATTTATTGCAATTTATTCAAATGATCGGTTTCTCTATCTTTGAAAATAAGATACAAAAATACGTGAAGATACACAACAGAATAAAAAGATCTAAGACTTAATAGGAACCTGATATTTCTAGTCTAATTGGGATCACAAAACTCGCCCATGATGTTCATACAAAAAACCAAAAATCCAAAACTCGGACTGAAATCAATATTACTAATTCAATCAAGGCAAGAACAAGGATGACAAATCCGCCTAGTATAAAACTATCCGAATAAGAAAATTCAAACCTAAAGAGAACTCAGTATTTATTATCCGGTCAGGATCACAAAACCCGCCCGTTACCATTCATGCAGAGATACAAAATATTCGAACTCAACAAAATTCCAATATTTCTGATCCGACCGAGACAGGAAGAAGACAAAAAAAAACCCCACCTAGTTGCCATGTCATGACAAACACTTGGCATTTTGACAATAAAATTGTGTGAATCAAAGTCAACTTGTCCTCATAAGTATTGTTTGGCACAATAACAATAAACCTGTCTGAATCATCAATCATAGTCAACTTGTGTCCTGACAAAGCACTGTCTTAAACCTAAAAGTCAACCAACTTGGTTGATCAATCAACATGAGCAAATAAAACAATTCATAGTCAACTTCAATATTTTTACAGCCAGAGGCATAAACATAAGTCATGATCTGAGATTCTATGTTATATGAACATGGCGAATCCGGGTTCCTGCTACCAAGCGCCTTCCTTGGACATCTTCAGGAAACGGGCCATGGTGATGTTTGGGAGTTCGATTGAACCCGTCTTTGTCTTCTTGATCCTCGTCATCTTCAAATCCTTGGAGTCATTGTCTGGTTGGGTCTCGGTCACTGATATCAGGTTGTAGAACTGTTCCAAGACAATCATAACATGCAAACGATAACCATGAAACAAATCCGCCATAAAAAACGAGCGCTTAGGATAATAATTGAAGTTAGTGTTTGAACTACAACATGCGCTTTGGTCTTACAAGGTTATTATTGACTATTCACACATAACTAAATTCATATTACGGGAAATGATGTGGCGCTCATTTTGGGATACAGGGACTATTATGTGCTTTCACAACAAAGGAATAAAGCACCCATTAGGGAAGCTTGGTTGGTTCAGACGAACATGGACTAGTAAAGAGGTCTAGCATTCGAATTCTAGTGGGTCCTCTATGTTCGGGGCGGGGATTAGGGCAGTGTTGTAAAAAAACCCTAGGCGCTAGTCGGGCAGAGAGGGCCTTCTAGGAACTAATCAGGAATCATAGAGGATTGAACAGAGATTAATCAGACAAGTCAGGGATTTTTCCAACATTGGATAAGGGTACTGCCTGGTAAGAGATCGAATGTTCGCATCCTAGTGGGTCGTCTCTGCTTGGGGGCAGAGGTGGGGACAAGGGTACTGCCCAGTGTTCTAAACAGCGCTAGGCGCTAGTCGGGCGAAGATGCCCTTTTGGGGACTAATCAAAAAATAAATCGGATTGAAGGATTAATCGTGGGCTAATCGGACAAGTCGGAGAATTTTTTAACATTGGCATTGCCTAGTGAGAGGTCTAGTGTTCAAATCCTAGTGGGTCATGGGGGCAGAGGTGAGAACAAGGGGATATTAGAAATTGCAAATAACAAAATATTAACGAGAATTTAACGAGCCATACCTCACAAACTCCATGAAGCAACAATCTATGGAAAGGATCTTGAACCAAAATGGTGAGGACATCGTCTTCGGCGCCTTCCTTGATAAAGGCGCGTATGGAGTCCTAAAGAACAGAAAGAAAAAACAGCAAGTGATTACAAGAAGAAGCAAACAAAACACACAAAATTCTACAAAAAAAGATTACTATTTGTGAACTCGATGAATATAATGCAATCAATAGGATCAATAAACCTTCCGTATCTCAATATTCACATATATACACCTCATAGCTCTCAATGAGCCCTGAAAGGAAGCTACGACGAAGTGCCTCTCTCGTGCTACAATCAATTCGGCGCCATGCAGTCAAGACAGCCATCTTATCCGCATCAACGGGAACTTTCCATTTTGCGGACGAGTTTTCCAATGCAGTCATAATATTAGCCTATGACAAAGAAACAAAGACCAATATAATAGCACATGATATGTAATCCGTCTCATTGCACCTACAAATCAACAAATCGTAAATATAGGAGAGAGAAAATGCCATAGAGCTGGAGAAATGCGAATAACCAAATATCTAAGGAAAATCAATTTAAACCCATTATAAATTCTGTAAACCTCTACATTTCATCAATAAGGCACGTGGAGAATAAAAAACAAAGAATGAAGTTTCATCAATAAGACAGAATTGGAATCTTTTTTATTTGTATAAGATAAAAATTCCAATTTATCGCTTTGACTTACTGTTGCAATAAATGCGAGAATATTGACTTCCATAATCTCATCCTTTATTTATATTTAACTTCAAAATAACTCGGGATTGAATCCCATACAGATGGAAAAACCTTTCGATTACACCTCGACGATATCAAATTAGATCCCTATCATGAATAACAATATCCGAGTTATCAAATTCACATAAGATGATCCTTTATATGTACTGTATTGCAGCTAAAATTGGATTTCTACCTAGAAGTTATGTTAATGTTATCAGGCGTAATATGCTTGATGTTCATAACCAATTCAGAGGAATATATATTTCCCTCAATTTAAATTGAGCAAACAAAAATCTATCGCAAAGACGTGCACGCAATTTAGTTAAAAATAAATAAATACCTCTTTGTCCATGTCTATAGTCCTAAATGTGTCCCACTCTCCCCCATTAGTCATGCAAAATGCCGATAGAGGTACCTCATCACCTGTAAATAAAACAGAAAATAATAAAAGTTAAAAGAAACCTTTCCTCATCGAGAATTTCTCGAGCCTCTAAATTATCTCTGATTCCTTCCCGTCACACGTAACTCCAATGTTAAAGACATATCAATAGCAAGGCCAAGATTCGTGAATTGCACGGTAATGGTTTGGGTAACAGATGGTTAACGGTGTGTCACATAGTCGCAAAAAAGTCTTGTTCAAAGCATATATAAATTACCCCAAGGAGGTGGGGCAAACAAGCCTCTAATTTCTTCCGCATTCAAGCGGGGAACAAGCTCGATCAGAAGACGGTCGTTCAGCCATCTGCGAGATCGACGGTTGCTAACCTGCAATGGACCAAGGCCACAAGATGGTTAGCGAGCTTAAGATGAATTGCAAAAGCAAATCACACTATGCATATCATGTAAGACCTCAAATAATTTGTCGGTAACTTTCTCATATTTCTTTTAACTCTTAAATATATAAATATATATATATCCCCCAGCAGTGCCAAATTTCAATCGAGGAGACAAAGAAATCACTCCATCATTTTAAGAATCACCAAAAACACACCGAGACCAAGTTCTTGTCCAGCTATATGCATTCTGTGTTAGCCTTCTAATCTAGTGCAGTTGGACCAAAATCCATGAAACAGTGAAATAAGGGTTCCGAAAAAAGCAATGTTCTGCATACAAGTAATTTAAACATTTTGTTGGTAACTTTCTCCCATTTATTTCATTCTTAGCTAAATATGTATTTGTTATGGTCTAACGAGCGCATACATATTTCCCAATGAATCCAAATTTCAACTCTAGAAGCCAAAATAATCACTCCATCGTCTTTAAGAGTCACAAAAAACACACCACGACCAAGTTCTTGTCCAACTATACGCATTCTGTGTTAACCTTCTAGTCTAACTCAATTGGAGCAAAATCCATGAACCCATGATAAATGATTAAAAAAAACACATTTTTCCACGTACAAGAAATTCACCAATCTCTTAAGCAAATTGAACTCAATGCATAAACAAGCTAAACCATCACATTTCATAAATATAATCAAACTACATAAATTTCAATTCAGTTCACTGATATTGAATACAGAGAAAATTACTTTTCCTGTCAAGCTCTCCAGATATTCAATCTTCTCTTCAATCAGAGCTCCACGAGGCCTTTTAGCAAATTCTCCTGCAAAACAAATCACAATTTCATAAAACCCATATCAGATCAAAACCATAAAACTGAAGTAAACAAAAAAAACACAATCTTTCCACATAAAAACACGATCTTTCCAAGTTTGCTCCAAAATCAGACCATCAAAATCGCTAATCAGAGATGGGTTTGGGGCAAAAACGTACCTTTCGATTGCTCGAACGACGGGGACGACATGAACAGGTCTCGTTCTCTCTGCATAACCTCCATGATTGATCGATCGATCGATCGATTGATTGATATGTAGTTGATTCTTCGATGCAGAACCCGAATCGGTTCTCTTCTGGGAAGCTCGGTGTTGACGAGAAGCGAACGACAGGCGAAAGATCGGAGAAGCCGACCGAAACCACAGATGCGACGATGTTGTTCTTAGGATTCGAGAAAACAGAGGGTTTGGTGTCTTCTAGGTTTTGCTAATGACCAAATTACCCTTTGGGCCTAAATAAGGCCGGTTTATGGATCGGACATTGGGTCGGGTCCTGGGCAGGACTTTGGGTTGGGTAATGGATCGGACCTTGGGTCGGTTTATGGGTCGGACATTAGACCGGGTTATGGGCTAGACCTTGGGCCGTGTTATGGGGCGGACTTTGGGTCGGGGTATGGGCCGGATCTTGGATCGGGTTATGGGTCGGACTTTGGGTTTGTCTATGGGTCGGATATTGGATCGGGTTTTAGGTCGGACTTTGGGTCGGTTTATGGGCCGGATCTTGGATCGGGTCTGACCCGCGAAAAAGCCTAAAAGTAGCCCAAAATTTGGTCTTTTTTCCGCGTGTAAAACGCGTTGAATTTTGCCTAAAAGCTGGAGACCTCAAAAAAGGCTCTTTTTTTGGGCCGTAATAAATAAACAAAAAATGGGCCTCAAAAAGGGCCTATTTTCTCTATTGGGGGCTATTTTCTTGGGCCCAAAAATGAATTATTCTCTCCTAAATTCCCTAGCACAACAGTTTCGAAAGCGTATGTACCATCGTAAATAAAACTAATATTTATTTTATAGATTATGTTATATGTAGGTAACTAAATCTCTTCTCCAAAATTAAGTAAATAAACTTCAGTATTTTAATAAACACGAAGAATAATAATGCACAAACGATGAACAATTCAAGTTAATTGTTCTGAAAATTAAAAAAAAATTACTATTGGTTTTAAATTCCTCGAAAAACAAATCATATTAAAACTAAAAAAAATGCATAACCCATTAGTAAAAAAAAATTAACAAAAAGGTTATATTAAAATAGAAATAAAAATAAAAATTAACAACAAGGTTTTTAGACTTCAATATAATCAGTTGTATATACAAAATAAAATAAAAAAACAATGGCACAGTACGGTTTAAAATACAAATATCAATGTGAATCTTAAATCTTAAATCTGCAAATTTGATATTTACGGAGTGTAATTATCTTTATTTTCAACTTTGTATGGTCGCATCAAACTGTATATTCATGTTATGTTTGCCCACATTTTAGAATGTTTTGTTCTTGGTATTGTATAATTACTATGACCGTATCGCATTGTCTTTATTAATTGCATGTTACGAATTAACATGTTAAATCGGGACACGGTGGGAGAACCGAGAACCATGTCAATCATCTAGAGCTACGGGCAAGAACATGAGAGGAGGTTGATGTCATGACTTGGGTGTCACGACCGTTCCATGGGGCAATTTTAGCGCCCCATGACACCCCTCGCATGAAGTCGAGCCAAAACTCACATCATGGACAGACTTGTCGCGCCCGCGACAACCCGGCATGGATAGTAACTCGAGACCAACTGAATCACACGTCAGTGACACCCAACTTGTCCAAGTCGTGACAAGCCAGTTTTAAAACACAATTTCAACCTAATATGACAAATGAACATTTTCAGAGAGAGGGAGAGAGATAGAGTGACGACCATAGACTCTGTAAGAGATTTTGAAGAATTCGAGAGAGGATTCAAGGTCATTGAAGGTAATCCAGGTTGCAAGGTTCGAGATAACAACAAGGAGACGCACTATTCATGTTGGGGAGAACCTAGTCTTACCAAGAAGGAGCACACCACAAGTAAATACCAAACACACATTAGAGCCCGCCTCTTACCTAAAATACTAGTCTACTGGTCTAGAGTTCAACGTATATATAAATGATTCCTATATCCAGTACTCTTCCGATGTGAGACCTAAACCCACATGTGGAATTTCTAACAATTATGCCCTTTAGGGTCTAGGATTTGTAGTATGGTATAAAATGACCTAAAGTTTGGTATAGTAAACTGTAATTAACCTTGAGAGGGCTGATTGGTGACCGACACATCACAGTTCAGGAGCTTCAGCTCTTCAAAACCTCCACCCCGTCATTGTTGTGCCCCTTACAAACTCGAGATATGCTCTAGTCCAAGAATAATAGCATACATCCCGATTCTAGACTGAATCAAATACCGAGAAGTGAAGTAGATATTTCTGTGAACATAAGATACTATCTGATTGCATAATGAACTAATTCGTATTTGCTGAATTGTAAAACAAAGGTTGCTAACTCTACAACGTTGCTTGCAGTTTTATATTCCATTTCGACACACCATTAGGTTATCATTGTTTAAACTAAACAACTATATTCCATTTCGACACACCATTAGGTTATCATTGTTTAAACTAAACAACTGAACCGTTATGAAATAGTTAAATCCAGACCGTACATGTTAGAAGTTCCTCATGTGAGTTAGGTCTCACATTAAAAAAGTAGTTAATACCCAAAAATTGATATGCTAGTTAATTTTTCAAGTCAAATGTGGATCTGATAAATACCCACTCACACGGTTCACAAATTCAAAATCTGCTGTAATTGATTTAGTTTGATTCTTGATCGATTTGGTCCAATTCTGAAACTATGACCCATCCAATTTGTCATGAATGGGTTTTTTTTATCGAGAAGAATTAAATAACAATATATTTTAGGTCATATTTTCATCCTAAAAGACATCTCCAATGCTATTTCCATATATCCAAAAATTATTACCCAATGATTGAGTCTCTATCTCTATTCTCTCCAACTCAATCTCTAAAGCTATCTCTATCTGTCACATCAAATATTACTTTTATTATTTAATAATTTTACTTATTATATTTATATAATTTTAATTCTAATAAATTATTTAAATATATACATTAATTTACTAAAAATAAATGTCGGATAATAATCAAAATTGTATATAATAAAATATTAAAAATAACACATCGAATAAAACACAAATAATTCTACGAGTTAGTATACTTGTCCCAACGGGTAATGTTAGTCAATATTTCGATCTTCTTAGTGAATAAGACAAATAATCATGTTCGTTTATTTATTATTGTAATTGAAAATCTATGTTTGTTGTCGAATTTTTATTTAAAATTCTTATTTGTCGTCGATTCTAATGAAAAGTATACTTTGCAAAATAAATTACAAATGAAGTTATAATGCAATAAATTTGATATATTCAATTTACAATCAAATTAAATAGATTGATTAATTTATTTTTAAAAAAATACGCATAAATTACACTCAAATAAAAATAAATTTAGATACCCATATATTACACTCATAAATAAAAATAATAATAGTCTTTCACTTAACACTCATTTATTCACTTTTGGAGATTGCTACGGTGTGTATTCAAATTTGAAGACTCAATGTGGCAAATATGCATATTTGGATACCTGCGTTTGAGAAGATAGTCTCCAAATATGCAAAAATTTGCATATTTGGAGACAGAGTTGGAGATGTCCTAAAGCACAAAAAGCTAGTTATAGAGCAGCCCTACGGTTGAAGGAGAGGACAATCTAACAAAGTGGCTCATGAATTGGCCAAATTTGCTTTAACTAGCAGTAACTGGAATTATGGTGAGGGGTCTGTCCCACCATCTGTATCTTCAGCTGTCCAGCTTGATACCGGGTTAGTTGTGTATTAATAAAACAAATTCATCTTGCATTAAAAAAAACAATTTAACAGAAGTTGCTCTATAATTTCCAGGTGGAGAAATGAAATAACCAACCAAACGACTACAAATCTATAGACAGGAAAAAGAAACAATATATTTGTTTTAGATTATTTTGACTTGTTTGCAATCTGGTCGAACCAGTCTATAATCTACAATTCTAAGTCTTTGTAAATAGAATACTTTTATATATTATTAATTATATAGACTTGTACACGTTGTAAGACTAGGATACCCGGAATGACGTGGCACACAACATCTTAATCCAACCCCGTTTGTTGTTGATATCTGGAAGATGAGCACAACCAAGAAACTCGAGTGTTGGAAGGTGGAAACCGTGACGTGGTACGTGAGCCACTGACTCAAAAGCAATTTCCGGTTAGACCGTGGTGGCGATCGTGTGTCGGATGTCTCCGAGGTTAACACGGTTATCCCTCTGCTAGCGCGCCCAATTGCACAACAAAGACTCAAGATTGCAAGACCAAAATCCAGGAACGAGATAAAGAGAGAGCAACAAGTTTCATATATCTTTTGCTTCTAATTCACATATGATTAAGTTATAGTATTTATAGGATCGTCATAGAATACCAAAGGTAAGAAAATCATAGTGATTAAAAGACAGAAAGATGAAACCAATTTTAATAAAAATTAAATAAATTCAGAAAAATTGAAAAATCTCAAAAGTTAAAAGTCTCCAATAAAAATATGGTTTATTTAATTAAAAGAAAAGAAGAAATTTTTTTTTAATTGCTTCAAAGCATTTCAAGAGATATAAACCCAACACACATTTATTCCATAAACTATGAACGATTAAAAATTTAATTTTCGGAACTCGTCAAGAAAATAGAAGCACAATTTAAAAATATCGTTTATCCAAAAAAAAATCAAATCAAATCAGACGACGTCACTGATTTTTAAACCGCATATATTATTAGAGGAGAAATCAAGTATAAACTGGGTGTAGTGTCCAAACCGTCCAAACGGGTAAATTGTTTGTGCAAACCACGTGGAATTTTTTCGGTTGGACCGAGGTGGCGATCGTATTCCGGTTGCCTCCGAGGTTAACACAGTAGTCCCCCTGATGGGTGCCCACTCACATATTAGAGTCTGGAGCTTGCACAATTGAATATCCAAAAACCGATTCGAACAAGATTATCTTCTTGGTTCTTTTTTTTTTGTTTACTCTTCCAACAAGATTACACAAGAATCAAGAATTATATACTTAAGAAGATATAAATGGTGATAAAAGAATACTTTTAAGACCCAATAATAGAGAAGGTTACCAATCATTTAAGAACCAATTAAGATCTTGTAACCTCTAAAATGGGAAGACCTAAAGAATAACTCTTTGTGAGTCATTATCCTTGACGGGATCTTCCTGAACATATAACAAGGCAATGTGGACGCATCTAATGACTTCATTTCTTGAGTACGAATCCGTCGGAACTGGATCCATCGATGAGAGCGGAGTCTCATCCCTCCACAGCTTCCAAGCATGCAATGATCCGTCAAGTAAATATTATCAGCCATTTTTCGATTCTCAACTAACATGTCAGATACTTTGATGCTAAAGATTGTAAATGAAATGACATAGATCTCATGTAATAAGCACGCGATGGATAATTTAGTTTCGCTTCATAAATTGAATTAGATGGAGTTGAGCTCGATTTACAGTAACAAATATTTAATTTGCAATTATTAAAAATTACAACACAAACTGAATGTTAAGATTTAATTATCATAATTCAATTGAAATATAAAGTTTGCAAAATAAAATAATAAATGATAAAATTTATATGTGGGTTGGCGAGAGTTGAATACGTGGCCGTACGAATCAATTTGATTCTACATTTAAAAACTAGAACCGAACTGGAATCAAATTATCTTCACAAATTCATAATTAAAACGAGATCATTAGTTATGGTTTTTCGGTTGCAATTTGGCTCGGTTCTCACGTCGAGATTAGTATTTGTCCAAAATGTTCATCCATGCTTAGAAGTATGCGTCTAACTTTTAATGAATGACTTGAACTCGATTAGTTGAATATTTATTTAGACAAAATTTAACTTTTCAAAACTCAACAAATATAAATAATTTTATTTAATATTTAACTCATTATTTTTACTGAAAATTTACTAATGCAATCAAGATGGTTTCGTTCAATATTTAATAAATTATACATATTATTATTTAGCACAAACATACATTCTTAAATAAAAAATTAAGTGAATTGAATTAGACTAATTTATTTCAACTTAAATTCAAATATAATTGTATAAGCTCGTTTGATGAGGAGAGATGAGTCCTGAGAAAATTGAGGCTCAATTCAACTCGTTTACTCTCTACCAAAATAAAATGTCAGGTCAGATCGATTCAGCTCGATCCACTGTTTCATTGAATTTACAATATAACCCTTACAAAATAAAGAAATGTCATATACGCCCTTTTCTCTAAGTTGGGCTTTTAAGGTTTGGGCCTAGCCTGTATTATTTTTTCTGGGCCAATTCATAACTCCGTGAAATTACCAAACTACCCAGCGGATTCGCTGAAGTATCGACAAAAACGACGTCGTGCTGCATGTTTTCAAATCGTCTCCTCCACTGGTACTAAGCGCGATTCTCGAACCCTAGCTCCTCTCGATTCGCAGCCATTGTTGAAGATGAAGCTCGTCAGGTCAGTGCTCTTCTCGATCTTCGCTCCGTTTTCTTCTCCGATTTTTCCACTTTCCTCTTCCTTTGTTCTCTGTACTGAAGATCTGGTTTCGGAATTTGCAGGTTTTTGATGAAGCTCAACAACGAGACGGTCTCGATCGAGCTCAAGAACGGCACCGTCGTCCACGGCACCATCACAGGTTCCGTACACTTTCGTGTTGCTTTCTGAAATCTTAAGTTCAAGCAAAAATCACTAGATGTTGTGTGTGTGCTGTTTATAGATTGTTTCCGTCGTTGATGATGTGCATTTTGGATTTTTGGTTTATTGAGTGTTTTGGATTTGGTGTTATCGTCAACTGAGCTGAGATTGTCATTCTGTGATATAACATGGCTATAATGTTGAGTTTGAGGCATTGTCATTATTTTCGTGTTGTGGTTATGGTCTTGCTGAATTTGGATTTATATGTTTATGTGGAATATTACTCTTTTTTTGAAAATGTTTCGTATTCATGATGTAAGAAGCCAACATATTAGTTTGTTCTTCGGTTAAGGTTTGCAAATTCTGGCATCCATGGCTTGATTGCTTACATTACTTTCAAACATACTCTTGCAAGCCATTCCCTCATTGACAAATTGATTCGATCCCTTAACCAATGCGCTCCTACGAGTATCCACGTTGACGTGTTATCATCAACTGATTTTAGATTATCATTTTATGACATCATTTGACTATAATGTTGAGTTTGAGACCTTGTTGTTATTTTCATGTTATGGTTGTGGTCTTGTTGAATTTGGATTTATAGGTTTTTGTGGGATGCTATTATTTTTTGAAAATGTATTATATTCATGATGTAAGAAGCCAACAAGTTAGTTTGCTCTACGGTGAAGGTCAGTTTGTGCATTGATGACTTGCCCTCTCGCATTACCCTAAATTTTACGATTGCAAGTTTCGTGTGCTGTTTATAGATTGTTTTCGTCGTTGTGATGTGCATTTGGAATTTCTGTTAATTGACTGTTCTGGATTTGGTGTTATCATCAACTGAGTGCAGATTATCATTTTGTGATATAATTTGACTATAATGTTGAGTTTGAGACCTTGTGGTTATTTTCATGTTGTAGCTATGGTATTGTTGATTTTCGATTATAGGTCTTGTGGAATGTTAAACAATGTGAACATATTTTGTGTTCCCGTATTCATGATGTTTAAGATTTGCAAATCCGTGCATTGATGGCTTGCTTGCGTACATTACCTTCAATTTTTACTCTTTGCAAGCCATTCCATCATTGAAAATTTAGTTAGATCCCTTAGCCATTGCGAGTATTTACATTAAAAATCAAGCAAATTTAATGTTGATTTTTTGAAAATGTTTCGTGCTCATGATCTAAGAAGCCGACGTGTTAGTTTGCTCTTCGGGTAAGGTTTCCAAATTATCGCATTGATGGCTTGCTTGCTTACATTACCTTCTTTTTTACTATTTCAAGCCTTAACCATGAGCTCCTACAAGTATTTACATCAATGGGAAAACAAATTTTGAGTCCTTGTTATTATTTTCTTGTTATAGTTATGATCATTTGAATTTACTGTTGTTTTGTGGGGATTTATGGGTTTTTTTTAGAATTTATTTTTTTGAAAATGTTTCATGTGCATGATGTAAGAAGCCAACATGTTAGTTTTCTTTTGGGTTAATTAAGGTCTGCAAATTTGTGCATCGATAGCTTTGCTTGTGTACTTATATGACCTTCAATTTTCTCGTGCAAGCCACTCCGTCATCGACAAATTGATTCGATTTCTTGAGCATGTACTCCAACGAGTTCTTAACATAAACCAAGATTCCTAAAGAGGCTACTAAGTTTTGTTTGAACTTGTTACTCTTTGCAATAACGAAAGTCACCACCTTAATCTATTTCCTTTTTAACAATTTAATCCATTCCATTGATAGTATTTATCTGGCTTTTCTCGTACCAGAACAATGTTTATTTCCCTTCTTGTAACCGGATAAATATGTGTGGTAGTCAAAGACCACGCCACACTTTACCTTCTGTCTTAGAGATGTCTGAAAAGCAAAATTCCGATTGTAAGTCTTTAACTCCGTGTGTCGTTTTTTGGAAAATAAAAATATGGTCTGATTACATCACTTACGATCGAGGGTTCACAACGGTTCCATCTTTATAGAAGAAACTGTTATGCTAAAACACTATTTGGTAGTTGGGATTCATAACTTGACTCCTACAGGATCATGTACCGTGTGCTTATAATTTCACTTGTTTCTTTCAATAACTCTATCTCTGGCTCTCAGCTCGGCACGTATCATTTCATGTATGCATAATCATTCATATACGAAGAAACTTATATTAAGAGTCAATTTTCTTTGATGGTTACAGGTGTAGATGTTAGTATGAATACCCATCTCAAAACCGTAAAACTCACAGTGAAGGGGAAAAACCCGATCACTCTCGACCACCTGAGCGTGAGGGGTAACAATATTCGCTACTACATTCTCCCCGACAGCTTGAATTTGGAGACGCTGCTCGTTGAAGAGACTCCCAGGGTCAAGCCAAAGAAGCCAACTGCCGGTACCACACATCTCTCCTCATATAATACTTACTGTTTTGCTCTTTTCTATCACCAGCCACACGTCTTTGGTACTGTTTTAAAGGTTCTAAAAATGCTAGGCGCTAGTCGGGTGGATGTGGACTCCGGGGATTAATCAGGGATTTGTATTTCTCTTTTTTTAATTGTATTAAATAAGTTACTATATATGCACAATGAAAATATGAGTTATGACATATGAAATTAATTATTATAAATATCTAGAATATAGAAATATAGATTTTAATATTTGTTACATTCATTACCTTCAAAAACAAAAAATGCATTTGTTATTATAAATTATTTTAATTTTTACCATCTTATATTATTATTTGCTTAGCAAAATCAATTTTGAAAAAAATAGCTTTAACCCGTCTAATTCTGCTTAGCCTACTGATCCGCCCAATTATGTAAAATCAGATTGGTGTTTTCAAAATCCCAGCCTAGGCAGCTACCTGGCCCGATTTTTAGAACACTTGCCGTTTTGCTCGTTTATCACTATTATTAATCTTCGTTGCGCTTTTCCGAATCAGGGAGGGCCGTTGGGCGAGGTCGGGGAAGGGGACGAGGGCGCGGACGTGGCAGAGGTCGATAGGTTTGCTGCACTGGTTTCCATATTTTGGGTATGTAAACATAACTTGTGTTGTAGAGACTCGATCACAAGGATTGATATGAATTCTATTGCTATCTGATCTTCAAGTTTACCTTTGATCCTCAAGATGATTCAGTGAAAATGTGACCAATGTGTTAGTAGTAACTCTTCTCAAATTTATGAAGCTACTCAGTAATAGATAGATTTAGTATAATTTGGTGGTTGTGTGTTAACAAGTTGAATGGAGTTCAGGTTTGAGCTGGGATTTAGTTTGAATGAATTTGTTCGAGTTCGATTCGAGAAAAAGCAGCCAAGTTCATGTTCACTTAAGACTTGAACTGATTTTTTTAGCTTATACCAAAAATGTTTTGTGACATTGAATTTGATTTCGATTTGTTTAGTAAACGAGTCTAATTTTAAGTGATTTGTTAAAAGATCGGTCTTATCGTAGTCCTAAGGGATAGCAACATGTGTATTTAGTGATCTGTTACTGTGTTAGATTGAAAAAATCTGATCCCATTAGATTTTGAATCCTTTGCGTCTTTATAGTACGAGAACAAGGTGAGTTCGGGAAGTGTATAGTAAAAGTTATTCTTAACTATCGAATCGAGAATATCAGGTATTATTGGTTTTAGAGTTTTTGCCATCCTTTTGCAAGCATGACAACCCAATATATATAATTTTGAGATAATTGCAGTTGGTAGGCTCAATCAAACACGTTTTGCTCGTAAGTATTCATAACTTTTTTTTGTTCCTTCGGAGTGTTTGCTCACTTAAAATTCATATTCATGCACTTTAGCATATTAACACAATGGTTTTCGAGCCCTTAAAAATTTGCACTCCCTATCGACTCCCTTGTCGTATAAAATGGTTAGAGACGAAGTCACCCGCTTGCTTATGAACGCTTTAAAATATAAATTTTAAGTGAGCTGACAAGATAAAAAGAAGTTTTTTGTACTTATATGCAAATGTGGGGTTAGAGTTATTCGTGAGAGTAAACGAGTTGAATCGAGTCTCACTTTAATTGGGATCAGTTCGTGTGAAAGGTATTCGGTTCAAGTTCAAACGTTCTTATTTAACTAAACTCGAAATAAAATAAACAAGCTTGAGCTCGTTTATAATTTGATTCGTTACAAAGAATATTAAATAAAAGATATATATATATATATATATATATATATATATAACTTATTAAATGCTGAATGAGTAAGTTCAAAATTGACTCCATCGTATTGGGCTCGTTTAATTTTGCCATAAACATCTATTTTAATAGTTAAAAATTATATAATTGATTAACTATTAAACGAGTCGGTTGAGAACAACTCGAGCATTAAGGGGTCATACTCAAATTTACAGCTCGATTCGAGCTCGATTATAACGAGCCTATACCAAACATGTAACGACTCAAACTCGAAACCTCTCATTAAAGACCTCTTAAAGATCCGTTGCCAAGCAGAGTTGGGCCCAAAAGAAAAAAAAAGCCCAAAGCAACACTCGAGAAACCTCCACCGTCGATCCGATCAGATCGGGCCCCACATCACCTCCCTCCACAAAAGAAAAAAGTCGACTCTCAATCCATAGAAGACTTAGCTTCAGCTCCGTCGAATCGAGAACCAGAGAAAAAAATGGCGAAAACCGGCGGAGGAGGCCTGAAATCGACGGCTGTGGTGGTCGGAGCTCTGGCCCTCGGGTGGCTGACGGTGGAGATGGCCTTCAAGCCCTTCCTCGACAAGCTCCGATCAGCCATCTCCGACTCCGACCCTTCTCGCGACCCAGACGACGTCGTCGACGAGCCTCAGACCCAGCCCCAATCGCCGCCGTAGAAGCGATCGAGCTCGGTGATTTCAGATCAGAGAATTGAAATCTTCGTAATCGTAGATCGGTTTGTGCTCTTAAATTGGTATGGTTTAGTGTATTCCCGTGTCCAAACAGAGGGTGGGCCCTAGAAGCCCAAACCTGTTATGGGCTTTTGTATGGCCCGTTTTGGACTGGTCTCAGCTTGTTCAAAAATATGATATTTCCTATCTTTTGGTAATTGGGTTTTGCTGATTTATTGATTTTTGTTTTAGATGATTGTGAATCTCATGTTGGGCTGTAGCTTGAATGGTTCATGGGTGTGTTTTGCTTAAAATTAAATGATTATTTTCTTTCATTTAAAAGGGTTTCTTTTTATATTATGTGATTTTGGAGGGAATGCTTTCTTTAAATAAGTTTTGGTTAGGAATTAAATAAGATTTTATTTTCCTTTGCACATAGCTTTATCTTAGTTATGTGTATTGATTTTTGTTTTTATTGATTGTGAATTTCATGTTGGTTTGTTCCTTTGAATAGTTCATGGGTGTGTTTTGTTATGTGTATTGCTTAAAATAAAATAATTATTTACTTTCATTTAAAATGGTTTCTCTTTATATCATGTGATTTTGAAGGGAATGTTCTCTAAAAAAGTTTTTATTTTCCTTTGCACATAGCTTTATCTTAGCTATGTGTATTGATTTTTGTTTATATTGATTGTGAATTTCATGTTGGTTTGTTCCTTTGAATAGTTCATGGGTGCGTTTTGTTATGTGTATTGCTTAAAATAAAACAATTATTTTCTCTCATTTGAAATGGTTTCTCTTTATATTATGTGATTTTGGAGGGAATGTTCTTTAAACAAGTTTTTATTTTCCTTTGCACATAGCTTTATCTTAGTCTGTTGGAGAGTGGAATTAGGAATTAATTGAGATAATAAATCAGATTATAAAAAATAATAATATGAGATTAATTTGGCAAGTAGTGGATTTTTATGATTCTAGTTTAGTGTTATTTCTTATTAGGCACAAGTTATACTAATTAGATTAGGCATATATGTATGTACCCTATATAAAGGGGTCTATTTTATTGTAATTCACACCAACAATAACAACAATATCAATAATATATTTTTCTCTCGGTCCGTCTGGGTGACGGAGGAGAGAGCGATAAAAGTAGGGATGGAAGAAGGAATGTGGTTCGAGTTTTCGGGTAGGGAAGAGAAACTGCAGGAGTTGAAAGGTCTGGATATGGTAGTATTCGAACACGCCGTCCTGTCCCCTATTATTGCGGTCGGGCTCGTATTTTTTGATGTGTGGAATCCTGACGAGAATCACGCTGGCCAGGTCATCGGGGTGCACCGGCACATCACCAGGCGGGAGATAGCGCCAATGACGGTGATGTGTTTATTTGAGAAGTACATCGGGCACGACCTCTCGCCCCGAGACCTGGAGAACAGAGAACTGCACGAGACAGTTCAGTGCAGTAATTAACTGTCTCGTAGCGGCCAACCCTAGGAGCATTCACGGTTATGCTTACAGTCGGAGGCGGTTCACCTTGGACGTGAAGCGGATAGGGGTGGTGGGAACGCGGTATCAAGCGCGGGAGACTGAGACGCGGGAGGAGGATGACCGAGATGTTGGAGGCGGGGATGTGCCTTGCAGACCCCGATAAGGTTGACGAGATACTGGGGAAGACAACTCGTACCACGCCATCAAGAAAGGAGACGACTACTCGACTACTCGATTACCCAGTCGTCTACCCAATCCTTACATTTGGTTATGCATCACAGTGACATAAAAATTCCCGACTTGCTCGATTAATCTTCAATAGTTCCAAGTTACAAGTTAATTTTTCAATCTGATTTATTTTTGCGCATAACATTTTTCAAAACAATGCTTATTCTAATATTGACTTTAATTTATTTTGAGTTATCATTGATCTCCATTGTTTATCCTAATTTTGTATGTACTTTGTATTTATGAAGAATCCATAACAGGCAAATATGAAGCATTCCAACGCAACTCAATATGTTATGACACTTGGAGTTGTTAATAACCCATGGGAATGTAGATTCATTTAATTCTATTGATGGATACACATTTATAATTTGACATGAACAAAGAGTGGTGATGAGAGCATGTATTTAAATTAGGATATATTTTAAAAATTTAAAAGGTACAAAAAGAGCAATTTGTATTTCTAACATAAAATTTAACATATTTTGATGAGTGTTGTAAAGTTAAAGATTTATATAGATATTGGACTTCACACGTTAAAACCTAAGTTAGCTATAGTCATGTGAAAGTGACCGATACTTTACCAATATTTAAAGTATAGTAAACTAGTGTAAGTAGCCAAGTTTTCAATGTTAAAATTGTTTGATCTAACTGAGGATGTAAACTAGTTAACTCGAGCTTAAGTATATCAAGGCGAGATAATCAAAATATTGGGGTTTGGACTTAAACGAATTATATATATGAACTTGATTTTTCGAATGTGGCTTGACTTGGTTTGATTAATTGTTTTTATAAATGTTCAAAAATCACAATTTAATTATATCAAATATTATGTACAATTAAACTCGAGTTTAGTTCGTTTATTGAAGGACCTGAACATGATAATAACAAACTCGAATCAAACGTTACCGACCAAGATAAAACTAAAAAAACAAGGTTCTTGCAGGAATGTGATTTTCTCTAACTTTTCTCTAAATTTTGAATATTAATTCAAAAACATGAATAGAGCCTATATATTAAATAACTAACTTTTCAATGTTAAAACATAGGATTGATTAAGATTGGGATGTAAACCGGCTAACTCGAGTTTAAAAATATTAAGGCGCGATAAACAAAATATTGGGATTTAAACTTAAACGAATTTATGTATTTGAACTTAAGTTTTTGAACGTAGCTTGACTCAATTCAATTAATTTTTCTTGTAAAAATTTAAAAATTATATATTAATTATATCAAATATGATATGCAATTAACCGAATACTCAGCAAGTCGGCACACAAGTTTTGAAAAATTAGACTCAAGTTCACCTCATTGAAGGACTTGAACATGATAATGACAACCTCGTGATAAAACATGCCGACCTAGATAATAAAATTAATAAAAGAAGGTTCTTGCAGGAATGTGATTTGACTTTTTGTCTGGTTTCTTGCACTGTCATGGTCCTACAAAGTTTCTGCTAGTTGTCTGAAGGTAACCAAAAACACAAAGCCTGAAAGTCAAAATCAAGCAAGGAGAGTGCTTCAATCCTCATCTATTCAATTTCAAAGAGCCATATGATATAAGAGCTGTGTTGTGTTTGGGACAGTGATGTGCACTATAGGCTTTGAATATGATCCTCACAATCACATTATGGTCCTCTTGGCTCTTTTTGTTTCCTTCAGTGACAGAGAGGTAATGATAGGACCATATAATGGCTATGTGAAGAATGATGATCCATCAAGATAATGGAGAAATGGCCCATAAATTGACAATAACAAGCTGGGTGGGTTGAAGTCTGTTGGCTGCAAGGGTATTTTGGTCATTTAATAAAAATATTTTTGTAATAAAGATTTTTATTCAATTCGAAATTGGGTGGTGACAATCTAGTGGGATGCTGACGGGTGAGTTTGAAGCTGGTTTTAGAGATTTTTTTTCTTCTGTCCCATCGTATCAAGAATATTGTCGTGTTCAGGGATTTTTGTTTTTTTTAATATAATTGGCAACTAGACGGGTTTAAGAGGTTTTATTAATTTTGTTTTATTGAGAATATCAAGTTCTCATTAAGTTCGTGAATTATGGTCATCCCCGCCATTTAGTTGCGTGTGACAGAATAATAACATATAATTAATTCGTTGTGGACTACGTTCTAAAAATCTTCAATTATCACTTATTAATTTATAATTAATTTAATTATTTTTTATCAGTGGTAATCAAATTAATTTTATACTAGTCCCAAGAGATCTTATCCACACGTGCCACTGACATAGTAGCATTTAGCATTTTCTTAATACTGTTCAACTAAAATTGCAAGTCGAACATGTATGTTTACAAATAATTTGCATATAAAACTAAATATATATACTAGGTCTTGAGCTCGATGTGTATATAAAAAAATTTCTCATAATCTGTATGTTTATTTATGTAAAACTTAAACTCACTGTAAAATTTTAACAATTTTAACTCAGTACATATAGATTAAATAACTCAAAATTTAAATAATAATATTGTTTTATCTAAATTAAAATCCTACCTAAATTTTGTCATACATCTTAAACCTAAAACACTTGCACTTCAATTCTTTTTTAAATAACTTGGATGTCAAATTTAATATAACACGTTTTATTACTTATTATATCTAAATATCACTTTTGTCCAAAATAAATGATTTTCGAATCTTATATTAGTGGTGGAACACACACATTTGTAGTTTCAATCATTACCATTACTAGCAAAACTTAGTTGAAACCATGTCTTTGCCTTTTCAACATTATCTATATATCTCCAATTATTTAGATTTGACCTTCACAAAGAGAACAACTCAATGGTTATGGCTTTGAATCATTAAACAAAACTAGTGCAATGCCACTACTTTCCAATATCATATTATTTTTTTTCACAATTGATTAGAGATAATTATAGTTTAATTAGGACATGTATTATTTAATAATTTGTAAGTACCAAGAACCATAAAAGTCATAATTTGATGACTCCATCAAGGCCACTATATTAAATTAAATTGGCCGGTTTTATTTAATTAATTACAAAAAAAGAAACTCCTTTTCCAAACATAATTTGTAAGGCTAGAAAAGTATCATTCAAAATATATTAAAAAAATTAATATCATATAATTTTATTCTTGCTCATTTATAAATTTATAATTTGACCCACAAAAGTATAGTTGTCAACAACATTGGATTGTTTATTCAATTGAAGAATGAAAAGCATGACAAGTTTTATGAGCATTGAATTTGGGTTGGTTTTAGTGAGTTATTATGAGGAAAAACAAAGACAAATAAATAATACACAACCACATATTATTAATTTTTTTACCAACTACAAACAAAGGCAATTTAAATGTATTAATGGAAGTAGAAGGTGGAACCACACAACTAAAAAAAATAATACTAACACCAATTTAATCAACCAAATAATTCAAATTTTAAAACCTTATTTTTAATTGAAAATATCAAAAACTTTGTCAACTTTAAATTATATTATAAAGACAAGTTTTGAATGTACCTATATGTCATTTTCTTAAATAAAAAATATTGAAATTATTAAAGAAAACCTAACATTTTTTATTTTTAAATATAGCGTCAATAATAATTAAATCGATCTCACTAAATTTATGCTATTACTGGTATTGTAAATGTAAAATAATTGTCCATAGTCTACATTTGTACAACACAATTTATACCAAATAGTTATATCTGAAAAACTAAAAATTAGTCACAATCATTCAATTATTAAATTAAAAAGTACAATTAAATCACCGATGAAAACTACATGATGATAAAGTGAAAATTATTTATATACATTTCAATCTCATCTATTTAAGTATTTATCATATTAATTATTAATTTAGATAATCAAATCATTATAATTCTCCAGTTACATAATATTTTATTATTTTTAGATTTATAACCCGAAGTAAATTCAATGTTGTAAAAATTTCCGACTTGTCTGACTAGTCCCCGAATAATCCTCTATAATCACCGATTAATTATTTAAACCGATTTATTTTCTGGTTAATCTCCGACTAATCTCTGATTAGTCTTTAAAAAACTCTTACCGACTGACTAGCGTATAGCGATTTTTGTAACACGGAGTAAACCTAACTTTTCTTAGACTAAACTATTCAAAATAAATTTTAGAATATAATTGAAATAAACCACAATCCATTCACTGCGCATTACAATAAAGTTTCGAATCAAAGTCTAAAATCTGACGTGGCTTTTCAACTCCAAAACCAATATCTATTAAGTGTCCTAAACTTTCGTGTCTCTCATATAAGTTGTCCTAAACAATTTCTAAATTTCCCAGAAAAAAAGAGTTAGTGACAATTACAAATCTCAATTTGAACTATAAATTGAGCATTGAATTCTAAACCCAGAAACGGCTACACCACGTCACTCTCCTTCTCTCTCTCTCTAAAAACCCACTTTTTAATTTATTTTTCAAAACTTTTTAACTCATATTTTGTACCTTCCTTCACGAGACCCATCAAAAATCTCTGTCCAGAGAATGAGTGAGAATTGAGTTTTTTTTTTCAATTTCTGAGAGCACCCACAATGGAGTTGAAGCGATTCGTCGCTCTCGAGCACTCTCTGGCCGTTCTCGGCTTCTTCTTCGCCACTCTGCTCCTCACCGCCGCCGTGTTCTACGGCGGCACCGCCGTGGGGCTGAGCTCCGGCGAGCTGAGGGTAGTTGGGTCGCCGGAGATTCGTAAAAGACCTGACTTTCTCGGTTTAGGAGGTGATGTGTGTGACGTGTTCGATGGGGATTGGGTCTGGGACCAGAGCTATCCTCTGTACGAGAGTAAAGGTTGCGTTTTTATGGACGATGGGTTCAGGTGTAATGAGAATGGGAGGCCTGATGATTTTTACACCAAGTGGAGGTGGCAGCCCAGGAATTGTAACTTGCCCAGGTATCTTTTTTTTGGTTTTTTTTCTCGTGGAAATTGGAGGTTTTTGGTTTTTTTTTTGGTTGTTTGGTGTTTGGGTTCTGTTTGTTTGCTGAGAAAGTGATAGTGGGAAAAGGGTATGTGAGTATGGTTGGAGTTTATTATCTCTTTGATTCTTGAATTGCTGGTTGGCCTTTTTGATTGTTTAGTGTTTAGTGTCTGTTTGTTTGCTGAGAAAGTGATAATGGGAAAAGGGTATGCGAGTATGGTTGGAGTTTATTATCTCTTTAATTCTTGAATTGCTGCTTGGTCTTTTTGATTGTTTAGTGTTTAGTGTCTGTTTGTTTGATGAGAAAGTGATGATGGGAAAAGGGTATTTGAGTCATTATCAGTTTTGTTTGGTTGGAGTTTATTATGTCATTGATTTTGAAATTGGAGGTGGTTTCTTTTTGATTACTTAGTGTTTAGGTTCTGTTTGTTTGCCGAGAAAGTGATAATGGGAGGAGGGTATGTTAGTAATTATCAGTTTTGTATGGTTGGAGCTTATTATGTCATTGGTTTTTGAATTGCTGCTTGGGCTTTTTGATGGTCTAGTGTTTAGTTTCTGCTTGTTTGCTGAGAAAGTGATGATGGGAAAAGGGTATGTGAGTAATCATCAGTTTTGTATGGTTGGAGTTTGTTACCTCGTCCATTTTGAAATTGGAGGTTGTTTCTGTGTGACTGTGTTTAGTGTTTAGGTTCTGTTGGTTTGCTGAGAAACTGATGATTTGAGAAGGGTATTTGAGTAATCATCAGTTTTGTATGGTTGATGGAGTTTATCATCTCTTTGAATTTTGAAATTGGAGCTTGTCTTTTTTGTTGTTTATTGTTTAGTTTCTGTTTGTTTGCTGAGAATGTGATGACGAGAGGAGGGTATGTTAGTAATTATCAGTTTTGTATGGTTTGGGTTTATCATCTCTTTGATTTTTTGAATTGGAGCTTGTCTTTTTAGTTATTTATTTATTCTATATTGTTTAGTTTCTGTTTCTTTGCTGAGAAAGTGATAATGGGATAAGGGTATGTGAGTAATAATCAGTTTTGTATGGTTGGAGTGAGTTTATTATGTCATTGTTTTTGAATTGCGCTTGCCCTTGTTTCTTCTTTAGTGTTTAACTTATGTTTGTTTGCTGAGAAAGTGATAATGGGGAAAGGGTAGGTTAGTAATCATCAATCTGGTGTGGTTAGGGATAAAAAATCAAAGCTTTTGCATTGTGCTTATGAGGTTTGGTTTGCCCGGGTATTGCAGCTTCTTATCACATTGATTCTTGAATTGCAGCTTGTCTTTTTTTTTTCTTGTTCTGTGTCTGCCTTCTGTTTGTTTCCTGAGAAAGTGATAACGAGAGAAGGGTATTTTAGTAATCAACAGTTTCCTATGTTTAGAGTTCAAAAATCAAAACTATTGCATTGTGCTTATGTTTGTTTTGCCCTGGTATTGCAGCTTCCTATCACATTGATTTTTCAATTCCAATCTGCCTTTTTTTTTTCTTGTTCTGTGTTTACCTTCTGTTTGTTTCCTGAGAAAGTAATAATGGGAAAAAGGCTATATGTTAGTAATAACCAATTTTCTATATTTAAGAGTTCAAAAATCAAATCTTTACCTTGTGCTTATAAAGTTTAGTCTGGCTTTTGCCTATTAGTATTGCAGATGCTCCATTGCAATTTCGCTTGCTTTGTAACTTGTGGCAATTTCCGTAATTTGAATATACATCGTAGTGTTCACTTAGGCTATGAAACTTCTGAGCATTTCCTTTGCCTAATCACGTTCCGTCTTGAGTGTCGTTTTTCACATTTCTCAATTGTGGATTCACACCTTACATGCTTCGGCTGGTTAGTTAGATGTTTCACTTTTTGTGATCTGTCGCAACCCTAAACTTTCCGGTTTGGTAAATTTTGAAATTCCAAACAAAGTTTTGAATTTGGCATCAACCTTAAATTCCCCGACTTTGAACAAAACCTTGCATTGGCGATGACTTAGTACATTATTGTCTATTTAAGCGTTTGATATATATATTTTTGCCCGATAACCTCAAAATCTCACATGGGTCTTTTCACTCTTGCTTGGGATCAGATTCGACGCTATGAAGATGTTGGAGAAGCTCAAGAACCGGCGAGTCGTGTTCGTTGGTGACTCCATCGGGAGGAACCAATGGGAGTCTCTCCTCTGCATGCTCTCCTCTGCCGTTACCAACAAGACTTCGGTATATGAAGTCGAGGGAAAGCCTATCACAAAGCATACGGGTTTTTTGGTGTATAGATTTGAGGACTTCAACTGCACGATTGAATATTACCGAGCGCCTTTCATAGTGCTTCAGAGCCGTCCTCCTCCTAAATCTCCAAAAGGCGTCAAGACTACATTGAAATTGGATCGGCTAGATTGGACTTCTGATCGATGGAAGAGCGCTGACATCCTCGTACTCAACTCGGGGCATTGGTGGAACACGGAGAAGCTCACAAGAGTGTAAGTATATATGCATCTATTGATTTATGGACTTGTGGGTTTTTTTTATGTATTTGGCGTTTCTGAATTCTTACACACGCGCACACATATATGTATATATGAACTTGTCGGGTTTTATGCGTTTGGTGTTTCTGAGTTCTGAAACGCTCACATTGTTGTTTTAGGGGATGTTACTTCCAAGAAGGGGAAGAGGTGAAGATGGAGATGAGCGTTGAGAGCGCTTATCGGAGATCAGTAGAGACGATTGCCAACTGGGTTGGTAATAAAGTCGATATGAACAGAACTCAAGTCTTCTTCCGGACTTATTCTCCCGTGCATTTCAGGTTAGCCCCGCCTTTCATTACATGTTGTACTCGTTCAATGATTGTCACATTCCCGAGCGAGCCAATCCTAAATTTTCTAGTCGAGTCATGATCATTGTGAGTCGTAACACACAAATCTTGTGACATACTTAACTATACGCTGATATGGATGCTTCTCTCCATTCATATAGTATGAACCTAACCGCTCTATCATTCATTTTTTACTTCCCTATGATCTTGTGTCGGGTTATTAGTACTTTTTAACATTTTTTTTCACTTCCCTATGATCTGTGAGATCTTATGACGGATTATAGCAAACATTTGTGATCTCATGTTTGGTTATGGGTGAACTTTTTTTTACTTCCCTATGATCTAGTTTCGGGTAATCAGCACTAACATTGTCTACTTCCCTATGATCTACGTCGGGTTATTACTGTTCAGTAACATTTTTTTTTACTTTCCCGTGATCTTATGACGGGTTATTAGTACTAACATTAATTTTTACTTCCTTACTGCCGTATGATGAATTATTAGTACTAATCCTATGATCTCATGTCGGGTTATTACTTAGTGTTAGTACCAACATTTTATTTAAGGAAAATGGTAAAATCTCTCCTTATATTGTCACAGTTTGCAGTAGTCTCAAAATTCCGAAATTAACAGAGATGAGCGTAGAGAGACTATGCAAAATTGTAACAATATAGGGAGAGTTTTTACGATTTTCTATTGTAACAATATATGTCGGGTTATTAGTACAATATATGTCGGGTTATTAGTACAATATATGTCGGGTTATTAGTACTAACACATTGCAAAACCCCGAATAAAACAACAGAGGCGGAGACTGGAAAAACGGCGGGAGCTGCCACTCGGAGAAGCTACCCGACCTAGGCCCGTCTCCCGACCCGCCAGACGCCCACTTCAGCATTGTCGCCGACGTGGTGTCAAGGCACGTCGGGAACAACGAGTCCCGAGCGAGGGAGATGGAATTTCTGAACGTGACGGGCATGTCGGCCCGGAGAAAGGACGGGCACGCCTCGGTGTACTACCTGGGGCCGAACGCGGGCCCCGCCTCCCTTCACCGCCAGGACTGCAGCCACTGGTGCCTCCCCGGGGTCCCCGACTCCTGGAACGAGCTCCTCCTCGCGCTCTTCCTCAAGCGCGAGTCTCTCAACTCGACCGATCGTTCTCAAGCTTCGTGACATCAATTGAAGGGGGATTTTTTTTAACCTAATGCACATATGTGAAGATTGGGGGTTTGAAGAAATTAAGGTACACAAAAATGTTCTTTTTTGGAGTTTTTATTTTATTTTATTTTATTTTATTACATGTGATTATTTTTCTTCTGATCATGACTGAAATAGCAAAGATTAGGAAAAGAATTTGTATGTATAGTGAGTTTTGGTACTTTTTTTGGTATATGGTATAAAAAGAAAAGAAAGTTTGGATTTATTGCATTTTACTAAAAAAATATTATTGTTGATTAGATTGAATGTGATAAGTATTTTGGAATTTTCAATTATTCGTTTGAGTTTTTAAGTTGATCAAACGACAATACTGCTCGTTGTACAAATTGACTTAAGCCTTATTTTGTTTAGGCTCGAAAATAAACTATTCAGATTGAAATTGGCTTGCGTTGAAATGAGTTTATACATTCAAGTTCGAGTGTGGCTCGATAAGCTAAGTTTTCACTACTAATACTCATTAAAATTAAATTTTGAATATTTTAAAATAAAATTATCGATTGATTAAAATTTTAAAATTAAATTTTGAATATTTTAAAATAATATTATCGATTGATTAAATTTTAAATGAACTGGTTCTCAAAGTTTTATAAATTGAGCTCAAGCCCAACTTGTATTAACCGAATTGATCGGTTAAACTGACCTGAACTCTATCAATTTAGTCTTGATTTATAAAATAGGAATTGATAAAAAATCAAATGGAATAAAAAATCAAACGATTTGGACACACGACTCATTTGAAGTCGTCGATTTTTATTTGCTGGTATTAAAAAAGAAAGCGAAGCGACTGGACCATCATGCCGAGCTCGATGTGGTTTTTTGTGTCAATTATATTATTTTTAAAATAAACAACCTGAGTATAAAACCATGTCAATATTATAAGCTATTTTGCCTAGACGACCATTTTAATTGCCCTACTAAATTTAACCGTCCAATTATATTAAATCAGGTCGATTTTAAAAATCTTTCCATCAGTCAAATTTTAAAACAACCTAAAAGTTAAAATTCCAGCTCATAAAATTGAATCTAAATCGTGAACTTTTTCCCATAAATATATGGATTGATTGGTTGTGCTAATTAAATTATCTCCTATACAAACGCATAAGACATATAAATAAAGTACGATTTTGTTAATTAGTCACAGTCACATTCAAATGTCAATTTCACTGCCAACCAAATAAAATCGATCAGATAAATGTTCCAAATATTTCATAATAAAATTTGTAAATTATCAAAAAATAGTCAAAACCCATTTGATTTCAATTGGAAAGAAACATGATGCATAAAGAAAAAGTTCAAAAAATTCAAGAGTGTGTAGCAAATGATTTGATTCAAGACCTTGAGACTCATGCCAGACAAGAATGTGTCTCCAGAATTGGAAAGTTAGGCCACAGAGACCCCAAAAGGAGAGCATGAAAATGAACATCAAGCAGTACTATGTAGCAAAAGATAAGGTTCCACTTCAACCTCATCACATGAATTGGAATTGGAGAGACCACCAACCAAAAATTGAGACTTCCAATCAATCACTCTCAAATGGGTATTGCTCATACCTAATTTCCCAATCAAAAAGCACCAATTGATCCCAAATCTTGCCAGGACAAGAACCAGGCAACTTGTGATTTCTCAGTTGCTGAGGTTGTTATTGTCATTGCATGTCATGTCAAAGAAATGTATCATATTATAAAGGAATAATGATACTTTGTTACACTTAATTATAACGAAATGACACTTTCATACTCTATTTATTTTTGTCTTTTTAGTACTCTTGCTCAAATGACTAAAATACCCTTAATTTAAAAAATCAAAATAAAATTAGTCCAATATGATTTATCAAACCATATTTGAAACGGTTCAAATTTAATTTTACATTTTCGGGTATAATTGTATTTATGTCTTAAGTACAAATCAAATTTAATCAGAGATAAAAAAAATTGAACCACATCTATTTATAGTTTCTTACACCAAGGGTAGTTTAGGTATTTTAGACATTTTAGATGTAGGTTGTCACCAAAAATTTTTTAGGGTACTAAAAAGAGAGAAAAATAGTTAGAGTATGAAAGTGTCATTTCGCTATAGTTAAGTGTAACAAAGTGTCATTATCCATATTATAAATAATTGACATTTTAATTGTGTATTTTGACCTCATGTATAATTTATTTTACATAATATCATAGCATGTCAATTTGAGTATTTTTTAATTCCCGCGGAGCCACTGCTCTGGAAGTTTGATTTTAATATGACCCATGTGAGGGAGATCGAGTTAAAGAAAGTTTTCGTGTAGAAGAGATGTACTGTTGAGTGTTGAGAATATATAAATCTTAGAGTTGTGAGTCTATCTCAATATATATAACACATTTTAGAAATCTCGTAACCATACATAAAAATCATTAGGGTATGGTGGGATGTTGAAAAAGTCAGTCATCTTGGGTCAGGTGTACGAGCGATCATATTCTTCAAATATGTTATCAGACATAAAGGAAGTAAATGTGTCGATAAGATCGTTGCGTGCATGGACGATATTTTTAAAAGCGTTAAGACGCAATATTCAGATTCTAGAAAGAAAAAAGAGGATAATATGTTCTGTTAAAAGAATACATTTATAGTAGAAGTCTGTATCCTTATCGACTCTACTAATAAACAAACTAAATGGGGATAACTCGGTCGAGGGCATGACAAAGACCTTTTCAACATAAATAGACATCGAGTCCAAATAATTTTCAGTACGCATTTATGTTTTTAGCTGTTAAAATAATGCGTTATATTTTTCATCTTTTACTGACTAATATCTTAATCTGTTTGCACAAATCTCATCGGAACACACAAGCACATATTTCCAGAAACCCGCTATCAATAATAAAAATCAAAATAGTGTAATTAATAAATGGGAAAATTACAAAAACACCCCCACCCTTCACTCTCTACTTCCATCTTTTTTTCCATCATAATTTTTTTGTGCTCATTCAAGATTCACATACTTAGGTACATTATTATTTACATCTACAACACTTAATTATATGGACCCATCATATAAATTAAAGTCTAAAAATAGTAACTATATCTACTTAGTGTTAAAACCAGCAGTCTCTCCAAGTTCTTCAACCTCCTTGGCCAATTCCTCCACCTTCTCCACCATCTCCATCACCAAGAACACAAAGCTTCCCATTGCAAGCTCTTCACAGCTCTGCAATATCGAATCTCTCTCGGATCGGTCACCGGACATGGCTCGACTCAGCTCTGATCTCGTTGACTTGAGCTTTGACCCGACCGGTTGACTTTTTCTCATGTCCTTGATGCTGTCACCAAGCTCCCTCAGTGACCAAGCCAGGGTTGACCCTGCATCTTCACATGGCTCCTTGATTGACTGCCTCAGAGCTGGTGATGGCTGGAAAAGAAAAAAAACATACAAATTTTGTGTATTAGTTTCGGAGATTTTAAGGTTAAAGATACTCAGAAGGTGGAACTGATAGATTTTAGTTAAAATCTGGTGTCATGTTAAAGTGCGATCCACTTAAAAAGTTCAAGTTAATAAGTGGACATTGATTTGTTATTTTGGTCGGTTTTGAATAATAATTTCTCGATGTGAGATGCTGACATCATCAATACCTGTTTAGCAGATTGAAGACACGATTTGAGCGAAATGATGGTTGATGCAATGTCTCGAAGAATTTCTCCGATTTTTAGGTATTTCTTCCAAGGATGGGAGAATCCAAATCGCCCGTGCCATGGTTCCCATCTCGCGAAATTTGCCTGAACATCGAAATTCGAACATTTTAAGCATATGGGTTTTTTTTCTTAGTTTTCGAATCGGCATAAAAATTAAAATATTATGATTTTTGGTCAAAGAAACAATTTTAAGGCGGCTTATTGGGACATCTTTTGATGAAAGTGACATACATATGCAAATGCTAAAGTGGAAAAAATTAGGTCACATATAAAGACAAAGAAAATGAATAAAATTGATGGAGAAAAAGTTTCAAATTCTCAAATTAGATCACATAGACAATATACAATAAAATAAACTCAATTCATAGTGAAAATATACTATAGTTGTCCACTAGGAAAATCCCACTTCCCACCACCGAGGAAATATGGAAATTTTCACAATAATTATCTTAAATTTTTCTAAAAATAAATAATTATACGTATGTTTGATTTTATCTGAAGACTGTTTCGTTTTGTTAACGTACGTACCAATGATTCGTCTTTAGCTTTTGAGTGCAAGACAGATTTGCAACCACTAATATTAGTACTAGGTTGATTTTCCTTTTCGCTAACGAATCTGAAATAATCCTCCAAACAACCTGAAATAATCCAAAAAAACACGTCACGTCGTTGAATTTTTTTTTATCAGCAATAACTAAAGATGTGGTGAACACTAAAACCAACGCATACCATCAATCGTTTTCGCGAGTTCTTTGAATTTTGAGGCGGTGGAGTCATGGAGCTCATCGCTAGCCCAAATGGGGAACACGAGCAAGCTTATCGAAATGGTGACCACAAATCCCATCCCGATCGTCGACAGACGCTCCTGAGCCAATTGCATGACAGTCTCGGCCCGTAAACCCGAGACCACGACGAGGTTGAAGGTGAGGATGAAGATCATCGCCCCGTAATCGTAGGTCTTTTTTATGCTCGGGATCAATCTTGAATACGTCGCTCCAGCCCCTAAATTGTAAATTTTAGGGTCAGAAACTAAGAGTTAGTACTGATCTTAAAAATATTAGGCGCTAGTGGAACGACGATAACATTATGGAGACTAACCAAAATATTAAAACGGGATAATGACACTTTGTTACACCTAACTATACCAAAATGACACTTTCATACCCTAACTATTTCTCTCTTTTTTAGTACCCTAATAATATTTTTGTGACAACCTACCTCTAAAATGGCAAATATACCTAAAATACTCCTGGTTCAATTGAAAAAAATAATAGATTTGAATTAATAGTAAAATCAAACTGGTTCAAATTGGGCCGGTTCAAATCATATTCAAGATCTAAATTCATGGCCTTCTCATACAAATCATGAGTATTTTAGGTATATTATGAGTTTTAAAGGTAAGTTGTCACGAAAAGAATTGCTAGAGCACTAAAAAATAAAAGAAAAAAAAGAGTAAGAATATGAAATTGTCATTACGGTACAATTAAGTGTCAAAATGTCATTATCCCTATTAAAAATAATAACGAATTGATTAGAGATGACAAAAGATTGATCAAACAAGTACGTAAAATTCTAAAATGGTTATTTCGGACAAGGGTAGGATTTGGTTGTTGTTGTCGGAATCGGACATCATGAGTTCCGAGGTTGTTGGAAGTGAAAAGGAAATGTACCGAAAATGAAAACGGAGAAGCCAATCATTATGGCTCTGCCGGTTCCTCCAACATCTTGGGCAAAAGCTGCGGCTAAGCAACCTAAGCCACCTCCTAGGATTGTTCCGATTCCTCGGTTCAACCCCTTGCTTAGGACAGCACCTGAAAATACCACATTTTTATTTTAAGGTAACATAATATTAGTCCACGTGGTCAAAACATTCATAAAAGAACAATACAAAATGGTTACGATGACTTTTGATTCACTCTCGAAGATTTTATTGAGAATTAGGTTTAAAGTAACATTTTCAAAATTCGATAGATACTTGCTATCTATGATCCGAAGGGCAGAGGCAAGATCAGAAAGTTCGTCTTGTATTCATTCCTATATAGAGACGCAATTTTTTTTGAATCTGACACGAACCCGTTATCCCCAATCCAACAAAAAGAGAAACGAGGAATAAAAACCCGCCAAAAAATTCGTCTCGGCTACCATTTGGCCTAAACCCTATGGCGGGCCATGAACCGGTCTTACAAAAACACTCCCTCGCGCGCAGGAAGATTGACTCCGCACGTCAACCCACGACTCTTAATTTACCCAGAACAAGATGAAATAATAAACCAGCCTCCGATATCATACTCGAGCCCAATACAAATAAAATCTCAAAATTCACAAATAAAGACCCAGAACATCTCACGAACTGGGTTTCGCACCGCACATCTTTCAGACGCGAGACGCTAACTAACAGATCTATCGACACGAAACAAAATTACCTGCGAAGAACTCGAAGATGACGACGACGGTCATGATGGCCCACATGGCATTGTCCCCAAACTGGCGGTAGAGAGGGTCGAGAAGGTACAACAGAGACACCAAAACGAGAGCAATCCCAACCTTAACACTGTGAAGAACCTTCCTCATGTCATGGTCGATCCCTCTTCCCGACAACCTAGACAACACCGAAACGACAAAACACCCAAACCTCGACTTCTCCGAAGTAGCATCAACGACCTTAACTGCACCAACTCCATCTACACCCTCCGGAATAGAAATCACAGTCGATGCCATTATTGTTCTTGATCTTGCTCCTCCAATATATATATGATATATATATATATAAATATAAATTATATATATATATATTATATATTATAAGGGTATCGATCGATTGATCGATCGAGCGAGAGAGAGAGAGAGAGGTTGAGGAACCTATACTCGTTCCATGAGATGTAATGTGGAAAATATAAGCTTGTATATATAGAGAATATTGTAGATATATATATATATATATATATACATATATGTGTATAGAAAGTAGTAGAGGAGGGTCCATAGTGGAGAGAGGTCTTGTGTGGTGGACTTGTACTGATTCTTTTTTTTTAAAAAGTTTCTTCACTTTATAACACCTCATGATCGTGCATGTATATATGATTATTTGTCATGCGACAGATAAATTTAATATATTTTTAGTACGTGATTCTGATATCGTCTGTTACTACTGAAAGTTTTAATTTTGTAGAAAATGTGCTCGAGTGTTTTAAATTGGGTAGTCGGATTTAGTTTGGGACAATAGTCGTATTGTTGACCTACATGGTCGAACAGGAAATTCGGGTATGTTAGTGTGAGCTCTATCTTTATTATTTGGTTGGACCGGGCTCGAGTATAGAGTTTTGTGTTTTATTTACACTATCTATTTTAGGCATGATAATCTTTAAGCTTTTTGGTGGGTTTGACTTTAATAACGTTGTAAATTACACACGTTTTGTTGTAAAATTGTAACATCTATTTCTTCTCATGGAGAGACCATACGAAATTTTACATATAAACTAAATAGTTACTAATTATTATCCCAGTGTTGGTCTACAATTTCCGACTAATCTAATTAGTTTATGGTTAATGAACGATTAATTTTCAGTTATTCTTTAAGAAATTTACATGCCCGAATACTAAGGTAGACACGGTTTCGGGCCGGAACCAAACCGATTCAAATTGAACCTCTCAGTTCTCAATATATGGGAACCAAGCCCAAAACCATTATTTGAGATGGTTCGGTTTCGAATCTGGTTCTATCTAGTTTAGTTTCGGTTCTACCTATTTGAAACCGATTAAATTTTTTTTATATTGGAGTTATACTTTGGAAAAGAAGTGACATGACATTCGTGCTTGATTTATAGGCCAAATTTGAGCCTATAATTACCTACAAAAATATCAAAATTTTAATTTAAGAAACCAAAAACGAAAATCAAACGTTAAAATTCAATTATCACAACACAATCTGAACATAAAGTTTGAAAACAAAACAAAAAATAAAAGGTAAATATTACACGTGTGGGCGAATTAGAAACGTACATGCAGTGACTCGAACCGGTTCAATTTTCATTTTTCCCAAATTCAAAATTAAAACCAAACACCATCAACCGCAACCCTAATTTTCCATTTTCCACGTCCGGCCTGGTTTTCAGTTCGAGACTGATTTCGGGTCTAAAGCATCCACCCCTACACCAAACACATACACATCGTCTTGTCATTTTCTAGAACACTTGTAAATTAATCTACATTTTTTTTCTTTTATATTTCTTCTCGCACTTTAGCAACAGGTGTAAACATGTACATTAATGGTGTGAGTGGTCATGGCCTAGACAAAATGGAACATGAAAATTGCAGTCGGTTTCAGACATGTCGATCGGTGTTGTTCGAGGACAAGATGAGTACGTTAGTGACGATAGTGGAGCACGCTTGCACGACCCTCCTGGTTCATGCATTAATGTGTAATGTTTATGTTTGTGGGGTCTTTTCGATCGCAACAACCTTAAAACTATGTATATATATATATTTCGGACATATCCTATAATGTCTCGCCTAAATAGTTAATTTGATCTATGTGTATACGTGAAAGAAGTAACGATTTTGCATCGAACGTAATGGGTATGTCGTGGTTAGTAATGGGTAAGAGGTTTTCGTGACTCGGGTTGAGTCGACGAGTAGGTTTATGTCAATGAGCGTTGAGAAGTGTCGTAACGGTTAAGACTCGATTTATTTTAAAGATATAACGACACTTTGTTACACTTAACTACAACGAAATCACACTTTCATACCCTAACTATTTTTTTTTTTTTAGTACCCTGACAATTTTTTTGTGACAGCCTGTGCTGAAATGACTAAAATACCCCTAGTTTAAGAAATCAAAATAGATTTGGTTCGATTTGATTTGTCGAACCGGATTTGAAATGGTTCGGATTTGATTTTATATTTTGGAGCATAATTTTAATTGCATCTTAAATATAAATCAAATTGAACCAGAGATAAATAAAATTGAATTTATTCAATTTATAGTTTCTTAAACCAAGGGTAGTTTAGGTATTTTAGGCATTTTAGAGGTAGGATGTCAAAAAAATTGTCAGGGTACTAAAAAGTAGAAAAAAATAGTTAGGGTATGAAAATTTCATTTCGATATAGTTAGGTGTAACAAAGTGTCATTATCCCTATTTTAAATGAAGGTTTAGGCTTGTTATTTAATCTGGTTTATACATGACTCTTTCTCTTACGTGTAAGTCGTGTAACGGATTGCATGCATAGGGCAGGTGAGAGATGTAGTGTGGTTTGATAACGTGTTAAAACTTGACGACCCGGTGTTAAAAACGCAGTTGATTACAAACTCTTGAACGCCCACTTACTGGGCGTACCTTTTACTTTGACGGGTCTTGAAGTTTGTCAGGAATTCACATATAGAATCAGGTTTCACACGTGATAAAATGATCCCACTTGGTCTTTAACAATGAATTTTTTTTCTGAACTCGAGGAACTCAATATCTCTGATCACACTTGGTAAATGACTAAAATTACTAAATCCAACCCGAACCCACTATAATACTATACATAAGTGATATATTTTGAATTCGACGAAACCTAAAATACTCGATCTGATTAAAGTATCATAAAAATCTCTGACTTCTCTTATTAATTTTGTTTAATTTTTGAATAATCTCTTATTAGTCTCTAAAACGTCCTCTCTTCCCTAACCTGCCTCATTTTCATTCGCAGTGATTTTTTATTCGAGGTGGGTCATAATATACATTAATACATCTATATGATTTTTTGTATGCGTATTATTTGAAAAGACTCGACTCTCTCTAATAATCTCACACAGACGATAACATTAAAATCCCACATCAAAAACCTCAAATTATTTCATTAATCACTCGATAAACATATCGATCGTGACCACTGCTAACTTTATATTTTAAGTTGACATGATTCAACACGACAAATACAAAAGCTCGCATGTGTCAAGCTTTTTCTTGCAGTGGAGTGTCATGTCAATTGAGTCAAGAAAATAAAAGAATCGATCGATGAAATTAAGCTAATGAGAACACACATTCCCATCGATTGCACGTTACCATATACACTAAATTAATAAAGATCGATCTCTAGTGATGATTATATTGAATTTGACACAAGATAAGCTATAGTTTTGATTAATACATGTGGGCTCTACACATGACCTTAATTGCGCCACCTTAGTTTTGTCTTTTGTGCGATAATGTGTGTCCAATTCACGGTTTTTTATTTGGTTGCTTCGAATTAATCATTGTGGGTTCGACACGAAAATATTTCAAAATCTTTCTTTAATATATTATTATATAGTTGTGAAAATGCATAATATATAACTTCATATAGCATAAAGAAAAATAAATAAATAAATATTTATTTAAAACATGAAATGGGTGTGTATAAAAAACATAGTTTCAGTTAGTGTTACGGATATCTCCGCGACTTACTGATATAACAGCTAATACCGGTAAGCTCAATTAACTCAACAAAATTTAAGTTGATTACGGTCTAATCCGGTCCATTTCAATTAATTATGATCTACTCCAAATTAAATCAATTAATTTCAGTATTGTCCGATCTAATATGGGCTTATTCGCTCAACCTAATTAATTTCGGTTTTAAATTTGGGTTAATAAACAACAAATAAATAGTCAAACCTCCATTCATTCATCTCTTTCAGTTTCACGTTTGAATTTCGAGTTTATTAACACATTTGAAATTAAAAATGATTAAATATCATTTATTTTGTTTTTAATAAATATGAGTTATATATATTCAATTATTTATTTATTACAAAATGCATTTTGCCGCGATCTTCCCGTGATATTCTCGAATTTGTCAAATCTCCTTTTTTGTTAACTGGACGATATATTCCCACGAGCCGATTTTCACGGACCTTGGTTTTAATTTTGTTTTTGTGTGTTTTAATTGTTGATGATATTGATGACAATTAATTAATGTGTTACCTATTATGATATATTAATTAATACTATGAATTCATGAGTAGTTGTGATTAGGTTTGTGTCATGTCTCTATTTCTTGTTTGCACCACTCAAAGGGTTGTGGCAGTTCCACTGGTCTGGCACAAGGACACAAGGTCTTTAGTTTATAGTGCAATCAATATGTATATATATTTACAAATTATATTCAAGGAAAGTGAAAGAAATAGAAAAAAAAACCCATTATTTCATGACCTAATCTCATCTCATTTTCTATTGGTAGATATTATTGAGAAAGTGATGATCATGACTCAAAATTGTCACCATATATATATATATATATATATATATATATATAAGAGATAAATGAGTAATTCTCAAAATGCAAGAAATCTCGACAAGATTGGCACCTCCAAAACTCGATCCAAAAAATGTGGCGAAAATTTTATCGAATAAATGAGTAAACCCATCAAATGAAGTTCTTAAAAGCCATCATATAAATATTATTGCATATGTATATGTGTGAGTGACCTTCCAAATTTCAAAGTGATTAGTGAAAAGTGCTCATCACTCCAAAGAAGATTATGAGAATCTGTACTTTTTTTTTTCTCTTTCAATCTCTTCCATCAATTCTTGCAACTTTGCAACTAGCGATGGCTATATTAGTCACATTCACATTTGAACGATTCATTTTCATTTACGTTCACATCTTTACGATTCATAGTCACATTCACTTTACTTGCCCACGAAGATTAATTCTCATTTAAAGTAATATTTACATAAATTTATTCGAAGTAGATTGAACTAATATATTTGATAGCTGTCTACTTAATAAAATAATTATTTAATTGTAATTGTCACAAACGATTTGTTTTCAGATGATGATACTATTCAATGCGTGTCATGAAGAGAGCTTAATAATTAATGGGTTGTGATCCAATATTTATTTTAGCTTAATAATTAATGGGTTGTGATCCAATATTTATTTTAAAATTCACACAAGATCAAAGAAGGAATGAAGAATCAACCAAATTGATTCTACCACTATTATAATCACATGAAGCACATGAATTGCAATTAGTGTTTATATGTATAGTATTCAATTTAATAAATACAAAATAGTTTAGAGGTGACAAAAAGAAGCACTAAATCATGTGTTTTAATATTATAATAATGTACGGAAAATGTACCTTCTAGACCAAGTGGGAGGTGGCTGCTGAAAGTGCAACCCAATAACATAAATTAAATTAGGTTTTTGAAAAATATTTATTTATGAAATTTAAAATAGTTCCATGAGATAATAATTGGGTTTGTGTCACTTTTTGTTTTTTGTTTTTGTGCTTTTCAACAAATCCAATTTAAAATGAATAAATAAATAAATAGAAGTGCTTGGGTATGTTCATCATGAAATGTGATATAAGAGAAAAAAAAGAAGAAGGTTGAGACTTGTGTTTGTTTGTGTGAGGATAGGCCATAAGAGATTGTGCTTATTCTTATCACCCATCCCAAAAATGGAAGTTAGGTCATACCCTAAATAGAGGATTTTAGGACTCCAACATCAAGTTATGTGATGATGACAAGGTTCCTCAATTTGCCGATAATGTTCTTGAATATCGATACAAAATATCAGCGTTCAGAAATCAGTGTATTTAGAAGTTTAAACAGATTATTAGAGTCGAATTAATTTGATAAACAAAATTAAGTTTGAGTCTAACATCTTGAGATCACGAAAAGATTCATTTAACATTTAACATTTAACTATTTTATATTTTATAATGAAACAAGACTGGCCCAGTTGAGTCGAATCTCATTTATTATCCAAATTTTAACTTTGTGTGAATATTTATATTGGAAAATAAACAAAGAGAACAAGGTAAATATGAGTTTTAATTTGACCATTTTTATTTCAGAATGAACTTAATTTTAGTTGTATGTTTGACCCTAAATTGTAATCGAATTGAATATTTTTCTCTGAGCCGAATCAGAATCTGATCAAATTTATAATTTCGTTCACCTCATCGAGATGTTAAATGATTTAAGATGAATTAAGAACTCTGGTGAGAGGCTCCTAAATATTTTCGCGGGTAATTTTTTACTCATGTCATATTTATCACGGCTTTTCAATGTGTGTTTAGTTCTCATTTCGTATAATCGTGACATGGTAGCAGATGTGTTTGCCAAATTTGGGCTGTACAACTCGGACTGTATATTTGACATGCTGGTCGACTTGCTTAATAAATTTTGAGTTTTCAAGGAAAAAAAACATAACTATTGACTAAAATGAGATTAAAATCAAGTGTCACACACAAGCAAGCAAAGAAACAAAAACTATCTGGTTTGTGGACATTAGTTGAGTGATATTTTAATTTAATATATTTGAGATATTATTATTATTATTTGATAAGAAGATTAAAATACAATAAGATAAAATAGACGGGTGAGAAAGCGCCACGTATGGTGTGGGTAGTGAATGGTGGAGACGCGGTGTGGGTAGGTGGTGGTGCTTTATAAGAGCGTGTACCTTCCACTAGGGTATAATTATGAGTTTTTTATTACAACCTTTTACTTTACGATTCCGTGCCACGGACCGTACAAAACACCACTCTATCAAATCCCGATATTCCCGCTGCTCTCTTTCTCCTGATCTGGGCCCCACCGACACCACCCAATCCCAATTATCACCTCATTATTTTCTATTTTTTATATTTTATTTAACTTCATACAAACGTGGAGGCACTTTAGACTCAAAACCCGTCTCCAACCGAGAGATCTATGTTGAGCTGGAACGGAAAAATCGAGAATCGTGAGTAATGGATCGAATTCAGTTATGAATTCAGAGAACCGTTGAAATTTGGTTTGGATCTGGTCGTGCAGTGCAGAACCGTCGATCAGATGGTTCAAAATCGAGTCGGTTCGTCACGCTTCTGTGTTGCTTTCTGTTGCAAGAATTTATATTATGTCTTGGTAGCAATTATACTTAAATTTTAACGTACGATTTTCATTACTGTGTGCCAACGGTTTGGGTTCCTCCACACCCTGGAAAGTTAAAGATGAATGTGGATGGGGGAATAGGTGCGGAGAGAGGACATTGGAGGTTAGGGTTTATCTGTAGGGATTCAGAAGGCCGAATTATGGATGCGATGTGCAGACGGTTTGCGGGTCATCTCCAGCTCGAAGAGGTGGAGGTCGTAGGAGTCAGGGAAGCGTTATCTTGGGCAAAAGGTAAGCGTTGGAGTGCGGTGGAGATCGAGATTGACTGCCTTCGGGTGGTAAACCAGGCCCACCAAGGACAACACTTAAAAAATATGTTTGGGGGTATTATCTACGACTGCAGGCGTATCCTCTCAGATCCTGGATCTAATGTCTCTTTATCTTTTCTCGTAGATCGTGTGATAAAGTGGCCCGCGAATTGACCAAATATGCGTTAACTAACCATAGTTGGGATTATAATGAGGGTTCTGTCCCACCATCTGTAGCTTTAGCTGTCCGGCATGATGTTGGGTTAGTTGCAATTTATTAAATAAAGTTCGTTTTATATCAAAAAAAATAGGTTAGGCAATTTAGACTCAAAACCCGTCTTGAACCGAGAGATCTGAGCTGAGCTGGAACTGAAAAATCGAGAATCGTGAATAATAGATCGGATTCAGTTATGAATTCAGAGAATCGTTGAAATTCGGTTCGGATCTGGTCATGCAATGCAGAACTGTCGGTTACGTGGTTCAAAATCAAGCCAGTTCGTCGTGCTTCTGTGTTGCGTTATGTTGCAAGACTTTATATTATGTCTTGGTAGTAATTATACTCAAATTTTAACGTACAATTTTCATAACTCTGTTTTCTGACTGTGAAATTGTAGTTTCTGTCCGTATATTGAGTTCAGTTTTGTCCAAATCGACTCGTAAATTCAAGATCGAAAACTAGTTGATTTCAACCTGGTAGAATCGAAACCAAACAAATTCAAAACCAAACCGTTTCTCACTGGTTACAAGTCCAATTTTTATATATTGAGAATTAAAGGGTTCGATTTGGGTCGGTTCTAGACGGTTCGATTTTGGTTCGAAACCCTGCTCACCCTTACACCATATATATAGGAAGAGAGTTTGATTTTAAATTCTTATGTATAAAATAAATGTATTTTTGTGGTGATTGGTATCTTATGAGGTTAATGTTAATTAAATATATCAAGTAAAGAATATTATAAAGGTCAATCCAAATACTTTTATTTGACTAATGGTATTCTTTTAACTAGTTAAATTAATTCTATTTTTTTAATAATAATAAACATATAATTGCTCCAAGGTTTGATAATTATGTATGTGATGTTATTCCACTTGAACAATAAATATAATAAAAACATTGTACAAATTCATGTAAGATATTTTAAAATTAATCTAGAGAAAAATAAATGGGCTATATATAATATATATTTAAAAATATCTTACATGTAGAGAAAAATAAATGGGCTATATATTTTAAAATGTAATAAAACATGTTAAAAACATTGTACAAATTCATGTAAGATATTTTTAAATCTAGGGAAAAATAAATGGGCTATATATATATATGGTGGTGAAAGTGGGATCATCCTAATGTCCAAAACCATATCAGTTTGGTTTGTTTATAACATATATGTAGAGGCAGACATCATCCTAGAAAAGTTTGTACCTAACATCAATCTTACTTTGACTTGTAATGCTTCACAACTCACAAGTCTTCCTAGTCATGGCAGACACATTATTATTATATTTATATATTAAGGTAAACTGATAAAAAATAATATTGAATTAATAATACAATTCTACGTGGAGGGACATTTTAGACCCGAAATCGAGAAACGAATCTAGACCATGTTGGAATTGAAAATTGGTTCGGTTTTGATTCTTAAATTGAGATAATTGTTTGATTCTAGTTCTTAAAGTTTAGAACCGTCGAATAACCGATAAAAACTGTAATCAGTTATGAATATAAAATTCTCTTAATAATATTATATTTGCAAATTTTAGGATTCGATTGAGTTTTAATAATTAAGATTTATCGTTCAATTTTTGTTATATTTTTTATTTAAAATTAAAGTTTGTCTGTAAATTCGGATCAAAATTATTTAATTCAGACAATTAAATTAATTAATTAACAAAAATTGAGAATTAACCGACCCAATAAGTAGAACTAGAAAATTAAACCAGAGAATTGTGTCCAAAACTAAACTGGCCTCTTATATAATGAATCCTGGTCCGGCTCTCTAAAATTAAAAACCGATGAATATGGTTCGTTCTGATTTCAGAAATGTGCCCGCCCATACCGTTTACATATAATATCACAATAAGTAACAAAATAGTATTAATCGTCTTGATTAATTATATTGAATTGATTTACACGAGCATGTTACTTGGTGTAGTGACAATGTCCATAAATTGGGATGAATTATTGGGTAATATGGTATTATTTTAATCTCAAAATTTTATATTGCTTTACATAAAATTAGTTAAAATTAATCATATAAAATGTAGGTTTTAATTTAAGGGTGAGACATCATATCATAACATCATTATTTTCTTCTTTATTTTGTCAAATCGAATCGAAGTCTCACCCGCCATCATGTTCAAATTAAAGACGAATAAACCCATCGTCCCTATTTCACTAGGACGATTGGACCAGCTCTCGCATCTAAGAGCGCTCCACTGGTTGCATCATTGACGATACTGAGCATGTCTTTCATAAAGCCATCTCTCTCACTCCTTAAGTTTAGTTTCAGCGACTTTGTTAAGTTTGTACGTCTTCACCATCATCCTCGACCACGTAGATTGCATAGTTAATCTCATGAACTTTTCCAATTTCATCAGATTTGGTTGTGAACTTTAAATTTTGCAAAAGGCGGATGTGAACTTATCACTTTCTTCCAAATTATGTATGTCATCCAAAATGATAAAAATGTCCTTAAAATCCAATGTTGTAAAATCTCCAACTTTTCCAACTAATCCCCGATTAATACGAGTCTTCAATTAATCTTCTATAATTTTTTAAGGATTTTTTAATCCAATTTATTTTTCGATTAATCCCTAAAAGACTCTTTCCAACCGACTAGCACCTAGTATTTTTTACAATAATGTTAAAAATTAATTCTTTTAAAAAATTATCAAAGTAAACAAATAGTGTTTGTGGACACATGAACATCCATGAATCAACTTCTGTAAGAAAAACAACCTGCTCATCTCATTTTTCTCCATAATTCTCTTACAAAAATTCAACAGACTTATGTTTCAGAAACAACTGATACTAGACAAATTCTAGGTAAAATGGTCAGTACTACAGATTCTATCATTTCCTAACTGTCTCAAGAACTGATTACAATCTGAAAGTAAGATACAAACCTGAAAATTTCTCGATCTCATTCTTCAGGTACCAGTGACTTGGAAGGCAAGCCTTTGATCACATGCCGGCATTGAAACCTGTCACAATGCAAGTGATGTTGTTGGTATCGTTTCGCAGTTACGAGTCGGGGAAAACCCGAGAAGTGAAATTATAGGATATCAGAGTTTAGATTATCATTTCAGGTTCGGGCAAGGTTGGGACTTTCTGAGTATTTGAAATTTTAAGGTTATCGTGTGTACCACATCAAATCTTTTGACGCTGTGTCTGCTGAGCCATTGGAGCCGCCACTTTCAAGCTCGGGATTGTGGACGTCTGCTTTTTGATCTGGCGTTCTGCATTTGAACCTCAGTTTAAAAGGGATGATCTGCAAAAACCAAAAAGTGATTCGTCACATTTATGCATTTATGGATGATAGAATATATAAGTCATGGAGACGTCTAACAAACCAATTAAATGCCCGCGACAACTCTCTTGATCTCAGAACGTGTGTAACTGATGATACCTAATTGGAAAATCATAGGACAAAGGAATGTACACGACAACTTGTGTGGTTTGGGACTATTAAGGATAAATATGTGGTGCACGACGTCGATGGTGGGCCAAAGTTAGATGGCTACTCCATCCACAATGCCTAGAGCACACGAGTGTTATTACCACAATAATCCTTTGTACCTAACCAAGCATAGCAGGGCCCAATTAGGATTTCACAAAAGAACGCATAAAGCTTGAAAGGTAACCAATTCCCCAATAAATGTCCAACGCCTCACAACAAATCAGCAAGGAACAAGAAATATAGTTTTGTGATAACTTCCTAACCTAATTCCTCAACATGAAGCAAGTTTCTCTCGCTAGAACATCAGCGTTTTTGGTTCTCTTCATGAACCGCATGTCATTCTTTTCACGAGTCCTTATTTTCCTTTCAGTGTAATTGGTTCTCTTTTAAAATACAGATATTATTGCTAATAAAAAAGGGTGCAAAACTTGAACTTTTATTCAGATTTTTCAAACTATCCGTGACACCTATCCTCCCTGCTACGAAACTGTAAAGGGTGTTGAGTGACTATAAGCACAAATAAATCGAGCATATGTGTAAACAAAGTTTATAGTACCGAGTAACTTCACCGCTACCTTTTTGCTGTATTTGAAGTCGCGTTTGGGAAGGAAATGCAGGGGAAGGTTAAAAGAGGATGGAGCTTTCACCAATAGAAACAATCTACTAGCACCTAAAAAAGAGGAAATCAACGCTTCAAAATGCAGCCTATTTTATCTACACCGGATAACCAAATATGGAATGAACCAAGCTCAATTCAATACCTGGATTAGATACCGACCCTGCACCATTTGAGATCAGCGCACGAATGGCCTGTAACACACAACGCAAATGAGCCGATAAGAAACTGAAATTCAACTTATGATGGAAATGGAAGCAGAAATAGCATCAATAAACCTTTCTTGAGATCCCGTCCGCTGCCTTGCTTTTACGGAAATCACTCGAACAGTTCGAAGCAACCATCCCGTGCGAAAAGCACAACCCGTAAACACGCTGAGGTCGTATAGTACTCGCTCCAAGAACTAAAACAACTTCCTCGACATCAGGAACCTCACTGATCAATAGCTGAAACGCGTTTTGGAGACTAGAAACCGCGTGCACCAACTTCTCTAGCCTTCTTATCCCTCGCCTAACCTCTCTCATTCTGCTAGCGTGCATTCTCCGAATAGACGGCTTCACTTCAGCTTCTTTATTGGCAGCCTCCTACAACTAACGATTCAGCGATCTAACCGAAACTAAAAAATGCAAATCGCTGTCGTGTAGCTAATCACATACCAATTCATTGTACTCGATGCGCAGCGAATCGAACTCGAGAGTCACATCCTGCAAAATACTGCTTACAAGCAGCTGAATTTACTTAGTATTTCTATTTCCAATCAGTCAACAACACATTCACTACCTCAAGCTCAACAAGAACAATAATCACAGCAGACAAGTAGTGATTCAAACAGGAAAATGAAATTTCGACTAAGAAACACAAAATCTGTTCCTGAAATTCACTCAACAACACTTCCAATCAAACAAAAACAACCAAATCACTTCACCACGCAACAAAAGGTACATCAAAACCCTAAAAATCGATATGCAGCAAATCGAATTCAAGAGTCATATCCTGCAAAATACTGCTTAAAGCAGCTGAATTTAATTAGTATTTCTATTTCCAATCAGTCAACAACACATTCACTACCTCAAGCTCAACAAGAACAATAATCACAGCAGACAAGTAGTGATTCAAACAGGAAAATGAAATTTCGACTAAGAAACACAAAATCGGTTCCTGAAATTCACTCAACAACACTTCCAATCAAACAAAAACAACCAAATCACTTCATCGCGCAACGATCGGTACGTCAAAACCCTAGAAACCATGGAAATTGAAAATTTCTTCGAAATTAGGGCTGAGAGAAAGAGAGAAGCGTACGAAGGAATCTGCTGGTGCATGAAGAGGACGAATCCGACCATTTCTTTGACGATGTGAAAGATGACGGAGCCTTTCAGGTGATCGGCGACGGTGGCGATTTCGATCTCCGACGAGTCCATCTTTGAATTTTCCTTTCTCCTGCAACAACAAGGACCGTTGTAGACGACGATGACGAGTTCTTCGGAGATGTGTTTATGGATATGGGCCTGATAGGCCCATGAACATTCTTACACTTTTTAAAGCTAAAGCCCAATTGAACATTTTCCCTCCAATTAAATCTTAACATTTATTTTCGTCAATATTTTATATAAGGGGTAGTTTCATGTATGTCACTAAAAAAATTGTTTTCTTACGTAGGTCACCACATTTTAAATTTAATTTACAAGAACATCAACACATGTTTTTTTGTCTCCTTACGTTAGTTTTTGAATTTTTTTAAATAAAAAAGTTATGAAATGACCAAAATACATTCGCAATCAATATTTGAACCAATGATTTATCTCAATTTATGATTTGGCTGACTTGAGAATCAAATTTCTGCCAAACCGGTCTGGTCTTTCTGGTTTGAAACTTGACCTCTTCGTTCTGTGTTGACTTCATCTCCGACGTCTCGCCAGCTCAAGCACCATCAGAAGTCTTGAATGAGTACAAGACACTCCGTTCACCTCTCTCGGACCTCGTCGAAGCGTGAAGTTTGAAGATAAACCTTCAAGCCAGGCGAACCATATTGGTTTTGACAAAAAATTGATTCTCAAGCCACCAAACTGTTGATTCAATTATTAATTGCGAAAGTATTTTGGTCATTTCATAAGTTTTTTTAATGAAGTGAGACAAACATATTTTACTGACCTCTAAAATTAAATTTAAAAGGTGGTGACCTACATGAGAGTACAACATTTTTAAGTGACCTACATGAAATTACCTCTTTATATAGTTACAATATTTTTATTAAAAAATTGTCAATAAATCAAACTCAAATTCATTTAATTTGATTTATAACTTGAGCTTAAATTAAAATAAAAAATTAACCGGTTCCAACCTAATACAATCCAAAAACTAAACTAAGAAACCCAGGCAAAATCAACCGTTCCTCACACGACAATTCCAAACATGGTTCAGTCACTAAGGAACCAGAAGATCGAGTCCGGTCCAGTCCGATTTCAGTACAATCGACACCTAATTCTGACTATCCATATTTACATCGAGTTATTAATATATCTAAATTCAGCTAGTTAAGATATTATAAATCAAATTCATGCTAATATTAAAAAGAAATAAAACTAATTTCATTTTATATGATTAAACCACGTATAATCAAATTTAACGAATCGACAATATTAGGCGTAGTCAGGTGAAAAACAGCTAAATTGCTAACGACAAATAAGTCATTTCTCGAAAAACATAAATCTCATGCTAATCTCTTAAACCTAAAACTAAAAGTCTGTATATTTACATTTTTGCCACTGTCCGCGAACTCATGAACACTGCTTCTTCTTGTTCCCAATTCACAAGCCGTACCTCTGCAGAGCCTTGCTCAGGCTCGGCATTACATTATAAGCCTGATACGATCGTCTCAGTTCAATGATCGAGCCCACCTGAATCAACAACGACGAAATGCATGTCAAAAACTTAACTAGCGATCCAAAGATGCGAAACCTAAACATGAAGTGAAGTCTCTGTCACTGCACTCACAGCCCATATTTATTTTATGGAGTCGATGAGAGCCGAGGGCGTTGAATGGAAGAACGAGATACTTACGATGATCAAAACCGACGTGAACCCGATTGAGAACCCTGCGTTGGTGCGGCGCAGGTGATGATCGAGGATGGACGATGAAGTCGCTAGAGAACATAGTAATAGCCCTCCTGAAAGTTTCAAGGCGCGATCAGAAAAATAAAAATAAAAATGAGCTCGGAGTTAGGCTAAATATAACTCTACAACTAAAATATCAATCTTACTAGTTGGGTGTGACCATCATCCTTTAAATTTAACATTTTTCAATTCATAAAGATGTGAATATGTTCACCAAATTAAACAACAGTTAGAATCTCTTCACCTATCAACTTGAGCTTTTAGGTTTTAGGTGGGTTGGATTTCTGACATGGTATCAGGATTTGGTCTGTTTTGAACGTAACCTCCATAAACCATATGTTTCAGGCTTACAACCCATGGCTCGGAGGGAGTCATTGCACCCTCGCTCATCTGTTTCCATGTGCCATTCAACTCGGCTTGCACAGTCCATGCCTCCACCTATCAGCTTGAGCTTTTATGTGGGTTGGGCTTCTGACATAGTACTCTCCCTCGCATATCTTTTACACTTGGGCCATAGTAGGACTTAACAAGATGGAAAGAGAATCACTTTATCCCCCCCGAAATCTACCTCGTTGCTACCCTAATATGCGCTGGAGAGTCCAGGACCACATGGGGAGTGGAGGCCCGGGAGGCCCACAAGCATGATACCATGTCAAATTTACATAGTTGGATTATAAATATCGGCCCGGACTTCACAACTAAAAAAGGTCGACCTTATAACTTGGTTGTAGCCTTATCCATGTTTTTCTCTTCATACTCTTTCAATATGGATTTACACTACAACATTCTCCATATTTTGTCTTCTACACGTGAACTCATTTTTGAGACTTTAACCACTAGTATTGGTGTTGTAGTTTTACAAAAACCGGGAAAAAGAAGAAGAAAGAGAGGTACCCCAAAAGCGTGTTGATGCCTGGATTTTTGTGAGATGTGCTATGGTGGCCTTTCCGGGTTTTATACTCGGTATCCTCGCTCCCATTTTATTCAAGTAATCGGCAATTTCCTTTGGCAAGTTGGCCTGGGCAAGAGTTACCGAGTAAGACACGCTTGTTCATAAGGTTTTAGAAAACGATCGCAACAATTATAACCAAACATGTTTATGCGCCTAGTATGTGTAGTACATTCCAGACTTTCCTGTTCATTTTAATCCGTGTAAGAAAAATGAAAGCGTATAAATAAAACTCATACAGCAAATCAGAGATAGTAGGATACGAACGTGCACAATAGAGTTTACAACCAAATGTCGACCATATTCTATATTCTAATATGAGATAATTTTGAACAGACGCGAACTAATAAATAATTTATCGAGTGGATTATTGGTTTCTTTTCTATATATAAATAATATATGAGGCATGCAACAAAGATTTACAATGCTACAGTCTTAGAATGGCGAATAGTAAGGATGAGAGTATACTCACAATGTCGAATATGTTGAAAATGAAAACCAAAAACGCATATATTGAATAGTAAACCCAAGATTTGGCACCGATAGAACTGTCTGGGTTCAATATCTCCTTAACGCGCTCCCAAAAAGGTGAACGGAGCAAACTGCCAAAACGAGTATTTTTCAGGGTTCACTTACGATTGCAAATTTATGCATACAAGATCAAAGAACCTGATATATAAGAACTTGCGCTATTCTAAATGCATAAGTGAATCCAATATCGATATGTGAATCGCTGTGAAATGACTGTTTTTTTAATAAGCAATAGTTTAAATAACAATACTACCGTCGGCATGGGGATTGGAAACAGCAACCTCAGGCTTATTACACGAGGCATCTGCCACTTCACCCACAACCTTTGGTGTAAAATGACTTTACGAACCTTGCAAGAATGGCGGGAAAACTCAAGAGATAAGTGGTGGTGAGAACGGGCTGCATTCCTGCCGGATTTATATTAAAAGGTATATAAGGCTCCACCTCTGTGATCGGGGAATCATCTCTGCCAAAAACACGGATTTAAAAGCCGATCAATAAAATCTACAGCAGTAAATGATAATATTAGTAGCCTTTTGATTCAGCATATAAGTGGCCGAAAGTAGTCGGGTAGAGAGGGCCTTCTGAGTGTCAATCTAGTGGCTAATTTCTAACCCAATAGTGTGAATACATATCTATTGCCTTTAAGGATTCATATTTGGATCCTGATTCTCTGCAAAACATTGATAATCATTTATATGGTTCTTGCTATATAATCTCTGGATCGGCAAAGGGAAAAGACACGAAAGACAAAAAGGTATTCTTCCTCTAAATTTGTCACTGAGAATTAATAAGATTAGAGCATTGAACGGGGATTTTTTGAACACTGATTATATCATACATAAATAGTGAAAAAGAAAAAAACTAAATGCATGGTTTGCAACAATGTTTCACCTTGTAGCTGAAGCTAGCTTGAAACCATAATATTGAAGCTTAATTTTGCGGCAACCTTCGGTGATAACAACAGCCGCCATAGTGACTATAGTGAAAACGCCTAAAACTGCAAGAACATATGGCCACCAGCTAACGGTACTCACTGCCATAATTAAACCCCGGAATTAGTAACTCCACCTCTCACACACACGTATGTGTATGAAACCCCGCATTTTTCCAATTATCTACGAAAGGGGCATTTTTTAATAGGGAAAATGGCAAAAACGTGTTGTATACTATCACATGTTTGCAAGAGGGTGCTATGTACTTTGATTTTTTGTGCAAAATGTGTGTATTTATACAAAAATGACGAAATTGCCCTTAAAATTTAGAATTATTTATAAATAAAAAATGTTTTTTTCTAAAAATGTTTTTAAGTGGAATTTGTATAATCAAATTTTGTAATTTAATTTTTTAGTTAAACTTATTTTATAAAATCTTAATTCCAGGGGAAATATCGTCATTTTTGTACAAAAATCAAAGTTCACATCAGAGTTTTGCCATTAACAAAGTACACTGCCCCCTCTTACAAAAGTGTGATAGTATACAACACCATTTTGCCATTTTCCCTTCTTTTTTTAATATAAACTCGACATAAGTTTTGCCACTTGTAACATACCAGAGAGCTGACACAACATCTTGTGTAGTGTATCTGTGTATCCAGTCAATATTCCCACACAGACAATCAGAGAGGAACCTTGACCTGAAAATACACTCCCAATCAGTGCAACACATAAAAACCATGCAATGTGTAGTCCAGCGATATGATAAATATCCCATTATTTCCTGCTTATTTGACTCTTAAAGGTACATCACAAAATGTTAAGACATGCTCTTGCAGGCGGATTTTTTGATAATCAAACTAGTTTCACACAAACAGACTGAACGAAGGAATAAGAGAACACTATACTAATAGTGTCCACAACGTTCAGAATAATACCAAATCCAGATTCTGTTATAGTATCGCAGATCCACGTCGTAGTCATTGCGCCACAAACTAATAAGAAGGTTGTCACCATCATATGTTTCACGCTGCATAAATCATAAAATGAAAAGGGCCTAAAATCAATTTTCTTAAACAAAAAATAGAATGAAAACACATACAGTACTCCTAAAGAGAATTTGAATTATCATTTGCATTTCTTGTGAAATAATAGAAATACTACATCACACTTTTACCTGTGACTGGCAGCATATATGGAATATTGAAGCGAGTAAAAAGAAAGCAGCATAGCCTCAAATATTGCAAAGCCGAACGATAACCACCATCTGAAATAGATGCGAAGTCCATAAGTAACGCTATCATCAAAAGAAGATAAAATAATAAAAGATAAAAAAAGCATTATACAAATTCACAAAGAAATTGAGTATTGACAACTCGTCTCACTGCTTGAGATGAATAACTAGACACACATATAACTCTTAATCTTCTCATGGCCATCTAAGCCTTCTTTCCGCAGCTGGACTAAGGAGGGAATTACATGGCAAAGCACCTACACAAACAAGTCGTGAGATTTAGCTTAAGAGCATTGTATAGGAAAAACCCGATTCTGAAGAGCGGGTAAAGGATAGAAATTATAGTAGTGTCAGGGACATATAGCATGCAATTGTGGGTTATATTACATATGATTACTTTTACATGGTTAAACGGATAAACTTAAAATCACATTTAGACGCATTTGGAGCTAAAACCAGTTCAAGATAAGTTTAACATATATATAATATCCTGAGTTCAGAACCATATTGAACCTAACCCAGGAAGAGCCCAGACATCATAAAAAGATGGCCTAGTGCACGTGAACACAAAGGGCAACACTTTTTTATAAGCGTTGTTCATTGACTTCATTCATACTTTTCTGTGACAAACATGTTTGTGCAATAAACACGATCGCGTGATAAGCAGAGAAACTTCCTTTAACCGCTTAATAATGTTTCAGTATATGACACAAGGTTCGATAAAAAAAGTTTATTTCCCGATGCTAACAAGAAGACTCGGAGAAACATCTAGCATAACAAACTGATTAAGAAAGCAGCAAACCTGCATAACAATCGATGCAAATATCTGAGGACTGATTCCAAGCTGAAAAAAAGATAGCTTAAGCTCTGATGACAAATCACCCAGTTCATCTGCAAAAACAACATGAATTATTACATACAACTACAATCATGAACCACAATTTTTGTACTATAAAACTAGTATCCTAGATCACAAACTCAGTCATGTTACTAACAATACAAGGAAAATCTATTGACATTATGAACTGAACACACTTACCCACGGATCCCGAAACGAAACTGAGGTAATCGCGAGGTATCAACCTCCTATCAAATCCAGGCAAAGGAATGAAATATCCAACACGGCTGATTATAATTAGTAACGCTGTAACGAATAACCTTCTCCGTATCTCGCTCTTAAAAAATGATTCGACAAAATTATTTAAGACGGAACTCAAGCGTGCAAAATCCAGAAACCTATTCTGAAAGGTTTTAGGTGTAGATTGCAACGTCTCAAAATTGTTGCCCTCGGAAGAATTGAGATTATTTGCTCCGTCTTTGCCACTCGGAGGAATAGCATTAAGATCAGAATGTTCTGATGATGTTGTTTCAGCAGTCACATATTCACCTCGGAGCTTTTCTGAAAGTTTAACAGATAGTTTCTTCCGAAGAGGCACGAAATGACTTTTCTTGGGTTCTGCTATGTTCATACTGAGGGGAAGAAAGGTTCCAGCAGAGACTCGACGACGAAACTGAAGATCCCTTTTTGCATTATAACCTGCATTTCATGAATAAAAGCCACAGATTCAACCAAAATACAATTCTATTCCGTCTTCAAGAATGTCACAGAAAGGCACTAGAAATCATGACGATTGCATGGCTAATTCTTGAACAACCCCAAAATTCTGAAATTAAACCGACTCTTGCACACCATAAACAAAAAGAGATGGATTAATACTAACATCATTTAACAAGGAAACTCAATATCGAACCCAAATAACAAAAAATGACATTATTACTACGCTACTTCCAAATTCTAACTCCGCCAAGGACAATCAACATCAATATCTGATTCTAGAAATGAACATGAAGTGTAGCATAAACAAATAAATAAAACTCATCTTAAGCTCCAGGCTATAAAAAAATCCAAGGAAATCATGCTCGCTCTCGAACATACTAATCAAAAGCAATTGCTTAAACACCACCATGTTACAAAAATCTGCTCAAAATCAATCCACTTGTTCATGGAGAGAGCATAATTCTTAGTTCATCATATAAATGAAGCAAACCAACCCCAATTTCACAGCAAAACTCCCTCAAATTTGAAATATTATGCTACACACAGCATCGAGTTTAACTAATCAACTTCAAATTACAATTACAAGCTACAAATGCACAGATCCACAACTCAAGCTCATTTACAGAAACACCCAATTCGAGCAAGATCAAAAATCAATCAGTAAATCTCAAACTAACACTAAACGATACAAACGGTTTCGGAAAAAGCAAGCAGCTCAATGGACAAGAAAGGCATCAATTCCCAATTCCAATTTTCCTACACTTTCTCGGGACCCAAACAGGGGAAAATCTCACCTCTAAGCTTGATGGGTTTGGCTCCAATCAGAAGATTATTGCCGAGAATTGTTGCTTCCATGGCTCTGCTACTTCGCTCCGCGCAGAGACTTAGTAACGAACCAGTGCGCTCAAAGGAAGCTCCGAAAATGCTCATCCAGAAAAAGGCTGCGATCCTCTGCATCACGACCTATTGTGCGTGTATGGGATCGTCAACGTCAAGCGTGATTGGATTTGTATTTGGGCCTTATTGGGCTTGAATTTATGATATGGGCTTAGAGACTAACTGTTCGAATCGGTTTTAGCCTAAATTCACTTTGGGCCTCACATCCAATCCTTTTGGGACTATTCTTTTTTCTTATCAAGATTTTAGACTCGACTATGCTATTATAAAGCAAGATAGCACCGAACGTGTATCAATAATGGGCTCAAAACACACTCTTATGTATAAGGGAGGACTAAGGTTCAAATGTTTAACCAATTGGTCGAGCAAGTGTTGGTCTTTCGGGACTAATCTTAATTACCCAGGTGAAATGTTTATTTCAGTACGTAAAAAAATTGACAAAATGATCTCCAAACTAGATGAGATCCGATGCCTCCGATTCAATAAGATATAAGACAAAATCACTAAATCTCTTTCTTTGTCATCCTAGTCCAAGTTCAAGTTATTTAATGAAGTTAAGTTCGGGTGCAAATTATTATTTATTTAATGTCTTATACAGTTACAGTTTTTGTGCGAATTGTTTAATAAACAATTGAATTTTAAGCTCGAATTTAATCATTATCGCAAATGATATAATCGAGCAGGTTCGGATTATGCATGACAACAGGTTGGTTTCGGCCGTTTATTTGTCATAGCCGTACCCGACTCGCTCGCATATCCATTCAATTACCAGTATACTCGACTCGTTCAAATATCCGACGAGGATTACACGACCTGAAGTTAAATAAACTAAAGGTACATGTATAAATCATTGAGATTTTTAGATTAAACCCCATTTTTCTTTTAGATTTTGAACACAATGAATGGTGACATATCATATGGGATCAGTGTTGAACAACAACATCGAACCATAATTCACATGTTACGGTTTATTTAATAACTATTATGTGCATACATATATATAATTATCATATAAGGATTGAGGAGGATATAGGTTGAGTTTCTCAAAGTTATTTATTCAGTAACAGAAAAATCGACCAGAAAGAACATGAACCTAATCGAAAATAACCTGAACTGGATGAATTCGACCCAGTTTCGGCTTTGATTCATGAGAACCAATACGAATCGGCTGGGTTCTTAGTTTTAATTACGGTTAATGGTGATTAACCAGTTAAACTAGTCCATAACCGAATTCACCTCAATTCTCTCACTCCAGATACTCTTTTCAATCTCATATCCTCTCCTCGTCTCCAAAACTAAATTTGATGCAAACGAGGTGGGAGAGGGGATTGTTGACAATGGAGGGGTGTACCTGTTAGGCCCAAATATTTATTATTTTGAGGCGCAAATTTAATCAAAAATTGGTTTCGGTATAACTGAAAAACTGACCAAAATTTTTTATTAATCGATTTCCTTGTTTTATATCATCACCGATCCAGGTTCGTGATTAGAATTTGGTAACCAAACTCTACAAGTTTGGATTCAAGTTTTGGTTGATCGGTTTTTAGCACTTATTGATATAGGTAAGGGTGGGCATGGTTTCGAACCAACCAGAACCAACTTCAACCCACCCTCTCGATTTGCAATATATGGGAACCAAACCCATAACCACTATGTGAGAAAATAGTTCGAATCCTGATTCAGTTCTGCATGATTTATAGGCTTAATTTGAGCTTAATATATAGTCAAAAATATTAAAATTGTAATCATAAAAAATACTGACAGAAAAAAAAAGAACGTTAAAATTTTACTTGTACAATTCAACTGAGATATAAATTTTGCAAACAAAATAACAGTAAGAAATAAAATAATATACGTGGATAAACGCAAGTCGAACATGTGACAACACAAACCAGTTCTATTCTTATTGGTTAATCAAGAATTATGAGTTTTGAGAATTAAAACGAATCGAAATTGAATGTTCCATTAAATTTAGAACCAAAACTGACCATTAACTACAATTATGTTTTTCTTGGTTTTGGGTCTAAAGTGCCCATCTCTATACACAGGTCGCATGGTACATGAAAATATTTTATACTTGACTTGTTAGCCGTTCATTTTTGGGTAATTTTTTATTGGGGACATCAGTTACTTGTCGGTATGGGTGAGCATAGTTATGGAACCTGATCGAATCATCTGCAACCGAATCAGGTAAAATGTTCTTGAATTTTAGAAACCCTAAACCATTTATGAGAGGATGGTCCAGTTTTGAATTGTTCGGTTCATATTCAATTATTTGGTCACGATCGATTAGATCCGGTTGATCTCGAGTCTTCGATTTAGGCTTGATTCACGGGTTGAATCAGACAACTCTAAACTTCATTTACATGCATAACTTAAATTTAAACACTAACGAAAAACCGAACGATATAATTTAAACATTACAACCCAGCTAAGATGTAAAATTTGCAGATTAAATTTTACAGCTTGTTTTGTTCCGGTTCGATTATGCTGATACGACCGACGATTATGACTCATGATAACCAGAATTCAATCCCAGTTGATCGGTTGTCTCATTGAAACCAAATATTTATTTATACGTTCTTAATTTTTCAATTACGATGACTTGTTCAGGGTCTAAAATGAACACCCCGGTAAATACGACCAGAAATTAATTTTAATTTTTTTTATACGGAGAATCTAACATTATAGCCTACCGAATCTCCATAAAATTGCAAAGATACCACCATCAATGAATCTCCATTAATTAATTTTTAAGATTTTATTTTCAAAACAGAACAAAAACGGGCAAAAAAAAAGAGGACCAATAAAAAGCTCAGAGCAACGAGCCACGCACAGTTGTCGGGCACAGCCCGCGAGTACAAACCAATTCCGAACTCGCGCAAAACAGAACCCGCTGGGACCCACAAACAATTTCATTTCCACGCAAAAACGCACAGCTCTCTCTCTCTCAAACCATTTTTTCTCGAATCTCACTTCGCTCGCGGAGCGAGAACCAGCTCTGCAACAATGGCGGCAAGTCTTGCCGGAAAGTCCAGCTCCGGCGTCAGAACCGGCGTGAGAGTCGTTGTCATCGGCGACAGAGGCACCGGGAAGTCGAGCCTCATCGCCGCCGCCGCCTCCGAATCGTTCCCGGAGACGGTTCCTCCGGTGCTCCCCCCAACTCGCCTCCCAGCCGATTTCTATCCCGATCTCGTCCCCGTCACGATCATTGATACTTCCTCCAGGTACTGTTGCGATCGCGAGCGCGAATTTGTGCCGAGATTGAGATATTGGTTGTTGTTTGATCGTTGTTGTTGCTTGAGGATTGGATTCGGGATGTTATTTTCTCAGCTTGAATCTGTGAATGCTTAGTCTGTGTTTTGGACAGAGATGATTCTATATTAGCTTCCTTTTGTTTGTGATGTTAATGGATATTGTTGATTAGTTATGTTCCCTTTTAGGTTGAGGAAAGTAGAGTTTGGACTTGGAACCTGAATTTGAAATGCTTGGGTTTGTTTCTTACCTCAATTTCGGTATGTTGTTGATTGATCTATCGAACTGTTCGCATCTAGAAGCTCTTTGAGCGAATGTGGAGGTGTTAACATATTGGATTTGTTCGGAATTTGAGTTTTATGGTGATTGTCTCAGCTTGAATCTATGAGTGTTCTATTTTCACGGACTATCTGAATGCTTAGTCTGTGTTTTAGACAAAGATGATTCTATATTAGCTCCTTTTTCTGTGATATTAATGGATATTTTTTTATTAGTTATGTTCCTTTTTAGGTTGAGAAAAGTAGAGTTTGGACTTGGAACCTGAATCTGAAATGCTTTGGTTTGTTTCTTACATCAATTTCGGTATGTTGTTGAGTGATCTATCAAACTGTTCGTATTTAGTTTGGAGAATAGAGGTAAGCTCTTCGAGGAATTGAAGTGACCGGATGTGTTAGTGTTAACATGTTGGATTTGCTTTAGACAAAGATGATTTGATATTAGCATTTTTTCTGTCAGAAATTATGATTTTATGATATTAATTGATATTTTTGTTTAGTTATGTTCTTTTTTAGCTTGAGAAAAGTAGAATTTGGAATTGGAACCTAAACCTGAAATGCTTGGGTTTGTTTCTTACATCAATTTCTGTATGTTGTTGAGTGATCTATCGAACTGTTTGTATTTAGTTTGGAGAATAGAGGTAAGCTCTTTGAGGAATTGAAGCGAGCGGATGTGGTGGTGTTAACATATTGGATTTGTTCGGAATTCACATTTTATAGTGATTGTCTCAGCTTGGATATCTGAGTATTTGATTTTCACGGAATTTCCGAATGTTTAGATTTTGTTTTAGACAAAGATGATTTGATATTAGAGTTTTTATTTCCAGAACTTATGATTTTTTTGTTATTAATGGATATTTTTGTTTAGTTGTGTTCCTTTTTAGCTTGACAAAAGTAGAGTTTGGACTCGGAACCTAAATCTGAAATGCTTGGTGTTGTTGCTAACTTAAATTTTGGTATGTTGTTGATTGATCTTTGGAACTGTTTGTATGTAGTTTGGAGAATAGAGGTAAGCTCTTTGAAGAATTGAAGCGAGCGGATGTGGTGGTGTTAACATATGCATGTGATCAGCAGTTGACACTTACACGCCTGAATACTTTCTGGCTCCAAGAACTTCGACGTGTAGAGGTTCATCAGCTGCACTCTCTAGCAAAACCTTTCTTCCTTGTAGCTCTTTTGTCTATTGCTCATAGCTTTTTTCTTTTTGCGTTTAGGTTAAGGTTCCGATTATTGTAGTGGGTTGCAAGCTGGATTTGCGAGATGAGCAGCATCAGGTTAGTTTGGAGCAGATCATGTCACCAGTCATGCAACAGTACAGGGAAATTGAGACATGTATAGAATGTTCTGCAGCTACTCTAATTCAGGTATAATCAGTATACATTTTTGTTACAACTCATAACCTATACATCATGTCTTTCTTCCCGTTTACTGTAGTGTTACTCTATTTGGTTAGTTCAGCGTTCACAAGTTTTCATGCTACAGAACCTTTATATACATTGGACTTATGCGGTGTCAGCACCGTGCATAACCATATCATTCTATTGAATATATATCTTCATTTGGGGTTAATGTCACTTTGGCCCTCCCAGTTTACCCGAAATTCTACTGGTCCTTTTAGAGTATATTAACATTAAACAAGGTTCTTTTGCAGAATCGGCCCATCCGGAGTGTTTGGCAGGCCAAGTTGTAAGTGCAAGTTATGAAACGTGTCTCAAGTAACTGTCATATAATCATGTTTGGATGATATTGCTGTTGGTTTAAATCCAAAAATGGTCATAAATCATAATGCTTACATCAATGCATTTGATGAGGTTATATTTATACTTTATGATAAAATTGCCAATCGAAATGGTCATGTGACGATAAAGGTGTATAAGCTATTAAGCTCTTCCAAATTGACTATGGACACTGGGATATTGCTGAGTCACTTATGACCTATTAGGGGTCATTCTTCAAATCAGAACACTTGGAGCCAAATTGAAACTTTGCTTTGGTAGTGCAATACACATGGTAGATACATGATTGAAGGATAAAAAGGAAGTTTAACAAATCAAAGTATGAAAAACGTAAAAGCAGCAAACAAAACCAACACTAGCACCTGCCATATTCAACAATAGTAAGGTCAGATGCGTGTCTATATGGCATCAGACTGTACCCTTTATTCTATCATGTTTTGCATCGTGTATTTTCTTGTGAAGACAACCATCAATCAATGCTAGTTGAGTCATGATGCATATAATTATTTTAGGTGTGTGATTGTCCTGCTCTTTCTACTTTGTGTTAGCTTTAAAATTAGATTTACTTACTTGTAGGTCCCTGAGGTTTTCTACTATGCACAAAAGGCAGTACTTCATCCGACAGCTCCATTGTTTGATCAAGAAGCACAAGCTTTAAAGCCACGATGTGTGAGGGCATTAAAAAGAATATTTATCCTTTGTGATCATGATATGGATGGGGTTCTTAGTGATGAAGAGCTGAATGAATTTCAGGTTTCTTTTTAATATCTCTCTCTCTCTCTCTCTCTCTCTCTCTCTATTTTATGTGTATTTCTCACCCCTTGCCTTCAAGCTAATATTCTGGGATGTTGATGAACAGGTTAAATGTTTCAATGCTCCATTGCAGCCTGCAGAGATAGTTGGTGTTAAAAGAGTTGTGCAAGAAAAACTGCCACAAGGAGTCAACCACCTTGGTCTTACCCCAACTGGCTTCCTGTTTCTGAATGCTCTTTTTATAGAAAAGGGCCGCCTTGAGACAACTTGGACCGTCTTGAGGAAATTTGGATATGACGATGATCTAAAACTTAGGGATGACTGCCTTCCAGTTCCAATTAATCGTGCTCCTGATCAGGTATCTCACTGATATATAGCATTTTTGTTTTGGTTCATTGTGTAAAACTCATACCAGGTCTTCCTTTCTTTTTGTCACTTTTTTTGGTTCATTACTGTTAATTTTTGTAATTTACCTCTATCATCTTCTTTCTGCTTTGCAGACTGTGGAACTGACAAATGAAGCTATAGGGTTTTTGAGTGGAGTTTTCCGGATGTTTGATACCGACCATGTATGTAAATAATTCTGCCAGATTCTTGCAAAGTTGTAGCATGCAACCTAAGATGAATATATGTTTGATATTGTTAATTTTGGCCTTTACTAGGATGGAGCTCTACGTCATGCTGAGGTTGAAGATTTATTTTCGACTGCTCCAGAAAGGTGAAATTGGTTAATATATTTTCTATTTCGCTGCTAAAATGGCCATTACATTTTTCCTCAGTTCCACTTTTGCATCTCTTAATTTGTCCATCTCTTTGCCCAAGTAAAAAAGTTCACTCACCTGTTTGTTTTTAATATGATTCTTTGCAGCACGTGTATATAAATATTTGATTTCAATATACTTTTTTACAGTAAATGTAATTGCCAGTGTTTTTATCCAACAGTCAATTTGTTGCACTGGAAGCACAAGCGAATTATGTTGATTTAATGTTTAAATGCTGATATCTACTGAAGTGTGGACCGATTCTAATTGCACATTAATATGTATTGTATAAAAAGTCAAACTAGTACTTTGAGTGAACTCATGAAGAATACAGATTTAAATATTCTGGTTCTGAAAAAAAATATCAGTTCCTATGGTTCTGAAAAAAGATATTAGTTCCTATGAAATAAAACATTTCTGTATTTCCTTGATGAAATAACTCTGACATCAATATTGTTATATAGCTCACACATTTATACCATCTAGCTCTTTGACTTAACATTGTTAACAAATAATTATAACATAATGTCAGGTGATCCATACTATTATTTTCTAATACCCTAGAATATATTTCTCACTCGTACTGTTCACGCTTAAATTTCAGTCCTTGGAGTGAGGCACCTTATGAGGATGCTGCAGAAACAACAACCATGGGAAATTTGTCGTTTGATGGGTTTCTCTCTGAGGTGTGTATGCCTACTGATGTCGCTGAGCACATACCTACATGCTTTATTAAAAAGCTACAGTATTATCTATCTGTGGTGTTGCTGATAATTTTTGAAAATCTATTTCTGGTGTAATCCTGAAAAAAATGCTGGAACTCATCTTGTTCAGGTTTGGTCAGTTTCAATTTCCCCCACTAGACTTGTGTCCATTAGTAATTAGGTTTTTCGAGTTTGCTTGTATTTGAGCTATTATAGTGAAATAATCAGATGACCAGTCTAATGTTACTGTGTCTTTTATTAAAATATTATTAGAAGATTTGATGACAATATTATATTTGAACTTCAATTGATTTAATATAGCTCTTCTCGTCGGCTCCTTTCTATTGCACAATTTTGAATTTGACTTGTATTATGCATCATTTCATCTTTTCTTAGTTTCTATAAGATTTTTTTTGTGTCTTGCTTTACTGTGCTTCCTTTTTTTTTCTTCTAGAAGTCTTTGTTTTCTGTACTTACGCAATAACGGCTTGTATGTTCTTCAATCATGTTTTCCAAATATTCCATTTACGAACTCTTGTAATGTCTTTTTAAATCTTAAGTTGGTTGCTTATTGTATCTCCATTGACCACATGCTGCAGTGGGCCTTTATGACACTAATGGATCCCCGGCGTAGTCTTGCTTATTTGATATACACTGGATATGGTGGGGATCCTGCTTTAGCACTCCGTGTTACTAAGAGAAGATTAGTGGACCGTAAGAAGCAACAAACAGAAAGAAACGTTTTCCAGTGCTTTGTTTTTGGTCCAAAGAATACTGGAAAATCTTCTCTATTGAATTCATTTTTAGGAAGGTGCTGCTTCTGAACCAATGAGTTTTAGTCCATGCAACTTGATCAGATGCTATCTGTTCAATTTTTTCCAATGTAAATTTGTTGTTACAGGCCTTTCTTAGAGAATTGTCCTTCAACAGCTGGTGAACGATATGCAACAAATGTTGTTGACCAAGTTGGGGTGAGTACCGTGAATAATACCAGTTCTCTTGTAGTTCTAGTGCATTCCCGTGTTCCTTAGACATCATGCATATATATGAGAGGGTTCAGGTGAAAACCCCACTTAGAATACAAACTATGAACTTTGCCTAGCTCTTGAAATAACAAGATCATTGGGTAGAATAAATCGACCAAATTATTTGTACATATATAAAAATGTTAGTAAACAGCAAGAGTATAAGAAGGTAAACATTTACAAGAAAAAAGCAAGCCACAAGATTCAATTTCCATGTTTTAGTTTATCAGCATTATAATAAGTAGATGTGTATTTATGTTCTGTTTTATTAAGTTATTAATTGGTTTGGGCTGGCTATGCTACGTGTTCACGGTCTTTCAGGATACTAAAAAGACCCTTATATTGCGAGAGATACCAGAAGATGGAGTTGCAAAAGTTCTATCAAATAAGGAATCTTTGGCAGCATGTGATGTTGCTGTATTTGTCTATGACAGGTAAGTATATGTGGCTTAATAGAATTAATTATCATCATTATATGAGACCTCAAGAGATGCATGGATTTTTTCTTTGAAATAAAGTTAAAAATTGATTTGATGACTAACACCCTCCCTCCTGTTTCCAGTTCTAGTGACCTTTCATGGAAAAAATCAAAAGATTTGCTTATGGAGGTTGCTAGGCTAGGAGAACTTAGTGGTTATGGGGTTCCTTGCCTCCTGATTGCAGCTAAGGCTGATATGGATACAAATCCCGTGGCATTACAAGAATCGGCTAGGGTATAAACTTTTGTTGGCTATGTCATCCATGCACACTTGTTAACATGCATTATGATTCCCCTTAATTTGCAACTTCACTTGTCTGAACTTTATCTGATGCAAGGCATACTGATGTTTCCAATTTATGGATTTTCTTTTTCAGGTTACTCTAGAATTAGGAATAGACGCACCTATTCCTGTCAGCGTGAAAGTTAGAGATTTGAATGATGTATTCTCAAGAATTCTGAGTGCAGCTGAACACCCCCATTTGGGCATTCCTGAAACCGAAAGTGGAAGGAACCGCAAACAATACCACCAGCTTGTTAATCGATCTCTTCTGTTCGTTTCACGTATGTTATTCTAAGATCCAATCCATCCTTTTTAGAATATAAACTGTAGAAGACTTACAATGGTGTTTTAACTGTGAAAGTAAAGTGATGTGGATATAGTTTGTTTTACTTGTACACATATGCACAACACTCTGTTTCTGTTATGTGTAACCATGTTCTCAACTGGGTTCCTATTTCTGAATAACAGTTGGGGCTGCTGCTACTCTTGCTGGACTAACTGCTTATCGGGCCTATGCTGCAAGGAGAAATGCTTCCAGTTAGGTACGAGGATTTCTTCATTTAAGAACTGCTTAGGATGAACTGCCTCTTTACTGTTAATAAACGATTTTTGTATCTGTAGTTTTGCCCGATTTTGTAGTACTACATTCATCTTGATTGGACATATTTTAGATTGATACTGTACATACAATAATTGTGATTATCTTTTAAATATAAATCTAGTCATTCTGTTCTGATTCTAATTGTTTTGTAATCTCATAAGACTCTAATAGCCTTCCTGGCTGGAGCCTGCAATTGCATTATCTTCATCAAATGTTTGGATCACTGTATTCATCACACCTTGCAATTTATTTGCTCTCAGTTATACACAAACACTCAACTGTACTCAAGTTGGGTTGTCATTTTGCCTGGTAATTAAGAAGAGCGAGGTTTTATTGGGTAGGTCATATCTGGGCAACTGTCGAACTGTAAATGATAGGGTGTATGTATTGGGCAATGTTAGGGTCTGGCTTCATTCATGCACTTCCTTAGATAACTAGTATTGAACAAAAGCAGTGTTGTAAAAAGCCTAGGCACTAGTCAGTCGGAGAGGGCCTTCTAAGGACTAATCGGGGATTAGTCGGGAAATAAATCGGATGAAATGATTAATCAGAAATTATAGAGGATTAATCGGGGACTAGTCGGACCAGTCAGGGATTTTTACAACATTGAGCAAAAGGACATTATTAATGTAGGCACTAAAGTACAAACTTTCTCGCTTGGTGAAACTTGAATTATTCAGTCAATGCTTTTGCAACAGACTTACTTTCATCAAATTTAGCTGCGTGAACTTTGAATAGAGTGATATACAGTAAATTTTAAAAACAAAATAGACGAGGAAGTACTAGGCACTAATATTTTGGGTTATTTTGGGGCTAATTTATATGTTACTGCTCCAATAAGTATTAGTACAATTCCAAGTTTTTGATAATGTTTTAAACATATGGATAGCAGTGGGCTTCCTTTTGAAAATGTGCAGTAGCTTCTTGTGACAGTCAATGGACATATAGGAATTTCCTTTCTACTGAGGGGAAAGAAAAAAAAAGGATAATACCAAAAGAAAAAGGGTGTGGAAGGCCAGGGTACATGGACTTCTGAGGTCACCTTAGGCTTGTTATCGAGACTAGAGGCTTATATGACTGAACCTGTCTTTCAAAAATAAGTGCATTTTATTTTTTGTCATTTTATCCTTAAAAGCTCTGTGAAAATCTTTTAGCCTGGTGTAGTATCACATGCTAGATTTTTTGTCTGCTTGTTGGTGGAGTCCATCACTGTTTTAAGATTGGTTCTAGGACCAACCAGCCCAGAATAGATGAACCTAGTTGAAGACCTGATTAAATTTAGCTAGTGGCCATCCGCATCATGCTCAAAGGGTTTGCCTAGGGGTTCCGTTTTAGTATTTCCGGTACATGGGAAATAGCGCAATATTAAATTATCAATAACGACAACACTAGAAATAAGCTATAGACTACATATCCCCTGAACTTAGGTTCCAAGTATCATTTTTCTCTATGTAAAAACAAAGCGTGTAGGCTAGGTCCTACTTATTGGGCAATCTTTTCTTTTCAGGGATACTCATTGTTCCATTTATCATTTTTCATTAAAGATTCAATAATTTGATATGTTACTTGCAGTTGAAACTCAATAGTTATTTACTACTTACCTAATACGCTGATCTCTCTCCCTTAAGTTAGGTTTAGCCCAATTGCCTATATAGGTGGGAAATGATTCTATGCCTTCTGGTATTTGCCGTTTAGTGAGTTGAAAGCAACTGACGTACGTGCTTAACTTCAGAGACACTTTTTTATTGGTACAAAAAGCAAGATAGCAAGACTTGTTTGAGTTTGCTAGGATGAGAAATATAAGAATATGGAATGGCATTCCCTTTTAGTGTGAAAAGTAGGATTATGAGAAATTAACATGGTGAAAAAAACATCAAACGAGATTTCATGTGCATCACTCCCGAGAAAGAACCTCCCTGATAGTCTAGTCTCTCTCCTTCTGTTATCCCTTTTGATTCAAATATTTCCTCCATGCACTACACCAGGGCTAAGAGATCTTAGTTTGTCCTTGCATGAGCTAGGTAGTCCTGTCCATGACTTAAAAGGTCATGCGTTAACAATAATAGAGAAGCTATTAGCGCTTTGTATCGGTGGACACGATAATAGTTGAAAGAGGAAAAGGATTTGAATACATTATGATATTCTGTATACATTTTTTGTCAATCACCTGTGAGTTTCTGCAGAATCTGCTCCATATATGTTGAGTGAAGCTTGGACCAGTATTTGCCTTATTCCCTCCCTAGTTTGTACTATTGTCTAATTGCCTTGATCAACCACCTGTGTACTTCATAATCCCGAATCTTGATGATTTTCGAGTTTTCATGACTACTACTAGGTTCATTTTATTCAGTTTCTCAGCTAATTTGTACCATATAGGACATATATTTAGAAATGCCGCATAATCTTGTTTCCTGTTTAAAAGAGTGTTAAGCTTACCCTCCCTGAAACCGATACCAATTATTATGTGCAATTGATTAGTTTGTTCAGTTTCTCAGCCGATTCGTTCCATGTAGAACATGAATTTAGAATTTAGAAATGCTCTGTAATCTTGTTTACTGAAAACAGTTACTAATTATCATGTACAGTTGATTCTTTTTCTTAACTATATCTAGGAATTTATATGATAAGTTGTCTTGCATACTAATCACCAAAACATATTAGTCAGTGTTATCAAATTTGTAGGCGTGGGACCGTATCTAATATATGTAGTGATTGGACTGAAGAGTCAGGGACCTATTGGATGGTTAAAATTCCTCTAGAAAGATATGGGTGAAATTAGAGGAGGACAAGAATCTCATGATTCCCAACAGGCAGCAAAAGCCAGACTTAGATTTCATGAATCCCATTGGTTCCACAATTGTGGGCCCTGTCCTCTGTGAACCATAGGTGTCAACTTGTTATTTGTCAGTCCATTGAAAACACTACCTTTCTTTAAATTTTGATATAAATGTTATTTCTGAATAGATAATATAAATATAACGCCCCTATTTTCTTGTCTGTTTACTATATTATTATTACCAATCATTTTCCATAACTATTGATATTTGGATGAGCTTAATTTAGTTAAAGTAATTGCATTAGAGAATTGAATATGATGTGGCCGAGTGAATTAATCGAGTCATATTATATCCAACTAATTTTATATCTGGGTTTGCGCAGGTGGATATGACTAATGGGATGGGACATATATAAAAACTTGTGTGCATTATTAGACTGATAAAATAAGCTACCCATCTGAAACTTAGCTATATAAGAATTGCATTAGAGAATTAAATGAGGCGATCGAGTAAATTAATTGGATCATACTATATAAGTTTCTGCAAGTGGATATGACTATACAAACTTGAGGACATTATTATAGTATAATACGCTATTCTTCTGAGACTTAGCTATATAAGAACTGCATTGGAGAATTAAATATGAGTGATCGAGTAGATTAATTGGATCATACAGGTGGATATGACTCATGGAATGGGACATATATAGAAACTTGTAGACATTATTAGACTAATATAATAAGCTATTCATTTGAGAATTAGCTATATAAGAATTGCATTAGAGGATTAAATATGACATGATTGAGTAGATTAATTGGATCATACTATATGAGTTTGTGCAGGTGGAGATGACTTATGGAATGGGATATATATAAGAACTCGTGGACATTATTAGTATAATTAGCAATTCATTTGAGAATTTTCTTCAAGTATACATGGCCTAGCGATTGGATCTTCAAGTAATGGCCTTCCATGGGATTTTCATGTGGAGAACATGAGGAATAACATGGAGAAATAAAAAATAGGTGACATGAGTGGGAAGTCCACAAGAAAGTGATAAGAACATACACATCTGTTTGTTTTTATTTTTTATTTTGCGTTGGCGTGATGAGTCCAACAACAAAGCATGTCTCTTATTTTTCCTCGTCTATGCTTATCCTTACTGCACATACATGTTATATGTGACTGTATCTGTGTATAATTTTGTGGTGCATTGTTTAATCCTCAGGTTCTAAGCGTTTTGTGGCGCACCCGCGTATGTGGACAAGGACGGTCACAATGAGATCGCATCAACAGCGTATATTACTCAGAACTGGACCCTAAAGGGATTGGGAAGAGGTCAATTTTCTCTACCTTTGTCCTTTTTTGTTGAATTGTTGTGGTCTCCTTTGTGTGTCCATGCATGAGTGGACACACTCCTGCTTGTGGGTCTCAAGTCCCTTTCTCCTATTTTTTATATTCTTCTGGTTTTTTCCCTGGAATGCTTATTTTTCTGCTGCCCAATTCATATATATACACACGTTTTTGCATTTTCATTTTCTTTATTTCTGTTTTTTTTCTAAAATGAAAATTGGAGTGAAGTAAAAATCTCTATAGTTCTTCACTTTAACTTGGTCTTAGTTGCTTCATCGCTATTTTACACAATTCATGCATCACAATTCACAGTAGCATTATACAAGGTTCTTAAAAAACGTTATGCACTAGTCGGGCAGATATGACATCTCGGGACTAACCGGGCAAGTCAGAGATTTTTAGAACACTGCAAAAGTATAGTTGACTTTCCGACAGAATCTATACTTAATGCGTAGACAGTTCCCTCAGGTGTCTCCCTTGCACTAATGGAGTTCCTGATTATGGAGATTTATATGCCATACATGTGAAAATGGGAAATTTGTGTCCCTCATTATGCAACTATTGTGTCAAATCTGTGTGGTGAGTGCACAAGTGCATGTACCTATGGAGAGGCAATGGTAAGGGGAAACAAAACATGAGTTAGGCAAGAGCCAATGTGATGTAACATTTGATGGATACACACATCTTTGCCTGTTATGGAGGCAGCCTTTAGTGAAACCAGTCATATCTCTAATTTTTGTAGTAATTAGTCTTTTACTAAAAAGGGTCTTGCTTATAGTAGATTTAATAGTTTTGTTCTAAATCTCCTACTTGAGAGATTTGGTAATAGGGATGGTAATGGGGCGGGTTTGGAGCGGGTTCGCTCTACCCCATCCTCGTAGGGAACAAAGACATGGATTTTCCTCTCCTGACACGAATTAGTGTTTAAAATATTAATTTTTAATATATTGAGGACGGAGCGGGATGCTCACCCGTCCCTGTCGTATGGATACGGAGATTTCCCGTCCCATACCTGCTACAAACGGGCGGGGCATCGGGTTTCTGTCAGGGACGGTGCGGTTTTGCCATCCCTACTTTAGGACAACTTGTTTACCATCATTTTAACAATAAAGAAAGATTTCAAACAGATGACCCACTAAGATTCGAACATAAGATCTGAGTGAACTGAGCTAGCTAGCTCTAGTGGGTAAATATGCTTACACTGCCGAATCAACTTGAATCGTGCATCCACGGTCAATCTTCAAACGCTTATGCTTCAAGTTGTAAATGCGACATGTATACTAGGAGTGACAAAAATCTCGTAACTCAATGGGGGACTCGGTATCCCCGATCCGGCAAGATAAGAATAAAGATCACTGAATCCACTCCGAACCTGTCCCGTTGTCATCCGACAGAAACCTAACAGGGATCCGAAGTCTCCGAATTCGACAAAATAAGAAATAGAGATCAATGAATCTGCCCCCAACCGGTTCCATTGCTTTTCCCTACTGTATATAGATTTTACTTGCATGTTTCAACTTCTTATAATCTAGGCAATCAGTTTCCTTATATAGGTGGTAATAAATCTTGCAAACTGCAATTAGAGACACTGCTCTGATAATTCTTGTCCTTACCGTGAAATATGTTGACAGGAACCATGTCTCTTAAACATTTATTATTAGTTCGTTTTTGTCTGACATTAAAATATCTGCTTATTGGTCTTTTTTTTTATATGTCGAAGTTTCACATTGTGCAAGATCATGAACTTTGAAATCGTTGAACTTTAATTTTCTTACTCAATGATTTGAAACGCATTATTTATGCACGTGAACAACTATTCGTGGCGGGGATTTAGGCGGTTTCAAAACAAATACGAAAAAATAAAATAATTTATACTAATTGATATTTTTTTAAAAGAATATGAATGTAAAAAATATATTTAAATATTTATGATTTTATTTTTTATATATGAATATATATTTTGCATTCATATTCTTTTAAATTCATATTTGATTACGTATAATAATTTATTTTTAAATTTGAAAAATAGATATATAAATTTAATTAATTCACGATTAATTTTTGGAGGCGCTATCTATCTAATTAGCGTGTGACGTTTTATTAAAACACTGGTTAGAATTATAATTCAAATGTCCATTTTGTCGTCTTCGTGAACTCGTTCAGCTATTGTCGGTGTTTGTGTTGGCTAACAATCTCTCGTGACGGGAGTGTTCAAAACTAAGATTTTATAGTACTAAAGATCTGATATACTAAGATTTAAATATTGAATCTCGTATAACTGTATAAGATATTACTCGTCTTGACCACTTTGTTCATATTTATCTTTTTTGAATGAATTGGGTTATATACCATTTTCATAGAAAATAGATACTTCGGATATATCATTTATGAAAGTACATGTGCACAATATTTTGAAAAATGTTAGATGATAGTCGGGCGAACAAAGCCTTAGGGAACTAATCAAGAATGATAGAGAATTAGCTGTACTAAGTTGGGAATTTTTAGAACTTTACTTGTGAAAGCTGTTGATGCATGTATACAGTACATACCTACAAGTGAAGGTTTTAGTATGGAGACAAGGTGATTGCCCCAAAGATTTTTGCTTATTATTGGCATGATATGGTGAGAGAATATATGCTTAAAAGGACCAAAGGTTTCTCAAATCACATGATGTTATGTTAGAGACACAAAATGATGCATGTCATGTGAATATATGTCATATTTGAACAATTTCCATTTCCTTCTCTCAACCCCAAATGTACCCTAACTTTTCGATGCCCTAGCCCTCTTCTTTTGTAGAAGTGTTGCCAACCCTGCTCTCTTTTGCCCCATTCGAACTAACCCTTTATCTCGACAGTAACTAAAATCGACTGTGTTCAACGTCTACGTGTGATATTATTAATGTTTGAAATTTTACGATTGAGATTGTATATACATATGATATTCACATTTGTATCTTCAGTTAAGAGATTGCGAGTTTCAAGATATGACTTGTTGTGTTTTATTCAGTTTTTCAGTTTCTTAATTGATTTCCTCGTGTTGAAATTTTAGTTATACTCAGTGTTCTTAAAATCATCAACTTATCTGATTACTAGTTCGTAAGTTTTTTAAAAAAAATATTGGGTATGCAAGGAACATGAGTGGTGTGATTTTAATCATTATCAGACCAACTATTTATTTTCGAAATACTCCTATTATAGTAGCTAAAATCGACTTTTTCAGAAATTTGTAATTGTCCTTTTGTTTATGAGATTTCGAATCAATAGACTTTGAATCGATATCCTAGTGTTAAATTTTGGGTATGCCCGTAACATACGGGTAGTGTGTGTGACTGGTCATCATCAATATTGAGAAAAGTAATTTAGGGTTTTCTATTTGTAAACGAGGCATTGCCGAAATTGTTGACCCACAAGTGAGAGAATCATAGGAAGAGGAGAAGAAAAAGATCAGCACATGGATGATCAATATAGAGGATCTTTTGTGAATGTGACGAAGTCAGTACACATGTTGCTCTTGATGGGGCTCACTCTAGGCCATGATAAATCAATTCCTAACCTTGTCATTTTATTTTATCGAAAAGTAAAGCATTTTAAATTTGACTTATCTCTGTCTCTGCTTTGATAAAGAGTTTATACCGCTGACCTAATATTAAATCTACCATATTATCATCCTATGAACGAGACTCGCGAACGAATTTGTAATCAGCATCAAGTTTTCTCTTATTAAGGATGATAACACGGTGATTTTTGTGTTTCTTGACCCCTATTTGATCCGTAATCTTTATCTCCAAAGCCGTCCCACTCAAATCCGATGCAATAATTCTTCATTTTTTCAAGCCCATCTCAAAATATATTTTAGCAATATATAATACAGTCGCCCGACCTGACCAAATCACTGATCCTGATCTCCAGCCCGATCTTAAAAAAGTCTATCCCAACCCAATTTTGATGGCATACAAAAACATGTAATCCGAATTTAATGTATATTATCATTCTTAACCTTGCCCAATATTTTAAAATCCCCAACTTATTCTATTAACCCTTTATCGGTATTCAATTAACTAATCATCTATTAATCATGTTAATTTTTCAGTAATTTCTAAATTATACTCTCTGTCTAATTAGTGTCTAAGATTTTTTTTTTTTTTGGAAACTGATGCAGCGTACGTGGCTAGGAGGAATTCTTTATCAAAATTCGTTGATTCTTGTGAATACCGAATGTGATAGATTTGAGGGAAATCTCGATATTTTTATTAACTTCAAAAACTAATGAATAACATAAACGGCTAACAATGTTTAAATAGCCAAAACCTAATTCCAGAAAAAGAAATTCTAAACTTATTGGAAAAAGGAAAGAAATTATAAAATTGCAGATAGTGCCCGGAACTTAGGAAATTGCAATTTTGAACCCCAAGATGACCTCGGATGGCCGAAATCCATCGTACGTCATGGCAAAGTAATGAGTTTTGCTCGGAACGTCGTTTCCGCCCAGAAAACACTAGTCTTTTGTCGAAATACGACACTTTCTTGTTTTGCACTGCATCAGAAACTTAACTTACCATACCCCACATGGTTAAAAATTAGAAGCACTTGCTGAGAAAGGAGCAAGTGAAAAACAAGATGGGCAAGATAGTGACGTCGATACAAAAGGGATTGAAAGGCTCAAACGTACGAACCCATGAAAGAGACAACCTCGTAAATTAGAGGAACACAATTAAAGCTTGTGTTCGGGACCATCACTTAGTGTTGTGGTGGTTGTGGTTGGTGACTTGCGCAAGCTTTCTCGACATGTGACCGTTGTACGGTTCGATTGGTATATATATATATATATAACAATGTAACATGCATATGGGAGATGCTTACAAAATATATGTTACGTTCTTTTGTCTATTTCAGTTATGTGTATTTGTCACGTAAAACTGACCGAGGGAAGATAATATCGTAACGATTGTGTTTGTGGTTCACACATAACTAAAGGAAATTGATTGTTACGTTACAAACTAACTATAATAAACGAAGGTTCATTTTTCATCTCCTGGTTTGTTAGAGATACGCACTGAAGCTGTTATCGGATGAGTATAATTGAAATTGAGTGTATCGTGACGTTAGTGTGTGTTTCACACTTGACATAATTAAGAGAAATTAATTGTTATTTTTAGAAAATGAAAGTTTATTACACTTAACTATTTTTAGGTACCCTAAATTCGTCATTTTTTTTCCATTCCGTTAGCGGTGTTAAATTTTACGGTTAAAATCATATAAAATGACAATTGTATCCCTAAATTTTTGTTAAACTTACAAGTTTATGTCCAAAACATCCTGTTGGGGAGATTTGGGTCTTACCTAGGAAAGCCCACACACACATTAGAGCCCACATTTGACCCAAAAGACTAGTCTAGTGGGTCTAGTGTTTAATGTGTATATAAATCCTCTTATACTCAATACTCTTCCAATGTAGGACTTTGAACTCACATGTGAACATAACACATCTCATTTGTCTTAGTGGCATAAATTTAATGAGATTATGGGGGTATAATTATCATTCTATATTATTTTAACGGTAGAACTTAACCACGTTAAGGAATGATAAAAAAAGAGTTATGACATAAACAAAAATTAGAATAGTAAAATCTAAAATTGACTACAATTACGTATAATAATCTGTCATTTTCCCTGTATTTATCAACGATACACATTTAAATATGCTATTACATGAGTATGATGACTAAGTGTAACCCTTTACTCAATATCTTTTGCTCATTATCGTACCAAGTGTTATTTTACTCATCTCTCTAGCTTTCTCGGCTTGAGGAGAGTTGTAGGGGTAGAAATACGTGTTTTCCTTCTCGGTAGAATAAATGTGTTGAATACTCGTGAAAAGTTCAATAGAATATATTTTATATGCAGAAGAAATGTTCCATCACTTTTTTTTCGACTTATCGAATTCTATCACGTTGGAATAGTTGTAAGAGCAGAAAGTATGTAATCTTCTTTATAATGATGAAAATGACCATGCATGACGATGCCACAGCCCACAGTGGTGTGACTTCAAATAACTATTATATTAATAGGATACATGTGAATTATAAGACGCAGTTTATGAGACAAATAATTAATCAAAATCGATCATTTTTTAAAAAATTTAAGAGTTCACGATAATCTTACATATTTGAATATTAATCGTTCATAATCCAACTTTTACTCTATTTTTTTCATAAACAATTCTACTTCAAGATTTATCAACTCAAGTTTTCATTATAATTTTTATTGATAATAAAGTAAAATGATTGTGTACTTTATTAATATATGAGTGCCCTTTATATACACATTTAAAAAGTATCATAGAGATAAAAGGAGCTCCTATAATAACTCTAACTAAGTGATAAAGGAGAGACATGAGGGAGACTAGAATTAGTCAAAGAGACTAATTCTTAGCCTCAACAATTTTATCACAAAATAATCTTAATGATGAATCAAAATACACAACCACATGCACAAAAAGAGACTTAGAAAGGCACGCGTGACGTCATATAACGATAATAACTACCTTCAACTTCATGATCATATTTTACAAAACCCAAGAAAATTTATATAAAAAAAAACTACATAAAGACAATATTTAAGAAAATAAATATTAAAATAAAGAGAAATTGGGTTTTTTTTTTCTTTTCAAGTGGCGACCCAAAACGGCTCTCCCAAATCTTGCTCCCATGCCCTCGTCCCCTGGCACCTCCTACTCCTCCTACCCCTCAAAAACCCCTTATTTCCACTTTCACCCCCAACGACGACACTTTCACATTCCTTCCCATTTTGCCCCTCACCACCAAAACACTCTGTTTCCGTTTCTTGCGCCTCAATCAACATTCGAATCCTGAGCCTCCCATTGCTCCGGTCGGCGACCAAACCCGAGCTCGCCGGAGAAACGCTCTCCGCCGTCAGTATCAGCCTCCCTTCCTCCCGCCGCGGCCTCACCCTCGACCCGGCCGACGTCAGCGGCGGCGGGAACGCCGCCGCCTCCGACCCGCCGGAGCTCCGGCGACCCTGCTTCCCGATATCCGGTCGCCGGAGAGTGGCGGCGCTCCCCGGGGAGGGTATCGGGGCGTCGCCGGCGATGTCCCCGCCGGAGCTCCGGCGAACCTGTTTCCTGATCTCCGGTCGCCGGAGAGTGACGTCGCTCCCTGGAGACGGGATCGGGGCGTCGCCGGCGGAGATCCGGCGACCCTGCTTCCTGGTCTCCGGCGAGAGGATGGAGATGTCGTCGCCGCTGCTGTCGCCGCCGGACTCGCTCCCGAGGCTCTCAGTGCACATTGCCAGGCTCCTGTCGCTGAGCCTCGGGGCGGGGCGAGGGTGGACGTAGGGCTCTTCAGGTTTTTTCCCGGCGCCGGCGCCGGCGGTGGCATTTTCGTGATTGTCGAGGCACTGGAGGAAGCTGAGGCCGGCCACGTCGTTGTCGGGCTTTCCGGGTGGGGCCAGCTTCAGCCGGAGGACACGTGGCTCGTCGAGGGCTGTTTTCAGGACTCGGCACACGCTCGAAGTCGAAGACATGTTTTTTTGAGGTTTTGTGTTTTATGGGTTTTGGAGATTTTGAGGAAATGAGAAGAGATGTGAATTGGTAATGTGTGAAGGGAGTGAGTGTGTATTTATAGTTGTGAACATGCTCTGTTCACAGACACCTTTTTGTGCCCACTACAACAAGTAATGCAAACTTTTTACACTGCCACACAATATAAATAAATAAATAAATAAAACAAAACAAAAGTCAATTTAAAAAATAATGACTTCAAGATTAACCAAAAAAAAACTTATACAAGAGTTAGTCCAATGGATATAAATTAATAAAAAAATTATACCGGTAAAAAGTTGACGACGGGTGAATTAAAAATTAATTGAATCAACCTAAAATTTTTAGAGCATTTATGAATATTAGCATTTAGGCTAAAGCGTGCTTGTTCAACTGATCAAGTATTTAAATGTGTGGCGTGAGACTAAAATTCGTGTCCAATGTCGGGTCACCTAGTTAGGGTTGTGAGTCAGATTAACTTGTGGTGGTATTAGATTAAATTTTATTATTTATGGCTGATAAAAATATGAAACGTCTTGAAATACATTCTGAAAAATGAATAAATGAAGTTTAATTTTGAATCTGGTGATTAATATTCGAGCCAAGGACACCTGATTATGATTTTTAATAGGTGGACAATAATGGGTTAGAGTCAAAACCTAGATTGATGCTTACACAACTTTAAAGAATTGGGAAAGGAATTGAAACCATTTCCAATCAGAAAGCATATTCAAGTGACATCAACCCTAACCCATAACCTTTCATCCCAAGAAAAAGAAGCTCCAATAAACTATAATTTCCACTCATTATGTCTCCACTTACACATTTTTTTACTGAAAATTATAGTTTTTCTAATATAATTTTGTCATTTACTTAACTTGATGACATAGACATTCATTTATACTTAAATTTACTAATCATTCTTTGAATCTAAAAGGTTCAAAGAAATGTCAAAAATGTAAAACTAATTTTCAATGTATATACACTTTAAAAATTTTGAATTCTAGATTCTTGTTTAAATTAACATGACAATGTTTTATAGTTATTTTATATTGTTTTGAGAAATTAAGAAATGAAGAGCACTAATTAAGCATCTTTATAGTGGTTAGTGAAGTCAAGTATATGTAGGATTAGTATTTAAGTAATGGAACCCAATGAAATCATTGGTTGATACATTCTACAATACAACAAAGACTTTTTTGGTTTAGTGCTCACTCAAGTCAGCAATTCCACTTTTTTGCTTAATTTTTAACTTTAAATAACTAAAATTAAAAAGTCAACCGACCAAAAATGTAGTTGAGCTCATTGGTGGTGACTTGGATTCCAAGGCATGCAAACAAGGATTGGTCTCACAACTTTTTAGCATAATCATCATAGAACTTAAATTGATGAAATATCTATGGCAATTAACATAAGATAAAAAAAAGGATTATAATATCAAATCAAAAGTTAATTAAGTTATATCACTGTAATTGGACTTTGTCTCTTTTATAATGTAATTTACTTTTGCTGAGAACAAAATATATATCAGAAAAAAATCGAAATTAACATGTCAAAACAAATTGTATGAAAAGTTTTGAAATTCAATATATTGAAGAGTTGTTCGAATGTTTAGAGTTAAAACTATATTATTTTAAAAAGCACCAACATTTAAAAAATTCACGACTAATCTGGTTAGACCTTGATAAGTTCACGTAATCTTAAAATGCCTTATTGTCTGATTAGTGTATAACATTTTTACAACACTAAAAAAATACGTTTCTCAAAAAACACATACAAGTTTCAAAATTGAATATATCAAAGAGTTGTTTGATCTTCAGGGTTATACAATATTATTTCATAAAATGTTAGTGTTCTAAAAACTATCGACTATTTGATTAAACCCCGATAAGTCCACGATTAATCATTAATCCTAAAAGGCATTATCGTCTGACTAGAGTCTAACACTTTAGAACGTTGAAAAACACGTTTTGGGGAGAACCCACAAAAGTTTCCAAATTCAATATACATTGAAGAATCGTCTGGACTTCCAAGTTATACAATAGTATTTCATCAAACGTTAGTGTTCTAAAATTTAGCCGACTAGTTTGATCAATTCACATTCAATCATCAATTATTCCAACTAATTCATTTCTGATTAATTTTTTGTTAATCTCCAGAGACCCTATCGTCTACAGTTTTTCAGAACACCGAAAAAACGCGTTTCGGGGAAGACCCATTACTAGATATGATGTGTGAGATACTTGGTATTCACATCTCTTTCAAGTGAGTACCACAAAATGCACTTTGTAGGGAAGAAAATGAAGAGTACAACACAAAGGAGTCCTTTTTGTGGTCCTTAACATCCCCATAGGTACTTTCTAAAATATGCCCTCAAACCCCAAAGAAAAGAAAGTGTGTGTTATAGCTTTAGCTAGTGAGAGGCTATCAAGAATATGTGCCTCTTGTTTACACTAATTAACACAAACCAATAACCACCAATTAAAAATTTAAGCATTTCGTTTCTATTTTCTCTTAAAATTTCCTAAAATATTATAATTAAAACCCAACTCTTCAAATAAAATCAGGCCAAACTTTAATACTAGGTTGAGCTGCAGTTCATATTTAAGTATAATTTAGGCCTAAATGCTGGAATTTAATCATTATTTTAAGAGATAATTGCAAAAAAAGCGTTTTCATTGAGATACTTTTGTTAGTAGTTGTTGTGAACTATAGTAATTGTAAAAACGTGTATAAAATTTTTAAACAACAAAAATGGCCCTAATTTTTTTTTGACAAATTAATTGTTTAATTATATGGACAATTTCATCGTTTTTGAACATATATACCCATTCACCAAAAAAAATGTTGTAAAAATTCTCGACTAGTCCCTGATTAATCCCCCCGACTAGTCCATGATTACTCCTCAATAATCACCGATTAGTCATTTAAACCGATTTATTTTCCAATTAATTTCCGACTAATCCCCGATTAGTCCCTAGAAAGTTCTTGCCGACTGACTAGCGCCTAGCGATTTTTACAACACTGAAAAAGAGTGTACATACACAACAATTTCTTACAAAAGTATCAAAATACACATTTATTTGCAATTATCTATGTTTTAATGCGTTTTTTTTAAATGGATGGGACAATACAAGAAAAAAGGAAGAGCCTTATCAACCAAAGAAAAGGGTCTATTTCTATACCATAATGTGCCTCTTTTGCCCAAAATGCTAAACCCTAGAGTTGATCCTGATATTTTCAGATTTATGCCTTTAATAATATGATCTTTACCCAGAAAGCTTGATGGAATCAAAATCATAGTTTCCACAAATTTGTCAACTATGCAAAAATAAAAATAAAAAATTTCACATCTTTTGACCTTCTAAGTGCCATACACCCGAATGAGGTGTCGCGAACTCAATGGTCGATCCACGATTAGTTTAGTGAAAAAAGATTAAGGTACTAATTAATCATCGTAAGCTCAACGACAAACTTTATGGACCGTGCATAAAATATGTACATAGTACTAATGACTTTACAGCTGGTTGATAGAACATTTCAGGAGGAATCTGAACTCTTTTGTTCACTAAATTTTATCAATTTCTATTTATAGGAACTAATCGAGAACCGTAAATAACGGTTCGGTTTGGCTAATTTTTTCAGTGAAGCGTTGAATTGCTGTTAAGACATAGTTCCCACAAACTAAAATCGACGGTTAATCGAAAAGAATATAACAGATTATGACAGTTCTCATAAGTCTGTACTATATCTATTGACTGAAATGTAGCTTTTATTTCATTGTGTGATCAATTTGAACTGAGATTGTAATCGAAAAGTGAATAAATTGCATAATGAGTAAAAAAAATAAAGCCCAAATCACAAACTGAACCTATAAATCAGGCCCAAAATTGAAGGCTAGTTAAGGTCAGCCGGTCTAACTCTAACCGGAGAAGTACCCGAGTCTTGGATCTAGGGTTGTTCACAGTTCGGTTCAGTTTGATTCAAAACCAAACCGATCAATACGGGTTTAGAAAATAAAATTAAAACGAACCGATGAAATTAAGTTCAGTACGGTTTTAAACATCTTGGTTTTTCAGTTCAATTCGGTTTGGTTGTTACTAAATTTCATAAAATTCTAATTTTGGACTGTTTTGACTTATCAAATTTCGGTTAGATTTTGTAAGCTGATTTTGATTTATTATTTAACTTTTTTTATCAGCTCAATATTTTTAGGCCCAACTAATAAATATCAATGAACTTAGTATATGAGCCACGAGTCTAAATCGATCAATTTTTATTTTAATTCGGTTTTGAACTGAACCAATTTGATTTTTTTTGGGTCGATTCGGTTCTTTTTGGGCACCCCTACTTGGATAGGCTAATCACCACGTTCTCATTACCCGGATCTGGTTCCCAAAATTAAAGAACCGGTAGGTCTGATTCAATCCGGTTCTAACCCATATGGTTTACTGAACCAGACCATGAACACCCTTAATCTAAATCTTTAAATTTAACTATAATCTAGAAATTAAAAGAAAAAAGAATAATCTATAATCAATTCATGTTCTTGCAGCTCAAATAAAAAACTAATGAAACAGCAGATATCACATTCAGCTAACAAAAAAATCACCCAGTTCTTGCATTTTCATGTAAAATTCAAGATACTACTGAAAAAAATCTGAAAATAATAATAATAATAATCTATCGCAAAGAACGTACCTCTCGAATCCAATGTCACGAGACGACGTGAAGGTTTTGAATTTCGCTTTGCAAGGATCTAAGTTTCTTCTCGACGCTCAGCAACTCGTCTTGGATCCGTAACAGGTCATCTAGTCGGGTTTGTGCCGCGTCTCGATATGGCTTGCTGACGATTTCAACAAAGCTCTCGAGGTTCGCTATGGATTCAGAGAGATCCTTCTGCATTGCCTCGTCGAGCTCTTGTGACAATGCGTTCGCTGCTCTATTCACTTTTTCCGCCATTTTTCGTCTACGAGCTGGCAAATTTGAAATTGCTACGTACCTATTTATTAGGAAATAGAAACAATAGTTCAATCAGATTTTTCGGACAATCAAAACCAGCATACATGTATAATAATAATAGTATATGCTCTGCAGAACAAAGTAATGTTAAATTTTGAAGGTCTATAGTTTTATCCGCTCTTAGTCCTGAAGGAGACCCTACCGGTTAACCGTTCTTCGTGTAGAAGATAAAATTACGGGCTCGCCAAAGTTCTAACTTTTTGAATGCCCATTTCGACTGATATCCATTTACAGCATATTGTACCAGATGGGTTTTCAATTTCACCAGCTTTAACATGAACTGAAGCAACTCTCTATATATAAGCACTCTCTACTCTCTAGTCTCTAGCTTCTCTTGCTACTCATTTAATAACAGTGTAATGTGACTGTGATTGCGACTGATGATACTACTAACATGTGTTAAAAATGGCTTCATGCATCGTGGACTTTGGTTACACGAACAATTCTGAAATGAAGTAGAAAAAAAACATAAGGTTTAGAGCAGTGTTCTAAAAAACCCTAGGCGCTAGTTGGGCAGAGAAGTCCTTATGGGGACTAATCGGGGATTCATCGGAAAATAAATTGCATTGAAGGATTAATCGGGAATTATAGAGGATTAATTGGGGACTAGTCGGACAAGACGAGGATTTTTAAAACACTGGTTTGGAGAGAGAGATATATTACCCGCCAGCTGAACAAAGACCGAGAGCGAGAAGATCTTCGGTAGTTGTTGGCAGCACGGACGTCAAAAGCGATGCAGATAGGCCAGCTATTCCCAGTCCGCCAAACGTCCCCAAGAACTGAATTCATAGTTAAGCAAAAAAATCGGTCCAAATCAGGTCGATTTCATCATAAAATTTGGGAATTATACTAGACAAGAAATCAGACTTGAGTAAAATTCATTTATCAGACAAGTAGAGTATTAGAAATTTAGAAAGATGAACTTAAAATTCATTTATCATCCTTAAATTAATTGGACTTACCACTTCGCGGATTTCCTGTTCAAAGAGCCTCGAAGCAGCGCTAGCGCTGAAGTCCTCCAATAATTTAAAGCTGGGTTCGTCTGCTCGTCTGAGCAACGCATATGTTTCCGAATTGACTTGAGAGTTAGGGTACACAAACGAAGACCCTTTCCTTTCTAAAGATTCCTTGTGCAACCTTCCTTTACGAACATTACTTGATTCTAACCATGTCGCGTATTCTCCAAGTAGTTTCTACATAGGAAGTGATGTGAACAAAAAAATCAATTAAGATCCGGAACTAAAGTTTGGACATATGTGAGACCAAATGACGTCGGGTCCATCAACTTACTTGTGCTTCTAAAAGAGCCGGTCCAATAATGTCATTTTGAACCCTCAAAGTGGCTTGCATTTCTGAAGAACTTCCACCGCTGAAAGTGTACGAAGCAGCGAGATCGATATTTGATAGTCGTAAAGTAGATTCTATGAGCTTCAGAACATTTGATTTTGTTGTATCAATCTGCAGTTCGAATAGGATACAATTACTAACAGAAACATATTGACAATCTCTGAAGTTGGTATTATATTTGATTTGTTTCTTTTAGATTACAATAGAAGCTCTTCTTATATAAGAAGAGATAGAATAATCTAGAATAAGAACATTCTAGATATGAGCTCTAAGAATATTAACAGGGCACCTTTTTGCAATTTACTCTGTAACAAAACAAACAATATCAAAGACAGTTTGGATGCTTTCAAATCACAAAAATTATGAGTTATGAAATACTTACAAGCGATAAGGTTCGTCTTCTCCAAGAAAGGCTCTCGTTTTCCATCTTTATTGCATACTCTTTAACACTATCGACCATTTCATTTATTGACACTAACTCTTGCCGGGCATTTTGGCAGTCTTCTCTAACTCGAGTTTCACATGCAGAAAGTAACCGTTCTGCAATCCCAATAGGTGTTTCAAGTTTGAGTTTTATTCTCTCCATTCCCGAACTTGTTGAAACATCTAAGAAATCGTACAAGAAACTCTCCAGCTCGTAGAAGCTACTGGCTTTTCGATGATGATCACTCTCTGGGTCTTTCCCAAAATCAGAGGAAGCTTCGAGTTTTGCTTCAAGAGCAGATCGGGCAGATACGGGATATACCGTCACGTATTCAGTATTCAACAGTTTTTGTGTATTTTCTTTGACGAATGAAATTGCCTCCTTCAGCTGAATATTGAAAATGATATGAACACTATTAAAAGTTAAAGTAGAAAGTGACGGGTTCTTTAGTTTCAGTATGTGATATCTTATGAATATAATCACCAAACAATTGCGAACAAAATGTATGTAAGTAAACCTCTAGGGAATTGCGGTAGATGTCTGCTTTATTCAGCACAAATACAACTTTTTTCTTCCACTGCTGTATGTAACGAAGGAAATCAACCTGAAAATAACAACAAAAGGGAACTGCAATGGTTAACAGATTACTACAAATTCACATTTTTCAATTATACAAATGTTGTGAAGTTCGTAGAATCTAGGGAAAATTGCAAAAAGGTACCCTACTATGTGACACTTTTGCAAAAGGGTGTTGTATTTTTTGTATTTTTTTTTGCAAAATGTGTATTTTTTATAAAAATGATAAAATTACCCCTGAAAATAAAAATTATTTTAAAAGTTTTTTCTGTTTTAACTAAAATTTGTATGATCAAATTTTGTAATTAAATTATTTTTAAAGTTAAAATTATGTTATAAGTCTTAATTCTTAACTTCAGAGGCAATTTCAGCATTTTTATAAAAATATACACATTTTGCAAAAAAAAATGCAAACAACACAACACCCTTTTGCAAAGTGTCATATACCATGGCACCTTTTTGCAATTTTCTCAAAGAGTAATTACTAGGAAGCATGCAACTGGTTTGTTTTGATAGCTACTTAGCCTGTTGGCCGGAAAGTCTAATAGTTGATGTCTTAAAGTCATACAAGAATTTAACGATCGTTTTTATCAGCAAGAATTAAATAGCAATATCGCAGGCATGGGAATTGTAACCAGCGACCTCAGGGCTTATTACATGAGGTCTCCGCCACTTCACCACAACTTTTGATGAGAATTTGGTGATCGTTGATACTATAAATGGAAAGAGATTTCAGTATTGACTAAGACCTTAAGTGTACGATATATTTGGATAAGACAGCAGACTTTAACAGGAAGGAGCACGAAGTAATGCAATAAGTTACAAAGAAGCCATACCTCACTTTCAGTTAAAGGGCGGTCGGCAGAAATTACAAAAAGAAGCAAATCAGCACGGGGCACAAATTCCTCCGTTAAACGTTGTTGCCTTTGGAGGATCACATTAGTTCCAGGAGTATCCACGATATTGATCTGCATAAGGGGTTGAAATAAATTAAAGCACGAAAACTTTATGCGCAGACACGTACATTCAGGAAGCTAAGGCGCTCAGCAATAAACAGAGCGAATAAATAAAATGTTCATGGATAATTTCAGTATTAGTGCATCAAACTATAAGCCTGTGAGTGTGCCCTCAACTATTAGCTTTCGCTTTCAGTTGAACATGCCCTCTAAAATGGTACCTAAGTCATCTAGGCCTAGCAGTCATGTACTAATACTAGGTTTCCTGTCCCCTAAATAAATGAAACCACAAAATAAGAGGAAGGCTGTGTTAGGGCCATGCACAAAGCCATTAAGGGTATAAACAATTAGGGAAAAGTACACTTAGCTACACCAAACTATACACCTTTTCCACTTAAATACACCCAAGTAAGAGTTGGCTATTTCAGATATACCCAAGTTTCATAAATTCCCACCATCATGTTTTTTGGATGGAAAATGTTAATTTTGAAGGTGAAAAGACGAAAATACACTTGGGTTCATTGACGAGGAAGGCGGCTTGGGACGGTGGGAATGGTTCAAACATGGAGACGGTGGTTGGCTTGGGACGGTGTGAACTCGGGACGGAGGTCGGGTTCGCCGGAGGAGGGAAGGCTGACCGATATTTAAATTTGACTTGAGGGTATTTTCGTCTTCACTTACAAAATTAACATTTTCCATCTAAAAACTTAACATGTGGGAGTTTATGAAAATTGGGTGTATCTGAAATAGCTAACTCTTAGATGGGTGTAGTCAAGTGGAAAAGGTGTATAGTTGAGTGTAGTTAAGTGTACTTTTCCCAAACTATTGTTAGGCCCTCATCCAGGTAGCTTGAGTTAATGTCTTGTTCGCTAAATCGTGCTATACTCTTTGTCTCACCAGTTTACACAGCAAAAAGGATTCAAGTTCAGATCGGGACTTCCCCTCCCGTTGCCATCAAACATTTTGGTTATTTTATTTCATGTGCTTTCAGGTTTCAAGATTAAATCACTTAATCACATACATAATACTAAAGCAAAAAAATAAAATTAGGTAGGAGGGAAGAAAGCAAACATGCTCACCTCTTTAAGAATTGGAGCGGGAAGGTAGCATATATACTGACCATCGGGATGCCTTTCACAACGCTGTTGTTCATCGGAATCCAAGTTTGAATAGCGTAAGAATGTAATCTCATTTGTCGTGGGAACAACCCCCTCTTTCAGGTATCTTCTTCCAAGGAGCGCATTGATAACAGTCGATTTGCCAGAGTTAAATTCGCCCTGTTACACAAAATTAACATGTCGTAAAAAAACTTGAAAATTATAAGAAAGCAATATTTGACGGGTCAAATAGGAAATGAATCACAATAACGATTGTTCTCAACATCTGTGATTAAACAAGACTAGACGCATTTGACTTCATGGCAACTAACATTTACACTTCCATGAAATAATAAATCAATTGAAGCTCAAAATGGATGAAGAGTACGCAAACGGAGGACATATGATGACTGAGTTACAACTCCTTAAGTATAAGGGTAAGATTTCTACACGAACAGAAACCGTTGAATCATTCTGGTAATTTCATAGATTGAGGAATTTATTGTAATGTGTAAAAATGTTCCAATTTTGAATAATTACTAGAGAAAATAGCAAAAAGGTGGCCCTATTGTATCACACTTTTGCAAAAGGGTGATGTGTTGTTTGTTAATGGCAAAAAGGTGTTGTGTTGTTTGCATTTTTTTGCAAAATGTGTGTATTTTTATAAAATGACAAAAGTGCCCCTAATTTACTATTTTTAAGTTAAAATTATCTTATAAAAGTCTTAATTCTTAATTTCAGGAGTAATTTTGTCATTTTCATAAAAATATACACATTTTGCAAAAAAAATGCAAACAATTCAGCACCTTTTTGCCATTAACAAACAACACATCACCCTTTTGCAGAAGTGTCATATAATAGGGCACTTTTTTGCAATTTTCCCTAATTATTAAGCAGCAACTTGTGAGGCGGTTATTGAGTAAAATATTCATTAGGCTAAAAAAGGCAAATTTATTTCTGGATCATAACAAGTAAAGAGAAGAATGAATCTACGTGAAATTCAGAGCTAATACCCAAGTATATTCCTGGAACCAGAATTCGATGAAGGTCAGCACACAATTACCACTATAGCCAGTAAAAATGGCTCATCAAGTTGAGCGACCGCGTCGATGAGAAGCGACACCTCCTCCATCTGTGAACCAAAATTAACATCCAAAGGTTCAGAAAAAAATATAGAATACGAAAAGGTTCAACAAAACAGAAAATTATCTGAATTCAATTAATTCAACTACCAAATGTTTATATTAAAAGATCACCAGAGGTGTAGCTTTCTGGATAAGGTTCACGGCTTCAAGCAATATCGATCTCTCTTTTTCTATAAGCTGTTTTTCTCGTTCTTCTAATTTGATAAACCCGGCCGCCCCTTTTTGCCCATGGAAGCCATTATCTTTATTCAATAACTTCACCTCTCTCGAACTTTCACGTTCATCAATAGCAAACAAATTGCTTAGGTCACCGCTTAACAACCTGAATTCTTCCAACGAGACGACTAACCCACTGGCACCTGATTTGAGTAGCTTTGATGCCTCTTCTAACAATGTCTGTTTTCCATTGAATGTAAAGACCATAAAAATCGGTATCTTCACATTCTCAAATAAAGACTCTACTGCTTCATCGACACGTTCCGCTCCATTAGTACAGTATATAAGAAAATCAGCACCTTCGGAGTTGGAAGCGTATAAAGCCGCATCTGAAGTTTGTACTTTTCTAGCTACCAAAGGAAGAAATACAGAGTCGGACTTGGATTCCATTATTGTGTTCCTCGCGACAATGGCTGGCAGGCCTGTAATAAAAAGGGAGAAGCCTATCAACCTAAAGTCTAGAAACTGAATAACATATCCAGTGCTTTAAAAATAATTATTATTACAACATATCCAGCAAACCGCAAATACGATGGTATGGATACCACTTCAGAATAAAAACCAATGTGATGATATGCATATCAGATTGATCGTGATCGACCATGGCGGCGTATAGGTCTATTTCACGTGAACCCTCATAGTTCTAATTAGAAGGAGCCATTAATTGTAGGGAAAAGTACACTTCTTTTTTTAATAAGGAAAACCCCCTGTTCTGGACCGACCTTCAGGGAATCGTGGGAAAAGTACACTTAGCTAGACCCAACTATACACCTTTTCCATTTAGGTACACCTAACTAAGAGTTGGCTATTTCAGATACACCCAAGTTTCATAAAATCCCACTTATTAAGTTTTTTGATGGAAAATGTTGATTTTGAACATGAAAAGACAAAAATGCCCCGGTGTGCCATTGATTGAAGATTTGGAATTTGGGTGGCCGGAGCTGTCCCTACTCGCCGGAGCTGTCGAAATTAATCCAAAAACAAGTTTAGGGACCAGCTGATCAAAAAAAAAAGTTTAGGGACCATCGGATCGACAGCTCAGGCGAGTAGGGACAGCTCCGGCCACCCAAAAAAGAAGAAGTTAAGGGCGTCATTAATTCTGAAGCCAGTGCTCAACTATACTATCGATTCAATTTCCTATAATGAACTCAGATTTCAAAAAAAAACTGGTCGAGGCTAATGAAAATTTTCACTATCCTGCTAGTTCTGAACCGAGATCCACTATAAGCATATACACGCATCAATATAAAAACCAATGAGTGAAGAATTAACTATATAACATCAATCTCGAAGCAACAATAGTACAATACAAATCAGCAAAACACAGCAAAATAGTTAAGGGTGTCGTTACTTCTGAAGCCAATGCTCAACTATACTACCTATTGTCTTCTAGAATCAGTGTTCTAAAAATCTTCAACTTGTCCGATCATTAGTCCTCAATTACTCCTCTATGGCTCTATTAATCCTGTAATCCGATTAATTTCTGACTAGTCCCCAACTAATCCTCTATTATTCCTGCAATCCGATTAATATCCGACTAGTCCCCGATTAATCCTGTCATCTGATTAGTCCCTAAAAGGCCCTCCGCGCCCGACTAGCACCTAAAGTGTTTAAGAACACTTCCTAGAATGATGTTAAATCCCAAACACTAGTCCCCAACTAATCCTCTATTATTCCTGCAACTGCAATCCGATTAATTTCCGACTAACCATCAATTAATCCTGTAACCCGATTAACTTCCGACTAGTCCCCGATTAATCCTGTAATCTGATTAGTCCCTAAAAAGGCCCTCCGCGCCCGACTAGCACAAGAACACTTCCTAGAATGATGTTAAATCCCAAACACTAGTCTAAGGCTAGTAAAATTGTCACTGTCCCGCTAGTTCTGAACTGATGATATTCAATATATAATCAATCATATACACACATCAATACAGAAACCAATAAGTGAGCAAGTGACTATACACTATATACAACATCAAATCTCAAAGCAACAACAGTAACAACACAACATCATCAAGCCTCAGCACTCACCTTGATCCGACAGCACAACCCCACTGGCGTTGACCGCCGCGGCAACGTCAACGCGCTCGTTGACCATCAGATAGGCTCTGTCCCGAACCACCGACCTCACCAAGCAAGCCGCCTCGTAGAGCCTCCCTCCGCCGCCGCCGCCGCCCTGATCCCCTCCGCCGAGCACGACGATCCCGACCCACTTCGCCACCGCCGCGTCGATCGAGCCCAGGACCTCCCCTCCGGCCAGAACCTCCTCCGAGTCCACCTCGAGGACGAGGCTCGGGACCCTGATCTCGGGCCTCTTGTACCCACCTGGAAATAGCGTTCTGGGTTGTGGCTGTTCTTGCTTCTTCGCCTGAATCTGGCCCCGCCGCTTCGATCGGCGGTCGCCGGAGATCGGGGCGGCGCGGGATCGAGGTGGGTTTCGGCGGCGCCAGAAATGGGTCCGGAGAGGGTCGATGGGGCTGAGCAGAATCGGAGGCTTGGAGACGTGGATTGAGATTATGGGTACCATGGGAGCTCAGAGCGAGAGCTACAGAGGGATTGTGAAAATGGTCCGTTGATGTGGGTTTGTGGGTGTTTATCTTTTTTCTTATCCGATTGAAAATCTCGAGAACCAAACAGAAAATTGGAGGGTGGGAAAGGGAAATTTTATTGGAGTGGGCTCGCCAAAAAGGCTTCACCTTTTTACCGCTAAAATAATGTTTTTATATTATTTATTTAATGCTACAATGATATTATATTTTTTAAGTGCATAGAGCTGAAAAATGTTACTATATTTATTTCTCAAAAAAAAAATTACTATATTTTAGTAAAATCTATTAAAATTTTAGTATATCATTTTAATAAATTCAGAAAAAATGATAAAAAATACACCTCGTTAAAAATCAGACAAAAAATCAAATATTCATTTAATGTGTAATGGAAACTGCATTCTCAATCTGAAATTACATTAAAGGGTGTATTGGTTTTTTCACAAGCTAATATAAAAAAACAAAGAAATGAATCGCATAGACGCTTGAGGGAGCTAGTTTGGGCGTAATTTTTTTTCGGTGAACACACAGAGTCGCTGGCGGCGACCGTCACGGAGACATCATAACCCGCAAAACATCTTCATTCGCGACATGTCTCCTGATTTGTGACGTTGGGATGGAAGATGAATGTTGGAGGCAAGGTCGGGGGTAAATCATTGAAATTAGGGCGAAGGCTGAAAGTTTGGTTTTGGGACTGGTCGGCGTGGTTAGTGGACTCGTGATCGACGATTTACCTCCGTCAAAATCAATGAAACTGCGAATCTGGTTCGTCGACTATTTGGAGACGACCAAAGGCGAGGCGGCTGGAGGCGGAGGTGAAGACGAGGTTGAATTTAAGAGTTACGTGTAAATGATGTAGGGTATATTTTGAAAGATGTTAATAGCAATTTTTTTTATGCAACCAAACTAGTAGTGAGTAGTAAAGTAAAAAAATGTAGATGGTTAATACCGGCTACAAATTTAAGTAAATATAGTTAAGTAACAATAGTTTATACTTTAGTGTCATAATAAACTGACTTAACCCTGACTTTGATCGGTGAGTAACGCCTTGGACTACTGCGTCAAATAACAGGTTCAAACGTGATATAAATATCAATGGGCACAATATGTAAAAAAACAAAATCACAAACAATATAGAAACCACGATTGCTCGCGCGAGCTCCATGGACGGAGGAAAACTTGGATCTACCAAAGCTCCAACGAGGCGGGTCAGAGGAGATCTACGACAAGACCCTTTGTTTCATGTGAGCCGATTCGTTCTCGGTTCGAGGTGTGTCGGTCCCTCCTTCGACCTTCATGAATGCTTTCTAGGACCCTTTCTTTCAGGGCTGTCAGGACTGGCAAGGCTAGATCTGACCTCTCTTTTGTCGGAAAGCTCAGTTGGAATGTCCATAGGTGTGGCATCGACAATTTATTGGAGATTTTTTTTTAGAGGCGACGTTAATCGACGCTACTTTGGTGGTTGGTCAAGACAGTCCAAAGACGCGACATCAACTGATGCAAATGAGAGGGCTCACGAGTAGATATGCCGTGAGGAAGCCGGTTAAGTTTGGTTTGTTTATTGAACGATCCTAATCTTAAACTCAAATTCGATTAAATCTCGATTATACCAACCTCGAGCTAAATATTCGATGCATTAAACTCGGCCAGTTTGGTAAAACTCGACTTCTTCACAATTGCATTAAAATATTTTAAAATTACATAACATATATAATGGATTAAATTAAATATTTTTATTAGATTAATAAATATTAGGACCAAAATAAAAATAATATTTAAATTACAACAATACAATATTCTGAACAAAAATAATAATTATAAAAAAAAACTCCATTTTGCCGGGAAATTAACGGTAACTTTTCGCTGGCCACGAAGCCACAGAGCTTTATCTCCTCAAAAAGCCCCAAAATCGATATCACTCATACAAATACAATCCTCTCATCAAAAGCTCGGTACAGAGCTCATCAATGGCGGCTCTGGCTTCGACTTGCTCCTCCCTCCTCTTCTCCTCTCGCCAGATCTCCAGATTCTCTCCCTCCTCTCCGTCTCCACGCCTCTCTCTCTCCCTCTCCGCCAATTTCTCCTCCTCTCTGTCGATTTCTGGTTCTGGGTCTCGGAGAGGCTCTGTGCCTTCCTCGGGGTTGAAGGTCCGTGCTTCGGCGGAGAAGAAGAGGGTTCTGATAGTGAACACGAACAGTGGAGGGCACGCGGTGATTGGGTTCTATTTCGCGAAGGAGCTTCTGGGCTGTGGCCACGAGGTCACGATCATGACCGTTGGGGAGGAGGGTTCGGATAAAATGAAGAAGCCCCCATTTAGCAGATTCTCGGTTAGGGTTTCATGGAAATTGTGTTTTGGTTTTGTCAAATTGCTTGGTTTGTGAATTGGGATTTTGGAGATTGATGAACATTGCATCTTTTTTGTGTGTTTCTGCATCTGGGTTTTGGTGGGTTGTAGTCAAGTTCCTCCATTCATGAAATGGGATTCCAGAGATTGATAAAAATTTGCTTCTTTTATTGTGTTGTTGCATCTGGGTTTTGGTGGGGTTTTGGCAAATTCCTCCATTTGTGAATTGGGATTTTAGGGATTAATGAACATTGCATCTTCTTGTGTGTTTTTGCATATTGGTTTTGGTGTGTTGCTTAAAGTCAAATCCCTTCATTTGTGAATCGGGAGTGATAAAAATAGGATATATTTTGTTTTTGCATATGGATTTTGGTGGGTTTTTGTGTGTCAAATCCCTCCATTTGTGAATTGGGATTTTAGAGATTCTAAGCATTGCATTTTTTGGCGTTTTTTTTTGGGTCAAGTTCCTCTTCTTGTGAATTGGGACTTCAGAGATTCATAATTAAGCATTGCATATTTGTAATGCTTTTTTGGGTCAAATTCCTCTATTTGTGAAATGGGATTTTAGAGTTTCATATCCATTGCATTCTAGTTTTGTGTTTTTGCATCTGGATTTTGGTCTTGGTGGGTTTTTGTGAAATTACTTGATTTGTGAATTGGGTTTTTAGGAAATAGTGAGTGCTGGAGGCAAGACAGTTTGGGGAGACCCATCAGACATTGGGAAGGCTGTGGAGGGAGCTTCATTTGATGTGGTTTTGGATAACAATGGCAAAAACATGGACACAGTCAGGTTTGGTGCTTTGATCATATAGTTAAATTCTCAAACAAGTATAAATTTGGTGATATGCACATTACAAGTATAAGTTTCACTATTTTGGATTTTGATTAGTGGATTTGAATGTGAAGTTGAGAGAGATGTTTTGTTTCACAATGTTGTCCTGTAGTTCCTGTTTCTGACATGGTTCAAGAACATGGCAAACAATTGAATACATCTACTTGATCATAGAATGGCCTAGGATCTTGTTGCTCCTAATCATCATTAGGAGAAATGTGCCTTAGATTGATGGGTTCGTGTAGTTCATGGGAACCTATGTTTTGAGAAAGATGATATGCATAATAAATAGATGCAAAATCAAGCAAGTAGTTATAAGAACGCATATTTACGTGTTTCACTGATAATGTGGGGCGATATAATTTATTTTCAATGTGGGACTATATAATCTCAACATCACGATGGGAGAAACTGTTTTTTAGAACACTGCTACTATTACTTTGCTTTTACATATGGTTCGGTTATCTGATTTTCCTGACTCACCTACACGTTGGACTTGAAAACATGTCATGATACGATGAATTGAAAAAGATTGAATCAAATATTAATACCCACATGCAGGCCTGTAGCAGATTGGGCAAAGAGCTCAGGAGTGAAACAGTTCTTGTTCATCAGCAGCGCTGGTATCTACAAGACGACCGAAGAGCCTCCCCACGTTGAAGGCGTAAGTCTGTTCCTTCACAACATCACAACACAAAAGTCACAAAACCAAGTTTTATCGTCATTTTCTTCACTGAATAAAAAAAATCGCTTACCACTATTTTCAGGATGCTGTGAAAGCCGATGCAGGTCACGTTGAAGTGGAAAAGTACATTGCAGAAGTTTTTGGCAGCTGGGCGTCGTTTCGCCCCCAGTACATGATTGGATCCGGAAACAACAAGGATTGCGAGGAGTGGTTCTTTGACAGTAAGCTAATCACTTTCATGAAACATCCTTAAAATTTTGTTTCTACACTTGTAGTGTTCTAAAAATCGGGTTAGGCTAACCCGATTTTTAAACACTGACCCGATTATAGATTTTCGGAGGATCCAGTCGGCTAGGCGGGTCTAAGCGGATTTAAGCTAAAACAAATAAATATATAAAATGCCAAAAAATTAAATAACTTATACTAATAGATAATTTTCTTTGTAGTTTTATTGTTTTTGAAGGACATGAATATAACAATCATTAAAATTTATATTTTTATAATCTAAATATTTATAATTATTATTTATATATTATAATTCATATTTTAATTGTGTATGTATAATAACTTATTTAATACAAACTTTAAAAAGTAGATAAATTCAAACCCGATTGGTACCTAAAATTCTTATCCGCTTGATTAGAGCCTAGCGATTTTTAGAACCTTGTTCACTTGTTTCCTTATTTCATGTTCTGGTGAAATAGGAATTGTCCGCGACAGGCCTGTGCCAATCCCTGGCTCGGGAATGCAGCTCACGAACATTTCACACGTTAAGGACTTGTCTTCCATGCTCACTTCAGCTGTTGAGAGCCCGGATGCTGCGTCTGGAAACATATTCAACTGTGTGAGCGATCGCGCCGTAACTCTCGACGGAATGGCCAAGCTGTGCGCTCAAGCAGCAGGTCTTCCGGTTAACATTGTGCATTACGATCCCAAAGCTCTTGGAATCGACGCAAAGAAAGCTTTTCCTTTCCGTAACATGGTAATATGGCATTTCTCTCACACCTTGACAGTAAAAACTTCATCCTCTGCATGAAAATTCACTGCATAACTGTTATGGATTATATGCTTCAGGCATTGCATATATGCATATTTTGTTTAATAGCCATGAAACTATCTCATTGTATGATATTTTTGCAAGAGAGTGTTGTGTTGTTTGTTAATGATAAAATGGTGCTCTGAACTTAACATTTTACTTTTTAAAGTTTTCCTATTTTTATCTTCTAACTAAAACTTCATTAATCAAAATTTTTAGTTAAAAATTATTTTTATAATCATGTTATGAAAATCTTTAGTTTTATTTTCATGGGCAATTTCGTCATCTTTATAAAAATACATGCATTTTGCACAAAATGTAAAATTCATAGCACAATTTTTGCCATTAGCAAGCAACACAACACCTGCTTGCAAAATTGTGGCAAAAATGTCATACTATGAGGAACATTTTTGCAATGTTCTAAAAATTCCCGACTAATCTCTGATTAGTCCTCGATTAATCATCTACAGTTCCCGATTAATCCTTCAATCCGATTTATTTTTAGTTTAATCTCGATTAGTCTCCAAAAAACCTTCTCTGCTCGACTAGCGCCTAGCAAATTTTAGAACGCTGCATTTTTGCCATTTTCCCATCTCATAAACCAAAACTCATACCTTTCATGTACTTGCAGCATTTTTATGCAGAGCCAAGAGCAGCAAAGGACATCTTGGGATGGCGCAGCGCCACGAACTTACCCGAAGACTTGAAGGAGCGATTCGAAGAGTACGTAAAGATCGGGAGAGACAAGAAGCCGATGAAATTTGAGATGGACGACAAGATACTCGAGGCGCTCAAAGTTCCAGTAGCCGTGTGAATTTGCATTTCAAATTGCAAGACAACATGAGATGCAATTTTTTGTGCATTCTTCTCTTATCATTGTACCTTAACTTCCCCAAAAATAAACAATGTCAGTTCTTGCATCATCTTAAATAAATAAAATTTATCAGATTTCTTGCAGCTAAAAGTCTCTTTCTGCAGTATAAAAATGCTTCATCTCCTCATACATAACATTGAAGATATTCATATTCTAATTCAAAACAGAACTTCGAAACAAACCCAGAAAATATAAGACATCCCTGAGAAATTCCTCACATTTACATGGATGTAAATTTGGTTTGATTTTGAAACCGGTCGGTTTTTGGTTCAGTTTGGTTTTCGAATGATCCGAGTCATGAAATCCTCCCAATTTTAGCCTTTTTTACCTATTAGTGGAGTTCCGGGTATTTTGTTCGATTTTGTTTAAACCGTTTTTCATGAAATTCTTATATTTAGGGGCGGTCTTGGTTTTTTTTTCTTTGTCCAATATTTTAAAACTCAACAAATAAATATTGATGATTTAAAATGAACCAGACGTTTAAATCAATCGTTTTTAGTTCAGTTTGACTTTTATTGATTCCAATTTTATAAACTATAATCGAATCGATAGAGTTTCAGTTCGGTTTTTTTCATCAGAGAATTGGAGGGAAACAAATCAGGAGAGAAAGCACTTCTATAGCGAAAAGACGAAATAACCCCTGGATTTAACTATTATTTACTTCCCGTGTACCGGATTTGGGCCGTTGTAGTTGGGCTGACTTTAAGTGTGGGCCGATAAATCTGGGCCTTTCACAAAACGAAATGTGATCGGAAAGACGATAGAGCCCCTCACTTTAACTCTTATTTACAGCTTGAGAACTTTAAGGACTTTGGGCCTTTCAAATTGGGCCTATTCATATTAACCTACGAATCGACGGTGCGCACGTGCGAGATCGTTCGGACAAGAAGCACGAACTCGTGGTCTCGGGACTACGCATGTGCGCCACGTGTCCAACTGTGATGGAAATCGGAGCCGTTCGTTTCGACCGACCATCCTCTACTTCACAAATATCAACGTCACATGTTACTTAATTAATTGCATGGTCAATTACTCATCCTCGAAGTCGAGGATATAATAAACACTATGATTAATAACAATAATAATTATTAAAAATTGAATGAACCTCATAAATGATTATTATTTAATATCGAAATGTTTCTAAATCGATGGACACCCACAAAATGACATTTAATAACTATATTTATAATTTAAATTATCAGATAAATGAAGTTTAAAAATTATATAACAATACTATTTCCTTTACTCATTCCCACTAACCATTTATTTATTATATTTCATTGACATGAATTAATATCTCAAATTTTTGTTATCATCTAGTATGTACAGGTTAAATTTCTCATTATACAACAAAAATTATGTGTTTACGACTTTATATTTTAATTGAGTTGTAGTAATTAAATCTCATCATTCACGTCTAGTTAATATATTTTTTTATCATAAATTTAAAATGTTTTTTCTATAAATTAGACATATTCAATTCTATCTAATTCAGCTCATAAATGGAGCATGAGTTCAAGATTGAAAGTTGATTGATTTCAATTGGGTATAATATAATCTAAACCATCCAAAATTATATAAAGGACATAACAATAATTTCTCACGTATTAATCTTGAGTTCGATTCCCATACATGGAGAAAATTAACTATATTTTTCGGGTCAATTCTGACCGGTTAAGTTTCATTTCAAAATCATGTCCTCTCTTAATCTTTATCGCAAGCTTAAAATTTTAAATTATTCAAACTATCAGTACAATCGACTATACTAAATTTGACAGAAAAATATAAGAACCACCAAATTTAGTTGCTAAATTTTTACATTTTCGAGATCATCGATTTAAATACCCACAACTTTATAAGACCGTACGAGGGAGGACAATGGCCATGTGATCAAAGGACAAGAATTGTACATTTAGTGAGGTTAGGCACGTGTGCTTATATATTTAGCAAGACACTGTTGGTATGTATAATGCATCTATATTCATAAATAAATTATTGTTTCCATAAATATATATATATATATCGAAACTAAAATGAATAAAAAGACAAAATCAAAATTAAATTAACGAACACCACGAAGGAGACATGAATATCTCGTCATAATCTAGTACTCCATGATTGATTCATATATATATATATATCAAGCAATAAAAAGTAATTACACGTGCATGTGATATAATATAATATATATTTGTTTAATTTTATTTTTTTATAGTAAAAATATGTTATTCACGTCGACAACTACATAAATTGTGTTCAAGTTTACGGTAATTAAGTTTATAATCAATATTTATATTTCATGAAAATACAGTTAATTAAAAAACTAAGGTAGAATATTCTAAAGTTTTGGCTTGTTTCCAATCATTTACTTTTTACCATCAAAACCTTTTTATTTCAATAATTATTATAATGTACCCATTTGGTTTATAACTTAATTAAATAAAATTATAATACTTCAAACAATAAAATTTCAGCGATCAATATAATCAAGAACACCAAATATCAAGTTATTAATCGATTTATAATTTTTAGATGTGAGACTTTAACACTCTCCTCACGTGTGGGCTGCACATATGGATCACAACATAAATCGATGATGCAACTCAAACAGACCACTCCAGATATCACCACAACATAACCAAACCAAACTCCGATATCATATTAAATTGAGTTGTTCATATCCAGAGGTCTACAAGATTATTAGTTAGGTTTGTTTCAATCATTTATACACACCTTTTTCATTTTCAATTCTTTATACGTGGGACTTTTATATTTCCAACGTCAAATAAACTATATTTTATTTGAATACGTTAATTAATGCTAAAACGTCCAAGTTATTTTACTTTTAATTATTAATTTTAGGGAAAAAGACACTTTTGTGCACCTAAATATACACTTTTGACACTTTCATACCCTAAATTTTTTTTTTCTTTTTTCCATACCTGAATTTCATTTTGGGACAATAATTTCAAAATACCCATGAATTGAACCAAAATTCATGGTACTTCTGGACCATTTTCCCAAAATACAAATGAATTGAACCAAAATACCCATGAATTGAACCAAATACTCATGAACTGAACAAAAATTAAGTACCATTTTTGGTGAATAAATGGCCAGCTGTCCCAAAATGAAATTCAGGAATGGAAAAAAGAGAAAAAAAAAAGTTAGGGTATGAAAGTGTCAAAAGTGTATATTTAGGTGCACAAAAGTGTCATCTTCCCTTAATTTTACATGAAAAATGAGGGTTTAATCAGATGTCAAACAGACAAACACTAATAACTCAAATACTAATAAAAGTGAAAATACTTGCTATTAGTAATTGGTAATTAATTTAATGATATGTTTGTTTTGGGCAACATATAATCTCACCCGAAAAATAAATGAAAAAAATTATTTTCTAATTATATCAAGATTGAGGCTCAACTATGTTGTGATATGCAATACATCACCAAATTTGTGATTTTTAAGAGTTTTTAAGATTATTATATTAATAACGAGCTCAAAACACCTGACTCCCACCGAGAAAGAGAGACCCAACAAAAATAGGAAAAAATGCAAAATACTATAGCGTGACTCGAACCCAGAACATTTGAACCGAAATTCAAGTGCTTAGCCAACTGGTCAAGCAAGCGCTAATTTAAAAAAATAATTATTCACAAAAAAAATTTACTACATATATTACAAAAAATAATGGAATTTCATAAAATTTTAAAAAATATTTTCTTATTCCACATATTCCCAAATAATGGAAAAAGGAAAAAAAGAAGCTAATAAATTAATGTCTCCATTTATTAATTGAACATCGTTTCAGAGTAGATTCAGATATAGTACGACATCGTTTTAATGCCTCACCTGTCTGCTTCCGATAAGGGACAACACGTAATGGACCCATTGTACGTACCGTATATAAATTAAAATTAGGACAAATCCTTCATTTATTTATATATATATATATATAACATTTACATTTCAACATTAATATGGTAGGTCACCACACATCAATTTTTCCATGTGTCATTCACTTGTTTTTTTCACTTCTCACCCTTATTTATTATAAAAAAAAAACATAAATTCGGGTACGTTACAAATAAAATAGATGTAAACTATTCGACTTCAGCAAAAAATGGCATCGTGTATGTGTGAATACATATGAAAAGTGACAGTTCACGATACCTGATTATAAAATTCACATTTTGATACCAAAAATTGTTTTTTCTAATTTTTATTACCCTGAATACCACTTACGAACAACTGTATAAATTTTGTTGATCAAAATCTTGAAATGATTGAATTACCCTTTAATGACATTTAAAAATTTTAAAATATGTTATTAAAAAACATAAATTCGAGTACACTGAAAAAAAATAGCTGTAAATTATTCAACCCCAGTAAAAACTGGCATCGTGTATGTGTATATATATATATATAAAATATATATGAAAAATGACAGTTCACGATACTAAACTATAAAATTCATATTTTAATACCCGAAATTGTTTTCCTAATTTTTATTACCCTAAATACCACTTACGAACAACTGTATAAATTTTGTTGACAAAATTTTGAAACGATTAAATTATCCTTTAATAACATTTAAGATTTTAAAAGTATGTCATTAAATTTTCTTTTTCTCTATTTCTACTTTTCTTCTTCTCACAACAAAGAGTGAGGGACTGAACTTACGTCGCCAGCGACCGAATTGAACTCATTTTTCTGGCGACCAAATTGAACCCATCTTGTCCGCGGCCGAACTAATCCCATCTCGTCTACGGCCGAACCGAACAAACCTCGCCGACGACTGAATCAAACCCCCCTTGCCTTTATTTTGTGAACGGGCTCCACAAAATATCGAGCAAATCCACTGCGAAAGGCTTTTTCTTTATTTTTTTTTTACACTATGAATCTACATAAAAATGTTGCAATTCATCGTATAATTTATATTGTATAAACAATGTCATATGTATCGTACAAAAGTCGCTTTTACACACATCACAATCGAACAAAACACAACACTATCATCTTTAGTAATCACCAAACTTGTCTTCTAATTTTTTCTAAATATGGATTAAAGAGGTAATTAACTATAATCATGAAGCTTGAAACAACAATAAGTATATATCCCAAGCATTACTTGAGTCCTAATCAAGAAATAGGTTCTTGACAACAACAACACACAACTTGAAGCTTACAATTAAAACCAAATCACAAAAACTATAATATATGGTTTCTTGGGTCTCAATCAAACTATAGGGTTATAATAATTAGTTCTGAGTAGGTTTTTTCGTAATTAAGTGTGTACATCACAAAAAAATCAATTGAATCTCATACCTACCACTCAAAGCAATCACTTATTATTCTCCCAAATTTAATATATCTCTTAAAGTCCTTACCTAGATTCTCATTTATTTTTCTCCCCAAAAAAATTAATGTCACTTAGGTAGTGTCATTACTAAACAACCTAGAATGGGCAAACCGACCACTTGAGACCTTGCACACTTACATGTCTCTTCCTTGTTTTTCACAAGATGTTTTTATATTACGTATATTTTGTTGGACGTGTTTTTACTGAGATATTTACTATCTGCTCGAATTTGTAACTCTTATTGTGATCCAACGAGTGAATGTCATGTTAACATGTAAAAGTAAACATCTTATTTACGTTGATATTATATTTTCCCATTGCAAATGACGGACGTAGTCTATTAAACAATAGATTGTTAGGGTTAAAACAACTATCGCGATAAAAACTAAATATTCACTTTGATGGAAAATGTGTAATTTTGGTGAACTTCAATATAAATAAAATAATTTAATATTAATAACATGTTTTAACTTCAACTGTATAAATTTTATACATGTGATGAATTCTTAGTATGGTCTATAATATATATTTTTCACCTGAATAACTACACATGTATATACATATATTTAAATACGGATACATTCCAGTACAAATCGGTATAGAGTCTGAACCATCTGAACTTTTACAGGGCGTTGGATCGCTAAAAATCTGCACTCGCGTTGTCGCAGTGCGCGACGCGTGAAAACAAAGTTATACCGCGATCATTTTCAAATATCTACCGGGTCTATAATATTCTATCATTTTACACTAACATTCTACAAGTTCAAACGATTTGTATTTGATTTCACCTCTATTTTATTTAAGGATATTTTATTTTATTTGAAAATATGGGTTACATAGAATTTATACATTACCAATCAATATAAAATAAATTTCCTAAATAAAAATTATGATATACATTAATGTGATATAGGTAAATATTAAATAGTTTATATCATGCAAAGTAGAGAAGGAAAACAAAAGTGGGTTCATAGCAAATCATGCAAAGCCTCACCTAGAAATTAGAATCTACTTTCACAAAAGGAGAAGCAAGTCCCTTCTTAAAATAAGCACTTGACAAGAAACCTATAAGTGAAGGAAAAGCCTAGCTACTATGTTGATGAATAAAATAGATACTAAGCCTAACATAAGTTTCTTTATGGAACATTATTAAATGTGCAAATAAATTAAAGCAGCTATGGTAATAATAATAATAATAATCTTTGGAGGAGTGTCCTAGGGTAGAATCTTAGGGTTTTTAAATCTTTGCTATAGTGGGTGTTTATTTAATGGGGGACAAGTACCTACCCTAAACACTTGCAGTTTTGGAATAAGCTTTGTCTTTAAGCTTGAATAACATGTTAACTTTACATTCATTTTATGTGTATATAAATTATAATTCATGTATATAATATTATATGATTTTATTTATCTTATGCTTATCCAAGAGTTGCATAGATCCCACGTGTTTGTGTAAATTAATAACTTTAAATTGTCAAAATTGTATCACTCATAAATATTTTAATCTAACAATAAAATTATATGAAGAATATTTGAGATTAATATTCAAACATGTAATTATAAGATTATGATACACAATAAATATGAATGTAATTTTGTAGAGATCTGACATGTTTATATATAATGTAGTAACTTTAAAATATTTAAATTGTATTACTTATAAATATGATACTCCGGCAATAAAATTACGTTACGAATATTTTATAAATTACTTTATCGATAAACGTAGTATTATTAAAATTTATATAAAATTCTACAAATCACTCTCTAAACTTTGAAGTAGGTGTCCCTCATAGTTGGTAGGTTTATTTATGCACATTATTAATTCACTTGACCAAATTGATTGGTAGGTTTATTTATGCACATTATTAATTCACTTGACCAAATTGATGCATATAGACTTTATTTACACAAGTATCTTGCCATATCTTCATTTATTGTTTTATTTACCATACATTGATAGTGAGGACACACATAAATACACAATTTATTGTTTTTTTATTTACCAGCCATTGCATTGCAAGTGTATATAATGAATTTGGAGTCATTTATAGGTCAAGGCTACAAAATGTTCCTCACCCACAATATTTACATTTTAACTAACAACACATGAACTTTGGTGAAATGAGTGATGATGTCTAGAACTCAGGTGACATTATTAATGATATTTAACCACTTTGGTTGTTCACAATTTATTAAATTTGAATTCGTCGAGGTTTTATCATTATTGAGAGTTTAGATAAATTAAAAACTTCTCAGAAAAAGAAAAATCTGACCCATGATTTTTTAATTAATTAGATAACACTTAACTATAATAAAGTATTATTTATTTACAATAATAACCAGTTATAATAACGTATTATTTTTGTATACTCGTAAATGAATTGATTTCACTCTATATATGACTATAATTTTTTTAACCATTGAGTTTTTACGTGAGTTTGACTTCTGACATGATATCATAATGTTTTGGACGTTAGCTATATACGTCATATGTTTCAGACATAGAGCCCATGGAACGGGGAAGTCCATATTGTGTATGCACCACACTTATCTGTTTCAACGTGCATTTCAACTCGATTTGTACGTGAGTGTGAGTGTCAGACATGAATATGTTCACCGACTTACATAACAATTCAGGTCTCCTCTTATCATATTAAATTTTTAGGTGGATTTGGTCTCTGACATGAAAAAAAAACGAAATAAAACTCAATTATTTAATGAAGATCGATGACTTAAAATGAGCCAAGTTGTCACAACGGTTGGTTTTATCGATTCTAAATTTATCAATTAAAACTAAACTGATAAAATTTTAATTTTGTCCCTGTTCAATTATTTTTCATGTTGATTTAGTTCAACAAATTTGTGGCTCCCTTACTAATAAATACAATATTCTCTGAATTTGACATGATGCCACAAAAAACTATAGAGTTGTAGCTCATTTGCACATGAACAAGGTTTGGTGAGTGAGAAACACCATAGAGACCCCAATTTTAATTTATCCCCAGTTTTGAAGACCATACATATGGGTTGTTGATGGGGATAGTTATTGAATGCTATTGATATTTCATGGACCCCATTGTTCAATCATGCTCTATATATAGTTACTCACTAACCAACTATTTTTTTACCAACAAGTGGCTAATAATTGATCATTGAAAAGCATCCCATGCTCTATTTTGGACACTAAGCAAGCTTTCAAGATTCACATCTTATACAATTATATAGGATTTGATTTGAGTTGAGTCACATGATTTGATCTTGGCAAGAGTGTAAAATATTGAATTGAGTATTTCGTTTCATTCGACGTAATTCAGTTAGACTCGTAAAAAAATATCTACTTCGGGTGTGACTCGGACTTCAACGCGTTTGTGCAACTAAACTTAAATTTAACTCGAAAGAACTTAAGTAAGTCAGAGCTCGACTCGATTTAACTAATCTAATTTCATTATAAATATTTACTAATTTTAATATATAACGAGCAGGCTCGCGGGCCTATCAAGCCTTCAAATGTCAAGCTCGAATTTAGTTCTAACTCAATTATAACATTGTAAATCAGGAATCATTGTTAATAGTCTTATCCAAATTATAAATTTATGAGAAAATTTTAATTCAGTGTGATTCTCATTCCAAAAACTCAAAGCCACGAGTTAATTAATAAGAATTAAACATATCATATTAAGAATGAAGTGAGTAAACTGAAGAATGAATGTCGAGAATATGTTAATTACCATGTATTGTTATTTGCTTGCAAACTTTATATTCCAGGCGAGTTTTTGCAACTAAATCTTAAGAACAATATTTTTTTCTTCATAATAGCAAATACTGTCTAATTCAGTGCGTAAATCAATCATAAACTAAAACTCGAAAACCAACCAGCTCCAACCGGGTCAGTTTCAGAACGAGATTGTTTTCTCACATAACACATTTGAACACAATTTCAGAACGAGGTTGTTTTCTCACATAACACATTCGAACACGTTAATCAGAGAACCGGACCAGAAGACCCGGTCCGATTCCGAAACCATGCTAAACCCGGTCCGGTTCCGAAACCATGATAGACCCGGTCCGGTTCCGAAACCATGCCTACCCCTAATTGACTTCACAAACACAAGTTAATCAGCCATTAGCCGCTAACGCTAATTAAAACCGAATCAACAAACTGAAAGATTCCTTACCATTACAAGGTTGTTGAAACTAGAAATTAAAAAAAAAGAAAAAAAAAGAAGAAGTTAACGGACGTTATTTGATTTAACGGGAGATTCCTTGTTGGGGCTAGACTTGCCTGACGCGACTAGACGGAGCACGAAGCTGTCGATTCTTTCGCCGTTAGTCTCCGTCAGTAACCGCTTCCCGCCAAACGGTAACGACACCACAGCTCTCTCCTTGAGCACATCCCCCGCCATTTTCGGGCCCACAACCTCCTCTTCGCTCCCCAAACCAAAACCCTGAAATCGAACACACAACTTCACGTCATTTTCTGTTTGTTTCTCGAGAAAATTTACTCAGAAAACAGAGATTCTGTTTTGTTTGTTGAGAAAACTTAATTTCGACCGTGAGTGTTTGCAGAGGAGAAAACGAAATCGGTTTTGTTTGTTGAGAAAATTTTGATTTGGACCGTACGTGTTTGGCGGACGAGAAAACGAAGAATTTTTTTGATCTCAGGATCGTGCGTGTTTGGCAGATAAGGAAACGAAACCGGTTTTGTTTGTTGAGAAAATTTTGATTCTCGGCCCGTGCGTGTTTGGCAGAGGAGAAAACGAAATCAGCTTGCTTCTTTAAGAAAAAAATTGATTCTCGGACCGTGCGTGTTTGGCAGATGAGAAAACAGAATCTGTTTGTTTCTCGGGGAAAATTTCATTTTCCACCGTGCGTGTTTGGCAGATGAGAAAATAAAATCTGTTTGTTTCTTGAGAAAATTACCATTTCGACCGTGTTTGGCATGTAGAATAGGAAATCCAATTTGTTCGTTGAGAAAAATTTAGCTTCGAACCCTGCCGAGCGTGTTTGGCAGCTGAGAAAATCAGAAAAAAGAACGTGTTTGTTTCTTGAGAAAATTCAATTTCGACGACCTGGCGTGTTTTGAAGCCGAGAAAGAAAAAATTCAGAAAATTGAGCGGTGTAAAATTATAATAATGTAGAGTGATTTCGATTTTCTAGGCTCGGTTTTGACGGAGACTAGCTTTTTTTTTCTCGGAAAGTTCGGTTCTCATTTTCGCAGGAAACAAACAGGACCGTTACCTGAATCCTGACGTAGTCGTCGCTATTCCAGCAAAACGCGTTACCGAGCATCTGGTCAACGGTCTCGGAGACTCCATCGAGCACGATGCTCACAACCGCCGAAACAGAGCACTCGCCGGCGCGTGACGTTTCGGCACCGGCGCGTGAGGGTCCGTTCCCGAGCGAGAGGACGAGAAGGTCCTCGACGCCGCTGACCGCCGGAAAGTCGCGCTTGTTGTGGAGCGCGTGCGTCACAGCCGCCGCCGCCGGGTTGTTCATCACCAGGCCTCCGTCCACGGCGGCGACGCCGGTTTTGCCGTCGACGGAGCAGAGATCGAACGGCTTGAAAACGCCGGGAGTCGCTGACGTGGCGCGCAGCACCTTCCAGATCTCGAAGTCGAAGCTCGGCGACTCCGTGGCGTCGGCTCTGGAGAAGACGAACGGAGCCGAGCTGTTGAGGTCGAAGCAGGGGACGAGGAGATTCTTACACGTGTCCCTCAAGGTCAACACCTTACCGTCCGATCTCGTGAAGAGCTCCTTCAGAGCAGCCTCCATGCTCTCGCCGGAGAATCGCCGTCTGCGGCGGAGCAAACCGCCGTAACTGACTTTGAACAGATCGGACCTCCGCCGCGAGATCGCGCTCACCGCCTCGCGAGCGGAGCAGATCGGACGGCCCGATCCGTCGTCGGAGCAGATCAGAGCGGCGAGGACGGCTCCGATTCCGGTTCCGGTCACGATATCGAAGAAATCGGCGACTCTCGCCTCCGGATCGCCGGAGATGGACCGGATCTGGTCCTCGAGCCTCACCAGCGACGCTCCGGCAACAATGCCGGTGGTTCCGCCGCCGTCGATGCTCAGGATCCGAGTCTTCCTCGCGGCGGTCTCGCGGTGGGAGAGCCATTTCTGCTCGAGCTTCGTGAAGATCTCGAGAGTGATCTTGCTCAGCTCCATATCAATTCCTTACCCTCTGTTCCTCTCTCAGATTCAGATTCGTCACCACAACAATGCAAATTCCAAACACATAAAAGAGAAATTGAAGCGAATCGGACCTGACTCGCTGAGTCAAGATTCGCTGATGAGAGCAAAATCAATGGGTACACGAAATTGTGTATCAGTAAAATATCTGTGTGCAGTGACAGTGGAGAGTGGAGAGTGATGGTGGGTTATTTATATCCACGCGCCACTTTCGTTCTCGACAAATTAATTAATTAATTATTTATTTATATTTTATTGTTTTTACTGAGAGAGTAAATGTAATCGTCCTTTCAAGCGCTCTTCTGCGTGCTCCATTCAATAGGCTCTGCTTCCAATATGGGCCTATTAGAACCGAAGCCCAGAACAGTGAACCGAATAAAAGCCCAAACCAGAGGGACACTTCACACATTCGTTCATTGGGCCTACACGGCCTATATGAAAACATTATGCTTTTTACAGTTTTTTTTTTCAAATTATGCTCAATAAAACAAACAAAAATAATAAATTGAGCAATAGTATTGACACTATCTACTCCTTCAGTTTTACCTGTTTGAATTGATACTTGATTCGTTCAGAGGTTGAACTGGACAAATTTAAACTTAATTTATAGAAAAAAGCTTTAAATTAACAATTTTAGAAAATAACATTGAAAATGAAATGTTAACATTTAATTGCTATAACTCAAATGAAATATAAAGCTTCATGACAAAATAACAATGACAAATAAAATACGGGTGGTCGACAAAACAGAAACCGCACAATTTACCATGATTTGAGTTTTGATAAACTTCCGTATTCGACGAGTTTTGAATGGGCCGGCCTACTGTCATTCTTATGTTTTATTGGGATGGGAACCAGTTGATTTCGATTTTGAATTGAGTCGATTTATATGTTGAATAGTAACCATAAATTTATTTACGATAAAAATATAATACGGAAAATTGAATGTTAACATTTAAATATTATAATCCAATCGAAATAAAAAAAATAAAAAACAAATTCAAAATAACCGATAAATAACACACGTGAGTTACACATGATAATACATATTATTTCAATTCCTTCCGTAAAATTCAAGTTCTGAGAGTCATAACCGATTTAAAATTAAATAGTTCGATAATGTATAATCAACACATAACTGCATAAAGATTTTGTCTTCATAGAATTTCCTATAAAAAAAAATACAAAAAGTACAAATAAAAAAAAAAGATTATTAAGGACAATTAACCATAACTCAAAACCCCCACAAGTCACGCCCAAAACACACACAACCACAAAACGACGCCGTACAGAGCCACGGCAAAATCCAAAACATCAAAAAAAACAAACACATGAAACAAACCAAAACCACCAATGATCAGACTCAAGCCCAAAGCATCACAAGGCCCAGAGCGACGAGCCCAAGCGAGGAGTAGCAGAAACCGAGGCTCGCCGCCGGAGACTCTGCCGGCGCCGGCGCCGGAGGATTTTCCGGCGCCGGCGACGGGACGGGCCTCGAGTTGATGTCGACGAGTTGGCTCGTGCCGCACTTGTTGTTGAGCTTGGAGATGAAGAAGTGGTGACCTGTCCTGGTGATCTTGACGGAGTCGTTGCCGGAGGTCCACGTGGACACCGCCCTGTTCGACGCGTCGCACGTGTGGAAGCTGTTCCTGTCGGGGACTTGCACCACGTTGCTCGTCTTGTTGTCGTAGACGAACCCTAAGTGAATAGGGCAAAGAACATGTAAAATAAATAATTTAAAAAATATAAAATAGGTTAGGTTAATTGCAAAAATGTGTCATGTTCTTTAAGGATTTTATAAAACGTGAATATTTTTTATAAAAATAGTAAAATTACCCGCGAAATTTCCTCTCAGTTAAATAAATAATTTTGTATAAAAAACCCATTTTAAAATGTTTTGTTATCGTGTATACGTATATACAGTAGAAAAAACATTTTGGTTCATAATAATTAATTGAAAATAAAAAACAAATGATTAGACATAATTTAAGTTTTTAACTTTTGAAGAAGGGTGAATTTGAATTACAAAGTTATCGATAATAAAAGACAAGACATTCTCATGCAAAACCAATAATCAAAAGACAAAAACACGGCTATAGTAAACAAGTGAGCTCCCTTGTTTTGTAATCGTGTTCTTACAATCATAACTGAAACAAAAGGCTGCCCGGTAAATATAATTTAGGTTATATATCTTGATTAACTAACTTAATAACAATAAAACATAAATCAATAAACAAAGGACGCCTAGAAGTGACACATTCAGTTCAACTCAATTTACAACATTTCGATTTTCAAACAGAAAAATTAACTGGTTTGACTAAATTTAAAATTGAGTAACAATATAAAAGTTAAACCAAACTAAAAACTAAATTATTTGGACATATGACATAACTTAAGTTACATATATTTCTGACCAGCTCGATTTGGATCAAAACAAAACTACAAACATTCCTACGTACCCCAAATAAAATTGTATTTAACACACTTTGTTCTAAAACATTTCTTTAAATAAAATATATATTTAAACTATTGATTTCCTCAAATATATATTTACAAATATGTATTTTCGATAATTTTAATTTTAACCTTTTTAGTTCCCTACTTAAAAAAATAATCAGATCAAGGACATCAATAATTTTGCTATCCACAATTAAATTAATATCTTCACATACGTTCTTTTACATAAATTCAAAGGGTATATATATAGAATTATAGATTGAGATTCAATAGATTATAATCATAAAACAAACAAATAAATAAATAAATAAAAGAAATCATAAACTTACAAACAACATCGCTGACTTGAAAATGCTTAGGAAAAGACCAGGCGGTGTAGTTAACGTTCGGGGCCCACCCAGCTTCGTCGCCGACCTTATAATCCTCGGCGAAACAAACATTGCACGTGACCAAAACAATCACCACGTGCGCAAGAACAATCGAACCAGTCCTCGAAAAAGCCATTGTTGAGATAAATGGTTTTGTGTGAGATTTAAAAAACTCGTAGAGCACTACCTTCACATTTATATAGCAAAAAAAAACGAGACTCGGTTAATAAAATAAAATAAAATATAATAAAAATTATTATTTTTGTGATTTTGCTTCCTTTATGGGTATTGTAAAAGGGTTAATTGAATTATTAAATATTATATTTTTTTGATACATTACCATATAATATTAATTTGTGGTGATAAATATGAATCTTGAACGTTCGTTTGAGAATTTATGACCAACCCGATATAACTTAATTTGATTGACAAAAATGTTAAATTTTGATTTAAGGCAATTTATGATTTTTTTTGGCTTATTAATTAATGATGATACCTTAACAAAAAATATTTTAATATTTTTAAAATACTTAATTTTAAACTGTATCCAAAACCAATTACCAATTTGGCAAGGTGTTAATGTGGAAATAAATATTCTGATATTTTAATTTATTTTTTTGAGGAAAATTACAGCTAATAAATCATTTTTGGGAAGGAGGTTTTTGGAAGCATAAAAGACATACTTTTATGTTATAGTCAATGGTATTAAAGTTGGTGATTCTTTCTAATTTAATAATTAATTGTCATTATAATGTGCACGTTTTTATTTTGACCACTTAAATAGTGTTAGAAAATTATTTTTTATCATTGGCCAAATATTACACATTGAAATTTGTGAACATATAAAATATCATTACATATGCCATAACAAAAATAATTAAATAATAATATAAGTTCATATATATGCTATTTGTCAGGTTGATGGTTTTGTATTTTTTTTTAAATACTGTTATCAAATCTTACTATTTTTTAAATATAACTATAGATATAAACTTGTGCAAATAAAATGTTACACATTAAATTTTTTAAAATATAAATATATCATTCAATAACGTTTTAAAAAACATTAATTAACCACAAAAGTAACATATAGCTGATACGCTCAACCAATAAAACAATAACATCAAATAGCAAAAAATCCTAAACAAAATTAAACCACAAACCCAAAGTCAATTGCCATAATATAAAAATAAAATATAAATAAACGTTACTAACACATAACTACCACTGCAAGACCCAAAACCAACCCGACAACCTCCGAACAACGTAGGATCGCACCACCGCTCTTCGCCGGAGCCGAGTCATCGGCCGGCGACTCATCGGCAGATGGGCTTGGGCCCAATCCGATAGAGCTCGGTGGTGGGCTTACTAGGCCCGGTCCAATGGAAGCTGGGCTTGGGCTTGGGCCGGACCCAGTAGTAGCCGGCCCCGGCGCATATCCAGTGGAGGCCGGGGCCGGACTTACTGGGCCCGGTCCAGTAGAAGCCGGGCTTGGGCTTGGGCCGGACCCAGTAGTAGCCGGCCCCGGCGCATGTCCAGTGGAGGCCGGAGCCGGGCTTGGGCTGGAACCGGTCGAAGTTGGGGCCGGGCTTGGGCTGGAACCGGTCGAAGTTGGGGCCGGGCTTGGGCTTGGGATTGACCCGGTAGAAGCTGGGCCGGGGCCGGATCCGGTGGAGGCTGGGGCAGGGCTTGGGCCAGACCGGGTCGGGGGCTGGGACGGTTTTGGGCTTGGGGTCGGGGCGGTTTGGCCCGGGGACGGGATATCCGCTGACGTGGCGTTGTGGACGATGGCGTGGAGCTTGGCACCGTCGTGGCAATGAGTGGTGTTGAGAGTCATGAAGTACACGTCGCCTGGGGCTGTGAGCTGTACGGAGTCGTTACCGGTTTTGTAGGTCCCGAGAGACTCCATCAAGTCGCATCTATCGAACGCTATCTTGTCGACTTTCACTATCGCGAGGCGTGAAATATTACTGGGATCGTAGTTGAACACTGCATGCAAATATTCAAAATTAGAGAGACGAAAATAAGTAAATTATATCAAAAGATGACTCGAACGCAAAAGGAGAAATCAGACAAGTCGTGTAGTTCAGTGAGGTCAACTACACCACTTCACTACATGATCTATTATTTTCAACTGTCAATTTTTAGCATCAAGATGTAATCAACTATTTTCATTGTCAAAAGGAAAAAAAATGACATAATTCTATCCTAAAGAATACTGTTTGACTTTCAAATTTTATTAAATGTCAAAAAATTGTTAACTTTAATTTCTCCTAAAAATTTTTAATATTTATGAGCCAAAATTTGTACCACTTTGCTCACAAAAGGGTTTTAAATATGATATTTCTATCGAGTTTGAGATTTTTGTTTTTTATAAAAATGACAATACAGATTGACTCAATTTTTGAGATTCTTATATGTTTTAAGACTAATCATGTGTAGGTACATAAAATCCCTATTTTCCAAAACTCCAAACACTATATTTAAATCAAATAATTATATTGAAGTACAATTTTTATATGTACTAATAAAATATAAATTATCAATTTAAAAATATTCTGCCATTTTCTCTACATCATAACTGTTTAATTTTATCAAAATACACACTTTAAATGTCAAATTCAAGTCCTTAACAAATAAAACAACTCAAAAATAAATTATAAACAAGAAGAGAGGGCATTAAGGTAAATTTACCGAGAGTGTCGCCGACAACAATGTACTTCTCCGAAGCCCACTTTGTGTAGTTAACACCGACTCTCCAACCTTGCTCGTCGCCGACTCTAAAAACAGCGGCACGTGTCATGGAGGCCCCACACAGAAACGACCCCACCAAGAGCACGAGCGCCACCGAAGCTCGATTCATCGCAGCCATTGAAGCTACGGAGATCAGAAAAGTCAAAAATCCAACGGCTCTGATTTTATGGGACTGGGAACAGGACAAAGCACTGGATCGAAGTTCGAACACATGGCACTGTAAGAGAATTGTGTATATATAGAGTTTTGGTAGGCCAAAAAAAAGGAAGAATAAATAAAATTAAATGAAAAATTAATTAATGGGTCGATATTCGGAATTATTTTTTGGGATTTGGTGAATATTTGGGGATTACGTGGAATATGGAGCGTTGATTTTGTGGGTCTGAGTGGATCTGGACCGTTGGATTCGGTTTGGGAAATAAAATCAGGTAATAATATTTCTGTACCGTTGAAAAAAGGAAAGTTTTGCTCAAAATCATAGCTGGTTAAGTGAATTTACGCGTTGGAAAATATAAATTTTGAGAGCTTAATTATGGATATAAATTAAAATACTCGATTTTTTCTTGAATATAAGTTTATTATGATCATGACTATGATTGGAAATTTATTTTTATTTTGGGTTTATAATAATTGTTAAGATAATGCTCGGTTGTAAATCTTGTGGGATTAAAAATAATGATTACATACTCAATATACATGTTACTATAGAATAAAAAAATTAATATAATTTATGGTGATGCCCATATTGATTACATGGTTGATCGAGTAAGCTGGTTTAAGGTGGTCTGCAGTTAAATCACGGAGTTTCTCCATTCGTATGAGTTGGAGGCCGTGCCGTGGCTTTGCAGGAAGCTAACTGGTTCGAGTCGATTGGTCTCCGGAGTTATCATGAATGTCTGTTTAAAGCATTATGCAGCAAGATCACGGGGTTTCTCCATCCGTATGAGTTAGAGGTCGTAACTCTACATGATGCTAAACGGGTCGAGCTGAACAACTTTGGAAGAATCATTAGCGAACGGTGTCACGAATTGACCATGTTTGCTTTAACTAACGCTAACTTGGATTATGGTAACAGGTCTGTCTCACCTACTATAGTTTCAGTTGTCCAGCTTGATGTCGAGTTAGTTGCTATTTAATTTATAAAATTCATTTTTACCTTCAAAAATAATTAATATGATTTGGTGAGTAAATACTTTGATTTTAAGGTGTGGTAATAACTTTTTTACCAAATTTACGGACTTGAAGGATTAAACTAATATTATTTTCTTAATAAAAAAATATCATTATTTTCCAAGTTCATAGATCAACATATGATACATATCCATTCTGTAGTCTACGATTATTCCCCTCACAGTCCAACAAGTATATGTATTTTTATTAATATCCTATTTAAATTATATTAATTAATATAGTTTCGGAAATACATGATCCAACATTTGAGAAAAAAAATAAATAAATCATAGCATTGTTCTTAGGGATACACTGCAACAGTTTGAGCTTCTCATTCAGTGACGGATCCAAGGAAAAGAAGCGGAGGGCACCCGCCCCCCTTGACCCGAGAAATTAGGAAAAAATGCATAAATTTTTCATAACAATTGATTAATATGCATTTTTATAATAACAATTGATTAATGTTACAAATGTAGTAAGTAATAATAACAAAAAAATATTTTTATTTTATTTTTAATTGAATGTTATTGTTGGGAGAATAGGCAATAAGCATTAGTTTGTGAAAGTAATAATGTAGTATAAGTCACTGCCTGCTTATAGGTGATCCATTAATATGTTCAAAATACATTGAACACGTGGTTCATTTCAGGTCGTTTAGGTCATTGAAGTAACTTCTAAAAAGAGTGAACAATGTGGTTGTATAATGTTGCTTTCAATTCTATCGATGAAATGAAATAAAACAACGGTATTTTGAGCCCGTAGCCGTTCCTAAACTGCGAATGAATTGAAATCAAAACTGAAGAATTGAGAACTATGAATAATAATTGGAGTTTGGTTCTAATTTTGAAAGAACAGTTGATTTCAATTCCAAATTTTAAAGACGGGAAATTGCGATTAACCGGTTTGTTGTGATAGATGTCGTCGAGAATATGTTATTTACGTTTAAATTACAAATTTAAATATTTTGGCCCTAAATCGTACTCTGATTTGACATACAAATCACGCCTAAATTAAAAATAGAAAACAACCCAACATACTAGAATCAGAAATCGAATCAGAGAAATGTTGTCGAAACCACAATTTTCTTTACATAACGATTATAGTTTCAATAATTTAAGGAATCACAAGGTTTGGTCCCGAAATTGTACCCACCTCTACACATTCAAGTCACCCTCATTATAATGAGTTCGAATCAAATTTGAACTCATATTAAGCTCGTTTAGAAGTTAAGCCAAACTTGAGCCTAACTTATTAAAACTCACAAGTGAATTAGTGTAATTAACCACAATTTTATATTTAATATAATTAATTATATTTGTTAATAAATATATACAAGTTATTTTTTTCTAATCAAAGACACGTCTAAACAAAATCAAACTCGATTCAACTCGTTCACACTCGACTCACATCCAGTGTCATCTCTAAGGAAGGTCATATAATTGACCAAAATAAAATAGCAATTCAACTAAAATTTGAAATTGGCCTAAAGCATGTACATGACACAGTGAATTCAATCACCACACAAAAAAAAAAAATGAAACAATGCAAAATCACACATTACATTAAACACACAATCCAACCCAAGCAAGACACTTAGAGCATAGTATAGGAAACATGTACCACATATGATCATGTCCAAAACCAACAAAAACAAGACTAACCTTATTTTTCACATTCAAGCCTTCAAAAGCCACTCTAATTACCAAAACACAACAATGCTGCAAGAAACCCTAAAACCAGCCAGAGCTTCACTGACCGGAGGACTGGAGCATCGCTTTGGGCGACCGGGGTGGGAGTGCCTGCAAGCGGAGCAGGAGCGGGGCTCGGGCTGGTGGAGGTTCGAGTGACCCTTATGTCAACCTTCTGCCCTTTTTGGCAATGACCGGGGACGCCGCAGAGATAGTAGAAATGGCCGGTCGTCTTTATGGTGATTGAGTCGCTTCCACTCGCGTAGGCGGCGATCGGGGCACTCGTCACGTTGCAGGAGTGGTACTCTTGGAGGGTCACTTGCAGGACGTTGTGGTATTGCTTGTTGTAGTTGAATACTACGTGCAAGTAAAACACAAAACATCACATTGTCGTTAATTCGATTAAAACGGAATAATTGATTGACACATTTGACACTAGCACATCCGTTTGAAACTAGCACAGAAAGATCATAGCTTTAAGGCATGTGTATGTATCTATGTATGTATAGGCTGATGGAGATTGAGCTTATTGTAAGAGAAAAACATGGAAATGTACAAAATTGATAGACCCATTTGACATTAGCAAAGAAAGGTCATCGCTTTGAGGCCACTACATGTATCTGTGTATGTATAGACTGATAAAGATTAAGATTATTGTAAGAGAAAAACATGGAACTATACAAAATTGATAGACCCATTTGACATTAGCAAAGAAATATCATAGCTTTAAGGTCCATACATTATATGTACACTTGTAACCATGGAACAATGAACATTAAGCTTACAGTAAGGGAAATACACAGAATCCACAGACCCATTTGGCATTACCAAAGAAAATCATAGCTTCAAGGCCTATATATGTATCTATGTATGTATAGGCTTATGAAGATTAAGCTTATAGTATGGAAAATCCATGGAAAAATACAGAATTAATGGACCCATTTGACATTAGCACATAAAAACCATAGCTTTACCTTTAAGGCCTATACATGTATATGTATATGTGTATGTAGACACCGATGAAGATTAAGCTTACAAGGGAAAAACATGGAAGTCCTCAGAATTGTCGGACCCATTTCGCATTAACACATAAACACCATAGCTTCAAGGCCTATATATGTATCCATGTATGTATAGACTGTTGAAAATCAAGCTTATAGTACGAGAAAAAATGAAAATGTACAAAAATTGATAGACCCATTTCAAATCAGCACACAAAGACCACACTGAAAGTGTTTATATTGATGAATGATTGATAATTACACTGTGGTACAAAAGCTTCTATATATAGGCTCCATGATCTAGGGTTTACATGACATATGACGGTTAGGGTAATATATCTAACACACAACTTTAAACACTATATACGTATCCATGTATGTATAGAAAATCACCAAATACAAAGACCCATGAAACCACTACAGATCTTTACACTGCAAAGTGAGACAAACAAAACAATAATTTAAAAGAAAAATTGTCTGCATGTACAATCCAAACCCACAATTCCCAAAAGGAGCCTCCTTTTTCACAAAATTACAGAAAACCCAAGAAAATTGAGGAGCATTCCAACAGTGTCACCAAAGACCCATTTGACATTAGCACACAAAGATCATACCTTCAAGGCCTATATATGTATGTATCCATGTATGTATAGAGTGGTGAAGATTAAGCTTATAGTAAGAGAAAAACCTGAAAATGTACAAAAATTGGTAGACCCATTTCAAATCAGCACACAAAGACCACACCTTTAAACTCTATATATGTATCCATGTATGTAAATATGTCTGCATGTACAATCCAAACCCACAATGCCCAGAAAGGAGGCTCATTTTTCACAGAATCACAGAAATTACAGAAAACCCAGAAAAATTGAGGAAAATACCAAGAGTGTCACCAACCATGAATTTCTGGGAAGAGGCCCATTTGGCATAATCAATATTGCCCATGGTGGTCCAACCAGCAGAGCCACCAATTGTGTGCACAGTGCCACCAAGAGTCACTCCAAAGAGGGCAGTGCTCATCACCACCACCACCAAGACCAGAGCTTTCACTGTCAATGCCATGGCTCTTTTTGGTTCAAACCCTAACTCAGAACCAGAGGAGCTCCCAGTGGAGTGGAGGAGAGTGTTGTTTTGTGAAGAAATTAGAGCCACCCAACAGGGAACATGGGTTTTATGGAGGGTGGATTCATTGAAGATAAGAACACCAACCATAAGTATTCTAGTTGAATTTTGCATTTATATATATATTTTAAAATATTACATTTTTCTAATAATCCTTTTCTTTTTCTTTTGGCTAGTATGAGTTAGCATGGGCCATGAACTTGGAATCATTCCATTTTGAGTTATTTGTAGTTCGATTTTGAGTCGATTTGATATTGAATAAAATTAATTGATTCAGCTTTAAGAAAATAAAAATCGAAATTAAACTAATATAATTTGATTAAATTTGTTTTTTAAGAACCAAATTTCATAAAATTTTCATATTTTAAACCGTTTTGATTATAATTATGTATATTGCCTTTATTTTTGAAATGTGATTTGCTTGAATTTTGCATATGTAAGTTGAAACAAGAGACACAAAGCAAGGGTTGAGGAATACATCGCGGATCGATCAAATACATGGAAAGCGTCGAAGGGAGATGTCTTTAGTTCAACGTGGATGGTGCGCTGGATCTTGCGAGAGACGTTTTCGAAGTGAAAATGTTCATAAGATAACAGGGGGAGGTCTTGGCGGTCAAATGTTTTGCGAGAAGAGGTCCCACATAACTAACCATTGTGGAAGCCGTAATATTTAGGGAGGCGATCTCGTGGGCGACTGAGGAGCAATGGACCAGGGTTGGGATAAAAAATAACTGTCATAGCCTTATCCTAGCCATACAGGGTGACGCCATTATATATGCCTAGTCTCTAGGAGACGATTGTCCATGATAGCCCCCATCTCATCTCGATGAGCTCTTCATTTGTTAGGCGTAAGTCCTCTTGTTCGTTCCGAATAGATTATAGGTGTAAGGTCTATTCCACATGATTTTTTTGAGACCGTTTCGATGGACCGTTCTTAATATATCAGTTGGTTTGGTTTCAAAAAAAAAAATACCATTGGCGAGAAACTTTAAGACATTGTACATCTGAACCGTCCATCTGTTAGCATTTAGCAGTATCAACTGTTCAAGCATTTGATTAAATCACAGCCGTCAATACTCGGGCTTTCACAAACCAGCTGTTGACACGCACGATCAGGTTCAGGACAGTCCAAACCTAACCTCGAGCAAGATATTCCCGCATCCAAACAGGGCAAATGATGAGCAAGCAAGTTTCTTATCCAAAGCTTCACTCTCCATCTTCTTCTTCTCCACTCACGCAGTACCAGAGAAACAGTACAGACCAAAACCTTCATCGCCATAGCCAATTCTCGAAGAACTCATCGCCATAGCCATTTCCTCTTGTTTCTATCACCTCTTCTCTGCTCGGATTGAGCATTCATGGCCGCTCCTTTCTCTCCGACCACGCCCGTACGGTCCGTGTTCCTGCTGAACCCGCCCAAATCGCTCCTCGCAGCTCAGGCTCAAGGTAATGCTGTTTCTCGATAGATTGAAACTTATGTGATGGTTTAGTGGAAATTGTTCGTGCTTGCTGATAGTGTTGTTCGGATTTTGATTCGAAATTGTGTCTGTGTTGCAGATTCGTGTTTTAGGGTTTCTGGTTGTGTGAAATGCCGGTTGAGCGGTCGTGTTGAGGTGTCTTCTTCACAGAGAGCTTGTTCCGGGTTCTTGACTGTTGGTGATGGTGCATTGAAGCTCTCTGGCAAGCCTCTTGTTGAGATTTCGCAGAAGAGGCAAGTTTTTTTTGGGTTCAATTCAATTTCTATATCTGCATTTGTGTATTGGATAATGCAATTAGAAGCTTATTGAGGTTTCGTGATGTATGCATATGAAACTTACCAGCTTCTTTATCATGATTTATGATTATGTGTATTTTTGATGTTCAGAAGAGGAGTGATCAGGTTTGCCACTCTTGAAGAGATTGCGGAAGTGAAATCTTCTGTTGAGGGTGATATTGTAAGTGTTTTGATGGATGATGGTGTAATTTAACTTTTTGTTGAGAGTTTCTCAGTGTTTGAACGAAGAGAATATCTGATAGTGCTAAGTCGATTGCTTTTCTTGGGCCGTTTTGTTTTGCTCATGTAGAAAGAACGAATGGACAAAGCCATTGATGTTGTCCGGGCAAACTTTAATTCCATAAGGACTGGAAGAGCAAGTCCGTCGATACTCGACAAGGTTGAGGTAAGTGTAAATTTTTTTACTTCTTTTCCTGCTCTGATATTTACTCGCTCAGCTCTCCACTAAACCCTTTTACTTTCAGTTAATCTTGCTAGTATTGTTATTGTATCAGTAAGTTTTTTTATGGATTGTTTTGTATTCTCGGGCCTGAAGAGTTTTGCTGGTAAACATGGTTCTTTCATATGTAAAGTAATGCATAGATAGCATTTAAGTTACGTGCAGTAAAACATTATCATTCTTTAAGGGTAGCTGTAACACAATGATTTTCCAGGTGGAATACTATGGAAGTCCGGTTAGCCTGAAAACCATAGCTCAAATCACTACACCGGATGGAAGTTCTATTTTGGTTCAGCCCTATGACAAATCCAGGTGAATTTTACAAACTGAAGCATGTGAAATAAATTGGAACATGTACAAGTTAGGATTAGGAGCAATAAAGCATTCCCCTGTTACTCTTCTGCATTAGACATGACATGCTTACTAATAACAATTTAGATACTCGGTTGATTTTTTGTCTATGAAGAGTTAACAAGAAGACTGTAAAAACAACATAATCTGGGGATTTTCTAGAGCTCTACTTTGTATTCTTCCATCAACGGTCACCCAAAAGAGGAACCAATATGTAATTATATTAATTGTAGAACATGATGTATTTTTTTAGGGCATCATGTTGTGTCAGCTATGAGATGGAGATGTCTGTGAACTGTCACTTTTTTTTATAAATTTTATTTTATGATGTTGTGTTTGTACAGCTTAAAGATTATAGAGAAGGCCATAGTCAGCTCTAGTCTTGGGTTGACTCCAAACAATGACGGGGATGTGTTAAGGTTAATGATTCCTCCCCTAACTTCCGACAGAAGAAAGGTACCTTGTCTTCTTTATTGTAATCTTGCCACATAAGTGCTGTCTCCCCCTCTATGTGGACCGGCGGATATTTCATTATCATGCATAGAGTGCTCTATCTAGTATCTTGTGATGATAGTGAATGGAAAGGAGAGAATTATTTTAAATGTTTGTTTCAGATTTTCATTTTCTTTATCCTGCTGCATTTTACCGATTACCAGAAGAAAAATATTACTTGATGCTCATGACAAGGACTTTCTGGGAAACAATCGTGTTTGTTGATAGGTCAAAACTTTTCTTAACTGTAGTGATTTGTGATACAAGTTTTTTTTATAATGCCCAATAATCTGAAAACATTCCTTGAAACATGCTTCTATATCAGATTTGTTTATAAATCTAATCTGCTGGTTTATTAAAATGCAGGAGTTGGCCAAAGTTGTAAATAAACGGGCTGAAGAAGGGAAGGTATATTTGGAGGATGGATTGAGATAACCATCTCTCTCCCCTCTTTCTCTCGTGTGGTTGGTGCATGGCACTAAATATTGATAGTTTTGTAGTGTCTAGGCACATTATATTATTAATTTTATCATTCAAAATGCTGGTAAACATTGATAAATTTGCATCATATGCAAGGGCTCTTCCATGACATGACTATGAGGATATTGTACAGTGTACCTAAAGTCACTCATTTCAGAATTGCATTTCCTTGGATTTAGATCAAGATGTTGGCTAAATAAAAAAGCATGGTCAAAGAGCATGGGGTCCTTACCTTTGACGTGTTTTGGGGAGGGTCATTCATTTATGCAGTTCTCCCTGTGACCCTAAGGTCACAAGAACAACCTTACCGTTGCGCCAATGCTCACTCTCAGACCGTCAGCTAAATATAGGAACTGTTTTCTCATTATGCTTTTTTGATGATATCCATGGTTGGTCATTTTCAGGTGTCAATAAGGAATATAAGAAAGGATGGCATGAAAGCCTATGATAAACTCAAGAAGGTTGGGATCACTTTCTGTCCAATTATCGCCCCTTTTGTTCCAACTTCCGTTATCTTTTTCCTTAGAACTGCCTCCATCTCAATTCACCGTCTTTCTCACAGGACAAAAAGCTCTCCGAAGATAATGTAAGAGACTTATCAGATGGTATTCAGGTACTATGATCTTTACATTTTTGTCTCGTCTAGGAACGTTTTCAGAATGAAGTAATTCAGTGTTTGCAACAAATTTGGGCATGTGATAAAGTTCTAATCACGGCTCTTCTATGAAGGATTGCATATAGTTGTAGATATTATAGATGAAAGTACAGATAAATACACCCAACTATACACCTTTTCCAATCAGTTACACCTAACTACAATTTGTGTCATTCAAATACATCCAAGTTTCATAAATTACCACATGTTAAGTTTTTGGATGGGAAATGTTAATTTTGAAAGTGAAAATACGAAAATGCCCTTGGGAAAATCTAATTTCCAGACCGAAAAATCTATTATTAAAATATAAAAATTAATTTTCAAATCTAAATTTAGAGTTTTGTCAAAGGGTATTTTAGACTTGTCACTTTAGAACTTACATTTTCCATCCAAAAATGTTAACAGCGTCTAAAAAAAGTTGGGTGTATCCGAATGACCCAAATCTTAGTTTGGTGTAGCTTAGTGGAAAAGCTGAAAAGGTATATAGTTGGGTGTATTTATCTGTACTTTTCCCTATCATATTCCAAGTGCATTGAAATTCATTGCTCCTTGACTTGGATCTTCTAAGGTTTTGGTGCTTGCTGATCCCAAAACTGCCCTCTCTCTCACATAATTGTCTTCTTCTTATTACCAGAGCATATATTGAATCATTTGTCTTCATGCAGAAACTGACAGACGAGTATGTAAAAAAGATCGACGCCATCTGCAAAGAGAAGGAAAAGGTTTGTTACCGATCAATAAAACTGGTAGCACGTGAATCAATATGTTCTCTTCACGTTAACATCTTTCTCACTACACTTGCTTTTCAGGAGGTGCTGACAGTCTAAGGATTGTTTGCTAGCCGAGAGTCTGATGATGCGAATCGGTCTTACCCATCTAATAGAGGACAAAGCGGCTAATATCCTCTCTTTTTTCTGTGGTCAAACCTGATCATATCTATGACAGGAACCACATTATTTCGGTATGAACACTAAACATTAGTTTCATGTTTATTGCGGTAGAACAAGTTCAAAGCATTGTATTTAAACTTTTTTGTTGTCAGATACAAAGGCTGTAAATGAAACAAGTTCAAATGTAATTGACATACAAATATCGTTTTGAGATTCTGCGTCCAGCCCTCTTCTCCTTTTCGTTTGTGCTTTTCAGATTCTATTTTTTCTAAATTCATTCGCCGATACGGGTCAGAAAGAGTGATTTCTGGTGCTGTCCATACAGAGGTGCAAGGTATGTTCCATTTGAATTGTTTTGAGATTTTCTCTGCAGAAACATTCATGTGAAAGCTGTTCTCTGGTGTACATATATGAATTAGTCTACTAGATGAGAGAGTTTGTACATTTTGAATCGTGGGAAAATTGCAAAAGAGTGCTCTATACTATGATAATTTTGCAAGAGTGTGCTATGTATTTTGTTAATTGCAAAGAAGTGATGTGAACTTTGTTTTTTCGTGCAAAATATATGAATTAATATTTGCAAGAGTGTACTGTGTATTTTGTTAAAATATATGAATTAATATTTTAACTGTAAATAAAAATAAATATTTTTAGAAGTTCTTATACTTTTATCTTTTAACTAAAATTTGTAAGTTAAAATATATATATTTTTTGAAATCTTAATTTTATGAGTAATTTCATCAATTTTGTAAAAAATACATGTATTTTGCACGAAAAAAAAATGTTCACTCACATTTTTGCAATTAAAAAAGGTACACAACACCATCTTGTAGCACGTTTTTTGCAAATTCCATTCTATAAGAGATACTGAGTTCGAGTCTTGTGAGTTTAGGTTGGTTTGTCTGGTTTGTTGTTGGAGCATTTCTTTTGGGTCACTCTCTGAAGCTGTTTTTGGCTCTTACTGCACTCATGTGAAGAAGATAAGGACTTTTGCAGATTTTATTTTAGGACCAGAAGTGACTGAGTCCACAGATGGTGTTTAGCTGCAGTTTTATACAGGCTCATAAACTGTTCTTCTCCAACCCTTACAGACCCTCCTACACTCTAAGGCCCCACTTTAATAATGTAGGATGTTAACAGGCCAGATTTGGGACGGGTTTAGTAATTCCCGTCTTTTATTATATCTGATCAAGAATATCGGGTTTATATTCATTTTGGGGTATTTTGCTTCTTTATCCGGTTTGGGGCGACTTTAATGATGGTATGTCTTTTTGTAGAGTTTAGGATATTTTGCTCTATGTAAGAATGTCAACATGACAGGTTCGAGATGGATCATGTCTCTTCCTACCCTGTTGGATTGGAGGTTTCATTTCTCTATCATGTTCAAAGATTTTTGTCATCGCTAATGTTCATGTCGAGTTTGGAAATTTTTGTCATCCATATTAAGAAAAAGAGGCATAACCTAAATACTAGATTGTGCTATTAGAGTCAAGTAGAACTGTGAATGAGTCGAGTTTTTAGCAAACCGCTTTTGTTTGATATGTTAAATATTTGACTAGAGTCTAATTTGAGCTGTGGGTTAGACACCTTTAACTAAGGAGTCAAACACAAGATCAGATATTAAAGACTTGCAAGCTGGTCTAGACTTTTAGTATTTAATTAATTATGTATTTTTATTTATATTTAACTAAATATATAGATTTTAGAAATAAATATGTTTGAATAAGTTGAGTTGAATTTAAATTTAATTATTTTTCTTAATTTAGTTTCAGCTTATTACACGAGATCTTTCAATCTTATGTTATATTTGTCTTTGTCATATCAACTTCAACACTCAAAATTATTTATAATCTCTTAATAAAATGACATATAACATATAAGTTAGAATAAAATGCCATATGAATTCTAGAATTATCAATTATGTCATACAATATTAGATTTGATGATAAATTTAACCCATATGGGTTGGAGATGACCAATCAATGATAATGCTATTTAATGTCTTTTAACTATTAAAATTCTACATGTTCTTCAAATATCCTTGAGATCGACAATCAGTTTTGTATAATATATTCTTAAATGCCATTTTGTCAATGTTTTCTTTGTTTTTACCTATTAAAAAAATTCTCTATTAGATATTATTAGATTAATTAATGATAACATTGTTTAAGTTTTGGTGTTTTCCCAAAGCATTTAAAATAATACCCTCCCTCCCAGAATATATAAATTATATATTCCATATTTTAATCAAATACTATACATAAGATTCGATATGTATAAATACAATTAATTAATTTAACTACTGTAGCCTCCACCAAGAGCAATAAGCTCGAATTTTAACAAGAAACATACCATTAAATTTTATATATATATATATTAAAAAGATACAACTTGGACCAAATAGTATTAATTAATTAATTAATTAATTAATTGTTGCCCATTACATTACGTGTTGCTCTTTGTATATTAAGACACATAAAAGTAAAGGTTGAGGTCAAGTTATTATAATAATTAAAACTGATTTAAATAGGCTAATAAACGAATCAATCACAAGTATAAATAATAATAATTTCATAGATCTATTATCAATGACCACAATTGTGCATTGAATTAGAATATTATGGCAATTATAATATGATTACTTAATGCAATTAGTGGAAGCAAGGTTGGTTTGATTTTTTTAAATATTTTACTATTATTATAATATAATAACGTGGTTTAATAATGTATAATATTTTTCTGAGTTCCTAAACATTGTAATTCTGTTTATTTATTGTAAACTCCGATTTGCATTTAGTGTATAATGATTTTTTAAAAGGTATAAATAATTTATTCACCATCCTTTTCTTGTGCAATTATTTTAATGCAATTATTTAATATATATATTATTAATATAATAATAATATTCATTATTTAATCATCCAGCTCAGTGGACACTTGGCATTATCTGTTTATTTATTTATTACGATGTTTCTACGTAAATTTCTAGTAGGCGCGTGGACACGACGCGCTACGGTTGCCACGTGGGCGGTGTCGTCAGCGAAACAGACACCAGCAACAAACTCGGGCCCACAAATCTGGTCACACAGTCTGGGCCGTCCGATACAATCGAACGGATGGTCAAGATTTGTCGGCTTTCTATTTTTTGACATATTTGTATTTCCACGTCAGATTTAGTTCCGATCGGACGTTCCTGAGAGCTCCCACCACGACAACACACCATCTCGACCGTCCGTCTGATGTAAATGAAGGCTTATTAGTCACTCGCATTTATGGCGCGTAATGGAAGAGCGAACACGTGGCTGTTTGTTGCCACGTGTGCAGTGGGGGCTTCCATCGAACGGCGGTGGTCGCGCTTCAGGAAAATGATCGTGAGATCTGGTCCGTCCGTTCAGTGGGAGCAGAGCTATGGATCTTTCAAAAGAAGAGAGCAGAGAGGCAGAGAGTTCAAAAGAAAAAGAAGAAGAAGAAGAAGAAGAGAGAAAGAGAGATTGTTTCTCTGAATCTGTTGCTCTTGATCGGATTTTTCTTCAAGAATTTGCGGAGTGGAGCGAAATCGGAGACTGTGATTTGGAGTTTTTGATTGTTTCGCCGGAATTTATGGCTATTTTCTGACGAGATTCCGCCGGAAACTGCTGGATTTCTAGAGATTCGTTGGCTTGCGATTTCAGTTTTGAAGTTGACGGAAATGGAGAGAATCGGAGAAGCTAGGAGGCACAACGCGGTGGCCGGAGGTGGAGCGCCGTCGAGACGACGGCACGGAACCGACTCTCTCCGAGACTCACCAGGTTCGAATCGATTCTCACAGTTTCGCTCAAATGATCATCTGCTTGCTTAATTTGTATCAGATCATCGTGTTTAGTTGATTTCTGATGTTTGTTTGTGTGTTTTGCTATTGAAGAAGATAGATCGATGGAGGAGACTGTACGGCCACGAGATCGAGCGAAGAAGATAGAGCGAGATCGCGATTTGTTCAACAGAAACAAGCTCAGGAGAGTAGAGAGTGTTGACGGTGAAGAAGACGACGAGACTGAGATCAGAGAATCGCATTCGAATCACAATCATCGGAAGAGCTCGAGGCCATCGCCGCCGGATTCCATGGCGGTCGACGAGATCGTCGGCGTCGCAATTCCAAGGAAGGCGCGCTCATGTAAGAACCGTGGTCTGATTTATTTTTATTTTTTTGAATTTTTATTTGTTTTAGATGAATTGATTCTGCTCTTATTCACTTGTTGAGATTTTGCTTCAGCTTCTGTGAAGAGATCGCATGAACATTTGGTTGCCGGGAACGGATCGGTTTCGCTGGCGACCTCCAATTTGTCGGCCGGAGAAAAGACGGTGAGCTTTGGGATTCATATCTTTGTTGCTGGATTTGTTCGTTTATTTGATTTTATTGCATGATTTTGAGATTTCAATTTTTGTTGCAGAAAATTCCTAGATCTTGTAGTGTGAGTCAGGAGAATATTGAGATTGAAGTTGCTGAGGTTCTGTACGGACTCATGAAACGATCCCATAGCTCCCAGAAGGAAAGTTTTGCCCAAAATTCACCAAACTATTCAAATGGTGTTGGTAAGGATACACAAATTACAAAATTATCTATTTCATTCCAAATTTGCATAGAACAAGTTCACTTAGTCAGATTCTGATCCATTTGTAGATTTTGGTGGGTTCAGAGTGTAAAATAGCTGAATCGATCCCATATATATGCATGGGCACAGCTCGGGCTCTAAGGAGTTTATGTTAGGCTCGAACCGGAATATAAAATGGCAAACTTGACTTGTATAGTTTTCCTTATAAATATATATAGTTAATCAAATATTAGAGGAGCTTTAAATAGTTAAGCTCGAGTTTGGCTTGAACTTGATTATAATGAAATCGAGCCAGATATTTAACGAGACGAGTTTGCTCATTAAATGCTCGACTCTTTATAGCCCTCATCAGCCTTTGGTGCATAGGACAATTTTAATTGAGTCTGGTCCATTTGTAGATTTTGTTGGGTTCATTGAACTTCAAATCAATATTTCACTGCCTTGTAATTTTCAGCTGAAACCATACGTGAAGCTGAGCAACCCACCAAGAGAGGAACTTCTCTGCAGAACTCGATCAATGAGAAGTGTGAGGTTACGGTGCAAGTCGCACCTGTGCCAATGGAGATTCATAAGGACGTAACTGAGGAGAATTCAATGTGTGTGCCCATTGAAACTGGCGACGGAGATGGGATAGAGAGTGTTGAGACCATTGTCGTGACAAAAGATGTATCACCTTTGCGTCCTAAGTTGGATCATGGTCGTCAATATTCAACTATGGCAGAAAGGTATATTGTCTTTGATCTTTTTTGCTTAACTGGAGTGCTAGAGACTTGTGATCTTATATGTTTCTTGCAAATCTCATTTCTCAGGAAAATCCCAATATTGGGAGATGAAAACCAGCAGGAAGAGATGAATTCAAATACGAAGGTAAGGTTCTCTAACAGAATCTGTCATATTCTGCTTTGAGTTTTTCTGAATAAGAGTGTTTTCCATCAGAATGGTACCATTGATATGAGATTGGAGCTTAATCTCGGGGACCCAGATCGTGGTCTGGTGAGTTCGTATGACTTAGCTTTGGCTTTTCTCATGACTTGCTTTAGATCTCCCTGAAACATAAATGACCAAAAAATATTGTCAGAAGCAGAGTGAAGAAACTTCAGTCAGTGAAGTACTAGCAGTAGAAGAAGTTGAAGAGAGAAAGATGAAGCCCATTCAAGAAAATCCCAAAATGCTTACGATTGATTTGGAACAACAAGACGGCGTGAATGTACCTGGTAACTAGAAATCTCAACTTCTGTTTGTGGATATTAAGGATTGTTCATGATCCATGAAGTTGATGTTTGTGTTTGTGTTCTTCGTATTATTCAGTTCTGCCAAGTTCACGTGCTTTAACAAATAATGTACCTTGTTGGGCAAACCGACTACTTCCCCTAGGGTATGTACCCTAAACCTTCATCATTTTAAAAAGCTCTCGATTAGTGTTTTTATATACGTTCATGGCTAAAAGATTCCTGTTCTTTGCAGATCCGAACTAACAGTCATGACCATTGACGGGAATGCTGGTACTTCCAAATCAATACAGGTATCATTCAGTTATATCCCATAACAAGATACGATTACATTGTCTTTGTTTGTTGATTTTCTCATCGAGTAAATGATATACATGCAGCCTCCACGCTGCCCTCTCTCGCAACCCCGGAAAAGAAGATGCACAACCCATCATCACATTGCTCTGAACATCTATCTGCATCGGCGGTTTGTAGAGACGGACAAGAAACTCGGGCCAGCGCTTTCGTGCAATCTCGATCTCGTGCTATCCGCAAATGTGGATTCTGTACACGGAGAAGGGAATGCTCCTAGTCGTAGTGAGGAAGATAAAAGCTTAAGGCACAGAAACAGAAAGCAACTCGAGTCTCAGGAAGCTTCACAACCAGCCTTGGTTAGTAACTTGCAGGTAAAGTCTCCACCCTAAACTAATCAGCTTTTTACTTGTCATTGTCAAGTTGGTTTCACTTATAACCAGTAACCTAAAAATGCTAGGCGCTAGTTGGGTGGAAATGGTCATCTAGGGACTAATTGGGGATAAGTTGGGAATTAAGTGAAAAATGGATCGAATTAAAGGATTAATCTAGGATTGATCGGACAATTCGGGAAATTTTACAACTGGGCTTATAACTGCAAGACCTTGCTGTGAATTTATCATCTTTTTTCTTTGCACTTTTAAAATTAAATGAAAAGATGAAACTGCCCTCGGATTAATACGACTGGGGGTGTATACGAGGTGAATCGAGGCTCAATTTGGCAAAACTCAGCTCGGCCTCGAATTAGAGTTCGGCGAACTCAATAAAAATGGACGAGCCCAAGCTTGTCTCGGTTCGGTTCGATTAATTTTCAATACAAATATTCATGAAAAATAAAATATATAAAAATATATATAATATATTCTGTTTTTTCAAAAATAATAATAAAAACATAATTGATTAAATATTAAAAAGCTCCAAACATGACCTTTGTGTCTGTTGACGGATAGTTCACAGCCAGTTTTGACAATTATCTCTATATGCTTGAAATTGATTGTTCTCTCTTATTGTTTCAATTGCAGCATGGTCCTGCCCTCTTCTTTCCCATCAGCCAGAACCAAGCAGCAGCAGCAGCAGCAGCAACTGTTGCTACTCAGCGTGGAGTTTCAAAATCAACGGTCTCAATCAACAATCCACCATCGTATAGTAACTCATCTCCCCGAGCCCCGCCTGCCATTGCACCTCCACCCACGAGCTTCACTTACCTGAACATAGCCACAAATGAAACCTCGCCCCTGCCCATATTCCCAAACAATGGCTACCCAATACCTCAAGCGATGCCTCTCTTTAGCGGGTCTTTCTACTCGCCTCAGATGTTCCATCCTGCATCACCTGGCTCACCACCACCCGAAAAGAAGCTACAGACTCAACAGCCACGGGGAGGAGTGCAAAGCAACATGAGCAATGCTCTGGCCTCAAATGGCACGATGCACGTAAAACAAAAACAGGCCGAGAAGCAAAAGGGCTCAAATGGCGGAGCTGAACTCATTCCTCAGGCGTTTACAGTCTCTTTTGCTTCGAATGGTTCCAATATCAGCTTCTCGTCCACGGCATACAATCCTGGGCACTTACAAATACATCCTCAGGCGGCGAAGCAAGGTCAGACGGCACAAGAGAGACATTACCAGACACCTCAAGGCAAGAACAATGGTAAGGAATCCAAAGCAGCTCCGGGAAAGCCGCAGACCCTTCTCTTTGACGGTTCTGCCGGAACTCTGAACTTCATGTCACCACCAGCTACCGGAAACTGGCCTAACCAGATATATTTCGCTGCTTCAGTTCCCGAGTCTCCGCCTAGGGATGGAAATGGAAACCGAAACTCGAGAATTGCTTCTACAACTGCATTATCACGACAGACTGATAATGCAGCAACCAGGACGACAACGGCAACCCAGAAATCGTCTCCGGTCTGTAGAAGGTACGCGCCTTCAATCTTGACGACCGCACGCCCCCGTCACCTACCTGAGCTTAAACTTAAACACTGATAGATAGTTTTTCAGGTGTGAAAAACACAGTGCAGTAATAGAAATTTTCTCCAACAATGAGTCCGTAGCCTAGTTCAATCTTCTCTACCTATTGTATATGTATAAGGGGAAATTGCTACTCTGTATATATACGCTAAAATTATAAAAAGGTGTTTTATATGATACTTTTGCAAAATGTGTATATTTTATAAAAATAAGAAATTACCTATGAAATTAAGAATTTATTTTCTTTATGATTTATCTTTTAACTAAAATTTGTAAATTAAACTTTTTAGTTAAAATGATTTTTTTTAAATTATGGTCTTATTCTTGATTAAAAGACGAAAATAACAAAGCACCCTCTTGCTACATGTCATGTAGCATGACACTTTTTTTTCTTCAATTTTCATTGTATATAAACATGTTACACTCTTCAAATGAAAGCAATATTTGATTCAGTAAGCAAAACCCAGGACCACGAGTTCTAAATCAGCAAAATTTAAAGTTTAGTCCGAGCTAGTACAGCGAACAAGCGAAAGGTTACAAGCATCGTGTAGTGTAAAATTTTGACAGACAGACGATTTGTTGATTACTTGTGCACGAGACAGGCTGCGTTGAACTCGACCTCGTCTTTGGCTTGCCGGTCAAATGGATCCTCCCCTATGTATAAATCCAGAATTGAGCGGCACAGCAGTTTGCTTTGGATACATCCCACCTCTTTTCCATCAACTACATTAAACAAAAGTGAGCGTATAAATAATCTTCCTTTGTAGAAATAAGGTTCAAGACAAATATGAAAACATGACATATTGGAACAAGATGTCAAAATAATAATAAGCAAGTGTTTTGAAAATGGTTGGTGCTAGTCAGGCAAATAGTGCCTCTGGGGATTAATCGGGAATTAATCACTCACTGATAAAAGGCAAGATGCGTATAGAAAGGTGCATTCTTTTGATTAACGGCGTGAAGAACTAGTGATTTCAAGATTTTGATCATAACCTGTCATCTATATTTCTTACTATTAGGTTAATCACTTTGCAGCACACGAAAATCTAAATCCCCTATTGGAATTCTTATAATCTCCCGATCATGCCATGGTGATGCACACAGGACACTGATATGAAATGGTTTGAGCTATTGTCTTTGAAATCAAAATCAAATTTTACCGCTTAGAGTTCCAGAGGATCTACATCTGTTTATATTCATACTTTCAGCGTTGAACCACATAGTTCAAGTTCCAAAATCATTTTCACTTCACTAAAAAAGGCAATAGATAAGAAAGAACGCCTTACTTGATGTGCGAAGCACGTGGCCCCGTTCTTTAGAGAGATCTATCACAGATCCGGTGGGTATCTTAATATCATCTCTGAATTGGGAAGTGAACCTGATATGGAATTGTAAGCTATTAATATAGAGTTGACATAAAGAACAGAAATAGAAAAACATTAAGACATGCAGTTTTGTATTTGAAAGACGGTGAATTACAAAAGGTTGCCGTGAACTTTTCAAATTTTGCAAAAAAGTGGCAGTGAACTTATATATTTTTGCAAATTGTGTATACATTTGTCCAAAAATGCCCCTTTTAAAATTAAAATTTTAAAATATATTTTTTCAACTCGAATTCGTTGGTTTTTTATTCTCTCGCACGACATTGATGTCCTTCCGTGAGATTTCAAATCTAGAAGAGTTTGGAGTAAAGAGAAAAACATTCTTTTTTATTTTCATTTTTCAAAAAAATTAAGTTTATAAAGGGTATTTTCATCATTTTTTGTCAAACGTACACATTTCACCAAAAAAATGGTAAGTGCACAGCCAGGTTTTGCAAAATTTGAATAGTTCATGCAAAAACCAGTACTAATCATCAGAAGCCTCGTTAGGGAAATACAATGTGGTCGGGAAACATTCACCTTTGAAGCAGTTCCTTATTATCCGATCCCCCGAACTTTTGCAGCCTAGTCCCAACTGAATCTTCAAACGCACCGCGCACAGATCGAATACTCAAACGGCTGTACACAACTTGAAGTCTTACACTCATGGATACATCGCTTTCCATAAGGTCCTCGACGAACTCCTTCTTTCCCTTCAGTTCAGATTCGGATAGATTCCCGTACTTCCGACCGAGCTGGTTCTTTATGTCGCGGTCATCAGCGTAAACACCTGTGGATCAACACAACAATGTTTAAGGATGAAAATATCAACACTCAACATGTAGGGCCATGAAATTACAAAACCAATCAGTCACAATCCACGTTATGAAAATCCCTGACTAGTCCAATTAGTCCCCGATTAATTCCCAATCAGTTCGATTGATCAAACTAATTCCTGCTTAGCTCCCAGATGCCCTATCCACCCGATTAGCACCTAACGATTTTTAGAACACTGATCACAGTATCATATTCGTTAAACACAACTAGGTGGTTATGAAGTAGAGAATCGTGCTAAATAGGCCATAGCATAGTGGGGGAAATAGCTTATTGATTATGTGAAATCCAGCGAGATCCTTGGAACTTAAACCGTGAAAGTTCTTAACATCCACTGATCTATATTACCGGGAAAATTAGCATCCAGTAACCTCGTTCTTCATAATCTCAGTGAGGAACATGCATGCAGCTCCAAAAACTTTCCTACTTGAATATCTAAACAAAACAAGCACAAATCTCATAACCGAAACACGAAATTCACCAAAATATCAGCAGCATTTCCCCCAATTGTTCCATATTCACACAAAAACCAGTTCAAGTGAATCCACATTTTCCACACATCAATCAATCCTAGCCAATGTGCCTAGATCCCAATCCATCACACAATAATTCACAAACACAAACTCACAATTGAACTGAATCAACTCACAACACCAACAAGAACACCAAAAACAACCACATACATAGCAATCAATTACTTCATAAACATAAAAAAAAATTGAAAACAAACCAGATTATATCCTCGAAAAATTTGCAATTACCAAAAGCGTAGACATCGATGTTCTTCAGCCCCATGACGCTCTTCTTCCTCAGCCCGATCCCGAGGAGCAGCAGAGAATCTCCCAGCATGGAAGGGAACGACACGCCGGTCTTCGGCTCGACGACCGCCGGAGAATCGCCGGCGAGAGAGATCGATCCAAACATCGGAGCTCTTGGCGCGAAGAAGAAACCTAGCGCCTCCTGAACAACCGGTTGCTCTCGATTCTTCTTCGTCGTTTCAGGCCTCTCCTTCAGCTTCTTCGCGGCGGCAAAGCAGGCCACGGCCACGGCTCCGGCGCCGATCGCGGCGGCGACGGCGAATTTGGAGGGGAAGGGGCGAGAATTCGAGGAATTGGGAGGCGAGCGGTTGTTTGGTGGCTGAGAAAACGAGAATGGAAAGCGAAGTGAAAACACCATTTCTCTCTCTCTCTCTCAGAAGAAACAAAAAAGCTGTAACAAACAGAGCGGTGCTTCACAGTTTACACAGTGACAGTGCAGAGAGGATCACGTGACCTCGACACGTGCCGTGGAGGGATGGGCTGGTTTTGGGCCTCATTGTAGCAGATATATGCTACACGGCTATGGGTTTGGGCTTTAAGAAAGGCCTGAGAGGCCCAATGTATACCACGGCCCAAATGAAGCGAATAGCGACGGTTATTTATTTTTTGAGAAAAGTAATGGTAATTTATACTATTTCTTTGATATGCCTAGCTGCCCAATTACAAGGCCCAAGCCCACCACACCAAACCGAAACCCATCATTTCGACTTTGGTTTTGTAAAATAATAACAATAAAAACATTTAAAAAAATCAAAAACCGATCAATTTAGACATATTACTCATTTTATGTCATCGATACTTATTAATTAAGCCTTAATATATTAGGCCAACAAAAGACGAGTCAATTAATAAATAAAATTCAGCCTAAAATCTGAATTTCACAAAAATCACTTAAAAGACAATCTAACCGGAAACCAATAAGTCAAATAATAAGTGAGAATCATCAGTCCAAGGTCAATTCAACCAAAAACCGAACGGTACAAAATGTGAAAATTTCACAAGATTCAGTTCATATCGGTTTGGGTTCAGTTTTCATTTTCTTGAAACTGAACAGCCCTGCCTACATAGATACTAAACACTGAGGATGATAATAAAAGTCCATAAAACAAACATTTCACCATTATTCAAGAACTCAAAATAACATGGTTCACAAATGCACAAAACCACAACACATCTCTCACTCAAAACCTTCACCTTCTGTGACGAACTCTCTAATCATACTCCAGTTCATCAGGAGTCACGGGCCGCTTGAGGGGAATGACCGATTTCTTCTCCACATCGCGCGACAGCGCCTTCCTCATATCTGCACCGGGAACACATAATGTTAGAAGGCGGGCGGGGAAGGCGAAAATTGAAATAGCATTGGTTTTAAGAAGAAGAAAAAACGATAATGTTGGTGATAGAAGAGAAAACTCACCTAATCCATCCTCGTCTCCTGAATAGTAGCGCAGCACGCGCCTGTAAATTACATATCCGAGCTGCATAGTGAAAGACGGTGAATCACATTAGCATCTCAATCCATTGAAGTGGAGCTTTTGAGGGAATGGATGGAAATTACTAGCAAGTAGCAAAACATTATGGTTTTTACAGTGTTTAGAGCAGGGATAATTGCAAAAACAGACGGTTTAGTATACCAAAATTTGCACTGTTACTTAAAATCTGTCAAGAACATACAGAAAACGGCTATGTGACCTGACGGAGTATGCAACAACTCCTTTGCAAAAGTGGAATGCCAGTTTTTGCAATTATCCCTTTTGAAGTAACAATATGTACAACAATACATAGCAAAATTCTAGTATTGGTGACCAGGTAAAAATCATAGTAACTACATGTACATTACTAGCAACGGAAGTTTTCAAAGTGGTAATGGCGAGTTCAAGAGGCAATCACCTTTTCGTACATCTTTATAGCAGGAGTGTTTGATGCTCGCACAAAAAGATCGACGAAGTAACCCTTATCACTGCCCAAAGAAACATATTATAATAAGAAAGATTGAATCGAGAGCTAAAATACATTACTAAAGAGATATTAATGCTACAGCAATTCTAGCCACAACCATTAGAGCTAAACGAAGGAAGCATAGGAGTTTCTTACATCTTGTCGCTTATTTCCTCTAGCAAGTTCATCAGTTTCTTGGCTAATTGTTGCCTGCGATATTCGGTGGCAACGGTCACTGCAGTTACATGGCCGTGCCAAGACTCGCCTTGCCCTTCAACTTTTCCCATTACTACAGAGCATGTTACACACATTAGATTCATACAAGCACTAACCACTTTATAGTAAGTGTGTATTACATAGTTATATTAAAGGCAAACACATCAAGAAAACAAAGCTAGTAGTCAACAAACAAAAACCATGGCACTCCTGATTAGCTAGGAGCCTAAACCAAGGCCGGAGTCACCAAAGTCCCCAAAACAATGTCATTTTTAACATCTTACAAAAACATGTTCTCCATACGTATACGATATAACTACTAGTACAATGTGCCTCCATTATGCAAAATTGCACTCTGTTGTTTTATTATTAGTCATTGTTTATGAGTGACCCATATACTAAAACTGGTCTACCGATCAAAAGGGTTATAACAAGAATGAATTTCAAAGACAACTCAGTTCCTATAAATTGACTCATATTGTTCATTGTTAGAATAGTTAATTAAATTAGGGTTTCCTATTAGTATTACGTTTCCTAGTCTAGTTGGTTTATTTCTTATTGTTCCCAAAGTTTAAAAAGGCTAAATCGGGAGTTGAGGCGTTTTCCCTTAGCACCGCGAGGTGTAAGCCTCAAGGCGCAGTGAGGCGTAAGCCTCAATAATAAGACTAATAAGTTCATAAAATATGATATAAATAAGAAAAAATATAAAGAAAAATAAAAAATGGCAAAATAAACAACAAATAAAAATCATCAAAGAATCAGCTAAAGTTAAATAAGCAATTATAAATTAAGAAAAATCTGCAAAACAAATAATAAATCAGCAAAATAAGCAAAAAAAAAAACTGAGGGAGAAACGTGGTTGGCTAGAAAAGGAGTTGTAGATGGAGGGCGAAGGAAGAGCGGTTGCCGATTTCTCTTCTAATTTATGTTTTAATTTGATATTCCTTAGATTTATCAGGTTAGCTTTAGCTTCTTTCCAACATAAAAGGCTCAATAACAGCATTTATAAAAATCCAGATGTATTTAACGTTCATAAAATGTCAAAATGGGCTATAAAAATTTAAAATTTAGCCTAAAATCTGAGGCGTGAGCCTCAACCATTTCTATACTTAAGGCGTGAGGCGTAAGCCTCGACAGAGCCGAGGCGTTAGCCTCGGTACACAGATGAGAGGCGTAGCCTCAAAAGCTATTTTTGACCGCCTCACCTTGAGGCGAGCCTCAAGGCGTAAGCCTCAATAGCCTTTTTATACTATGATTGTTCCCTATATAAAGGAACCTCTCATTGTAATTCATAATTAAGTACATCAATAGTACAAATACAACTATCTTAGAAACTCAACATTCATAACCCTTACACTAAAAGTGGTCTAGCAATCAAAAGGGAATCACAAGAACGAATTTCAAAAACAACTCAGTTCCTATAAATTGAATCATATTTTTCATAACACTTACACTTAAAACTAGTCTAGCAATCAAAAGGGTATCACAAGAATGAATTTCATAGACAACTCAGTTCCTATAAATTGAATAATATTGTTCATAACACTTGCACTTAAAACTGGTCTAGCAATCAAAAGGGTATCACTAGAACGAATTTCAAAGACTAATCAGTTCCTATAAATTGACTCATATTGTTCATAACACTTACAATAAAACTGGTCTAGCAATCAAAAGGACATCACAAGCAATGTTCTAAAAATCTCCTGACTCGTCCAATTAATCCCGAATCAGTCACCTATTAATCCTCTATATCCTTCAATCCGATTTAATTTTTGGATTTTTCCCCGATTAGTCTCCATAAGGCCCTCTCCGCCCGACGAGCTTCTGGCGTTTTTTAGAACACAGATCACAAGAACTAATTCTGAACACAACCCAGCTCCCAATACAAACTAACAAATGCAATTTCTTAACACCAGACTGAGATTGAAATTTTCATAAAAGCAACACATCAAGCTTGGCAAAAACACCAGAAATTGAAGAAGAACTCACTGTAACCCATGACTTTGCTACCAGGTCCTTCGGCTACATGGAAATAGTCGGGCCATCTCGCCAAGTAGGTCATGTAGAACGACATGTTGAACTGCAATTTCATTTCAAAAACACCAAATCAATCTCAAAACCAACCTTCTCCTCCACAGAGAGCACAAAACTTCAAATCCGAAACAAATCGAAGAACACGAAGAAGAAGAAGAACTCACAGTCTCCGTCAGGTGATCGAGATTCACCGACGCGAACCGAAGAAGATCGTTGCAGCAGAATCTGCGTATCGTCGTCATCGTCTCTCTCTCTCTCTCTCTCTCTCTCTCTCGAATCTCAATCCCCAGAACTGAAACAGGTTCGTGAAGCTCGATTTTGATAATCCTTATTCGGGTTCAGTTCGACTCCGACCCGAGTCTGGCACTGTACTGTTCTTCGGTCATCAATTTTTACTTTTTTCCTGTTTTGGCTCTATGTTTCTTTTATTTACAATATTACCCACAAAAGTTTTTCAATTTGCTCAAGTTTATCCTTAAACCATGAACCTTACCGATGGGCCATGGCAGTGCAAGTCAGGTTGAGCAGAAATGTCTGGACAACTCGGCCCAACTCGTTCACTCATAGTCCCAACTTGTAGTAACCCGGACCGGGAATGGGCACCATATAAATATCATAGGCCGGGTTACAGACATAAAGTGGGGTGTCCGGACTAACCCGGCCCAACCCGGCCTAATAAACTTAACTAACTAACTAAACATGCACAACCCACACTAATGTTAAAATGGTCATTTTAAGTTTTTTTTTAACAAACAAGTTCGAAAACACACAATTTCCATATAAACTACTCTAAATGTTATTAACAATCTATTATTGTGATATTGAAGTATTAATTTTGCAATATGTTTTTGTGTACATAATTTATTTTTGCAATTAGTTTTTGTGTACAATATATTTTTTTATGTTATGGACGAGCTGGATTAACCCGCTAAGTTCGGGTTGGGCCCAAAATTAAGCCATGGACCGTCCAACTCGACCCATGCTCACCCGTAGTGGCAGGTGTACCTACTGCTGTTTATGGTTCGGTTTTGAGTAAATTTGATTTTGAATTGAACCGGTCAATTCATTTTAAGAAAATCGAAACAATAGAACTTGGATCAGTTCGATTTTAGACATGTCGGATTTTTATTCAATTCGATGTTATGTGAATCAAATTTCATGAAATTCGCACATTTCAGGTAGTATTGACTTATTATTTGAATTGTTGTTGTTTTTTTTTAAATCTCACATTATAGGGCGGTGTTGACTAACTTTTTGTTGGCCTGATTAATAAATATCGATGATGTAAAAGGAGCCATATGTCGAGATCAGTCGTTTTTTGGTTCAATTTAGTTTTTTTATCAGTTCTTATTTCGTAAACCAAAATTGATCCAATAGGATTTTGATTCGGTTTTGAACCAAACCAATTTGGTTCTTTATGGTTCGATTTTTCGGGTCGAATCAATTAAATTCGGGCCCAACTGATTAGACCAAAAAATAAGAAGGGCACAATTGGGCCTCTGCAACTTTCATTACTCAATGTTGGGCTTAACCCATTAAAACTCATTTTTGGGCTACAGATCTTAGGCCCATTTCAGTAGAAATATAGGAGAAGTATACACCAAAACAATTTTGTTAAAGAGTACACAGACAAAATATAGTACACATTGAACTAAAACAATTTTCTTAGTTATACAAATAAGAGAAAAATCAGAACTAAATAGGGATGACAAAAATCACCAAACTCAACCGGATCTCGTATCCCCTGTCTGACTGGTAGGGGAGTAAACGAACCAAATCGAGCCTCTATTTAGAAGAGCTTATACAACTAAATTTGAGTTTGATTCAAAAGAGGTATGTGTAATTTCATCACAGATATCTATTGAAAGTTAAAAACAAGTTCTGATATACATTGTTAATTAAGACGCGTCTCGAGTCTATCGACCTTAAAAATCATGCTTGGACTTGGCTCATTTATTAAACGAAGCAAGGTTGAGCAGCTTATTAAAAGCTCGGGTCGTTTACAGCCCTACCGACACGTGGGATAAGGATCGCTAAACCAGCCAAACCCCACCTCATTGCCATCATACATAGAGTTAGAGAAAAAATATTCAGAATCTGACGTGAACCTGGTATCCCCGATTCAACGATGTAAGCGACTAAATCTGTCATGTTGTCATCCCTAAAACTATCGGTCTGAATAGAATGTTTCACTCAAACTAAGGTTATGGTTTTGGGAGTCTTCACAGCTTGAATCAAGACTTTAACCTGCAAATCCAGTTAGAACATAGAAGATCATCTCACTATATTCAACATTCTAAAAAAATTCAGTCAGACCATTTTGTTTGTAATTGGAAATCAAAAAAAATGAAGAAAAAAAACGTGTTGTATATTATCACACTTTTTGCAAGAGGGTCGTGTTTACTTTGATAATGGCGAAATGTGTTGTGAACATAATGAGAAGTTGTTTGTTCAGGAATTTCTACTAAACTACGAGCCAAAAACATGCGGATCTGAACTACAAGCAAAAAGCATACCGAAAAATCATCATGGTGCGATCAACGAGTTTTCTGATTTTCATGTTTGCTCGAGAATGTATAGACAAAATATACTGCAGAAACAATTCTATACACAACTTCACATCGATGGCTACAGAGATTGGGGAAATTCATGGAATAGTACTAAAGCAACACTACACGTCTAAGGTTATGTGATTCAGTTTCAAACTCATGCTAAAACAGATGTGCTAGATGCTTCTCTTTGTTCTTGTTGAAATCGGAAAAATAATCCTATTTTTTACCCTTGACATCATAACTCGTTGCAAGCAGGCGATTCGGATGATAAAATAGAAAGAACGTACCGAGTCATCGATGCAATGATCTGTCAGCAGACCAAAAACCTGCTGAATACATCACAATTTTGCAAAAGAGTGTTGTGTACTTTGTTGATGGAAAAAATGCTTTGAATTTTGATTTTTGGTGCAAAAAGTGCATGTGTACAAAAATGACAAAATTATCCTTCACATTAACAATTATTTTTTAAATACACACATTTTGCAAAAAAATATGTGAAAGGCAATTTCGTCATTTTTGTACAAATAAGCGCATTTTGGATCAAAAATCAAAGTTCACATCATCCTTTTGCTATTAACAAAGTACACTAAACCCTCTTGCAAAAGTGTACAGCAGGTTTTTGCCATCTTCCCTTCTTTTTACACAGATAAGGGTTTTTCAGTACCGCTATTCATTTCCGCTCGTACCTGTACAGAAAAAGAAAGATCAGTGTCAATTCAATACTCAGCCAAACAATTCAAGAGGGCTGTTAATGCAATCTGGAGATAGAGACACAGTTACATACTCTAGAGTGTCGCATCCGATTTCTGCAAGAATCATCCCTGAAAACTCGATTTTCAAGCTGCACAATCTTAAACAAGAGTATATTTTGCACAACTCAACTGTATAATTTTACTTCATCTAATTCATCACATTACTGATAAAAAAACGACTGCTGAATGTATATTCTTCAACACTCAAAATTGGAATGATAAATAAACAATTGGAAACTAAAAAGCGCCTACTCGCTCTTCCAAGCATATAATATAAGAGAAAACCCGAGACCTTCTCTCAACTCCCGAGAGCAACACCTGTCGAAGATGGATTCGCTCACACCACTCCACAGCTTCTCCGCCGAGAGGCAAGTCTGGAACATAAACACCGCATTCCCCAACCCATTACCGAACAACCAGTTGTGAACATCCCAAAAAACCTCGACCTGAACTCCATCCACCAGCATCGTGTAGTTCCCCCTAAACTTCCACCTCAACCGCTTCGCCTGCATCACCTCCTTCCCGTCGATCCTGATCACGAGGCTCGGGTCCTTCACAGTCTCACACTCTATCAAAACATCGTGCACCCGAGCCTCGCTCCCAAACTGCAACTTTGCGGAATAATTTTTTTTACCGAAAACGTGCTCCTTCTTGGCGATGAAGATCGCGTTCTTGGAAGGATTAGGGTTCCCATCGATCTTCTTGCGCGCCTCCTTCTTCAAGTCTCCAACTAGCAAGACGATTTCCCCATTGAAGACAATGGCGAGATAGAACGACTCCAATGGCTCCGGGCCGGACCCGAATCTAGCAGAAGCAAAGTCCCAATACACATCAATTTTGCTATTCTCAACCTCCAATTTCTTGGACCCTTTTCTCTTGGAGAAGAGCCATGGCTTGATATCAACTTTACAGAGGCAATGATTGGCTGAATCATCAATTGAGATGCTAAGGCCTTGACCCATTAGGGTTTTGGTCCAAGTTATGGTTATTAAACAAGAACAGCCTCTCAATCTAGACTGATAGACACAAGTGACCAAGTTCTGGGCTGCTTTGGTGGTGCTTGATGATGAGGAATCAGAAACTTGAACTCCATTTTCACCGAAACAAGATGGGAAATCCCTCATTTTTTCACTTAATTTCTCTACTTCTCCACTTTCTACCTCTATTGATTGAGCAAAAACGGTGAATGCAAAAGCAAAAACTTCAAATTTGAGATTTCAGATGAGATTCGTCTACCTCGAGAAACCCAAATCCCCAAATGCTTGAAGATCGGCTCCGGAACTGGTTCTTCGCTCAACCTGATCTGGGTTTTTGGATCCTGGTGAAACCCATTTGAGGATGTGATTCGAAGTTGAAACCCAAGTTAGATCTGACACACTGTAGAGTTCTGGGCTCGTTTGTGGAAAAACCCAGAAATGTATTTGAATATTTGAGCAAATACAGATAGTACAGAGAGAGAGAGAGAGAGCTCAGTTGGGGAAGAAGAAGAAGAAGGAGATGGAGATTGAGGTTGAGGTTTGAGCTATGGAGGAATTTGGCAACTGGGTATTTGCTGTAAAAGGGTGGTTATTATAATCTTGTTTACACAAAAGAAAAGGCTAAAGCTTTAAAGTCTCTCTCTCTCTCTCTCCTATTTCTCTTTCTCTTTCTCTATCTTTTCTTTTTCTTTTGTCCATACTTAGAAGAATCATAATGGGTCTCATTATGTCTTGGATCCATTTTGATCTCTCTAACATTAGTCCAAATTAATTGGATATTTAGAAGGGAAAATGGTATGATAATGGGATATAATATCATATTTTTGCAATAAGGTATTTTGTCATTATACCTTATTGCAATCATTTTTAAAAAAATTTAAAAGGAATTTTATCATTTTTATATGAATACATATGTTCTGCATCAATATTTTATTTTTATTTTCTCTTTTTAAAAATACTAAACATGATTGTCGCTTTGTTCGAGAGTTTTGGTGATGTTTAATGTGTTTATTTTGAACCGTTTATTAAATTAGATATTTTTTGTTATTTTTATGTCGATATATAGTATATACTTATCTATGTAAAAAAATCAATCTCTCGTTCACATGTAAAAACAATAAATTAACATGTTGTCAACTGATCATATAATTTAATTTCATATTCTAATAGATTGATTTCTTAGTATGTAAAGACATTTAGCTCAAAAAACTCTTTTAACTTTTGACAAGAGAGGCAACCATTATTGTGTATTTGGAAGGTAAGAGACCTAAATGTCACGGACCGAGAGAGTTGACTCAGATCCGTGGACGTTTTCGTCCAAGTATGGGCTCTACGAGTGCCGTTTGGACGGATTTGTATGTATTTAGGCTTATCCGTGGGTTTTTGGACTTGCGGCCCAAATGGCACAAGAGGCCCAAATTAATGGGTTTGGGCGGAATTCTCTAGAATCTTGGAGAATTGCCCAAAATTGGAGAGTTTTGTGAAACTCTCTAGAATAGTCGAGATGTTTATAATTCTAGAAGGTTCCATAGAAAAATCCTAGATATTTAGATGGAACCCTCTAGAAGGCCGATCTTGGCCGTCCATTTGGTTGAATCTTAGCCGTCCAATATGACATGTTTTAGGTATAAATAGAGGTTTAGGAACTCATTTGGGGCATGAACAAAAGCTCCACATTCTTGTACTCCAACTTGTATAGTTCTCCCATTAGCTTAATAAAAATATAAATCGGGAAACTTTTCCCACACTTCCATCTTGCCTTATATCGAATACGATTCGAGTAACGATTCCGCACTACTTGCAAATACTTTGCAAGCGTAAAGGCTGACTTAGCACGAGCATACGAGTTGCACACGTGACTAAGTGCCGCACGTGCCGCGAATATTTGGAATAAATTATTCGGGGCGTGACATAAATTCACCTTATTAAGTCATTATGGGCTCATCCAATTAAAAGATGTGTTACAATTAAAGTATTGTATATCTAACATATTACTACAAATATTTAAACAAGACATTGACCCTTGAAGTTGAAGATACAAATCAAAGATTATGCTCTTAAATATATATAAAATATTACTTTTTACTGATTACAGACAAAATTGTTTTCCAAGGTTTTATAATTGTCATCAATTGATTTGGTTCTGATGAGTGATGTAAAATGTAATTATTGCATGTGCCTATGGCTATTATTATAAGGAGAATCACAAAGTAGACCATTTTGCTAAGCAATTCTTCACCATTGATGAGTGATTTAATGAAAAAGGAAATAAAGGACCATGACATGAGTTGGGTTTAATTTTTGAATTTACTTTCTTCCAATTCCATCATAAAAAAAACAATCATCATTCATTAAATATTAGGGCATGCTTCATGACAAAAAAAATGCAATTGGTTGAGGAGGTCACATGTGTGTGTCCCATGTCCAATAGTGACCCAAAAAAGCTCAGCTCCACATACACATATATATGATCCTATGGCATAGGCCACACCCACAAATCTATATGTTAGTTTAATAGAATGATCCTTTATTTTGGAGTAGATATTTTGGGGGTGTATTTAATTATGATTTTAATATATTTTGAATGACTTTTAAAAGTTTATGGATTCTCAAAGTTTACAAGACTTGAAAGAGTCTTGATGATTTTAATGGAATGACTTTGCAAATCTCATGATTTGAGATGATACTTCTAAAGACTTTTTTATGCCTACAAATACTTTCAAAATCATTCAAAGTCATCCATTTATCAAAACATTTAAAGTCATTGACATTTACAATACCTCTAGATTTTACAAGTATTTTTAAAGTCATGATTGAATACCACGAGACTTTAAAAATATTTTTAAAGTCATGATTGAATACCACAAGACTTTAAAAGTATTTCTAAAATCATGATTGAATACCACAAGACTTTGAAAGACTTCTTAAATCCATTAAAATCATGATTGAATACGCCCCCCATAGATTAAAATTGGTACTCCATTTCAAGTCCAAAGGCATAAATTACTATAAAATTATATCTTTAAAGTTGAAGGGTAAAATGAATTATTGTTAAAAATCCATATGATTGTACATTCAATCACAATTCTAAAACCAATAAGTAGTATTAAATTGTGTAGCCCAAGATTATGTTAAATAAATGCAAAATGCCAAAAAGAAATTAGTGTTTCAATTGCGTCGGAGATACTCTAAGTTCTCAAGCGACCCTACGTTCTCTGGCAACAAATTACACTCACAACATGACAAATTTATCCCTACTAATCGTGTGAGAATCTAATCAATCAAATCAAAATATCAAAAATATCTATAAAATATAATAGTTTAAGCCAAAAAACCCAATTAAAAATATCCAAGCAATACAACACTTATTTTTTCTCTTTAAAACAATGTTAATAAAAAAATACATTATTCACTTTGCATTACATAAATAATAAATATTAGTGAGAAACATCACAATATACCTCATAGTGAATTATGGTATAAATTGGCCTTAAATGGCAATTATTATAAGAGGTTGACAAAAGTAAAAATTCCCTTTACAAATACAAATTTAAGTCGTTAAATTGATAAAATTAAAACATGTCGTTGATAAATATAATTTTAATTAAACACAAGTTTCTTGAAAATAAAATTTAATCTTAGACCTATATTTAATTAATTTAGATGGCTATAAATCCTCAAAACATCTACTAAAATCAATTTTACTATATTTCAGTAGTAAAATTTTATGATCACATGGTTTTATGAAGTTCAAAATAAATAAATTTGAATAATATAATATAATAAACTAAATAATATATGTTCAGAATATTGCATGATGAAGAAAAGAAAAAATAAAAGAGACTTGTCATTAAGAATTAGCACACCTGTTTTTAGGTCACCCATGTGATGAAAGCTCCAAGTCATCTCCACATAGCAATCAACAAGCCATGTGAGAGATTTATTTCTAAACCCACCACCCAACCAACAAACACTCACCAAAATTAAAAACACTAAATTCTCCCTAAAATTTTGAGACTCTTGAATTTAAAGTTAGGTTCGTTTAATAAACGAAACGCACACAAACTTAATATTTAAAGATCATTAAGCTCATAAATCAGCTCATTTATATTTAATTAATTAATATATTTAATTTAATTTAATAGATATTTAAAATATACCAGCCAAAGCGAATGAAGCCAAATTCGGCCAAAACATATACCGGTCATTTTTGCCGATGAACCTGAGAAAAGAATGGAAGGTAAGTTTAGGTCTAAAATCACATTGTCAACAAAAAAACACAAATTACGTAACATTTAAGATAAATTATTAATATCATGTCGCTATCGTAGAAAATGCACAGTTCAAAATACCTGCTCGATTACTAAGCAAAAATGTCAAAAAGTTTGATCACAAATCTTCAGTGTTACAGTTAAAGAATGCAAGAAAATCAGGAGAAAGAAGATCCTCGTGCACTTTGCACAATCATTAGTCACCACATCTCGATTCTCAACAGCGACACAAACAATTAAATAATACCCTTAATTATGTCTAAATACTACTAATCTGAAACATCAGTTTCTCTTCATTGTCTGCGAATTTCCATGTCTGATTGCGCACAGAAAAGAAGAGGAAAACATTTATAAGTAGTGTTGTAGTATAGCTGGACTTTCGATGAATCTCGAGCTCAGTTCGTTAAATATTTGGTACGGGTCCGTTACAAATTTGAGCTCAAGATTGAGCTCGTTTTCTAAACGAGGCGAGTTCAAGCCTAGCCTTTAAAGGTTCAATAAACTCGCGAGCGTTATTAATATATTTTTAAAGTTTTAATAAATATTTATGATGGAATCGAACGGGTCAATTTCGAGCGACACATTCAATATTTAATGAATTATATTTTTATTTAATTTTTAAACAATTTTTGTATTGAAACTTAAGCAAACCGAATTGAGACAAGCTCGAGCTTAGTTACATGAGCTTGTTCGAGCTCAAGCCGAACACTTATTTCACAAGTCGAACCTAGTCTCACAAAATAGGGCAGAACTCGACTCGCTTACACTCCTGTTTATAACCAACCCATTGAGTGTTTAGAAGAATTAATTGAATTAAAAAATTAATCATAAATGATAAAAAAATTAATCAGAGATTAATCATACAAGTCAAGAACTTTTAAAACATTGCATAGGATACTTTACTGAAAAGCATCAGTACATGTTTTAAACAAAAGCAGACATACCTCGGATGCTCTAACTCTTCGACTCATTAATAAATGAACTTGAGTTCAAAGTAGGTTGGGCCGTTTAATAGAAGGGCCGAACTTGAGCCTAATTTTTTAAGATTTAATAAGCACGTTACAATAAAGCCAGACAAATCGAAACGAGTCGATCTCGAACCAGCTCATTCAGTATTTAATGAGTTATATAATTTTTATTTAATATAAATTTTTAACTTTTCATGACTAATTAGAGTAGAAATATAAACTAACCAAATGTGCACAAACTTGACTATTTTCTTTTGAACCAAACTCAAGTTTAGTTGCATTAGTTTGTTTGAGTCCAAGCCAAACTTGAGTCATCTTCTTCATGAGCCGAGGCTAACTTGGAATTGAGGCGCAATTCAGATTATTTACATCCCTAATACAGACTATTCGTGAATGTCTAATAAATGCATTCGACATATTATAATATTCCCCAAACATATTATAAGCAAACATTATTACGTTTTCTATCAATAATTCAAATACCAATACCATCGGCCCGATGGTTGAAACCAGCAACATCTGAGATCACTGTCACTTCACTCAAAGCCAATCTTCCCAAGGTCACATGTACAACATATTTACTTACACAAAATAAGGTTAAGTTAATTAAAGGGTCTCTAGTTCAGTCGCATACTAATCCGATCTTAAACTTCCATCAATTCATAATCAACACGATCATTTCCATCGAAGAAACGTAAAAAGAGCAGACATTAGGGTTCACTATAGGGATTGAACGGGTTTCTGGTTCAGTTGCATTCTAATCCAATCTTAAACTTCCATCGACAATATCACTACCATCAACGAAATATGAAAGGAACAGAAACATTACCCAACAGTCGCAGCTTTAGAGTAGAAACATGTCTCCCCCGCTGGATCAGAGCTCACATTTGCTTTGAACAATCGAAAAGGCAAAGCCTGACAAAGACATAACCGAGAACCCATATCAAAGCACGTGCAAAATTCCATCTGCTGAGTCGCTCACTTAGAACTGTAGAGAAACAGGTTAGGGCAAGAACATTGCTATTTAGGGAAAATGGCAAAAACACATTGTATACTATCGTATTTTTGCAAAAGGGTGTTGTGTACTTTGATAATAACAAAAGTGAGTTGTGAACTTCGATTTTTTGTGCAAAATGTGTGTATTTGTACAAAAATGAAGAAATTACCATCAAAACTAATTTCAACAAAAAAATTTAAAAAAATCATTTTTTTAAACCATAACTTGTATAATCTAATTCTTTTAGTTAATTTTTTTATAAAATTCTTACTTCTTAATTTCAGGGGCAATTTCGTTGTTTTTTACAAACATACACATTTTGCAAAAAAAAAAATCAAAGTTCCCGATATTTGTTTGCCATTAACAAAGTACACACCGCTCTCTTGCAAAAATGCAATAGTAAACAACACCATTTTGTCATTTTCCCTACTATTTACAACACTGCATGTATTACAAGCACCATTATTGCAGTGTAAAAGAATCTATGAAAGCGACACAAGAGCGCGTACCAGAGGCCGCGGTCCTTGGATCCAAGCCGAGAACCAGGTTCTTGCTGCACCTGCTGGACCAGGCCACCAATGACATAATTGAAGTGTAGCAAGCTCAATGTCCCTTGTTGGGACATTTACATCTGCCCAGAAGTGAGTTTTCTGATGAAAACTAGGACCATCTGTAGGACAGCTATGGAGGCATCCAAAGAAGATGTACCCTAAATAGAGCAATATTTATAACAAAGGTTCACACCAGAGTGTCCTTCAAAACCATATTTCAACTTCAGTAATAAAAACCCTTTTGAGCAGAGGTTATGAAACAGTGAGATTAGATAACACGGCGAGTAAGGAAAAAATAACGATATAGCATAAGATAAACTCGGCGTTGCTAAGACATAATATTCCTATAATTCGCGCCTTCTCAAGTTGTCTTCCCAAACATTGACCAGGCCTTCAATGCAACCTGAGTAGTCATAATTCAGCATAAGTACACACAATCTTGAACAAATACACAACTACACATTTCATTTTAAGCAACTTGATTAAAGAAGGCACACTATTATTATCTCTGTATACTTCAATCTTATGAATATGTTCATATCATTCAGTATTCTACATTTGTGACACCAAGTTCTCAGAGAGTATGCTTCTTCAATACTCATTCACACGTTGCAAACACAATTCACCGATAATTCTACCTAACTACGCTCTCCTGCTACCTAATCTCATGGCCACATATACTATCCCTCAACCAACTCCGTATGGTGTACAAATAAGACTCAACCAACTCCGTATAGTGTACAAATAAGAGGACGGCAAAATTTCTTCCAATTACCCTCAACTTCATAAACATGGTGTAAAAGCGAAGCATGCCTTCTTAAAAGCTAAACATCTAGAAGTGATCTGCAAAGTTCTACTAGTTACCATCAGATTAAAAAACCCAGTTTAGACTACACTATCCAAACTTATAAATTCCATCCTCAAGTCAATGCTTCTTCTGTATAGAGACAAGGAACAAATATGCTGATGGTCATTGCCCAGACTCTCAAGAAACAGAAACTGAATAGATGCAAATACAAATCAACATTAACACCTGATAATGGCACTCATGGAATGTAGCTTGTCCCTGGAGCTGATAAGACATTGAGCAACCAAGAGGAACCTAATGTTGACTCTTCATGTCAAATACAAAAAAAACTTCTAAATCAATGATCAAGCAGTACCATTTCCATTGAACAATAATTACTCGACATCTGAAACAAGTGTAGGTACATGGACATAAGATAGATGAGTACCATTACAAAACCTTAAATGAATAAAACCAACACAAAAGAATAGAACAGTAGCAAAATCCCACTGATATAGATAATTTAACTAATACCATCATCAATGATTGATGAATAAAACCAATCCTAATTCCAATTCCACATCACTAGAGTATTTGACTACTGACTATTCAACTGTTGAGAGAATTTAAATTTAACAATCAAAAGTATCCATCTTAAGTAAGTTCACATTATCATCTCAAGTCAACAGTCATGGTCATTCAAATAAGTTTGTTGCTAAATTTTAAAACATGACCAAGGAAAGATAAACACCATTAACGAGCAACATACATTGCAATCAGGCATCAGCATCATCAGAGGCTTTTGCACCAAAAGGGTCATGATTAGGACCAACATCTTGTCCAACGGCGTGACGCTGAACAAGCCGCTGCAAATCAGCCATAACCTTGTGTTCACGCTTCGCCTTCTCTTCATAGTTGAACATAGCTAGCGCACGCTTATCCTCAGCACTGTAAACCTGGTTCTCTTTCCTGATACGAATGGCGTTCATCCTCTGGTGTCTGCTACCACTCATCACGTACCCGAGAGTCTCAAACTTCGAAATCTCCTCCGCGGACAGACCCACCTCACCTCTTCGGGGAATACGCTTCCCTTGCTGAACATATTGGGCAATGGCGTCACCTTCACCGGGCCTGAGAGCTCCACCGTAGCTAATGTGACCTTCGGCCTTAGGCAGTGGCATAGGGCCAACAATGGGCTCATCATCCAATGCAGGCTTTTTCTGGGATTCAATCATTTCCTTGAACATGAGAGCCTCTGCGTTCACTTCAGCAATCGTGTCATCGTCTGCTATTGCTTTAGTCTCGGCTTCAGAATCCACACCCTCTTCCTCCACGGCCAAGCCCTCGGTGTCTGATTCGGATTTGCTCTTCTTACCCTTACGAGAGCTTGAACCTCGCTTCCTCTTCTTCAATGACCCGCTAGCTTCAGAGTCCTCACTTTCACTCCTTTTGCTCTCACTCTCACTCTCATCAGAATCACTCTTCCTCCTCTTACTCTTCTTCTTCTTGCTGCTTCTCCTGCTACTCTTCTTCCTTCTACTGTGTCTTTTGCTGGACCTCCTCCTCTTTCTCCGATCTTCGTCCTCAGATTCGCTCTCGCTCTCGCTATCATCAGATTTTTTGCTCCTTCGCTTAGAACTGGAGCTTCTCTTCTTCCTCTTCACAGACCGTGAATCATCAGAATCCGATTCAGAATCACTCTCAGACTCACTGCTCTCGGATTCTCCAGAATCCGCCTCGGTTTTTACCTTACCATCAACCTCCTTCTCTTTCTCGTTCACTCCATCAAGATTCTGAATCTCCTCCTCTTTCTCCTCAGCATCATCACTCTCGTACCTCGGCGGGCTCGGAGTCACGTTCCATATGCAATACCTCCTCGACCCCCTCAGCTTGTGCCTCTTCAACCTCCTGTACTCCTCATAGCTCAATCCCTTCAGCTCCTCGTCCGATTCCGACTCCGATGGCCTCCCGTTCCTGCCGTCGCGATCCAGAAACGCCTGGTCCCTCCCGAACTTCTTCGGCAATCCGTGCTCCGATCCGTTGAGCCCGGGGCTTGACCTAGGGTCTGCGTAACCTAATCGATCTCGATCTCGATCTCGATCTGACCTAATTCGCTCATCGTCGACGACGCGGCGGCGATCGTAGCCTTCGTAGGAGGGGCTCCGGCGGGTCTGGTGCTCGTAGCGGCCGTAAGAGGGGCTTCTCCGGCGACGATCGACGACGGGGCTGGGGCTTCGCCGGCGGCGATCGACGACGGGACTGGGGCTTTGCCGGCGACGATCTACGACGGGGCTGGGGCTCCTCCGGCGGCGACGGTCGGGGACGGGGCTAGGGTTTCGGCGGCGGCGACGGTCAGGTGAGGGAGGAGGAGAGTAGCGACCGTCTCTACGGTCGAAACGGTGTCGTTTATCGGGGACTTCTACGGTAGAGCCTGGCCTTCCCATTTTTTGAGAGATCTATAGAAGGAGAGGCGCTGAAAGCTAAATAGCGCCTCCACTTATATATGCTCACGCTGTACAAATATCGGATAGGGTCGGGTACTGAACGACAGGTCGTTTTTACAGTTCCTAAACACATTAATGGGCCCGAGACCTGGATCGAGCCCAAATTGTTCAATGATTCCCAATTGAGACTCGTGCTAGGGTTGTAAATGAGCCGGGGTTTTAACGAGCAGCTCGACTTGTTAAATATTCGATTCGGACTCGTAGTAATTGAGATTGAGCTGAATTCGAATGTAAGGTTGGTCTCGTTTGATAAAAGAGTCGAGTTCAAACCTGACATTTTAAGACTCGATAGGTTCGAAAAATTTATAATAGAATAACGCAAGGTGATTCAAATCGAATCAATCTCAAGTTGGCTCGATTATTATTTAACGAATTTTTTATTATTTATTTATTTTTAATGAATATCTGTACTGAAATTTAAGCAGCCGAGCTCGAACTTAGTTGTATAAACCGGACCTGGAGCAGGCCCAATTTGTTTAATGAGGCCCAATTGAAACTCGTGCTACTGTATTTGCGAATGTGGTGTTTGAGTCAGGCCCAGGCCCAGGACCAGGCCCAGAACTAGGCTCAAAAAGGTTCTTAAAACCCTAGAAACCTTCGTCAATGCTCTTCTCTCGAGACTCTCTGAAGAACGCAAAATCTACAGCAGAGGCACCGCCGCTGAGGAGAGATCGGTGAGAGCTATTTTCTCTGTGATTTCAAATTTTCTGTGAAGTTTTGTGGATTTTGTATTCGATTCACTGACTGTGTTGATTCGATTCAGAGGTAATTTGAAGAACAATGGCAGACAAGGCAGTCACTATCCGCACAAGAAAGTTCATGACGAACCGTCTTCTCTCCAGGAAGCAGTTTGTGAGTCCGATTCTACGTTGTAGATCTCCATTTTGATGTTACTCGCGTGTTTGGATCGTAGGAAAATAGGAAGGAAAATGATAGAAAATAGTATGATGGTGATTTTTAACAGTTGTTATATCAGCAATTGAGTTTTACAGTAGTTTGCAAGTACAATTAGTAATTAGGTAATAGCAGTAAGGTGAGTGTTATATTTTGCTTCCTGTTATTAGCTAGAATTTTACGATTTGGCTCTTCATTTTGATGTTACTTGGGTGTTTGGATTGTAAGAAAGGCGGTGGGAAAATGATAGAAAATTTAGTATATCAGGAATAGGGGTTTACAGTGCTTTTGAAGTTGAATTAGTGTTTATTGTAGTGCATGATATGGACAATGAGCTAGTAAAGTGAGCATTATATTTTGATTCCTGGAATAAGCTGATCATTTTTACGAGTTGGATCCACATTTTGATGTCACGCTTGTGTTTTATAGCAGAAATTGGGTTTTACAGTATTTTGAACTACAATTAGCATTTTTTTAGCTCATGATATCGACTATGAAGCTGTAAGCTTAGCATCTTAGTTTGAATTCTGTAGGTTATCGATGTTCTGCACCCTGGAAGAGCAAATGTTTCCAAGGTTTGTTCAATTTTCTATTGTTCATGCTCCTGCAAGTCACTATTTTGTTTCATTTATTGAAAATCTCATAAGTTGATTTTTAAACAGACTGAGTTGAAGGAGAAACTCGCTACAATGTACGAGGTGAAAGACAAAAATTCCATCTTTGTATTTAAGTTCCGGACCCATTTCGGAGGAGGAAAATCCACTGGATTTGGTTTGATATATGATTCGGTTGAGAATGCAAAGAAGTTCGAGCCTAAGTACAGGCTTGTGAGGGTGAGTTATCTTTCTTCTTACTTCCTTGTTCTAACCCGTTAGTGCACTGAGTCAACTTCCTTGTGCTGGTACATTGGTTTGTGTACTGGGCCTTTAGGTTCTTAACTGAGTATTGTGGTAGAGTTGTAGGTGTGGCATGTGACTAAGTTTTTTATATGCTTTCATTGATTAAGTTAACTGCATAGCCGTGACCCCCCATTGCCATATTTGCTTTTTCATTGCATTCACTTACTAGGTATGTGAATATGTCAATGGTTGATCATTTGAGATGTGCGCCAATTTTCATTTAATCACAGGCTGCATCACACTATCATTTATCTGTAACTTTTTCATTGCATTCACCTACTAGACATGTAATTCCGTCAATGCTCGATCGTTTGAGATGTGCCTCAAACCATTTAAACATGTGCTGCACTTCATTGTCATTTATCTGTAACTCTTTCATTGCTTTTATCTACTAGACTTAAGTGTTGTGGATTTGATTCACTGAACTATGTATTGTGCGCAGAACGGCTTGGATACAAAGGTGGAGAAGTCGAGGAAGCAATTGAAGGAAAGGAAGAACCGAGCAAAGAAGATTCGCGGAGTAAAGAAGGTAATATGTCACAAACTATCAATCAACATTCCATTTTTTCAACATTATACCTCAATCGTCTAACAAAACAATTTTGATTCATCGCCATCTATGTTTCTTCCACAGACCAAAGCCGGAGATGCTGCAAAGGCTGGGAAGAAGAAATGATTGCTGCAACGACGAACTGCAGATCGACTATTTCCTGTTCCTGCTCCGTATTTATATTTCTCTGTTTTTCTAGTATTAGTGAAACCTATTTTAATTATCATCATGATACTTCAGTTTTGATTTGAGATTATGCTACCAATCTCGATGGAAGAATTATTGTTGAACTGTTATTTCTTGAAATCAATTATTGTCTGTTAGTGAATCTCATTATCAATCTTCTTCTTTTGTATGGTTTTTATTTTCCTATATTATGTTGTATTCTATTACTGTTGATATTTGATACATATTATTGAGTTTTGGACATATTTATTGAGTTTTGGACATGCAATGTATTTGAACAGCAAAATATGTCAACTTGATTGCTAAATAGTTCCTTTCAAATATTTGAATCTTATGTTTTTGGAGGTATGTAAATGTTTCATTGCAGCGTAAAAAATTTGAATGCAGAAATAAACAAAATAATATGTAATTAAAAATATAATTCTTCTTTAAATATGTATTACCAGTTTTAGTTTGATTTGACATATATTAAGAATATCTTCAGGAAAGAAAAAATCTTATTAAAAACAAGAAACTAGTGTCTAACAGGCTGTTCAAATTAAGCCATTTCGTATGACCAAAGTTTAAACTTTTCAACAATTATTATTTTGTAATATGAAATTGTAGCAATAAAAAATCAATGGAAAATTACAAAAACTTGTTCCATAACACTATCACAAGAGGCTATTATGCAATTTGTTGTTGTTTTTTGAAGTAACGCAATTTATCGTTGATGGTAAAAAAGTGTTGTGAATTTTGTTTTTCGTATTAAATGTATATTTTAGTATAAAAATAACAAAATTGTCTTTCGTTAGGCAAGATTAAAAGCAAGAGCATGACAATGGTCTGGCAGGACAGCCCATACGCTTAGGATTCACGCATTATTGATAAGAGTGACTCTTACTAAACAACAAGTCAATCCGTTGGCAGAACGCTTAACAAAAACCAACGAAACAAGAGGCATACAAGTCAAAAGATGCTGACAATCCAAAATAACATGTCCCAAAAGGCAAACTCTTGGCACTAATGAGGGAGCCCAAACTGTTACGAACAACAAAACTCATTCCATAAGAAGAATTTAGGCTCATCGACAACATCATCAATATTGAGCTTGGCCGATCCGGTGGACGGTCTCTCCCACTTCTGGATCTCACCACACACAAAAGTTGAGATGGTCCGGGCGATTGTGTCGCCACTCCGAGAGGAGCCCCCTCGCCTCTGCCACCATTGACTTCAAAGACAAACGAGTGTCCTTCCGAATTTTATCATTTTTGGCCTTTCAGATAGACCAATTGAAAGTCACAACCTTCTCCAAGATGATTTAGCCCAACGACCTTAGACAAACATTTAACATATAGATCATTCCATTTTCATGGTTAAAAGCAAGAGAAGTACCTACAAGAGTCCAAACATGACTCGCCAGAGGATAATTGAACAAGATATGGGAAGCAGTTTCTAAAGCCGACATGCACAACGAGCCACTCTAATACAAAGAGATACCACGATAGTTGAGAGCAACTCTAGTAGTAAAAAAAAACCAAACGCCGTTTGCCATAAAAAGGTCCGAACCTTGAGGTGCCCATTTAGCTTCCAGATCACGCCCCACACCAAAAGTCGACGCATAGGACTCTAAATATTATTATTTGCCAAGATGCGTTCCTAACCACTTTTTACCTAGCAACAACCAAACCGAGAGTCCGCCCAATACCACCTATCCTCTGAAAAAAATTTGCGAACAGAAAGAATAACACTAACTTCTCAATCATCAAAAGTCGCCCTCATAAAAGGTTCATTCCATTACCTCCCCCGAAGCATAAGATCCTCTACTACAAAATGATGAAACTGGTTTCTGAGCGAATGAACATAAGGATCCTAGTTCGGGAGCCAAGGGTCGACTAAAATTCCGAAATGAGCCGACCCCACCGCCCTCCTCGTCAACAAACCAAGAACAATAAATAAAAGCAAGTTTTTATACTTTCATCTTTCAACTAAAATTTGTATAATCATATGAGTAATAAAAGCAACTCTCAATCGTATGAGTAATTTAGTCATTTTGTAAAAATACGTAACATTTTGTACAGAAAAACAAATTACACATCACCATCTTGAAAAATGTCACATACTCACAGTCTAAAACACGATTTTGCAAATTTCCCAAGAAAAACAATAATCGAAATCCCCTATCTCTTGTCTGCTGTTGAATACTTTGCCAATACAAAATTTGGAACCATCTGATCCAATAATGAGATCAAAATTGTCACAATCCCACAATCCAACTCCATCCATCTCCTCAATCTCTGCTAAATCACCCACTTATGTCATGTCGGTTGTTAATACAGTTGCTGTGTCTGAAACCCATAATAATACACATCACACCCATTTGAGATCTTGCATACATGTTTTTGAGGATTGAGATTTTGTCTGTAAATTTCTGAGAAAAAAGAGGCAATATCTGGATAGACTTGTCTTTCTCAGTTGGCTCCAAAACTGTCTTGCTCTGAGTCTCTGAGCTCCCAATTACATTATAGAGGCAGAGCCACATGTTGTGTAGCTGTATTCACTTCCCCACAATATATATATTATATATTCTTATTGGCATTTTCTAGCTTCTTCTTGGTTTCCAATAATATTTTCTTTTTATTTATCTTGCAATATGGTTTGTGGGCAATTATATGGGTTTATTCTATATTTATATAATTTTATTCTTTATAGACTATAACCATCATGTAATTATAATGGATTCAAATTGTTAGTTTGATGATTGAACCATCGATTTGGCTGGTTTGAAAATTAAATATATGTCAAACCGGTATGGTTCGTCTGGTTTGAAGGTTTGTCTTCAAACTTCAGCTCCGACGAGGTATGAGAGAGGTGAACGGAGTGTCTTGAACTCGTTCAAGACTTTTGATGGTGCTCGAGCTGGCGAGACATCGGAGATGAAGCCAAATCAGAACGAGAAGGTCAAGTTTCAAACCAGGAGAACCATACCAGTTTAGCATAAACTTGATTCTCAAGTTCACCAAATCATAAATTGAGATAAACCGTTGGTGCAATCATTGATTGTGAGGGTAATTTGTCGTTTCATAAATATATTTATAAAAAAATCAAAAATTAAAAAAAAAGTAGTGAAACAAGACAAAAACAAGTTTTAGTAATTTTAAAATTAAATTAACAAAATAATGACCTATATGATAATACAATTTTTTTGAGTAACCTACGTGGAATTACCCCTATAATATATGCATAATATAGAGCACCCGTTAAATTATTGTTTATTATTTTTCAGGGTTTTCTATTGTTAGGGTATAGCGTTATAAAATAAAAATATGCATGCAATTTATACATCACTTTTATCTAAATAAAAAATTTTAAATCACTCGTCTGCTCGAAAATATAATCAACGAATTATCGATAAATCACGCGTATTTATAATTGTTTTTTATTTTTATATTCTAATCCACTTTATCTTTTTAGTTATAATATGTTGAAGTATTTTAAGAAAAAAATCTACAATTTAAATTACAAGTTGAAACAAAACCGAAAATTACACGAATTACAATATATTTAAAAATGAAGCAAAAAATTAGTGTTCCTCACATTGATTAAGAAAAATATATTTACTCACATATAATCAGTCGAAAACGCACAAAAAATTTATTACACAAAACCACTCGCCGGAGCAACTCACCGGCGGCGAACACTCTCCGGCAGCGGCGGCATGAGCCCGACGAGCAGGTCCGAGAACGCCCCAATGATGATATCGTGCGCGCTCCTCGGGTTCAGCGCAAGATAGCATAGCAGCAGCTCGTGCAGGTACTCCCAGTCCCACGCGCCCCCACGCGCCGTCACCATCTCCTCCATCGACCGCCGGAAGTCCGAGTACGGGTCCGGCGAGTACGTCGGCACCGCCACGCTCCCGCCGCCGGAGCATATCTCCGGCGAGGAGTCAACGATGGAGTTTGACCGCCCCGGCGCGGAGAAAAAGAGCCGCTCGGACGCCATGGCGGCGGCGCAGATGTCGGCGGGCTCGGAGTCGGTGGATGACGTGGCGGAGTCGTCGGAGGTTGTTGTCGTGGTCGTGGCGGTGTCGGACGGTGGGGAGGAGATCGGACGGTCGCGATGCGATTCGTGGGAGGTGGGTTCGGGGCTTAGTGGCCGTCGGATCAACGAGAAGCAAAGGTGGAGATTTCTTCCCAGCATTTTTCTTTTGCTCAGTAACGTGACTTCGCTAGTGAAGTGAACGAACTCACTATTTAAAGCAAATAGGTCCATAGTATGTTTATATTTTATTTAAATGTGCATTATTACATACATGTTATACACTTATAATTAATTGATATTTATGTATATTTTTATCCTTAAAATATAATAGTCAACATCCTTTTTTTTTTGCACAACCGGTAATTTTGTTTAACAAATGATAAAATTGTTATTGAAATTAACTCTTTCTTTGAATTAAACTTGTGTCAATCTCATTCTTTTTTTGTCGTCAAAAAAATAACTACATTCACGTTGAAAAAGTTTATACTATTTTTTTTATTTAATGGCCTTTTCATCATCGTTAATGGACAAATTTACTTAATTTTGCAACTGAAAAAATGCTACTTGCACATTTATTGATTACAATACTAAAACAAGAGAAAATATTATATAACCCCTCTCTACCATGATCATGTTTCATTTAACCTCATTAATTTTAAAATTAATTTGAAAACTCTCTTAAGTTCACTTTTTAAAAATTTAAAGAAGTTTCACTTTACCCTTTATAATTAAATTTTCTAAAAAATTTAGTTAAAATTTTGCAAAATAACAAAAATACCTTTACATTAAAATAAATAAATAGGATGATTTTGAAGATTTTTTACAATGTTTTAATTGTATAAAATGAGTAATAAAATTATTATAAAAATTATAAATTATTGGTTGTCAATTATTTTTCATTTAAATTGTTGTTAAAGTGAATCTCAAAAATTAAAATAGAAAGTGATGTATCGAATAGTTATTAATTATTAGTATCTTATCATCTTGAATGAGATGTCCAAGTTAAGACTAGTCATGAATTGGGTCCCACTGGGCCTCTGTTATTGCATGTTCCAGTGCTTCGCAGGAGTTGCAAATCCAATCATAATTGATTCCTATACACATTACACACTATACATGTACGACAGTTGAGAACTAAATTTTTTCGTGAAAACACGATAATGTACTTAGCTATTATAAATAGGTGAATGTTCAGTGAAAATTGTGATATTTAATGAAAGTGAATATCTTACGAAAATAGGTGAATGTCCGACAGAAACACTTTGGATATTGAAAATAAATAGATGTCCAATAAAAATAAGTAATTATTCAGTATTTCTCATATTCTCACATTACATTTGTTTAATAAAAAAGAAGAAGACAAATGTTACACTAAGATCGTGACCACACCATCACAAGCCACTTCAACTTCATGTGAAAGAATCACCATTAGTATGTTTTGTTTTCAAAAAACTTTGTATGGTGTGTTTACTCATAAAACTCTTTCTAAAGAAAAAGATGTTTTTATGCGCATAATTATACCATTTTTCTAACCTACTTTTTCTTTTTTGAGAAAAAGATGTATCATAACTATCAGTTTGAGAAAAATTACCCCTAAAATATCATAATATCTCAACTATCACTGGTTTAAAAAAATATGTTTAATTGGACCGAATCAAATCGGTTGGTTTGGTCCAACCCATTATCTCCCAAATGAACCCCGCGATATCTTCTTCTCGGGGTTGGCGGAGGAGTTGAGTTTTTTGAATTGGGTTGGTTTCCTCGATTGGATCGGATCGAATTGCTATTCAATCAAAGGTAGTTTAAGTATTTTTGGTATTTTTAGGGTCTCAAAATAATAGTTAGGGTATTGAAAAAGAAAAAAAAAATTAATGTTTGAAAGTAAAAAAGTGATATAGTTAGGTGTACACAAATATCATTTTCTTTTCTTTCTATCTCTACCAAAGTTTAAACTCACATATTACATACTAGGTTCTGAACATAAATATGTAATGAATATGACACGTTTTAAAATGTTAAAATCTAAATTTAAAAGTTTGAGTATTTATGTGTTCATGTTAGAGTATAAACATGCTAGAATATGACATGTTCTAATATATTTATATGTTTATGTTAGATTCACACAATACAAATTAATAATACTCTCTTATCATTTTTATCGGTTTCAAGTATTTGTTACTCGCGTTTGCGAGAAGTGAGTTACATAAATATACTTGAGAAAGATTTATATTAGAATGCAACAGGCAAATTTATGTAAATAATGGATCAAATTATATAAATAAAATTGTGTGAATCTCAACTATTGTAAATTTAATGTAGATGACGTGAACATGTAAAATTTCATCTAAATTATTTGAAAGTCAAGCTAAAATTTTAATTTAGATTTTAAACGATTGTTTGCACTTAAACTTCATATCTAACACCCTCCTTACACATATGTCAAATTAATTATCTACATTATATAATTTTAGTATATTCCATTGAAACTCTACCTATAATTTGTAAAGTTTTGACCCAAATAAGACTAATAAAGTATATTTAATATTCATTGAAATTGTACACACGATTTAATTTGTTGTATTAATATTCACCGAGTCTTCACACATAATTTGTAAATATTTGACTCATAGTCTTCTATTATATTTAACATTTATTGAAACTCCTAATACATTGCAACTTCACACATAATTTGTTATGTTAAATATTCATTGAAATTTCCCACATAATTTGTAAACCTTTGACCCTATTTTTATCCCTAATTTTCAAAAAATTGACTCCTTAAATTTTCCTCTGAAAGAGTGAACATATTTATAGGAATTTTGATTTCCAAAATATTTTAGTTGATATTTATAAAATTTCCATTTAAACGTTATACATAAAGTTGAGGAAATTGAAATGTATAGCTTGTTGGGCTTGGCTTGTTGGGCCTCAAGCCCTCTAGCTAGTCTCTTAGCTGTGAGTATCAAAGCTGAGGCGGTGGGACACGTGGCGGGATCAGAGGGAGATGATTCACGCTTGAAGCTTTATCTGTTGACATTTGGAATGGTATGGAACACAATAGATTGCCACGTGGAATTATTTTAGAATTACTGTTTTTCAAATATAAAATCCGGTCGGATTATTATTTTTAAAATATGCAACAGTGCAAGAGGTGAATAAATTTTAAAATATTTTGTGTTAAACTATTTCTATTTTAACAAATCCATAATGTAAATGTTTTGTAAAGTTATAGACGGGCCGAGCTTTTAATGTGCCGCTCACATTTAATTTAATAAATACCCAGTTTTCGTCTTACTACAATCGAGATCGAGCTGAATTCGAATATAAGACTGATCAGCTCGTTTCATGTACGAGCCAAGTTTTGAACATAACTTTTTAAAACTCGTGATAGGCTCACGAGCTGACTCGCTGAAATTAAATTAGACGAATCAAATTGTACTGATCTAAAGCTTTATCATTTAATAATTTGTTCATTAATTATCTGTTTTTTTATTGAATTAAAATGATTAATGAATATTTGTTTTGAAAATTAAGCAAATGGGTCAAGTAGAGCTGAATTTGACCTTTTTATATTATTTTGAGCCAATCTCGAAATTTATTGTATAAGTTTGTTTGAGCCCAAACTGAGATTGAGCCAAATATTTTTTTTACGAGTCGAGCCTTGTCAAGTAAAACTCGATTCAACTCGTTTTATCCAAAAAAAAATTACTGAGTTTGTTTAGTCATTATTAAATAAATGGATAAACTCTTGGATTTAATATTAATCCCGATCTAACAACACTATTTAAGTCAACTTACTAATTGATTGCTCATATGTATAATGTATAATAACATTACTTAAACTTATCAACATTTAATTTTGTTCCATAAACGATATTTGAAATCAGTAATGTCGTATTTAATTTAAATTATATGAATAGTCACTCAGAAATAAAATACCGTTACTATGTTTTAAACATTATTCCTTTTTTTCAAACATACAAAAGGGAATATTTTGTGTAGAACTAATTATTATGAGCATTAATTACACGGTAAGAGAATTGTAAATTGTCAAATTGAGATGCTAGCATTTTATCTCCACTCTGAAGAGGTAGAGACCGTAAGCGTCAGAGAGACTCTCTCATGGGCAAAAGGAAACAATTGGAATAGGATGGAGATTGAGACAGATTGTCTGCAGGTAGTCAAGCATGTTCACAAGAAGGAACACATGACGAACATGTTTGGGGGAATCATTTATAACTGCAAGCGATTAATCTCAATTCCTGAGTTTAATACTGAATATATACATAAGTTGATATACATATGAGCAATCTTCTATATTGTGAATATTACATAATCTTCTATTATTGATTGCAATACAGTGGCTCACGAATTTGCCAAATTTGCTTTAGCTAACATTAGCTGTGACTATGGTGAGGGGTCTGTCCCACCACTTGTGGTTTCAGCTTTCCGGCGTGATGCTGGGTTGGTTATCACCTAATAAATAAAATTCGCTATTACTTCAAAAAAAAACACACAAGTCGAATTATTACGCAAGAGATCAAAAAATATATATATAGAATAATAATAATAGTTATGATCATTTTGCTCGAGTTATATTATAAGAAAACGATTATCTGGATTTAACTTTAAAATCGACCCACAAAAGGCAGGATAATAAGTTGATAGCCCACTAGCATAAATTAACTTATAAAATTTTTGATTCTATATATAAAAGAAGAAATTTAATTTAATTAATGAGGATTACCGATAAAAAAAATCGTTGTCGTGAAAATTAAGAATCACTTGTTAGATGCAGGGTTAGTTTATAAACGTAAATCGTGAATAATGAAATTGAACGTATAACTATTTTGGCGTCTTGATCATTTTCTACAATCGATATCTGCATAAGATATGTACGTGAGTGCTTTGAACCTTCCCTTTTGAAGGTATATTTGCCTTAATTACCTGTTAAAAGACGTGATGTCTTTGAACTATATGTCGTTTTGCGTAAGCGATCATATACTTCACGCATGTACCGGTGATGTTTGATATGCTCATAAATATCTTTTGGTTATGCATAAGGTTAAAAGATCTAAACCCCATAAGTCTTTCTTGAAATGCCCCCGCCTCGCTCTTACACATGCAATTTCTTTTGCTCAATTTCGTGATTCACAATGAATAATTAAAATCATAGCCGAATCCGGTCTGTTTTATAATTTTATGTCATTGTTTGATATCATAAGAATGGACTTGAGGCCGTCCTCACAGTGACGGGACAAAGTTTATGCAATTAGATTGTTTTATTAAGAATTCACATAATTCCTTAAATATACGGGCTTGATCCCAGTTCCTTTCGATAACTATAGATAATTATCCTTTGGCTTTATAGAATTAACTTTGGTAATTCTTATAAAAATCAATTGTCTAATAATATTATGTTGACGAGGCATGTATCGATCTTTATCGTTATACATAAAGCTCGGTGCCCGGTTAACAACTACTTGACGCACACATATTTTCAGAACATGCTTTTGCCATTCAGAAATATACAGATCGTGCCTTAAAGTGCAAAAAAAATTGTGAAGATTTGCAATAAAATTAAGGCGAATGATAGAAATTGCAAAAGTGGACTTAAAAAACAGATAGTTTTTTTGCATTTTTTTTTCTCTAGTAATTATAATTTATTATTCAATTTATACACTTTTACGAAACCACCCACGGATTGTGGATTGAGCTGAACCAAAACACAGCACGCACACACACATCCACAGAGCTCTCGACCAGACCGGACCGGCCGAGGGCAAAACGGTAAAATCACACACGGAGCTCAAAACACCGACTTCGGGATCGTCACCACCAGATCGCCGCCGCGGCACACGGCGGTGGCGAGCTCCGGCAGCGTCGCCGCCGGCAATCGGAACCTCCATACGTCCAGGTCCAGCTCGCCGGCGGCGGCGAACCGGTCGCCGGAGATCACGGTCCTCGTGACCCCGGGGTGGATCTCGACCGTCCGCGCCCTGACGCCGTCGGAGAATCCGACGGCCACGAACCGTAGCGAATCGAACGTCTCGGAGACCGCCACGTCGGCGTCTGGGTGGATCGGGAGCTCCAGGACCTTCGAGAACACGTGGGGGAGCCTCCGGAGGGTCTTCTTTTTCAGCAAAACGGCGCCGTATCGAGGACCGTTGTTGTTGTTGTGGACCTTCATTGTGGCTTTGAGGGGGTTTGTTTGGCTGGAGGGAAAATGGAAAAGAAAGTGAGGGAAAATGGAATATCTCAGAATGGGATTTGGGAATTTGGGGATGAGTTTAGTTTATTTTCGGAGTCGATTGTTATGTATATATAATAAAAAGATGGAGTGGAGCATAATATTTTTAAACCAATTAGAATTCAACACGTGGAAAGATTAATTATATTTCCTCTCTTTTTGTTGTTATTTATTTAAATTAATAATTATTGGATGGACTAAATTGTTTGTTGAGTATGGACCATAATTAATAACGATTCTCCTTGGTAGTTGCAATTTTCTTTACTAAAAGTTATTTCTTCAGTGTGTCTCAATTAGTATATTAACGAGAAAATTATCAGTGCGATGAAAATTGTTATATCAGATAACTCGTTTAAAATATTACCGTAATTTGCACTGATCCTATTTTAGATGAGTTGCATGCTGACGTCTCAAGAAGGAAAATTCTCATAGTTGTAACGATTGGGTGACTCATTAAATTCGTTCAGTTTGTTTTAATTAATCATGATTATAACTATGTTCAGTATTTTGTCCCACCTACTTTTGTTGAAATTGTTCAAATTAAAGCTGCGATAGCTTAATGATATTTGACTTTTATTTTGAAAAAGTTTAATAACGGGCTAGCTTTTGAATTATTGAAATAAAATTTGATGATTAAACTTAGTTTTGATGAAAAATTGGGTATTATGTTGAATTATATTTATCTATCAATAAAAATATATATTCTAATTTCAATTACTTATTTTATAAATTTACTCACTGATATGAGTTCTTATTGTACGTTTTGAAATTTAGTTTCTCTAATAATCTTTTATTATATGGTTTATATTCATGTGATCTAATAATACTTTGTTTAGATTACTAAATTATCATTCAATTATAATAAATGTCATCACTGAATTAAACACGTTATTTGAAAATACATGTCATTTATTGTACTTTTTTACCATAAATTTGATGTCATTAAATTATTTCAGATACTAAATCCACTGAATTGTGATCGCATTTATGGTTAAAATTCATTTTACCACAAAATTATTTAATAATAATGATTGAGTATTGTAGGAAATGTGGCTTCGGACAGGGACAAAAGAGCGAAGCATCGACGAATCTTCTGTTTTTTTGGATTTTAGTTAAATATATAATATTGTTGTGGAGAGGATTAGGACAACAACTATTCTGTGGGGTCCACGAATCACATGTAACGTATCAGTGTCGGACCGTTCATTACTCAGAAGCCCAGATAGAGCTGAGCCCAAAAGGCCCAAACGATCTAAGTCATCGATTGTCTAAGATGGGCTACTTATAGGCCCAGTTTCGGCTTCTAATTTGGGCTCTAATTTCATTATGGGCCTTAATACTCGTAACTCGAAAAAAAATCTCGAAGAACAATGACTCATTACTCATTAGGACCATAAATAAATGTGGGTCATTATTTTCTTTTACGTATACATTGGTCTAGTGTTTTTATATCGTCAAATCATTTAATTATATAGTCCTAAATAATTAAAATATTTCATTAACTTGATTGTAATTTTATTTATTTATTATTTTAATTATACGATTGAATAATTTTATTTTCACGATTTCATGATTTACTTACTTATTTTTATAATTGTGTTTGATTTGCTCGTAATTTCATGTTTTTGTTATACACGGTGTTCTGTTTCATTTAATAATTTATCTGTAATTTTATTTTATACTGGTTTCTATGTTCACGTACACGAATACACCTCAACATATATAAACCGGTGCATGACAATGAAAGATTTGACGATACAAATATATCGTGCGCCATTTATCGTTCTCAAATAATATAAGAGAAAAATATTCAAAACTTAGTATTATCAAACCCAAGGGAAACACGACAATGAACATTTAAACACAATTTATCAATTAATTACAAAAATCAAATATGGTAAGATCATAGAGAAGTTCCAAATTAGGGAAGTGACTATGCAATTAATAAGATCATAGAGAAATTACGGGATAAAATGATTAACAATTCGTGTATAAACAATGCTTCAAGCAACCGGGCAACGACGAGAATTCCTAAATTACCCGAAATCCCCACCCGAGCTATAAAGAAACTAATCTAATCAGATAACCTAACTATCCCTGTCGTATATTTAATCTATCATAAAACATTGATATCATATAACTATACTAACTTTCGGTTCTTGTAACATGTGACTATTGTATTCTTGTTAACCCCACTATCCACACGTAGAGTTTAAACCCGATCGAATCATAATCAATTTCTCTCCGCTTATAAGTATTGTTTCACCACTCTAACCTATAGATTCTATCAATAAAATTGATTTTTTAATTATGAAGTGTGATCAAATATTTAAAATATATAAAAACCGACAACCATTATTTAAAATTACAAAAACTTCCTACCCTACGGTTTAAATTTTTTAGAGGGTCATATCGAGGTATAAGAAGAAATGACAATTTCAAAATATAATTAGCGCGGTGCGGACAAAACTGCTTCACGTGTACAAGTTCTATTTAAAATACATATTATTGAAATTTATTTTTAAAATTGGGTTTCAAGAAAAAAGTTGCGGTGCAGGGAATAACCGGGAAATCACATGTACACATTAAAACTCACATATGACTCAAAAAACTATTATGTCAAGTTCATATTTTTCAACTGTGCGACATGCACTGACATGTGAAATCCTAACATATGACACATATACAATCACGCGAGAGCGGGTCACGAGGACTTGTAAACGTCAAATTCGATACGAGTTCAAAAATTTAAATCAAATGAAAAAAACTCATAACTAACTCATTCTGTTATTAATCATATTATTATTAATATCCAATGTCACAATTTAGAAACTCCACAAGCCAATTTATTTTAAAAAATAGGTGAAATAAAGAATATCGCTTTAGGCGTGCAATTGAAAAAAAAACAAAAAAGTAGAATAAAAACAGCTTCTTTCACAACTTTTAATTTTCCCCATACTTTAATTTAATAATTGCACCAAGCAAAGAACCACTTTAATATATTTATTTTTTTTTTCTCAATTTCCAATAAAATTTATTTATTTATTCATTATCAATTTATCACAAAATAATAACTTTTGTTCCACCGTTTACCGACTATTACAGGTAAACCCCAACAACCGGCATGTGTGCACGGAACAGCTCCGGTATGGCTCAGCAATTACCGACACGTGTCGGTTCCGAAGACAACCCAACGACTGAAATAACCGCAATTACCGAATTGTCCCAATGACTTTTAATATTATTATTATTGACACCCAATAAAATATTATTTCCTAATATTTTATCTACAAATTCAATAATTCGAATTCTGTTGTCATATAAGAAAATAATTCATTATTTGGATGTGGATACTTTGCATCTCACAAAATCTTAATTATCTATTATTCATGATTAAATAACCAATAAATCTACGATATAAATGATTACCAATAAAGAATCTTTAAATAAAGACGTGGCATGATTATGAAACTGAACCGAACTAGTCAAAACCGAATTTTATCTTACAGTTCCTCAGTTATTAGAATCGTCTTCGGGGTGAAGCAACAATTTTACATATTCCGTGTATTTTTAAATTAAATTAGACAAAATTGAGTCTTATAAGTAACTAAAATATTGAGTTTGCAATTATAAAAATCACAAACAAAAATGGTACGTTAAAGAGTAAATCGTTACAAATCAATAGAAATATATATTTTACAAAAAAATACAACATGACTGGACAATTGATGGATATGTGACGACTCGAACATATCTGGTTATTACCAGTTAATCGATGACTTTTTAAAAATCAAAACAAAACTAAAATTAAATTATGAGAAAATTGTAAAAAATGCCCGGTTGTTTGACATTTTTTGGAAAATTTTTTTTATGTTGTTTGTATATTTTTGTAAAATGTTTATAATTTTTTTAAAATGTAAAATTGCCACTGAAATTAATGAATAAATTTTTACAAATTTTATCGTATAACTAAAATTATAATCAAAACTTGTAATATTTTTTTAAGTTAAAAATCATGTTTAATTTACAATTTAGGCAAAATTTCGTCATTTTATAAAAATACACACATTTTATAAAAGTACGTAACATGACACATTTTGATAATTAACAAACAATATGACATTTTGTTGCAATTATTTTTTAAATTATCCACTCAAATTGAAAATAAAACCAACCTATTAATTATGATAATCCGATTTGATTTCGAGATCGAGTTTAAAGTGTCCAACTCTACTGATGATGATTGTAGTTTTCAGTTGTGATTCCGATTTAATTCCTGGTTCGAGACTGGTTTCAGTTCCAAAGTGCCCAACCCCACTGATGATGATTATAGCGTTCGATTGTGAGTCTGATTTAATTTCTAGTTCGAGACTGGTTTCGGGTCCAAAGTGCCCAACCCTAATCATTATTATTCCTTCTTTTCTTCTTTTCTTCTTTTTTTTTTGCTGTAAACACACTCAAGGATAAAATCGTCAATACAAAATCACCTGCAAGTGTCCCCAAAAGCAAAGGTCCCATTTTCCCAGAAAATCCCAATACACAGAGCAATAAAAATCAGTCCCAAGGTGCTCTAAGTGAGGTGGTTCTGTGGCTCTCTCTGCTTTTTTCGAAGAACACCGTGTTGATTTTTTGCTAGATTTCAAATTCTCTGACACCCACACGTCCGGTTTTCCCCAGATCCGTTGAATCTGAAATTTTCTCGGTTCGAATCACAACAAAATTCACCAATCTCCGTCTTCACCGTTTTTGGAACCCACAGATCGGTGCTCAGAGACGAGGAACGAAGCAGCACGCACCTGTGTCCGGATTTTGCAGGTAAATCGTCTTCTTTTGTTTTGATTCCATTTGAAATGGGAACTGGATCTAAATTTCCAGATCTGTGGAGTTTATGTATGTTTTTTGTTGGTTTAATTGTTGTTGTGCAATTTATTGTGTTGTTTTTGCTTATCTATGTTGTGGGTTTTTGTTATTTTGTTACAGTGATTTCTGGGTATTGTTCACACTGTTGGATTTGAGATCTGAATCTGTGAAGTGTTTGGAATCTGAGTCATTTTTGAACATTATTGAGCATCTGAGTAGCTGATTTAGCTGGTTCTTTTGTGTTGCATGTTTGATTTGGAGAAGATCTAGAGATTTTGGTGTTTGTTCGTGCAATTTCAAGGGTAAAGCTGTGAATTTTGTACTGCTTTTGGACCTTTGGTTAGTTCTAGCGGTGAAGCTTGTTGGGTTTGCTATATAGCAACAGCCAGTGAAGATTTGGAAGAGTTTTTGGTGGTTAAGTGACTTGAATCAGTGATTTTGTCCTATGGAGACTCTTGTTGTTGTAGCTCAAGATAGGAATCAGTATAACGGTGGCAAGGCCACACGCCATGGAGATGGTAGGTTTGTGTCTTCCTCGCCTTCTCGAGGTTTCAAAGGAATGAACTGTCGTAGTAGTTACCAATCCGGTCTGGGTTTGTTGCCAACCCCATCGAAGTCTTGCTCCACTCCTGTAGCCAAACATGGTCCTTTGGCTTCATATTCGTCTTCATCGCCCCAAACCCCATCGCCTTGCGCTAGTCCAGACCATCCCAAGAACTCAAACCCGAAACCCGCCTCCAGAAGCGTTCCGATTCCAATAAACAGCAAAGGGTCTAACAGATCGAGGTCTTTTACCGAGGAAGTATGTGTAGAAACTTTTGCTTACTCCGAGCTCTGGGCGGGTCCTGCATACTCGAACTCGCCTCCGCCGAGTTCTCTACCTATACCGAAGTTCTCAATCAGGCCCAAGAGGACCGTTTCTCTCGAGTTGCCCGTCGTTGACTGTGATATCAAGTTTCACCCGATTGCTAAGTCTGCGCCAACGTCACCAACTACCAGGGAGCATAACTGTTTTACAAGAGAAGTTTTTCAGAATGCTGACTTTGCGACTCAGACTCTGCGTCGCATCCTCAATCTTGATATTGCGGATGAATGAGGCGGGAGGGGCATTTGGCTCCTGTAAATAAGTCTACCGTGCTAAGTGGGTTAGCGGTAGATTGTACAGAGTGAATAATTTGGCTGATTAGTGGTAGTAGGTCTTCAATATCTTACCTTCCTGTAGTGACAGTGACGGTAGTGGTGGAAAACACAGTGATGGCTATGTATTGTATGGCGGGTCTGCTATGCTTTCTTGTATGATTTCTTCAGCGCTAATGGGCAGTGAAGACGATATTGGTTGGCAGGAAGGCCTAGATACTGACAGTATCTTGATGATATGTGTTGATTACATGGGTGGATTTTGTAAACAGTTTGTGTTGAGTAACATGCACGGATTCTACCTCCAAACCTTTAGAAGCCGAAGTGAACTACTCTGCGGAAATGTGGATTGCTCTCTTCTTTTGCAAGACTTGGAAGAACACCTTGGACCTGACCCCGAAGTGGCATGTCTTCCTCGTGGCCCTCCTGAGGAAATGTGCAATCTTATTTCTATCTTTAAATAGTTTATGGTCTATAATTTCGGGTACCTTGTCTATACAGTTTAGAATCTCAAACTCTCACCCCAATGACCTTTGTAGCATTCTAGTGTAGTTCTCTTTAGTTCCTCTAAGCCCTAATCTCCTTCCATCCCGACCTCATCATCAATTGCTATTCTTTGCATTTCCTCATCCTCTTTTCTTTCATTTAGGTAAAGCTGACTCGTTTTCTGTACCTCTTCACCACTTTTCGGGTTTTTGAGAAAGAAATGTGGGAAGAGGAAGCTATAGTTGGTTTTTTTTCTACTTCTGCTAGTACCTTTGTGACCGATCATTGTCAATCCATGTAGTTTTCTAGTATGTAGCCCCTGTGAACTCTCTTTATTCCGGCACTACCTCGATCAAGCTATTCAGAAGGTACTTTTCCATTTTATTTTTTTTCTGAATGGTTATTCTATGATGTAACCAGATCATATCTAATTTTTTTGCTTTAACACGTGTGAATCAGGAAGGAGCTGAAGAACTACTCAAGAAGCTGGTTTCCGACCGTTGTTCCCAAATGAAGTGTTGCATGTGACTGCCTCTTACCACTAGCTTCTTTTAAGGAAATGCATATCATGCCATGTTTTGGTATTAGGATCTATTCATGTGTTTCCAAGGTTATGCTTTATATCAGACCTTATCGTTACTTTGTCCTTGTTTAAGTTTATGACTCGTTGTTTCCGTGTGAACGCTTTATCTGATTTGTGTTATTGTCATTGTTCCCTTTACTTTTGATGTGCTTCTGATATATATAGAAAACACGATGAATCTATATATGCTTGCACGTTTTATCCATTGATCATCAAGTTAAAGTTGCTCAAGCCGAGATGTTGGGTTCAGTACAGCATAGACTTGTTTCAGAATGTCTCTAGTATACTTGTTTGATTCTGAACAATGTGTTTGAGTACTGCTTTTCATGATATTGATTGGTTTTTCATGTTGAAGCTACCTGGGGATAAACACAAGTCTGTGACCATACTGAACATTTATCTTGCTGAGCATATTTGAGTTTTGCCTAATTGATAGGGAAATAAGCACTGATTGCTCCTATAGTAGTTTCTGCAGTGACTTGTGCTGCACGACGGCTAGTTTTTTTTATCAGTCAATCGAACGTCTGAGGATTATAAATTTTAGGGAAAATTTCACTTAGTCACTCTTAAGTTTGGCCGAGTTTCACTTAACCCCTCTTACGTTCAAAATCTACTTGTGGAGTCCCCTAAGTTTGCAAAAGTCTCACTTTACCCATTTTCAGTTAACTTTTTTAAAAATTCTGTTAACTTTTTGTGAAATGACGAAAATACCCTTTCATTAAAAAGATTAAAAATAATAAATAAAAATGATTTTGAACTTTTTGTTTTCTTATTTTTTTAAGAAAACAAAGAATAAAAAAATATTTTAGTATTAATTTTTTTTGAAAAAAAAACTTCATAAAAAATTTAAAAATAAAAAAACCGATGTTTAAAAGTCATTTTAAAGTTTTTTTAAAAACTTATTTTTAATACTAACAGAATTTTATTATTTATTTTATACAATGAAAACATTATATATAAAAGTTCAAAAATCATTTTGATTAATTTATTATAATTTTTCAACAAAAGGGTATTTTCGTCATTTTGTAAAAAAGTTAACATAATTTTTAAAAAAGTTAACAGAAAAGGGTAAAGTGAAACTTTTTCAAATTTAAGGGACTTCACAAGTTGATTTGTAAGTGTTAAGGGGAGTTAAGTGAAACTCGGCCAAACTTAAGAGGTGCTAAGTGGAATTTTCTCTAAATTTTAATTGTATTTATTGATTCTTGGTTCTTATCCCGTTTGGAACAAAGATATTGGGTCTCTATCGGGTTTAGGGTATTTGGGCGGGTTCTGGATTAGAGATATTGGGTTTCCTTCGAGTTTGGAAATGATCTCTAATTTGTATTTAGGGAAAATTCCACTTAGCTACCCTGTATTATATCGGATTTTTACTTAACTACCATAGAAGATAAAATTGGCTTGTGAACCCCCCTGAACTTTCATAACGTGTCAGTAAAGCCTAACGGTGTTAAGTTGTTGGCAAAAAGTCCAAAATGCCCTCAACTAACCATTAAATTTTCAAAAATTTACCATTCTCATTTCTTATTTTTTTTTCTCTCTCCGAGTCTCTCCATCCCTCAACCTCTTCGAGCTTGCTCTTCTTTATTGACCATTTTCTTTAAATTTCTCAAATCAGTTATTTCAGTTCTCAACCAAGCATTGAATTCACCAAAATTACCAAACAAATGAAACCCTACAAACTCATACCAATCTTCTTAATTAAAGTGTTAGTATTAAACATGGAGGGAAGAATCGACCAAAAACAAGCATGAATTGGACCATGAAAGTGACCCAATCTATATTGTCTGTGGTGGTTTCAATGAAACTCCGAGCCTTATGTGAGGATATCACAATCCCATTAATTAACCTCCATTTTATTTATTATCTAAAATAGACTACTGATTTTTTAATTTGAAGCCAATTATAAAAACAAATAAAATCCTATTATAGCTCAATCGGGAACAACTTCATATTGTAGAAAAATTGAACCAGATCTACCGCGACATAGGAGCAAATCCAATCACATAAGTTAGATTTGAGAAGAGAATAGGAATTGATATACGAATAGTCCTGGTTGTAGATGTCGATGGAGACGAAGACACGTTCGACGCCATTTTTGAGCCTGGTGAGAGATGCCTTCTTGTTAACGCTTAATGGAGACGGAGAGACGTTCCAATTTGTATCCACAAGCTCGCTCTTGACCTTACTTGGACTCGCGTTGGAGTTGGAAGGCACTGAGCTCGTCTCCGGCAAGTTGTGTTCTCCGACGAGTTGAGGAAAGATGGGTGAACATGGGTTTTGGGAGATTGTTTCGGCGCCGAGGCCCTTGATTTTCACCGGAATCGACATGACGTTCACACCAAAAATAGTATACTGACCATGGATGTTCACGCCAGAAATAATGAGATAGAGACAAGGGTATTTATGGAATTTTCACAAAAACATACACACATGTGATGGTCATGTGACCAGATATTAACAGCGGCATGTTAAAGTGACACGTTAGACAAGTTTAGGGAGTTCACAAGCCAATTTCATTTTTTAGGATAGTTAAGTGAAAATCTGATATAATACAGGGTAGTTAAGTGGAATTTTCCCTAGTATTTATTACACGTAGTCATCGTCGGTCGTCACTTGACTCGGCTTTCTCATATGTCATTCAATGCATGAGATTGAGATTCGTTTGTAGAGGTTCGAACTCATGACCTATTTGTTGACGTCTGGATGATTTTTTCATCTCCGGTTATAGGATAGGGGTGTGTATGAGGACTTTTGGCTGTGAAAACGACTTGCCGTTTTGGATATATGCTCTTGAGAAAGTCAATTTTGGATTAGACAACCACTTGCCCAACACTATTTATGACAGATTCTATCAATTGCTTGAAAATGGGTTCAATATATTCACTCTCATCCTTTTATCAATGGATGATAAAAGATTTTAAACTCAATGGGATCTGTATTTCTCATTTCATTGGAGATCACAAGATAAGTCGTAAATGTGTTTTATCGTGATTTTTTAGAGAGAAAATGTATTGAACACGTCGAATATATAAACTTAATGTGATACATTATTTTAATTTCGTTGTTACTCTTATATATAGCTAAAATACTTCACGAGAACCTAATATTCTCGACCTGATTGAGTCGGGTTGTGATCCACTCTTTGCCGTAGATTGTGAAATTCAGACATTTAAAAAAATTGTGAATACGTTATATGTATGGTAGTGATTAATTTTTTCGACATCGAATTACATTTCTATTTAAAACTAAAGGCAGGGACAGTGTGTCAAATTGAAAGAATTTGGCATGATTTTGATAAGATAATTACACATCAATATCTTCTCAACTTTCACTTATTTTCACATTATTGTCCTCAAAGTTGAAGTTTAATCTACATATATCTCAACAATTATTTTTGTTATACTTAATTTAACTTCAATCAAAGTTAACAAAATTGAAAAGTAAAATGTCGAAAATGTTTTCACCATATATTTTCCCAAAACTTTCAATCCAAAAAATATTCTCTATTTTCTCTCCGGTATTATATTAGTAAGTATGAATTGACTGATTTACCCTCAATCATATAACATTGATTTTTGAATTAAGGATAGTTTCGTATTTTACTATACTTCATATTCAACCTCACAACCCGGTGAGATTTCTAGTTCTCCAGCAAAATCCCTAGATGGCACGAGATGGTCGAAATCCAACAACCATCGATGCATGAGAAGTGGTGGTGACGTTCGGCAACGACGAGATGGTCACGAAAGTGGTGGAGCTTGTCGTCGAGAACCAATTTTCAGTTTTTCTACCAAAGTTTTTATTAGTAAAAAACATAATTACCCTCGTGTCATGATCCAAATATGTCATTTGATTGAGAGTAAATATGTGAATGATTATTTATAGTAAAATACATTAAAAACGTATTTGGAATGCAATTTATGAAGAAAAAAAATGGTCAGTACATTTTAGACATTTACCTCACAGTATTGATTTAGTGTAACAAAAAAATAATTAAGATACCAGTAAATCAAATTCAATGTTAATTAACATGTAAGAACTTAATTATATTAGAAAATTGTGCATAATATATGTATTTATTTAAATTTAAAACAAAAAACCTTATAACATGCCAAATAAAAGTATTCTACAAGATCTTGGAACTTTTGTCAACTCTCAGTTCCACCCAATACCATTTCTTGGTTCCGACACTCGTCGCTGCAAAAAGCTTTATCACCCCTTAATTAACCACACAAACAAACCAAATTTGGGTTAATTTACATGCATCAACCAAATTTTATTAGAAAATTAATATTAATATTAAAAATTAAAATTACCCTTTTATCATTCCTCTAATGCGTAAATATTAATATTTTTAAATAATATAAATAAGAGAACAAGATAATGTCTATTTTTTTTAATGAATTATTATACATTGGTCATTGTTATGGATAAATGAGTGAGTTTTTAACGAGCCGATCAAATTATTGTTATGCTAAAAGTTTGATATATGCTAGTTGTAATCTAATTCGAAATAAGTTTGAGCGTAAAATTAGATCGTTTGATAAACGTGTCAAGCTCGAGCCCGAACTATTAAGGTTGATAGCTAACTGACTCGATTCATATTTATATATATACGTAAAAGTTAAATTTGAATTCAGTTAATAAGTATGTGATAATCAAACTCGAATGCCTTGTATATTTATTTATTTATAAGTTTATCATAAAACTGTTTTTTTGTTTCTAATTAGTTATGTTATTAATGAAATTTAAAAAAATTGGTACCCATAAAATTTTGGGTTAATTTATCCCTCAACCAAATTTTATTGGAAAATTAATAATAAAAATTCAAATTACTCTTATTTAATTCCTCCAATGCGTAAATATTAATATTTTTAAATAATATAAACAAGAGTACAATATAATGTTTATTTTTTATTTTAATGAATTATTGTGCATTAGTCATTGATATTGATAAATGAGTCGAGTTTTTAACAAACCGATCAAACTCTTGTTACGTCAAAAGTTCGATGTGTGCTAGTTGTAATCTAACTAGAACTGAGTTTGAACATGAAATTGGGTCGTTTGATAAACGAGTCAAGCTCGAGCTCCAACTATTAAAGTTGACTCAACCACTAACGAACTGACTCAACTCATACATAATAATCAAAATCAAATGCTTTATTTATTTATAAGTCATCATAAAATTAATCTCTTGGTTCTAATTAGTCATGTTATTAGTGAAATTTAAAAAATTGGTACCCATAAAATTCTATCAATCTTTGTGATCCATATATTTATTTCTTGAAATATGTCATCATCAACGAAAACGGATCGAACCTGTAAATGATGACGTCACCTCCCCGTCCAAGGTTCTTGTTGCAAGATCGACACAAGCTCACAATCGCCACGTCATCACCATCCTCATTCATGAAACTCTCCGACCTTAAACTTTCCGAGAAAACACAAAAATACCTCTCGAAAACACCATCATCGAATATGTGAGTGGTCTTCGGATTCGGCCCGTGAGAGATCACGCAAGTGTAGTCCTCGGAGAGCTCCATTTGGCTCAAGCTCAAGACCTCGTCACTGTTCTTGATCGCGGGATCATCGTCAGGAACCCGAACTCGAGGCCTCGATCCGAACGAGGCCTCGCCGTTTCTGGGTTCCGGAGATTTTTCGATTCCGTGAACTGGGTCGTCGATGATCTTGTCGATCATCGCGAGGCCGATGGCTCCGGAGCCGGGTTTCGATTTGACCCGTGAGGGCGGGTTCTTGTCGGGGACGGGATTTTCCGAGTCGCCAAACAGGCGCTTGGGTGTGAAGGGTTTGAACTTTGGGGAGATTAAGAATGAGGAGATTGATTTTGTGTAGTGGTGGGAGTTGGGATTGTGATGATCGGCCATTAAAGCTTGGTTAAAGAAACAGAGGAATTTGTTTTCTGAGGTGTGGGTTTTATGGAGAGAAACATAATTGTGTGCGTCCAACTGGAACGAGTCGAATTGAGTTTTATTTTGTTATAAAATCTTGTTTTGCTCGGAAAAAAAAATATCGACTTAATTAAATTGAGTTCTATCTAAATATTTATATTTGATTGGTTTAGTTTTTGATGTTTATATATGAAATATTAATATATATATTTAATTATATTATAGAGAAGATGACAATTTTGTGTACCTAAATATATACTTTTGATTCTTTCATATCCTACTTTTTTTTCTTCTTTTTTTCATTACCCTAAATTTCATTTTGTGACAATAGATCCAAAATACCCATGAATTGAACCAAAATTCAGGGTATTTTCGGGCCATTTTTTCAAAATACCCATGAATTGAACCAAAATTCTCAAAATAAAATTTATGGTACTGAAAAAAAGAAAAAAAAAGTAGGATATGAAAGTGTCAAAAGTGTATATTCAGGTGCACAAAAGTGTTCTATTCCTTATAATATAATTAAATATATATTAATATTTCATATATAAACATCAAAAACTAAACCAATCAAATATAAATATTTTGAAAGTGTCAAAAGTGTATATTTAGGTGCACAATTTTTTTGAATTTGCTAAATTGAAATTAATTTGTACTTGATTATAAAATGAATTAAATTTTAGACTTGAATATAGTACCAGATCAATTATGACAAATATAAATAAAATATTTAACGAATTAAGCTTTTGTTTCAAGTTGAAATGAGAAAATATTAAAAATAAATAAAGGGATAATTCCAGATGACATACCCTGAATATGTCCCATTATCACATGATATACCCTAGAATTTTTTGTATCAGGGTGAGTACCCAAGATTTCATTTGTCTCACCGTTACTTATTCCGTCCAATTCCGTTAGTTTTTAACATTTTTGACATGTGAAATAACTAAAATACCCTTCAGGGTATTTTGAGTTATTATAATTGTACTAAAAAGACTAAAATGCCCTCACATATTCATCTAATTTTCAAACTGATGTCACTCCCTTTCTCTCCTCTCTTTTGACTATGCTGGGCGTGGCCGGAGGTGCTGGGCGTGGCCAGAGATGGGGCTGAGCGTGGACGGAGGTGTTGGGCGTTCCGTCAGAGTTCAAGGTGGAGGAACGACCATCTATTTTTGGGAAGAACATGATTAGATTATGGTTGGAATCGAACTCAAGAAAGAGGTGGGTTACTCTGCCGCTGTCTTCTCTCCGGTGAAGATCCTGAATGGAACAGGGACCAGTTCTGTTGCATCTCCCTCTTCGGTGAGAGAACCAAACAGAGCTACTCAGTTAGCGTCGTCGAAGGCTCACCAAGACCAAGGAGGAGTGGAGGAGCTTTGTCGTAAAGAGCAAGGTCAGAGATGGTCGTTCCTCCACCTCGAACTCCGACGACCGAAGCTCCTCGACCACGCCCATACTGGCGGACCTCTGAGAAACCCACCGGCATAGGTGTTCGAGGTGACCTCCAACCTCCGACCTTGACGGTTCTAGCTCTGGCCACGCCCAGCAGAGACAAAAGAGAGGAGAGAGAGGGAGTGGCATTAGTTTTAAAATTAGATGAATAGGAATGGGCATTTTAGTCTTTTCAGTCTAATTATAATAATTCAAAATATGTATTTTAGTCATTACACATGTCAAAAATGGTAAAAACTAATGGAATTGGACGAAATGAGTAACGGTGAGACAAATGAAATTCTTGGGTACTCACCCTAATACGAAAAATTTTAAAGTATATCATGGGATAATAGTATATATCCAAAGTATATCATCTGAAATTATCCCATAAACAAATATGCAAAAGTAAATGGGTTTTGTCTTTTGTGGGGAGTTTTCTTGCTTAATTACAATGATGACGTTATTGATTGATGAAATATATGTTGTCGGGTTGTGATTTTTGTCATGACTCGTTTATGTTTTGATTTAGTCGTTTGAATAAGTGATGATGTTTATTGAACCATTTTGTCTGAATTTCTTAATTTTATTTCGGAAATTAAATATATAAGGTATTGTTTATCGCATATGTTTGTCTTTTTTCCAAGATTCCATCACATATCGTCCTTAAAGACAACCATGGGCAAGAAGTGTCGTTGAGAATCCATATGTAGTGTTTATTTGATATCAGATAAAGAGGGCTGTACTCCAGTATAAAATGGGGTGAAGTTTCAAAACCGTCCGAATCACATTTAGCTGTTGGATCGCTAAAAATTTGTACGTGCGTTATCTCAACATGCTACATGTGGCAGAGGAGTTCTACCACCGAATCCATAACATTCTACTCATTTAACCAAATATTCTATCCATTTACCTCATCATTCTACATGTTCAGACGGTTTAGACGTTTGGGCGGTCTGTCCTTGAATGTGATCCCAGATAAATATACGTATAGTTTTGAATTGATTTCAAACGGAGAAAAAGAAGGGTATGTAAATTTTACGTCTTGAAGTCGTCGATTTATATTTGAGAGCTCACTCGCCTAGCACTAAAATATATCAATCGAGTAAAAGAGACAAACCTCCTCATAAAAGTCTGTCTAATGAAAACTCTTCGATAAAACTAATCAAAACGAGACGTGATCTTTGCTGAAAATCAGTATGATCACGACAAATATAATAAAACTTATTTGGAATTAAATTTTATAATGATATGTATAACATGGTAGACAATTAAACTATTTGTTATAATTATTATTATGATAATTATTTACAAGTGAATAAATCATTTTTAGCATAATTCACCAACTACAAAACATAATATTCACTATTAGAAGAAAATGTTATATATCTTCTACCGATTGAATTATTTTATAGACAAGAAATTTTGTAGTCACCCAATCAATCTTTCTTTATATATATATATATATGATTTATTTATTTAATTAATTTTGGAGTTTTTAATGAACAGAGACATGACATGACAATGGGATTGAGCATTGAGGACATGACTCACTGTTCAATTGCATGCGGTATTGAGATAGAGAAGTGGTGTGGGCATGAAATGGGTCATAAAATTATTGTGAAGGGACATAAAAATGGGACCCTATTTTTAGCCTTGTATTTTAAGGTCTTCAATGACCATCACTCCTTGTCCTTTTATACCATTTATCACCATATATAACTAGTCCAATTAGACTTTATAGTGCATGATTGATCAACCGTCAAGGTGTAAATGAGTAAAATCGAGCGATACTAAGTTGAATTGGACGGTATTGAAAATTGTCATGTGATGAAAGGGTCGGTTGTTGTGATATATTTTGAATGCATATGAATTTATTTTGAGATTTTTAGTTTGTGAGTTCGAGGACAGTTTCGATTCTTGATCTGTTTTTAGACATTATGTTGTGAAGTCAATTTTATGCGATATTTGTTTATAATTAATATTTGATTTCGTTATTCTTGATATGAAATTAACTCAAAAACAACGATAGTGAACGATGAACTGAGATATAGAAACCGGTGGAAAAGATTATGGGATTGAATTTGTTCTAATCGAGTAGAAAAGACATATCTTCTCGAATGAGTTCTCACTAAAGAAATCGCTTCGATTTGTTTGATCAACGCCTTCTAGGGAAACTTATCAGAGCGGGACGTAATCCCAGCCAAAAATCAGTCTGATCAAAATAGTTTCACTAAAATTTCGTCACTGAAAAGAAAAGTAACAATACTTATTTGCAATTACATATAAACATAATGTTATTTATTTACAATTACATTTTAAAAGAGTAAATATGCATAAAAAAGACAATCAATTCTGGTAGTTTTTTTATTATGAAAACCCATTAATAAGAGTACTTATTTTTCACAAATATTTGCTAGGCCATTGAATGATTAATGAACTAATTCTTCACAAAAAAAATTTGTTGATAAAACTAATTCTTTACTATTAAACCTACAATTGGATTGAAAGTTTTCATGTTGAAAATTAGTCACAATCATAATCATATTCCATAGTTGTGTGTTGTATCTGAAATCAAATCTTGTTAAGTAATTGATAATTGACATAAGATAATATAACTTATTTATTTATTACAACTTGTTTTTTAATTACACGCAACGGTCGAAAATCTGCAAAATTATAATATTTGATAAAACCTACAACCGTCACTAACATGTCAACTTATTAAATATCTTACTCACTTATGCAACCGTCACTAACATGTCAACTTAATTATAAAATCATATCTGAATCCAACTCAAAATAAAGAAGATCCTTACTAAAATAAAGCTCAATTCGATTCTGTTCATTTACGACCTAATAAGACCTAGTAAAGTCACGTAATCCCTATTAATTATATCTAATTTTTAAAATATTACATTGTGATTATGATCATGTATAAAGTAACTTGACATATTAGTTATTATAATTGTGATTATGCATAAAGTGACCAATAACAAGCAAATTCATTGATTATATATGAAGTGACCTAAGATAAGTCAAATCATTTCAATCAACCAAAGTAAGCTAAGCTAAGCTAATCAATGCTACACCATTATATGGTAACCTTTTGTTTGCCACTTATTATGCTAACTAATTACATGTTTAGTCTCTATAGGGTCCTCCAAATCCTCTCCTTTACAGCACAACCCTTATAATAATAACAAAAATCTAAAGTTACATTTTTAATTACCAATATTAAACAAATAAATCATACAGCACTTTATAGTGATCTGATCTCCATCAATCATGACTCAAAAGAATTGATCACTAATTATGTGCATTTTATTATTTGTATACAAAAATACTCATATGATTGAATTATATTCTACAAAATTTATACAGCAAAAACTAAACAAATCAAATTGAGAGTGGACAAATTTGTCCAAATTTAACTACATTTTTACAAGTCAAACTCGAATTTAATCATAAAAGCTCGTTCAAACCCGAGACAAGCTCTAGCTAAAGAGAAATTAGTCTCGATTTTGCTTGTATACAATTTAGATAAAAACATAAACTCTTAACCCATGACTACAACATAACATGAAGAAATTTGGATAATTATGGATCAATTTGGAACAGCATAATATATTTCAATTTAAATAATAACATTATATAATTCATGAGATAAATTGAAACTAAAGAATTAATCTCAATCATTCTCAACATTAAATCAAACATTGTGTTAACAAAAAAACAGAACCAAGACTGAAATTTTAAACATGAAACCACAAAACATGACATAAATTGTTTGAGTTCAGTTCCTGACAAGAAAAAATATAATTTCTTTCTGTTGACTAACTCTATCATCAAAATTCTTGCAATTGGACCAAAAATAACATAACTAGTAATACACTAAGATAAATATTCTGTTTCACAACACTAAAATTGCCAAAAACTCGAAAGTTCGGGGAATTGGATAAAACCTGGTTACCGTCATTGTTTGTTTTTTCTGTCATTTCTCGTTCTCTTCCTAAAATCGCGATGCTCGGATGAATACTGCTTCTTTATCAACAATTTGCACATTGCCGCTTTCACGGCTTCTGCAGCGGCTGAAAGTACGCTTTCCTCTATGGATACGCTTCCTTGCAGCTTCTCGAGCAGTTTCTCTCCTCCGGGTATCTTGTTATCTTCCAGCAGAAGAGGCTCGTGTTCGGAAGAGTCTGTTTTGGTTTTTCTCAAACCAGAAACGGCCCTCACGCGAGTCAGCGATGGATGGTCGGAGCCATGCGAGTTGGAGACACCAGTGACCATCCATAGAAGCCCTGAAGATGAGCCGGTTGCAAGGCTTGTCGGGATGAAGACATCTCCCGTGATGGAAACCACCTGAATAAATATAACGTTGGGCAATTTATTCTTAATTCTTAGGGCAATTTTGCCATTTTTGTATAAATATATACATTTTACATGAAAAAGAAAAGTTCAAGGCACCCATATGCAAAAGTGTCATAGTTTAGAGCACCCTTTTTCCATTTCGGTAATGTGTTTCTTCTACACTGTAATATTTGATTATTTGAAGACCTTACCTTGGCAACAGATAGGGTTCGATCAGATATGCTCAACAGCACTACTCCTTGCAAACTACAATATATCAAAGACGTTAAGAGAATGAATCAACACAATGTATCTCCAATGGTATAATATATACACACACAAATTATAATGAGGGTCACTACGAAATTCACCCTTGGATGGCCACTGCAATAAGAGCACCATTGGAGGAAGCGCAGAGATCGGTAACGGCCGAGCGGCGATTTTCTTCTTCATCGGATCCTAAAATCCCTGCCTTTTGGCAGAAGTATAAAATTTGAGAAAAAAAAAATTGTACTTTTAAAAGTCAAAATCTGAGATATTAATAAACATTATAAGATCAGGGAAGGTGAGAGATATTGATAGAAGGTTCTCAAGAAATTTAGAACAAGTTACCTTAGCTCCAACTTCACATGTATCAAGGAGGGAACCAGATGTTATATCCCATAAGCGAACCTGCAAAGGACACATCGATCAACCTTTACCACACACTTTGAATAATAGAAGAAAATTAGAAGATTTCTTAAGTGAATGAAGGAAGGAGGAGAACGGATTCAAACTTCACAATGCCATCAGCTCAAGATTACTTACGGTTGAATCGCCACTTCCGGAGATGAGAGAACCCTGTGGGGAATCGTGATCGGAGATGAAAGCAAGACATGTCACAAACCTGCAATTATTGGATAAAAAGGGGATGTAACGAATGCCCACAAGCTGGAAGAAAAAATTACATAAAAAAACTGTCCATGTCTCTCAAAAGCTTACAAGCACATACATTCCCCTGATTTACATGTTTGATGTGATCCAACTCCACATTTTAAAACAAGTGGCGGCCATAATAATAAGTATTGGGGAATGTTATAGTTTCAACTGAGTCATAAATCGCAGAAAGTATAATATGTGTGTGTGTGTCATAAACCTTGGTATAAATGCAACACTATAAAGGGGTGTTGGTTGAGAAAATATTGATTTCTCATGCTAAAAAATTTAGTTACAATGTCATTAACATCCAACAACTTAAAGGTGTGATCTTAAAAACTCACTCACTCCGTATGACCGAGACAAAAACTTTGTATCTCATGAGCTCCTTCCAAAGGGTTCTTGGGAAATACAGTGACCTAACAAAATAAAGAAGATATAAAATAATCCATAAGGTATGAACTAAGTAATTCCATATTAAACAAGGAGGTGGAGAGATAATTACACGAATTTTAAAATCGCGATCAGCGCTAACAATGAACCGTCCATCTAGTGAGAATTCCTGTAAAAGAACAAACAGATGTGACTCTCTCTCTGAATCGAATAAAAATAGAGAAGATGGAGATGAGAAGCAAAGAACCATATAAATAAGAGTACAGTGGAACAGAAAGGATCAATGACGAGAATATAACATACAAGGCTTGTAATTATGCTGCAGTAGTGGGCAAGCAACGGAGACGCCTTCTTATTGACTACAGCTTCGTTTCCATGACACCCGTCAAGATCCACAACCCAAACAACTCCAAATTTATCAGCGAAACAAACATACTGGCCGTCATTGCTTATGGCGACCGCACTCACTCTCTTCTCAGATGACCTGTTACACAAACAATTCAGAAATTTCCATTTCATATGAAATGAAGACATTTTAGCATATTTCAGAAAACCCAATGCAATAATCGCCTAAACCAGAGAACAGGTGTAGTTACAAAGACCAATACATGCTAAATATGATGCATAAGGTAATCACAACGTCCAAGTACTACTTACACAGAACAGATACAGCGCCAAGACTCGACAGACCAGATCTTCACCAGCTTGTCATCACCAGCAGACACAAAAAGCTTACCATCAGCACCAAATTTGATGGCTCTAATGGAGTCTTTGTGTATAGACCCACCTGAATCATCAGTCAAAGAAACTGCACAATTTCCTCTGTAAAAAAACAGCAAAAAATAAAATTAACTCAACTAACTAAACATAATCAGCAACTTAACTGAGCACATGTCATTCAAATTGAGGCTAATGAGACCAACTGTCCACAAACTCAAATCTTCATCTTTCCTAGTTTTCTAATTTTCTCAGGAAAGAAACAGAACACGAAATCGAACATAAAACTAAACACAATCAGCAACATAACCGTACATGTGACATTCAAATTGAGGCTAACGAAACCAACTGTTCACAAACTCAAATCTTCTTCTTCCCTAGTTTTCTAAATTTCTCAGGAGCCAAACAGAGCACAAAATCGAACTTAAAACTATACATAGTCAGCAACTTAACCAAACAGGCAAACACATGACATTCAAATTGAGGCTAACGAAACGAAACTGTCCACAACCCAAAATCTTCCCTAGTTTACTAATTTTCTCAGGAACCAATCAGAGCACAAAATCAAACTTAAAACTAAACATAATCAGCAACTTAACCGAACAAATGACATTCAAATTGATGCTAACGAAACCAATGCCTAACAAACTCAAATCTTCATCTTCCTAGTTTTATAATTTTCACAGGAACCAAACAGATCATGAAATCAAACATAAAATTAAACATAATCAGCAACTTAACCTAACAAATGACATTCGAATTGAGGCTAAAGAAACCAACTGTCCACAAAATCAAATCTTTATCTTCCCCAATTTTCTCAGGAGCCAAACAGGGCACGAAATCGAACATGAAACAAAACCAACTTAACCGAACACATGGCATTCAAATTGAGGCTAACAAAACCAACTGTCCACAAACTCAAATCTTCATCTTCCCTAGTTTCCCAATTTTCTCAGGAACCAAACAGAACACCAAATCGAACATGAGTCAAAACCAAATAACAAAACAGAACTGAATCTGGAATTGGAGGTGTTAAACAAACATACCGGAGGTCGAAGACGCGGAGGTCAGATCCGACGGCGACGGCGACGGAGCTGTGGTTTGGATGAACTGAAATCAAAGCCGGAGCAACCTCTGTGTCTCTGTTACTGTTGTTCATGTCACCTTCTTCCTCCATTTTCAGGTGAAGATTGGTACTGTGAGATTTGGGGAAGAGTCAAGTTCAGATTTTTAGGGTTTTTGTGGTTTATCTCTTGCTTGCTCGCAGTTTCTGAGTTCGTCGTCTTCGTTAACTGTTTTTGTTTTCCCCAACCCGCCTTCAGGAGGGTTTTGAGGTTTTTGGGCCTTTAAAGCCCAATTACTTTAGAAGAAGGCCCATTTACAGTAGGATAATTAATAATTTAGCAGGTCAAAATATATTGTTTAATAATTTTATTAGAATAATTTGAATTCGAAAGAAGACAACGTAACAAAAGCTCACATATACGTTACAATTCAATTATGACCCCTAAAATAGTTTATCACTATAAGATCTACTGGCATGTCACTCTCCTAATCCCAAATCGCATTGCAGTCTCACTCGCTGACCCATTAAGAAATTATGGTTTGGTCAATTATGGTTCCAGATCATAGTGGCACACGTTACTTGATTAACTACGAGATCTATGGGTAAATCGGCTCAATGAAATATGTGTAAATCAGGCTCTGAAATCACTTGTTTGGAAGACCTTGAATTTTGTAAGGAGAAGCACACTATAAGAAAATACCATGTACACATTAAACCTCGTATCTAGCACAAAAGACTAATATATTATGTATTGAGTCTAATGTGTATAAAATCTTTTTTTTTGTCCCGTACACTTTTTATGTAAGACGTGAACTCACATGTGGAATCCTTATACATGAAGTATTAAGGTTGATAGGAGGATCGTTAGGGGTATTCATTGTGGACACAAAACTGGTTTTGAACAAAGAATTGTAGACAAAAGTTCAATTTTAGTTATAATTTGAAGTGAGCAATTCAATTGCAGTTTGGATTTTATTTTTCAAAATCATAACTTCGGGTAAACTAGAAAGAACCAAATAAAAAAATTATTCAAAACATAATTTCAAGTTTATGTTACTATTTAGAATATTTGAAATTGTGAAATTTTAATTGGTTTGTATAATTTTCTATTTTCAGTGTATGTTTATAATTTAAAATATGGTATTGCGCTTGGCATAAAATTGAGCAATTAGTAGGGAATAATAACTTATATATGCTCAATTTGACTCATAAATTGAAATTAAAATGAAATAAAAATTTAACTGGATCAATCGTATTAAAATTGAAAAAACGCCAGTGGTCATAAACTACCATCAAATACGGTCATAAACGACCATCAAATACATTTGGCTATGGGTACGATTCTCAATATTTGAGAACTACAGTAATTAATTTGGTACAATCCTAAATAGGTTCGATAAGATTTCAGAACCACGAACAACTTATTTAATACGTTTTGCATACGAGTCGAGAGGAGGAGAAAAAAACTAAGGACTGCAAATTCATAAAATAAGTTCACAAAATAATTAACCACAAAATCATCCAATTGTTAAGGTTACATAAAACAATTTTTATAAGCTTATTTCAGCCCATAGATCGGGCCTACAATAAATACCATAAGCCATCTGGTTCGGTAAAACTAGATTCAAAAACTCATCAATGATCATATAATCAAAATTGTTTAGGAATCATAAAAATCGATTTGGTTAGATTCTAGATTGGTTCGATCTGGTCTAAGAATAACAAAGAGTCTATTCAATATGCAAGGTTGTAGATGTCAAGTTGTGATGGTGAACATGAGTCTTTGGGACCATGATAAATTTTTATTTTTATATATTATTTTTTGTAATATAAATTAATTTACATATGTAATTAAAATACATATTATACTACAATTTATATATGAAACATTTCAAAGACCAGTTCAAATTGGTCAAAAATCAGCTCAAAACTACCAAAACACAGCGGTGTTGCGCTCGGGTACAACACTGTCAATGAAGACTAAAAATCCACAAAAATTAATATACACAATAATCAACCACAAAATTACCCTATTATTAAGGCTACACAAAAATAGCTCCATCACCAAAAATAGTACCCAAAAACTCCTATAAAAATTTCCCCAAAACCACATTAAAAAAAACCCATCAAACCTTTGGGAGAGAAACACTGCAACAAACGAGGAACGCAAAAAGGTAGAGAAACCGCACAAGCTTGGCTATTTATTTATTTAATAAATAAATGGCCGGTAAGTTTGTTGCGGTGTTTCTCGCGTGCATGGTGGTTGCGTGCACCACAATGCAGAGCCACAGGATCGAGGCGAGGAGCTTCGTGGATCGAAAGTACGTGTCCATCTTGGACGACTGCATGAAGGCTTGCGACGACGACGGTCAACACTACACCTTCTGCGAAGTCAAGTGCGACCAGGACACCACCAATCAGATCACAGACAGTGAGTACATTAAATTTAAATTTAAATAAATGTAAAATGTTTTGAATTTGACTGCGATTTAATATTCTTACTCGATCGAAACGGGTATTAAGATTAAAAATATTTTTGGAGAATGAAATGGAGACGAATGGGTATTAAGATTTGTATGGGTAAGAGTGTTCACCTGTTTTGTTCTGAATTTAATGTTTTGAAAAAATTAAAATTGAAATTGAACCGATGAAATTTGATTATGTTTAGTTCTGAACCAGTTAATTTTTTATTACATTAAGTTAGTTTTATTTGAAATATTTTCCTTCTGTTTTTTTCATTTTTAAGCTTAACAAATGAAAATAAATGACATAACTGATATGTGTTCAAATCGACATGAATGAGTTTGACTCAAATATGTAGTTGGTTTTAATTGTAACAAAATTGCTTTAGTTTTATCATGTTTGATTTGTTCAGTTGATTTGATTCGGGCGGAATTAATTTGATCGATTCCTTATTTTCATAGCAGTCTTGCATGCACTTTAGACGACAAGTCACGCATCACCTGTACTTGATATATAAAAGTAATATCTTATTATATTTATTAATTACATATATTTTAATTCGAGTTTCAAGAAATTATATTTTTTTAAAAAAATTGGAAACACCGAGATCAAAAGAAAATTATTCAAATTTCGGCTGTTTAGGACCGATTTAGTAATCTTTATATTTTATTACGTTAGATTTTGGATGTCAGATCCCCTTGAGTTTGTAAATTTTTACATTGATATACTTGAATTTCAAATTATCTATTATGCGCATTCAAATTGTCATTTTTCCATTCAGTTAATAATAGAGTTAAACAATATATTTTTAAATTTTAAAAAATTCATTTTTCATAACCCTCTTGGGTTTATTGTATATTTTATTTAATTGTAAAGTGACCAAAAGACACTTGTTTCCTTTCAAATTTTGGGGCACAATAGTTTTCTCACAAATTAAATAAAAATTTAAAAACAAAAAAAATGAAAATGAGGAAGAGGAGAATGAGGTTGGGATTCGGCTAGGGAATTCGGGAGTAGGGATGAACTCGAAATCGAGCAAAATCTTTACAAAATTGCTTGAGAGAAATCTAATTATGGCGAAACTCCAGCGAGGGAAGGAGGCGAAAGTCGAGGAAAATTTGTTCATTAATGAGGGGAGGGGAGCTCTAGGATGCAATGGTCGACGGTCTGGTTTGCGAAGGTTGACGAAGGTCTTGCTTGCAAATATCTGGTCGTTAATGAAGGTCGACGACGACCAGAGACAGAGATGGCCGGGGACTAGAAATCGACTAGGGTCAAGAATCATGTTACCGTTAGGGTTGGGTTAGGAATTATGTTTGTGAATTGGTTAGGGACTAAGGTAGTAATTAGGTTAGGGGTATGTCAATGAAATGACACTTAGGTTTTTTACAAAAAAAAAATAACTCACTTACTAATGGAATTGAAAATTTAACAATTCGAGTGTGTGGAAAAAACCATTTGAAATTTGTATATATTAATATTATAAAACATATTTTTGGGATACATCAAAGTGTATTTATCTAGTTAAATTTAATAAAACATCAATAACCGATGACTTTAACTTATATAAATAATAATGATAATTAGATTCATTCAGAATTAAAATAATTTGTTAGAGGGCATAGATATATTAAAATAATTAATTGAATTAAATATCTACTCAAATAGTCGAATCTATACATTTTCATTTGTGTAATGAAATTGATTTAAGGCTAATTAATTTTAGTTGATTTGTGCAGTTCTGATGAACAAATTGTTGAGTATTCATTCCCCGAGCCCAAGCCCAAGCCCAGGCCCGAGCCCGAGCCCAATACCTACCAGCGATTGATTCAATCACAACGAACCTCATTTGACTAATACGTGATCCGACGGTCCACAATCACCAATATTAACATAAATTGTTGTTCATTAATAATTTAAGGGGAAAATGTAAATTTTACTTATTTTCCACTTACATTGTAATTGCACTTCAGTTTTTTTTTTTAAAATGAAGATGACTACTATATTAGATTACTATTAATTTTATTTTCTTTTTATTACTTACACTAAAAAAATTATAGTAATCGATCAATCTATTCTGATTTTTACTGATTTAAAACGAAAATATGTTCTCTTTTGAGGTATCTACGAAAGAATAAGTAAATTTAATGTAATCCCTTCTCTTCGAAGGAGCTGACGTTTTGATCGCATCAGCCAAGCAAACATTTTCTCTCGACCACCACACCTGCCAAAATCCCCGTCGAGGGAGCTGAGAGTATGAGTTTTTGACATTTGGATTGCTAGAAGGTCTCGACATGCTTCGAAATCGGAAGTTGTTGACGGCATTCATTCGGGCCATTCGACCGTATTTTGCTCTATTGCATGCACATAATGTTTGGGTTTTTTTTACACTCTCTTCAATTCTTTTGACATTTAAGCATCTTTACTTTCATTATTTTTTTCATGAATGACTATTTGCTTTTAATTTATTTTTCTTCATTATTGACAAACAAATGTGAGACTAAATTTAAGAAAAGCAAAACACTTATTTTGATATATGTCTTAACCTAACTTGAAAAAACATACTGTACCAAATACTTTGGGTTCAATTCATAGTGTTCGAACAAAAAATTATAGGTACTCAAATGATTCAAAATCAATTTTAATATGTAAACATGATGACTTCTCCATTATTCTTCGAATAGGGTAACACAAAAACGCGAGGCGAGCTCTATAGAAATGAAAAAAAAAATTAATTCAAAAAATCGTCTGAGAAAAACAAGACATAGAAGATGAGGAGGATGATAATTAAGAATAAACATTTTACTGAGGAAAATATTGTGCAAATCTTGCTACCACATATAATGACATGTTCTTTAATATTAAAGCAATTAACAATAGCATGAAATTGAATTATTATTTTTACATACAAATTAAAGGGGATAATATCATAAACACGCACTAAAGTACATTACAACATCACACATGTGTACTGAAGTAAACTTTGTTATTAAGTAGTAATTAAGCTTTGTTATTGTCTAAATTTACTGCATACTATTAATTATCATGATAAAATGACTAAAATGCATTCAATAGTTTTGATTTAAAATCAGGATAGTCAGTCAGTTCATATTAAAATCTAATTTACTTTTATTTAATAAAAATCATTACAATTTTTAATTATTTAATAATAAATAATTTATTAATAACGCATAGACAAAACTTTTTTTCCCAAAATCATTGATATTCCAATCTTTTTCTATTTGATATACTATTAATCCGAAACATAGCTCGCACGAGAATTATCATTTTCTTCTCCCAATAACAATTTTCTCCAAACTCTACACTATTGTAATTCATCACCAATTTCAACTAATACACATGTCAAAAATATCATGGTCAAAACCCAAAGTTCATGGTTATTTCTGTTGAGCCTAACCTCCAAAAAAAGCAATCCCAAGCCCTATAAATCCCCTCCTCCCCCAAATTCAATTTCATTAAATCTCATAACAACAATTTTGTTATAAAACAAAAAATTAAATCTACATTTCCCTCTAAACACTAGAAGAAGAACAAAAAATGGCAAAAATCAACATTTTCATAATTTTAATGGCTGTGGCTGCAATAATGCTTCTACAAGTGTCGGCCGACGAGCCGGAACCGCTAACCGATCCGGCTCCGGACGAACCGATACCGTCCGATCCCGAACCGGTGGCCGCTCCGGCCGATCCGATTCGGGCTGGGATGCGGAAACAACTTTCCGAGGCAAGCCCAAGCCCAAGCCCAAGTCGAAGCCCAAGTCCTGCCAGCGGTTGATTTATAATCACCTATTTTATTTTATATAAATTGTTGTTCGTTGATAATTTGAGTGGAACGTAATTATTATTTATTTTCCATTTATATTGTAATAATTGCACTTCAGTTTTTTTTAAATGAAGATGACTAATATATTATTATTTGTTTTGTTTTCTATTTATTATTACTTACACTAAAAATTCATATTAATATACAATTGCATATGACTGGCGGCTGATCCATACAAAATTTTATACTAGAAATTTAATTTAATTGATTAATATCATAATTAATTGAAAACAAAAAATAATTTTAATGATAAAATAATTACTTGAATGTTGGTAAAAAAACTAATTCAAGTTTGATTATTTGTATTTTAGTTGAGTTTGAATTTAATTTTTATATATGTGCACATGCAAATCAAGTTGGTTCATTAGTCTTGCAAATTATGATACGTTGGGTTTAGGTTTGACTCGTTTATCAAACGATCCGCCCTTGTATGTGACACATGTTATTTCCATTCACAAATGAATGAAAATATTACTGGAGGGATAGTCTTATATAAAACTGCAAATGACTCCACATTGTTCTCAGCCTACAGTCCGTTTAACTTTTTGATGCGAAAAGAATAAAATATTTTTTAATATTCAAATTTTCAAACACTTGCCATTGACCACTTTTTATCTTCTTTTTCTCAATCTCTCTACTTCTCATTTTCCTCTCTCCTCCTCTCAACACCCTATAGTTCAGATTCATAACCCACTAATTTTTTAATATTTATTGTGAAAATCAAGTAACAGAATGATTTTTGGTTTATGTGTTTTTGGGTGTTTATGTATACATACATTTTGATGTATGTATTGATTTCTTAGGTTGCTTAGAAATTGAAGAGAGGTGGAAATTTTTGGTTCATATCGTTTTTGTATGAATCCACATATGGGTATGTTTTTTCTCTTTTCATGTGTTTTTTGCTAAGCAAGTTAGATACGGGCTAGTTCATCAACGTAAATTGAACAATTAAAATATAATTCACTCATGCAATAGCGAAACATGACTAAATCAAACAAACAGTTAAAAATAATAATATTTTAATTATTCAAAACGAAATACAATTGTATTCAATATAACTTGACATGCGATTTGGTATTGGATGGATGAACAAAACGGAATAGACTAGAGAGTGAGAAAGGACCGATAAGAGGAAGAAAAGAAAAAGAAAATGTGGCAAAAAAATAACACGTGTTTAAAAATTTGAATAACACTCAATGTTATTTTGGTCATTTCGCACCGAAATCTAACAATACTGTTAATTTAAAACAAACGAAAAATATAACCGTGTGGGGAAATAAAAACTCAGCACACCTTTTAAAGCAAAAACATCAATCAAGATATAGTTAGTTGAGAAATGTGTCGAGTCAGTTATAATTTCCCGAGATTACCCCAATTGAGGAAAAAATAACCTCATATCCTATAACTTTCTTCCCATAACTAATAATAACTTTCTACAAACTACATTATTGTAATTCATTTCCATTTCCAACTAATTAATTAAAAATCCTATAAATTCCACACATGTCAAAAACTCCATGGTCAAACCCCAAAATTCATGCCTTTTTTCTCTTGAGTTGTCTCCAAAAACAGCAATCCCAATTCATATAAATCCCCTCCTCACCCATTTCCATTTCCTTAAATATTTATGACAACAATTTTGTCATAAAAAAAAATCTACATTTTCCCCTCTAATTAATATTAGGATAATAATGGAAAAAATCAACATTTTCATAATGTTGATGATTGTGGCTGCAATAATGCTTCTACACGTGTCGGCTCAAGAACCGGGACTGACCGGTCCGGTTCCAAACGAACCGGTACCGGCCGAGCCCCAACCGGCGGTCGCTCCGGCCCCACACGTCCACCACAAGACGATGGGCAAGTTCGGGAAAGAGTACCATTTGTGCATGAAAGAGTGCACCAAGACGTGCAATAAGGACGGTACACACCAAACCGATTGTGAGATTTCTTGTGACGAAGATTGCACCGCAAAGGTCGATAAGGGTAACGATCGCTAATCTTTTTTTCATCGGGATAAAATTTAATTTATCAGAAACCTCAAACTTCTGTTAAATTTTACGTATGTTGTTAGATAATGGTAATGATTACTAGGTTTTTATTGTTTTGGATAAATTGTTAGGTTAAAACTGGTCTCATCTAAGATATTAGTGTGATATTATTTATTTGTATCTCTATAGACCAACTACCACTAAAAATTAGGTTATTTCCGACCAACATAGTTGATCGGGTTTAGTACCAAAGTCAGTTGGGAGAAAAATGGGCGGGAGAGGTTGGTAGGGAATACCCTTTTCCCGACCAACTATGAAACAAAGGTGGTCGAAAATATTAACATACTCCCGACCAACAATGTAAGCTGGGAATAATCCCACAAATCCGACCGACACTATGTTGATCTGGAATACCGTATTTTTGCCAACTAACATTTATTGGTCGGCAAAAGTACGATATTCCTGACCAACTCAAATAGAGTTGGTCGGGAATAACCAAAAATCTAGTAGTAAACGAGTCATTTCTATTATTCCACATGTAAAGTTGGATATCATGTAAAAATATGTAAATCTGTTCATCACTAAATTAAAAAAATATTATGTTTATGAAATATTGAGGTATTAAACCCATATGGAAAGACGATGAAAATAAAATAATTAATAATATAAATGATACATTATTAGAGTTTTTACTTTTTATTGTGTCGTTGGACACAATATATTTAGTTTAATTATTTAAAATTTATATTATTAGAGTTTTTGTGTGAATATTATATACTGTTAGATTATATTATTCGACGTATATGTACAAGTCTAATATTAATTTTATACTCACATTTAGGTGCCAACTCCTCCAATATATGATTATTTCAAATAAGGAGTATAGTCCACAATTAAATAATAGATAAATTGATATTTTATACGTGAAGTTAGGATTTTAATACTTTTTAATTATAAATTGAACTTAAAATGTATATATATTATTATTTATTATTTACTTAAATATGTAGATATGGTGAAATACGAGCAGCTGAAGATAAAAAATGCAGAGAAGGAACAAGACAAAGAAGAGGAAGAGAAACAAAAGGAGAAAGCCAAAAAAAAGAAGTGATTAATTTGAAGAAGCCAACAACTGTTATATATACATATCACTAATGTGTTTTTTTTTCTTCATACATATTTGTATCACTAATATTTAATTTTCAAATATTAATTATATATATTTAACATATGCTTAAGTATACTAATACTAAATTTGTAAGAAAAAAATTGTAATTCGTATTGGTTAAGTTTATTTTTTTTATATTTTTAGTAGTTCGGATGAATTTTTACGTGAAATGATGAAAATATCTTTTATTTTTCTATAAATTATAATTTTGTCGTACGTAATCTAAAATTAGGGGACTGGTGTCTAATGTTGTAAGTTGTAACGATCTTATACATGTCCGATTATTTATTTTGGTTTCGATATATTTTTAATTAATTTATGGAAGACTTTACTTGACTGACTAGCATTTTTTTACAATACTACTGATATCAACCACCTTCTTCACATAATTGAGGCTATGAAATGTAAAAAATTATTGGTAAGATGTTTAGAGTTCAAGTGGTTAAGCACTTGAAATTGGATTCACGAAATTAGAGTTTGAGTACGAATGATAATGATACTAATAAAATAATAATATTATTTTGAGTAAATTACAACATTTTTCTATCTTACCCATTTTTTATCCACTGTACAGATTCAGAATTACTACGTGAGGAACAATTTGATTTTAAATTCAGTTCTGACCAGTTCATTTTTTTATTCTACCCAGTTAGAACCAATTAGATTTAAATCTTCAGTTCATCATCGATTTATAAGCTGAATGGAAGAATTTGAGCTCGAAAGAATGCGGTTTTGCGAGAGATAATATTCAAGTCATATATAATTTCTCATTTATACTTTAAGATCGAGATCGAGACATATCGATAGAAGTGGTAACAGTAGCGTGCCTACAGATATACTCGTAAGCACGATGAACCAGTTCGGTTCTGAAGCGGTTTGGCATTATAAGAACCGGACCCGAAAACCAAATTTAAACAATTATTTAATTTTATAACCGAATCCGACCCATTACTCACTGTTCTCAATTGTTCAATTCCATTTTGTCTCGAATCTCGATTTGGGATCGATTCAGGGTCAATCGAAAAACTTATAACGAAAAAGACGGGCCATTATGGGCCGCTCGTAAAGCTTGAATGGGCTTAAAAGGTTTCAGAACTTGGTGGGCTTGAGCCCAAACTCAAGAAATTCACCATTTTCTTTTATCGCAAAACCCTACAACCAGAGAAAAGCCACAGTGAGAGAGAGACCCAAAACCGCCATAACCAATTCTCGGAGCTCGCTGCGAATCTTCAACTACTGTCTCGGAATCTCAGGTAATCGATGGCTCTAATCGTCTCCGTCTCTTTGTTCTGAACAGTTTGGTTAGTTTTTTACTTCGATTTTCACTGAAACGAGCTCCATTTCCTAGCCATGGATGTTTGCGTTGTGTGCGTATGTATTGTAGATTCGCTAAAACGTATAATCATCGATTAATTTGTAGAATATGAATGCAATGCGACGATTATGTGTATTGTTCTTGTCTGGTGTGTGTTGGAGCCTTACCTGAATCAAATCATGCTATGAAATCATTTTATTGAACTCCAAATTTCCATTGATTTAGGGAAATGTTCTAATTCTATACTGGTTTTGTTTGATTCAAATTCTAACCGAGACTTTAGTGGGCTCACTTGATTTTGAGAATTATTTCAACAAGTATTGTAAGTGGAAGTGATCTTGAACGCTCGTGTAGTGCAGATACAGAATTAGCTCAATATCAGTCGACATGTGGGAAATCTTAGCCTCTATGAGCCTATCCTCGAGCGTCATGTATATTGGAAATTTTAGTATTAAATTTGTAGTGGTATAATGACACGGTCCCGGGCTTTGTGGATTGAGTTATGGCTCAGATTTGGATAGATGGAGAGTTTGATTAACGAGAGAGCTCTAATCTCAATTTAACATTTGTTAGAGAGAACACCGATCTCACAGTAACCCTTTTGTTTTCTTCTTAATTGATTTCTTTTATTGAGTTCCCCCAAAGCTAACCAATTTGATCATACTAAGATCCTAATATGATAATTACAAATTAAAAAATGCCCAATCTAATAAATTCTAATAACAACTAATCCCCAACCTTATAGATTGTTGCATTCGGTTGAGACTCCTAAAATGTAATGGGTCTGTATGAACGTTATCTATTAATTGACAAGAGGTTTGGTTTTCTCTGATTTGTAGATATCTCCTTAGGAAAGGAAAGATTTCAACCTCATAATGGGTTGGAAAGCAGCTCAGAAGCTCATTAGGCACTGGAAAGTTCTAAGAGGAGATAATGTAAGAACGGAAATAGTTACGTTTTAAATTATTGTTTTTTTGTAGTTGACTCTGTTGAGGCACAATTTTTATTTCTTGCATACAAATGTTTCTCAGGTAATGATAACCAGGGGTAAAGATAAAGGTGAAACTGGTACTGTTAAGCGTGTCATACGCTCTCAAAATCGTCTAATTGTTGAGGGAAAGAATCTGGTAAGAGACATATTGCTATGCAATTGTACCCTTTCATTTGTCATTTTCTCCGATTTTACGTTTTTTTTAATCGGCAATAACTCTCGATTTTACGTGTACATTTAAGTTCATACTTCTATGTTTTGAGCCATGTGACATGGAATCGATAGTTTATTATCTCATTCAGGAATTAACCATCTGTATTTTCAACCCTTTTGAGAGCTTTGCGATTATTTTTAGAGGTTTGAAATCTTCTTTCTAAACCTTCTTGATACCTAAGGCGTGAGGCGTAGCCTCAGAGGCTGTTTTCGGCAGCCTCACCTTGTGGCGAGCCTCAAAGTGCCAACCTCAAAAGCCTTTTTAAACCATGTGTACTATAAAGCAACTTTCTACTGTCGAGCACTGAAACTTCCATTTGCTAGTAATGTATAATGTCCATACGTTGGTCTTTATGTTGTCTTTCTCCAAGTTCTCAAGTTGTTTTATTCGGGCACCATCTGTATCGATGCCATGCTTTGTTCAGCCAATATAGTAAGATTCAACTGTATATCTCATGTGTTCTTGCATGACTATGAACATGTTCATAACACTACTTTGTCTTAGCCTCACTCTTACATATTCCATGCCATGTTTTTTTTTGTTTCAGGTGAAGAAACACATCAAGCAAGGACAAGGGCATGAAGGTGGGATCTTTACGGTGGAAGCCCCACTTCACGCTTCAAATGTTCAAGTTGTTGATCCAGTAACGGGGTAAGCTTTGTGCCTTGGGTTCTTAAGATACAATAACTAATGTTTCTGTCTTTGTTTTCTTGATACATTTCAAAGAGAAGACCGCTAACTTTTAATCGTGCAGGAAGCCATGCAAGGTCGGGACCAAATATCTAGAAGACGGTACCAAAGTAAGGGTTTCTAGAGGTATAGGTGCATCCGGGTCTATCATTCCTCGTCCCGAGATCTTATCGATAAGGAAAACGCCAAGACCTACAGTTGGTACTTAACCAAAACTCATGACTTCTGCTCGTTTTTTCTTCCATATACATGCACACTTTCCTTTTTTTGCATTGCATGATTTCCGGTTGAGGCATATAGAGTTAGTATCTTCATGCTATGAAGTATGATTGATGCTCGAATTTATTTATTCTGAAAGATGATAGCCTTCCACATCCTCGATATCATAAAATCTAGTCTTCCACTCCCCTATATCATAAAATCTTTAGTTTTCCACATCCGCTATATCGTAAAATCTTTCTTCGTATGCTAATAATAAGACTCCCTTCATAAACCATTTCCACCCTATGACCCTCTTATCCCAAACTTTAAATTGCTCATAATAAAGTGAAGAGCTAAATATTGGCCAAACCTTTTGTCATCCGGTTCCTCAATTATTTTTCGGCAATCACTTGGAAGCACAGTAGACATTCCTATATATGTAGACTCAGTAGTTCATTTCGGTTAAGGCTGATTCATTTCGGTTAGGTCAAGTTGTAAACTATTCGATGCACTTTTCTTGAGCGGATCTGTTTCACTTTGCAGCTGGACCCAAAGATACTCCATTGGAGGATGTGTGGGAGAAGACATATGACCCCAAGCTCGGGAAGGGCATGCCCGACCTCTGAAATAATCGTCTTTCTCATTCAGCTCTCACAACAAACAGACCATTAGGGCATGTAGATCAAAGACGATGCAGAAACATCGCTGCAGGTTTTTCTTTAATTTTCACAAACATGCCTCGAGACAGTTACTATTTTTATGCGTCGACGCATCACTCCTCTTGGTCTGATTTGCACTATTGAATCTCTTGTGTTTAATACCATTGATGTTTAGTCCTTCATCTTCTTATAAATAAGTGATATTCTAACTTTACTTGAACTTATCATATCTCATTCTCATTTAATCACACTCTTGAAGTAAGTGTTCTTGTGAGAGGTCAATCCAGTTCTTGTCATGTTTGACTGCATCTCTTTTGTCTAGTACTTAACACTGTTAGTTTTTATTATGAAATGACCAATATAACCCTTGTAAAAATGACTTAAATACCCTTAATTTGAAATACAACACATGAGGTATTTTGATCACATCTTAACGACAACTAACAATGTTAAGCATTAGGCTCAGTTTTTGTGTCATGTTTTTATGCTTCTTGTTGTGTAACACTTAACATCATGAGTCTTTAGTATGAAATGATCGATATAACTCTTGTGAAAATGATTAAAATACCCCTAATTTGAAAGTCAATAGAGGGGGTATTTTGGTCGTATCTTAATGACAACTACAGAAATAAAAAATTCTAAAACAGGCTTTTTATAGAAAATCACAAGTAAAATTTAGATAAATAAGAATTTAAGTATAACTAACGGTAATAAAGTGAATTTAACTTTTGGTACAAAAGTTTTGTAAATCACATTCTTCATGCAATAAAGCTCAAAGGTCAACAATTTTTTTTTGTTTAAAGTTGGAATCTTAAACTGTGGAATAGTGTAATAGGTTTCAACTCATGATTGAGAGATGTGACCATTCATAAAACTAAACTTAACTTGTTAATTGAACCAAACAAAAAACACCATTCAAGACAACAATTAAGGAAAATAAAGCAACCTAGGGCATTAGAACATCTGAACATGCATGACTTCATCATGGGTGATTTAAGATCATCATGAGTTGGTGAATGAGTGAAAATTGATATTGATGATGATGGTGATGTAATTACAAGTGACAAGTCAGACAGAGAACATCATCATGTGGTAATCAAACTGAACAGTAGCATCAGCAACAGCTGATGAGTGATGATGAAATTGATGTTGATTTATGAGGAGAGATCCAAATTTTGAGGATTTCAATAGGTTTCATTGATGTCATGTTTTTGGAATATAAATGCACTTTAAGAAATAGACCATAGTGATGAGATTGATCTATAGCTCTTAGATAGGGTGAGAAAGAGTGGTTTTTAACGGATTTAGCGATCTCGTTTAACAAAATTAGATGATTGAGGGTTATGACTCTTTAATATGATCGAATATTTTGTATATGGAAAAAGATAATAAAACACGTTAATGAAAGATTTATCAATCTTGTTGACTACTTGTCTGATCGAGAATATTGGGTTTTGCCAAATTATGCTCTCCCGAGTAAGCAAGATTGACAGTCGCTTAGGCGGGAATTTCTAGAACACCGACCCGAATCACATAATTGGGTGGATCCAGTCGGCTAGGCGAACCTAGGTGGATTTAAGTTTTTTTTTTTCAAATTTGATTTTGCAACCAAATAATAATATAAAATACCAAAAAAATAAATAATTTATACTATTAGAATCTTTTTGGTACTTCAATTGTTTTTTAAGAACATAATTAAACAAACATTAAAATTTATATTCTTATATCTATATATTTATAATAATTATTTGTATATATAATAACTTATTTAATAAAAATTAAAAAATTTAAAATCGATTAATCTCCATTTTTTTGTTCGACTAGCGCTTAATGTTTTTTAAAATCTTGGTGATTAGTAAAATCTTCTTTACAACCCACCAACAAAAAAATGATTCAACTTTAATTCAAACAAAAATGAGCTAGTTGCTTCTCAATCTTGCCATGGTAATAGTATTCATGCAAGGAAAATTTAACTATTATTGGGTTTGACTTTTATGGATTGTTATTTATGTGTCACACAAACACCTAAATGACAAAAGGGGTAAAACAGTAAAAAGGGAAAAATTGAGGGAACTACCCCCAATTTAATGACCTAACCAAATGGTGGCAGAGACCAGAGGGGTTGTCCCAAAGAAAAGCCAAACATAATTGTGTTTTGCATCAAAATAGTATCAAATTTCAATACCATGCTTTTGTGTTTCAGACAATTGCAGAGCAGTGACCTATTAAATGCTTCTTTGGGGAAATACTAATTTTATTGCCCATTTCTTCGGACTTGTGTTTAATTCATAGTTATTATGTTGAGAGTTACATCTTGATTTAAGAAATGTTTGAATTGTCTCAACTTTTGAATTCAAATCCCATTCTACCAATTATTCTTGAAATAACAAGAAAGAGACGATGCGTAAATCAATACGATGAAATTTTCGTAGTTCGTCGAAAACATCGATTACGTTCAAGTAAATGAGAGAAATTCTTGTTGAGAGAGAATGATTTACATTACACAATCATCCCAAGAAACACAATTTATTTTACAGACAATTCAAAATTAGATCTAAATCACCGAAACTTGAACGTAAGACACCGCGAAATATGACTTTTTGCATACTGGCCAAATTTTATCGACCTGATAATCGATTCAAAGCATATTTAACCACCCAACCTAGAATATAAAAAGAAAAGTGGAAAATATAGCACCAACAACCAAAGCTTTAATTTTCTCACCCTCCCTACTCTCCCCAGTAATTGATGTAACTAAGAAGCATGATAAAGTAAAAAACCACAGTACAAAAAGAGAAGATACATATCACAATCACAATCACAACTTTAGCTTCTTTTTTCTTCTTCACTGGGCTAAGTTTGTACTCTGCTATCAGTACAAGGACATGAAAATTACAATTATTTGATTATTTCTAATATGTTTCCAATTTTCTTAATCCCCAAAAAATTGATCCATCCTGCAAGAACAAAATCTAAATTTAGCTCTCCATATGGAAAATCCATGAGCAATGCACAACAAATGGGAAAATAATAATAATAATAATCTGATTTTTCAGCAAGAAATGAGATCTCTGGTTACCTGATGAATGTGGAGACAAATTTAGCTATAAAAACAAGTGTTGGTGATCCAAATATCTCTGTTACAAACACAGATACAGAAAAATGTTCTATGAAAGAGTTCTTGGTGAATGATTTGAAGCTGTGAACTGAAAAAATAAAAATGAAAGGAAGCGAGCGAGCGAGCGACTAACCTTTGTGTACCGAGGGAAAAAAATGACTACGATCTCAGTCGCGACACACTTAGCCATATTAATAGTCCTCGCTTGAGAAACTGTAGACCAAATGACACACGAGAATAAGAACAAACAGCGAAGTTCTGAACCAAAAACGATTTTTTTCAAAAATAATACGTGGAGTACATATTTAAAAATGTATAACATGAAACCATAGGAGAGAAACAAAGATATTTGAAAATGTATATATTTGACCTGTTTTATACCTGGTATGTTTTTAGCCTTGTCCGATTTCCTGCTGGTAGTGAGCAAAATCCATAATCAAAAGAAGCCGAGTTTGGTGTATCCAAGCGAGCGTGGCAAGAGCTCTTCCACCTCGATCCTGGAAGAACCGGTACAGCTCATGCTTTTCTTAATCCGATTTCGGTTTATAGACTCCACCTCAGCTGCAAATACGCTGTAAACTGGTCTGTGGTCTGAGAACCTCGACTCTCCACGAACGTAGGATAACTGGTGCAGCCCTCTCCCGTACCACAATACACGATCGCACCTTCACAAAATTGGGCATATACATATATTAACTAAAAGTACTAGTATTTTACATGTTTAATAACATTTTCTTCTTTATGTATTGATTTGAATATCAGATTGCATCAAAAAAATTGTTTCAAGAACTCAAATACCAAGCGGGAGTTCTTCTCTTTTCCTTGGCGTGCATGTCCTCGCCAGCGTATCTGTCTGAATTATTCGAGTACTTGTACGTTGGAGGGAAATATATGTTCCCTTCGTTCCATCCCTCAAAGACACGCCCGTGTCTCTGCTCTATCCGAAGCTGAAATCATCAAAATAAAATTTCAGATTCATGTAGAACACATCGAATGAACTGAAAAATGAAAATTACATGTGGAGACCTGATCATTCTCTAGCAGAGCCCTCCAATTCCGCATCTCAACAAGAGCCTTTGCAGATCGGTAAGAGAGGGAGATCCTATAATTTAAATCCCCGAGCCAAATAACTCGACTGCACCAACATAAACCCACAAGTTCAAGTTCTATAGTATACAAAACAAACAAACAATATGATTCATTTACAAGAATACTTAAACTTTAAAAGAAAATTGTGATGAACTTGAATCTTACTCATGTTCTAGGATTGTTTGGGGAGAGTTGTCTTCTCCCGTGCCACGAATCCTGGGAAACCTCGTCTTCTTGAGGATCTCCATGACGTCTGAGTTTCTTCGCAGCTCGTCGCCTTCCTTCTGCCCGGAGGTCAGGTGGGTGCAGATGAAGCAGAAGCTTGTTTGGTGCATAGACATGCTGATTGAAATCGAACCCTGAAAAAAAGAGAGTAAAAACCCGAGAAAATAAGATCACAAAATTTCTATAATACGCTAAAAAGTTTCATTGATCAAAAGCATACCTTGTTTCCAAGATAACCCATCAATCCTCTCCCCACACAAGACACTTTCATGTCATGAACATCATCTCTAAACTCGCTCTTCACCCACACAGTCAAAAATATTCCAACCATCTGCTTGCTCGCAGCCAGACAGTACTTAGACTTCCCTTGCATTGAAACAGACCCGTCGTAAAATGTTGTTGAATCTCCAAATCCACTCTCTTCGTCAGATTCAAAATCGGGGCCAGACACGACCTGATCACACACACTGAGCCTCCTGTCATGGTGCATTCTCATGCTGCGGCTCAAGGACTGAAACGAGCGACGATGGAAGAAAGAAGAAGACTTCTGGCTCGTTGACCCTTTGAAATCAGAATCCATATCCACCGGTGGGTTAGGGATTGGAGAAGGTGTTTGGGATCCGCCATTGGCGTCGGGAAGACTGTTCAGAGTCTTCCTGATAAGAGCTAGCCATTTTCTGGCCGGGCCATTGTCTTCAGTACCCAGAACATTACCAGCATTGAGAGGAACAATTTCTTGGAACCTAAAAGCCAAGTTGATCAATTGATTCAATTACCTTTCAGTTAGAGAGAGGGCATGTTTTGATTAAATAGAACATACCCAAGAACATAAATGTCAGCAGGAGGTGAGGTGTGAAGCCAATCTTCAAGATTCAAATGACTTGGTGGTGATTTTCCAGCTACATTCCAAGTAGCTACAAAAACTCTGTAGCCAACAGGAAAGAACAATGATGATGATGAGGTTCTAAAACTCGGAATAAGGGAAAACTCGACGAGCCGAAAAATAAAGAGTTTTGAGGATTTGAGGAGAAATGAGCAAAACTCGTTTTGTACTAAATACAAATACACACACATACAAAATACAAAAATTACAACATTTTAGTAAAATATGACAACTTAACAAGTTAAAACAAACAACACAAATGGAACAAAATCAAAATCAAAATTGATCATGCTTGGTCGATTCAAGAACTCGGTAAAACTGAACCAATTCTAAAACTCGATCTCCTCAGTTTTACCAACCTATAATTATTCACATCTGTAGCTTGTGCAGCATGAAAATCAACCTTATTTCTTCTAACCCGATCGGAGTGCCTCTTGCTCCATCTCTCTGTACAGTCATGGAAATTATCCACTCATCAGAGACTTAGCCCATAAGTATAGAGCAAAGTTTAAGACACTGTTTAAAGCACAATTCTTTTCTAAGTGGAATATTTGTTTTTTATCTAAATTCTTGTGGTCCATATATCAATATACTGAACCTGTTATGCTTTTCTTGATTGTGCATGCCTCCCTCTCTGAGAAGCTCCTCCTCAATTCTTCATCACCACCTGAAAAAGAAAAGGCCATAAAGTTGTTAAAGCTGTGGTATTGTTATTGCAAATGCATCAATCCCACACATTCAAGCACCATAAGAAAACAAAACTTACTAAACAGAAAATTAAGCAAAAAAAACTTTGAAATAGAAGATCTTAACAGCCCAATAGAGCTCCCATTAAATCCAAAAACATCATTTTAACCACAATAACAGCTATGCAAGTAGTGTGTTCAGTGTCTAAAATGAAAATCCCATTTTTGTTCTTGATGTAAAAGCTATAATTTCAACCTAAATGACTATAATTTGAAATTGGATTGAGCAAAAAAAGAGGAAGATGGATCATTTCATCACTCACCTCTGTAAATGACATCATCAGCGTGGAAGTCCTCGGCTTTGCTCTTGATGTTGAACCACTTCTTGACCAGTGTCTTTGGCCATGAATGCTTCACAAAGAACATGTCTCAGCAAGACAGGAAATTTTAAATAAATAAAAAATAATAAAAATAAATCAGACATTGTTTTGCATTTCACAAACCTTAAATTTCTTGGAGTTCTCATCTCTCATTGTATCACTACTTCATATAGCTATCCTGATAGAAGAAATGATAGCCCTTTTGGGTTCTTCTCAAAGTGAACAAGATTGAAGAACCAAATCTAAGAAATAAGAAAAACCCAGAAACACAAACTCTCTCTAAAGTCTGTGGGAGAACCAAATTTAAGGATCAAGAGAGAGAAATAAAAGAAAAGAAAGAGGAACAGGTGGGTCTTGCCTTGTTTCCACAGGTTTATGAAGAGGGAGCAATAATGAAAACCAAGAAAATCTCAGTTCCTCAGCATTTTTCTTGTACTTTTTCTTGGACTCCAGAGTCAAAGCACAAAGCAGAACCCAGAAAACCCAGTTGGGTATTATCTATTCTGATTCCGCAGCTGTTGTGTGTTGTGTTGAATCGATGAGGAACAGAGGAAAAAAAGAGTGAAAGAGAGAGCAGAGTGGCTCCAGAGAGAAGCTAAAGACAGTGATGCGTGGAGGTATCACACTGTGGGAGATTCTCAGAGTACTTGGAAACAAAACAAGACAATGTAGGAGTTGGATTGGAGAGACACAAACACACACACACCAATAGAGAGAGAGAGAGAGAGAGAGCTCTATTCTATGACTAACAAAACCTCGTCGTGTTGTGTGTTGTGTTGTGGGCACAGAGCAAAGTTTTGTAAAAATTGAAGAGGGAATAAAGAAGATTAAAGATAGCAAGGGGAAGAGCTTGGCTCTATCTATAGGCTTTTTATTCATTACATTACATGAGTCTAATCAAAGTTTTAAACCAGAGAAATTGGTAAAATTGTGTTCTATATTTTTGTGCAAAATTTCAAAACTGACCCCCAAACAAGAATTAAGACTTTTATAAAATAATTTAATCAAAAAGTAAATTTTGATTATACAAATTTTATCTAAATGATAGTTTTAGAAGAAAAAAATTAATATATATTTTTATTTTTTTAAAGAAAATAATTTTTAATTTTAAAGGCAGTTTAAACATTTTTGTACACATACACATATTTTACACAATTAAGGTGCACACTTCACAGCCTCTTCTTATAAAAAACGTGATAGTTTACCTACTCTTTTGCCATTTCCCCTGAAACCATTAAAGTTTTATTTAATTTGAAAAGCAACGATGGATAATTGGTAATAAACATAAACTAAATTTAGAGTAGTAACAATATCATGAAATCCTACCTAATTGGTGAAATCCTGAACTAAAATAGTAAATTGAATAATATATTCTAACAATCTCTGATTGATTTCAAGATTTGATAAACTTAAAATGTTAAACTCCAATTCTCCTTATTAAGGAGTACAATGATTTTGGACAGATTTAGTAATTTTTGCCCCTTATTCTATTAAATTGAGAATATCAAGTCCTCCAATGTTTAGATTATTTTATCTCTTCATGAAAATGCAGTGTGAGGACACTGAATTCCTGCTAAATTCAAAAGGCTTTGCATCTCAACTTTGTGAGTCGATTCAACTTAATAAAATGAGACCCGAGTTCGATTCACTCACCAAACGACTCGAACAATGTATTAATTAGAACTCGATTCGTTTAAATTCCTACCTGAATCCGAGGCCTATGTAGTTAATTTAGGGGCTTGGGGGTGACCCAACAACTCAGCCAGGACCCTCCATTCTCTCTATCTAACCTCTGCCACTTCCTTGGTCAAATTGTCAGGAAACATGGGTTTGAGTTTGATAAAAACCCACCCAAAACAAGAAGCAAAGTACTATGATCAGTACCAACTAAAGTTATTTTGCAAGATTAACAGCTAAAATCATGCTGTAAGATCTAAATTCTATAACAAGTGACATAAATTGATGGTCAAAACATGTATAGTTACTTTCCAATAAAAAAATCCGCACATTAACCCGTAGAGAAGTAAATGCAGTGAATGGCTGTAGAAAAAACAGTAACATTTTCTGTGATTTTGTTTTTTTTACCAATATGCTAAATGGACGGCGAATTATTTTATTTTTTTGGGTTGACAGAAAAGTATTCTACAAATAGGTGTGATCACTGATCAGTATATTAATAAGGATGGTAACCAATTAGGTTAAATATGCGTGTTTACTGATTCCGTCTTCTGTTATATTAAGCTGGAGATACACGCTCTGTCAAGTTTAGAATAAATTTATATGTTCACGTCTTCTACCTATCAAATTTGAAATGTTGGGTTTTTGTCGGGTTTGGAGTACTTTATTTCTCGATAGGATGACAACGAGATGGGTATAGGTGGATTTAGTAACCTACATCACCTAATCCGTCAGATCGAAGATACCATATCAGAAACATTTGTCATCTCTATCACTGTCTACTGCCCACCGGATCGGAGACACCGAATTCTCGTTAAGTTCATAATCTTTTGTCATCCCAACTATTTAGACTAATAAGACTCGATCGTAATATCATACCAAAATATTAAATTTGCAAATCCTCTAAAATGAATGTCACAATATGAGTTTACACAATGAATGATACTTTAAGTCGACATATCATTTGTTGTTTCAAAAATCTCGAATTTGTCCAATTAATCCCCAATAATCATTCAATTCGATTTATTTTTTAATTAGTCTCTAAAAAGTCTTCTCTCTCAACTAGCGCTTAGCTTTCAGAACTCTGCCAAATTTGAATACATTTTCAAGGATTCAAGCAGTTGACAACAAGTTGATAACCTGATAGAAAATCTTGCTATATTCTCTATTAAACACTCTATGACACTGCAATCAAATAGTGAGCTCGTAAATTCTTTTGAGAAGAATGTCTAGACATCTACATGTGTAGTCTCTCAACCCAAACATGGATTTTGTGGTGTCCGAGACTGTTCCTCCGATGTGGGTTTTTTTGTTCGACCATAGGAGAGGAAGATTTTTATTTTTTGGAACCTAAGATGGGTTTGTTTGTGTCTCCTCAAATGCATGCTTGTTTTTGGGGGTTTGGGAGATTTTGTAGTAGAATTCTTGGAACAGAACTTGAGAAGTAGCAAATAGCAATGCATGTTTGTTCATTGCCTCTCTCAAAGTGGTCACTGTGCACAGCAAATTCGAGGTTTTGAATGGATATAGACTTGTGTCCATAGAGTTAAGGCAATAGTCCTAGTTTTGGGGGACCTCATATTTACTTCATTTCATTTGCTAACAAGTAACAACACTACTCTCTTTTTTAAGTTTTGATTAGTGTGTGCAAATTAATGTTCTAAAAACGTTAAATGTTAATTTAGTGGAAAGGGTTTTTAGGAGATTAATTAGGAATTAATTAAAAAAATAAATCAGATTGAAGAATTAATTGAAAACTAATATGAGATTAATTATGAATTAATAAAAAATAAATCAGACTGAAAGATTAATTGGAGATTTATCAGAGATTAATCAAACAAGCGGGAGATTTTAGAACGCTGGTGGTTCAAATGCATATTAGCTAATTAATCCTCCATTATAAACACGATGCAAAGGAGTTGGATTATCTCGAACTCGATTCGTTAAATATTCAACTCACATCTATCATAATTGAGTTAAAGTTGAATTCGAGTTTAATGTTGGGCCCGTTTAATAACTGAGTCGAGTTTGAGTCTAACTTATATCGACTACCTAGGTTCGGAGCCGGCTCTATTAATATTGTTAATATAAATTTGTATACTTGAGTACATATATATATATCACAGAAACTAAACAAATGGAACCGGGTCAAGTTGAATTTGCATTTAATTACGTAAACTGGTTTAAATTCGAGCTGAACACTTTTATTTCCAGCTGAACCTCAATAAAGTTGAAGTCGATTCAACTCGTTTATACCCATAAATCCATAATTATAAACAAAAGTACCCATATTGCCATTTTTTACCCGTTAATATCCAAATCCATTCTCTAATTCTAACTTAGCTCGTGGGGAAGCACGTGTAGTTTCCTAGGGTTACGAGTAACGAAATATCTGAATAACCCTAATTTAATACCATATATATGTTTACAAGTAAGTGATTGGTTTAAGCTATCAAGGCTTTGATTTTCTAATTTTATAATCTTAATACACATGCTAAGTGTGGGAGATTGTGTACACTTCACTTGCCTTAACATGAAAATTTCATATTTCGAGACTAAAATAAGCATTAACAATCAACTTTTGTAGCATTACTCTATGAACAGCTATGAACCTTTAAGTTATAAATTGGCGGCTAAACACTCCAAAGGGTCATTAGTAAAAGTGAAGCTTCAACAACTATTGTAGCTATTTGGTCCTAATAATAAGTTTTTTATAAGCAATAATTCGGTAAATCCTACTCTACTTGTAATATGTTTGTTTATATTAATAATAAATTGATAAAACATGTATTATATAATGAATAAGAATGACAACATGTTAAGTAAGAAAAACAAATTTCTTCTTAATTTTGCTGTATTAGGTACCGAGAATTCTCGTTTCCATCACCCATCCCAGACTATATTTCGATAAAAAATATATAATCATATTTGTATACATTATATGAGAGACCGTCCTGATGGGTAATGGTCACCTCGGTTAGTCAAGTAATTAGATCGATGATCCATCCCCATCCCGATCATTCCACCCCGACACAGTCAAGTAAGAACGCTAAATCTATGTCAAGATTTTTTAGATTAATTTACAACAACAAAAAATCACCCGTTTCTTATCACCACATATGTTCAATTATAAAATTGTGAGAGAAGATAGTTTATACAAAATTGTTAAATCAAAGATACTCAATACCCATGAATAATACAAAATTTAACTGAATCTTCTAATAATTTAATATAAAATCCTACGACCTATACATATCAACACATAATTTTATACGATATAAAGCAACTAGCTAAGTTTGACCTACTGACAATTTTGCTCGCTCACTGACATTAAGTTAGGATTTGAGGTTCAACATGATATTTGAATAAAGCGGGTTATAGGGTAATTTAGGAAACAATGATGTAATATATATATAAGAATGCATTTCAGTGAAAACCAAAAGATGTGTGAGAACCGTGAGAACCAATGTGGGGGCATCACGTGGGAAGGGAACAAATTTCATTCTATAACTTAAAAAGAAAAGTGTTACATGTTAAAGAAATGATATAACGAATGATTAAAAGAAGAAAAAAAATTTCGAGCCTAACTCATCAATACGCGCAATATCACATGTCGCGCTTCTATAGGTTTGTACGATTCACAGATACTGGTGCAATTCGTACCCGATAACGTCTATATATATGAAAGCAAAAACAATACTAGTAAATGGAGAAAACCTCAATGAATTTGGGACCATTAAATTAGCTTTATAGTTATAAACCAAAGACTATAAAATTACTAACCATTTATTATTTGCTCAAATAAAGGAAGTTCTCAAAGGACCATAAATCTGACAAGACCAAAAGTCAATGGATTGGTGAATGGCCTACACACTAGTGCTACTCTTCTACCACACACGTGTGATGGTGGGTACATCAACTGTTAAAGACCAGTGGGCCCCTACTTGTTGAGTTATTTAATTCACATCCAAAAGGGCAATACGGGAATTTCATAATTATTGGGAGCCACCATTTTCATGAAAATAGTATCTAAGAGAAACACTACGTGCTTGGATTCAATGCAGATATTATGAATTTATATTTGATTCCTCAATTTCTTTTGCTATTCTTTTTTTTTTCTCGTGATTTTTGCATCTTATTCTTATCTATTGGGATGGCTCCACGTGGAAGGCTCCACTTCCAACTGCCAGATTACTTGTCACAAAAGCAATAAAATATGTATAAAAGATTCTTTTAAACACAACTTAGAAACAAGATTGGTGACATAATACATTTTAAAAATAATAAAAGAGCCAAGGTTTTAAGTTAAAACTCGATTCGTTAAATATTTAGTTTGAGTTTGTTATAATCGAGTTTGAGTTAAACTCGAACTTAAGATTGAATTCGTTTAATAAACGAGTATAGCTCGAATCTATCTTTTTAAAACTCGATAGACTTGCGAGCCAACTCGTTTAGTATTTAATTAATTTTAAATTTTTATTGATATTCTAAAAATTTAGAAAATATATATAATGAATGACTCTCAATATGATATATTTGTGATTATTATCATAATTAGACGTGCTTACAACATATTTAGACACTGAGTGCATTTCTCTGTTTATCCACTAATTATGTGTCACAATCATACATTGAGATAGGTTAGGTTTCAATTGAATGAAATGTTCGGCAGAACTAATGATCTAGTATCTATCTTATGATGTTTAAGTTAATAACTTAAATATAATGAGTCAAAAGTACGGAAAATAAACCCTAATTTATTCTCTTAACACTAGCAAAATAAAACAAAAACGACCTGCATGTTATCACATAACTAAAACAATTGAAGTTTATATAATGCTTCTTTTCTTTTAAATGAAATAAGTGTGTATCGTTTACTTCTCCAATTCGTTCAATTATTCAGAGGTGTAATAATGGTAAAAGTAAAAATATATATTGATATTTCCAGTGTTGGAAATATTTATGTATATTACATGACCTATAAATAAGACGTGCACCTAAAGTGAATGTTAAGTTTGTAGATATGGAGCTTAATCTATGTAGATAAACAACTCGATAGGTTCTACCCACTAATTAAGTCTCAATAACTAATCGAAAGAACACTTATCTCGATCTGCTTGAGAGATATGTCAGCAAAGAAAGCCAAAACAAGGGTTAAGTAAAGGTGGACATGGTTTCAGAATCGGATCCAAATTAATCGGTTTCTAATTTTTGAGAATCGGACCCAAAATTATTATATATGAAACCAGTTTGGTTGTAGACTCATTTCTCATGTTTGGATCTCCAAATTTACCTGTTAGAACCGATTGATTTCTAATTTTTTTAATTAGCCGATTTACGGTCCGTATGAAACGATTTTGAACAAAAACATTAAATTTGAAATTATTAAAAATTCTAACGATAATCAAATGATAAAACTCAATTATTACAACCCAATCGAATTATAAACTTTTCAAATAAAGTAATAATATAAGACAAACTTTTATCTAGAATCGATTCAGGTTCTTGACAATTACCCAACGACTCTAAATTTAAGAAATCAAAACAAAACCAGCATCAAATGGTTCTCTCTATTTAAAAACCAGAATCAGACTAATTACTCATAGTTCTCGGCTCTTTAATTCCGGTTCGGTCCCATATTCCTGGTCTAAAATGCCAAGGGTCAAGTAAATTTTATTAATATTTATGATTTTTAAGTTTGGGTAAACTATTAAGATCTCGTTTTCTAAGGAGGGAATTGCTTTTACTTTCTGTTATCCTTTTCTTTTTCAGCCTTAAGAAAATAAACCCACTAAGCTACTTCACACCACAAATCATGTAATTGGGCCTTTTTCTAAATCCCAATGAGAGCTTTCTCTCCTTACGTCACTTTCTTCGTCTCTGTGCAATCTGCAAAGCTAAGGAACAACCTCAGACTTCAAGGAACCTCCAATTCTTCGTGTACTTGAATGACGTAGCTTCTGTCTGGTGTATTGTGAATACACTACCACTAATATTCACAAATATTCTCTATGTGCTTGTGTATGTATAATATAAGTATGGGTATGTATGGATCTTATCATGTAATGTTCCAAATTTCAATATTTGTTTTACTTTGACCACAATCTGAATTTGATATCAATTTAATCGGGCTCTACCAATTAAGTTTTGATCAAACATTCACTTCACATTAGACCCATTATATAGGATGGTAAAATGTTTCGGATTCGATGGGATTCAATGTTCCTGATTCAATTAGGGCTATGCATAATGAAGATCTTACGTAAATTGGGTTATGAGTGTTAGGAATTCAAGATCCGGTCAGAACGGCCTTACCTTGCTCTTGTCCCATGCTTAATATATAAAACATAATAAATTAATATATTTACTCAATTAAAAATATTTTGGACGGGTTTTAAGGAACGAGAATTCTCCATACTCAATGAGGATATGGAGAAAATTTTGGATGCAGGGCAAAGGCGATAGATGGATCGAGTAAAAGCTGGAGGAATGACCACGTGGGGTGCACGCTTGCGATTACAGATTGTAAGGATGATAACAGGACAAGTTCAGAGATTCTCGTCCTCTATCCCGTTTGATTAAGAGATTTTTGACCTTCTATAAAATGGCAACGGGTTAGTTTATTGTTCTTGTCCACTACCCTATCATAATAGATTAATTTTCTAAGGCATGTAAGAGGGAAGGTTCAAATTGTTGGAGGGTTCAATACAATCACATTCACAGGTAGTGAATTGACTTGTTCATGTTGATGCCCAATTTTTTTTAAACTTTACGGTTGAAAGTGAGGGAGGCCATGAGTTTGTATTATAATATCTGCTTCATTCCATTTCCATTGACCCAGGCAATGATCTTTTCACTGTCACTCATCAACTTTAAGATTTTGATTGTCCTCATCATCAACCCTCCAATGTAGCCCATCTAATCATGAGGTGTGTATTATGCACAATTCATCATCTTTCAACTTCCCAACACTCAATAATAGTCATAAACAAGTAAAAACAACAACCCTCTTTCTCCATCAAGCCTTCACTCCTAGTGAATTTTTCATTTTCAGGTATCCTATTGATTTGGGTCTCTAGCATCTACCATGAAATTAGGATTTAAAATGTGAAGGAAACTTCTACTCATATTCACAAGTCCACAGGTCTGTAAGTATATAAATATTAGGATTCAAACTCATGGCTGTTATGAGATAAGAGACTCACTTGTCCGGTAGGAGACAATTATCGTTAATCTAAGATTCTAAAATTCGAGATTGAAGAGAACTCGACAAGACAAAAAAAAGAAGTTTTGAGTACTTGGGAAGAAATTAGGGAGAAACCGACAAAATTTGATTAGGTTTGACCGAGTTGACAGTGTAACGAGTGTTGACGTAAATTAAGGATTCTTTGTTTAATCTATATCACCAATTCTGATTAATTAGGGATCGGTCTTAGGAGAGAGTTCACTCCTCATGTATCTAAATAGAGGTGAAGATGTATGAACAAATCAATGAAAAAGAACTCAATTTCACAGATCGAGTGAATACTCAGTAAAACTGAATCACCGAGAACAAGTTCTAAAACTCGATCGACTCAATTTTACCAAGAACTCGAGAGTTTTAAAACATTGTTGATATATTAGTAGCACCACATGAATAAAAAAGCAGACTCTAATTCCAATATTAAATGACACTTATTTTCTGAGAGAATATTATATAATTGAATGAAATGAGACAAGCAATAAGATAATTTCAGATGTTTTCACCTAAAAGACATAGAAGAGAAAATCTAAATTCTAAGAAAATTGGGAGTAACATTTAGAAGTCTCTAATGTGTAAATTGTGAGAATTTTGTATTTGGATTCTAATTTTCTTATGATTCTCAATAATAACAATCATCTCGTATCAGTCATATCCCAACAACTGCATAGAATATTAGACATTCTAAAGCAACAAAACGCTATCTATGTTGCTGACTCTTAAGACCTTTTCTATGCCCACTTTCCTTTTCACCTGAAGAGGCCTAAATTTGTGATCATTTCATGGGCAACTACACCAAAAGCTCTCTTAGATTCTTTAAATCACTATGTGGTATGAAAAACATGACAGATTCTTTCAGAATGCAAATGCGGTACAAATAATGACATATGATGTCATGAAGCGTATGTGACAAACGAAAATATCAGAAGACATAGAAGGAAAAAACCCTTGTCATTTTCCAAGTGTATCCACAAACTTTACTACAATATTTCATCTAAGTTCATTCAATTTATGATGGAACAAATGGTTTTATTCAAATTTATTAGTGCATTAATAATCATGAAGGTTTTTTATGTAGATTATTTCTGTAATCTGAAACAATGAATTAAACACGATAAATTAAGACTGAGTATAACAGGAAAGAAGAGCGCGGGGAGTAGAGAAGTGAATAATATAGCGCAAGATGATAGTCATGCAGTAAAAGACTAGGATCAGTATGAGAAGTAAATTAGATACAGAACATGTAACTAAAGGGAATTACCCGAATGTGAATGAGCAGTATCCAAATTATAGTCCATTATGAACTTTTGAGATCAAGCACGGTGTCCACGCCTCTGAAGGCAGGCTTTTCTCTTGGACCAGAAAAATATATTCCACCCTGTTGCATTTATCACACACGCCAAGAAAACGTCAAAATTTTACCCATAAGCTTTAATGTCACAAATCACAATGAGTGGCTATAAAGAATAAACAACTGTGAATGTAAGCAGCTAGCAATATGTATCTGTAAATCTCGACGGAAATGAAAGAAACGTAGAATTAGCAAATGATATCTGTAGCAGATAGAGGCAGGTACCAATGATATATAATGAATGTATGGTGAATTGTTTTCAGGGTAGCTTCTGCTAAATTTCGAGTACTAAATAATAAATATGGAGGTTCACGCCATTGTGATTGCAAGTGTTGGAACTCTAACAGACTCGTTATGAAGTCTAATTCTGCCCCCAACACCACCATAGTCGAACATTAATCTTTTGAAATACTCAAAAGAGCCAAGCAAAAGAAACTATTCAACGTTGAAGTAAATTCACTCTACCAACAGTTTTATGATTCATGAATTAAAGCAGGTAAAAAACAAAACACTAAGCTAAATGAATTCATGTCAAGTCAATTTAATTTCAATAGCAAATGAAATTGGGATCAAAACCAAATTACTAACCTAAATGAAACCACATTCAAAGCACCATAGAAAATGCAAGCAAAACCACAGTTCTGTCTGTGCTAGAATCCTGTGAAAGCAACAAGTTTACGATGAACAAATGAAATGATTGCATATAAAATCAGAATTGAAATCCAGTTCATAAACTAAAGGCATTTAGACTCAACAACAAACCAAAGTGAGATCAAAAACCAAATTACTGACCAAGATAAAATCAGATCCAAAAGTCCATATCAAATCAAAATCAAAATTCAGTTACTAGCTAACCAAAACCAATATGATATCAAAACCAAATTACTAGCCCCATGAATTGCAATCAAAATCAGCCAACAGCTTCACAAACAAAAACAAATCATCATCCTAAACAAAATCACATCCAAACACCAAACAAAAGTGAAATCAAAACCAAATCACAGACCTAACCAGATTCAAATCCAGCACCAGATAAGAAAATTACCTCAAGTTCACAATGAACAAATGAAATAATTGCATACAAAATCAAACTAATTGTGTAAATGGATTCATGTTCAAGTTACCAATTGAAATTGCAAGCAGAATTAAATTCCAGTTCATACACGAAATGAATTCAGACTCAACAACAAACCAAAGCGAGATCCAAGATCAAATTACTGTCCTCGATGAAATCAGATCCAAAAATTATTACGAGATTGAAATCAAAATCCAGTTACTAGCTAACCAAAACCAATTAACATACAGCAAGTGATATGAGATCAATACCGAATCACTAACCTGATGAAATCAGAGTCAGTCAACAAGTTCACATACAGAAACAAATCATTAGCCTAAACCAAATCACATCCAAAGCACCAAACGAGATTGAAATCAAAACCGAAAATCACAAACCTGACCAGATAATCAAAATTACCTCAATCACATCACAGTCTAGACGGTGCTACAGCTCCTAGCAGTCCAGTTACTAGCTAATCAGAACCAATTAGCATACAATTGATATGAGATCAAAACCAAATTACCTACCTATATGAAATGAAATCAGATTCGAAAGTCCATATCAAATTGAAATCAAAATCCAGTTACTACCAAACCAGAACTAAGAACCAATTAGCATACAGCAAGTGATATGAGATCAAAACCGAATCACTAACATAATGAACTCGCAATCAAAACCAAAATCAGTTCACTAGTTCACATACAGGAACAAATCATCAGCCTAAACAACAAAATCACATCCAAAGCACCAAACAAAATTGAAACTATAACCAAATCACAAACCAACCAGATAATCAACATTATCTCAATCACATCACCGTCTAGACGGTGTTACAGCATCGTAGCAATCCAGTTACTAGCTAACCAGAACCAATTAGCATGCAAGTGATATGAGATCAAAACAGAATCACTAACCTAATGAGATCAAAATCACTTAACAAGTTCACATACCGAAATCGAATTCAAAACCGAAAATCACAAACCTAACCAGATAATCAAAATCGCCTCAATCACATCGCCGTCAATCGTAACAATCACGAGCCAGCCTCATACAATCCAGCCAGTGCATCACCTCCGAATTCGGATCCCTCTCCACCACCAAATCCGACACCGTGACCTGATTCTGGCCCCTGTAGCTCCCGATCCTCCCTCTCACCCTCACGACCTTCCCGATCTCGACCTCCTCCGCCCAATTCCTCGCCACCGCCGCGACCGCCCGGAGATCCGTCGGGTTGCGGCGGGCGAAGTACGGCGAGGCGAGGTGGTTGAGCCAGAGGACGCAGGAGACGATTCCGGTGCCGTCGTCGACGGCGAACCTGAGGAACTTGCCGGGGTTGCTGTCGCGGAGGGTCACGACGCCGACGACCTCGGCGCGTGAGAAAGACGCGCCGCCGCGGGAGAAGGAGGTCGGGTCCGTGGAGGACTGGGGGAGAGAGTTGAGGTCGAAGGCAAGGAGCTTCGCGTGCGTGTTGTGGAGAGAGCGCTCCATGAAGATCGGCTCCGGAGGAGATTTTTTTGGGTTCTGAAGCTTTTTTTTGTTGAGCGATGTGGATTTTGGCGGGAAATGGGAGGGGTTGTGGAATTCTTGTCCTATTTATATGAGCGATTTTGGGATGAAAATGTGATTTCGCCTTTTTTACCCTTGTTTGGTATTCTTACGCTTTAATGCTTGTAATTACAATTGTGCCACGGCTCACGATTCGGGGGTGTTCCGTTTTGGATCGAGAACTTGATTGAACTGAAAATTTGATTCTATAATTGAACTTCTTTGATTATGGAACGAAAGAAAATAAAACTTGTTAACTGCAATTTCAAACTAGAGGAGCGTCTGAAGTTGGTCGACCAAACGCTGTAGAAAACTTCACTCTCGCACCTCTCAACTCACCATAGAAAATATCATCGGTCTGACTTCTTCACCAATGCAAAATTAAAGAAGTCTAATGTTTAAAAGGAAAATTATGTCACTAAAACATACGTGTGACACAATTTTAAATCAAGATACTAATTTGAAAATAGCATATAGTTAAGTAAGGTAAACTGAATTTATCCAATTTTCTAAAAAATACTCCTGTTTATTATTTAGACATGCAATGAATAATGCATGAGTCAAAGCTGCCGGAAAAGTTCCAGGCTCGAACTCCCAGTCAGAGCCCGAACGGGCGACAGTCGCCTATAATGCGATGCCACCCCGCACGGCCAAGCCTCGAGCCTCTAAACAGCGTCCCCTGCATCTCGCAAGACCACATTTAACCCAACCATGCGCCGGAGGACACACCTGTCTCGCACTCTCGACAGCCCAGCCGACCTTGGTGATGATCCAGAAACCAAACCCCGTATCCTTGAGCAAGAAACGGTAGGCCGATTTCACCAATGTAGTCACAAGTTATCCCATATACTGCCAGTATCACTGATCGCCTGATAGGGGAGCTGATCGGAAGAGAGAATTCTCCCGCTGACCTCCTCCGAGAAGCTCGCCCTTACCGTGTTATTATGTTTCACTCTCTTCGCCCGCGATGCCCCTCCCATTTGCTGAACGCTTCCACCAATAACGAGTCAATAACCGTTTGATATCATTAAGCAGCCCATCCGGAAGGTAAAATACATTCAACGAGTAAATAGGGATGGCCTGTAAAATAGATTTGTTTAATACCTCCTGCCCGCCTTTGAGAACAGCCTCCCGCTCCAGTTTCCGATTCTAGCCCGTGTACGCTCCAATAGATAAGCGAAGCCCTTCCTGTTCTGACCTATCACGTTCGGTAATCCCAAGTACACAGCGTCATTCCCCCTCTTCCTGAAAACACAGCTCCCCCACAATCTGATTGTTCTCGACATCAGCCGTACTCGGGTTGAACTGAATCATCGGCCATACTCAGGTTGGACTGAATAATCGACTTGTCCGGGTTCAACATCTTAAAATTAAAATTAAAATTATGTAGCACTCATATATTTGGGTCTTAAAACTAAAATTCATGATACAAGGAACAAGCAAACTAATTAATGCCTTGGGTATAACAAGTATAGAATTAGCCCGACAGTTTTACACATAAATAACAAGATATTACAATGACATCGTAAACAAGTCAAGTCCTTCAACCATAATGTTCTCTAAACCTTAAACAGAACAAGAAAAAAAAACACAGTTTCGAAGGTTTCATCCAATCATGGTGCGCTTGCGTCCCCTCTGTCGCACTGTGTGTATATGACACAAAGAAGAAAACAGAAATGAAACACTAAACATTAAACAAAAACAAAACCTTAAACAGAACACAAGAAGATGAGAGAGACATACCATCGGCTAGCTTGTTCCATGTAGCTGACCACTGCTTCGAGGATTTCCGATACACAGTAAGTATCTTCTCCATCTATACAGGATTTTGAATCAATAATATGAGCTTAACTGTGATGATGTGAGCTTCTCCTTAGAAATCCCTTTGGATAAGATATAGGGTTTGCATTTCTATATGTCAAGCTACTAAAACTCGGGATCAGCCAAAACTCAGTGAAGTGACAAATAAGGATTTTTGAGAAATCGGCAAAACTCATCTTATATTAATATGTTATGCATATGTTAATGACAAAATAACATTATTTTAATGAAATAGATAGTTCTAAACAACTTAATAAGTTAAAACAAAAGCACAGACCATAGTCCCAAAAAAACTAACACGAGAAACAAGTATAAACGACGATAACAAGTTAAAAAAAACAAGTCGACATTTGATTACTTCACGTGGAGGAGAAGGAAACAACTTGACAACAATAGAACAATTTCCTAGTACATGCAAAATATAAAAATAAAAGTTGACCAACTTCAGGAGTGTTCGCTTATCATTCTCCATGGTTTATTTTTTCCAAGTTCTCGGGGAGTTTTAAGAAACCCCTATATACTTATCCAACATTAGACTTTCACTAAGTATCACATAAGCATTTACAATGAAAATACAAAAAATATGTTCCAAACAATAGGTTATTTCAAGAAGATTATAAGAAAACATGAGTTTCAAGTAACCACCCTATGCCAAGCTCTTCATAAGAGATATAAGTATATAGTCCTCTTTTTATGATTTTGCAGCAATCTTACAGAGAAAAAAGTAAATCATAAAGGACAATGTAAGATTTACTTCACTTACCACATTCCCGCAGTTAGAGTGCATTGAGAGCAATGCTCGTTCAAGCACATATAGATCAACAGCTTTATCTTCAGGAAGGGTTGATGTAGAGCTAAGACCAAAATCAATAAGGACCTGAGAGAAAAGTACACATTTGTTATGCAGGTTGATGCAAATAAATTAGGTGTAAGCATATAAGCTATACACATAATTCCTTAACTTTTTTTAGAAAAAGAAGCAAATAAAATCACGTGAAAACAAGCAATGAAGTGACGAACCAGCTGATTGGTTCCATTACGTATCAACATGTTCGAAGTGGTCAAATCACCATGAATGAGTCCGCCATCGTGTAGTTTTGCAATAGCAACACCGATCTGTGTCGCCATATCATCCAGCCGTTCTTCAACAAGACCGTTCAACCCAAAGTCGAGGAATACATCTTTCACAGAAGGACCCTCCACATACTCAAATGTTAGGGTGTGCGATACGGTATCTACTGCATACAGTATTGGAGTGCAAACTCCAAGTCGTCTTGCTTTTGTCATACACCGAGCCTCCTATATCAAAGATCAAGTCATGGGGTGATAATTGGATTAGTAACAGAAGTGTTGACCATTAGTTAATGTATATTAGAGTGTAAACTGTGAACAGAAGTGCATTGAGAGAAACTGACCGCATATAAGCGCCTAAGGGTGAGTTTTGAATCCAGAGTTGGATGTCTGTACTTCTTCGAGAAGCGCTCTTTGATAACAGACCTCCTTTCTACAAAGGTTGACTCATAAACTCTCTGATAGAATAAGTAAATGAGCCAATATTAAGAGCAAGAAGTTCAAGTAATATGTTTTCACTTTGTTCAAGATAAAACAACATCAAATTACTCATAGCTTCCTAGACGATTACTCAAAAAGTATAAATTGTGTACTCACAGCTTCAGCTCCTTGCTTCACCAGAACGAGGTTGTTCTCTTTACTATCCGAAGTGACATCCATAGTGAAGATCGCCGCAGTATTGAGATTACAGTGACTCAGTGTTAACTGAAAATACCTGGAGGAAATTTTAGTGTTGCGGAGGATTAAAATCATCCCAACAGATACAATAAACTTCAACTCTCTACTGAATCATAGCATCACATATATAGGACCAAACTTGCTTAAATCAGTAACAAGACTACCCGATGAAGTTCAACGAAACTAATAACAAGCTTCAATACAACTCATGATACAATCCCATCACTAACAATTTGACAGTAAATGTATATGCACTTTCAATGATGGAGTGCAAGCAATTATCATATATCCAGCATAAATGTCAAATACCAAATTACATAATTCAGATCACTATGAAGTAAATATAAAACCCATTTCCATTTTCTTCTATTTCTACTTATGATTAACCAAAAGGGGAAACCATTACATGAGCACACAATTAATATAGAAAACAAGAACAATCATTCATAACATACAACTATACAAGGCAGCTTCATTATCACAGAACCACATGAAAAAAAAACACACAACAAACAAGATACAGTCCCAATAGACCTCCTCAAAAGACACATACAAAAACTATCCGTTGGCTCACACAATCAAAATCAACAGTACAGAACACAATTTCAACCACTGACATAATTCAAACCACTATTAGTAGCAATAAAAACTCATTTCAAATTTCTTCCGTTTATGGATAACCAAATTTGAAACATCCAAGCCAACCAAAAGGGGAAATTATTAAAACTGAGCACACAATTGATACAGAAAACAAGAAAATGATTCATGGCACTCAAGGCACCTTCATTATCACATAACCACATGAAAAAACACACAACAAACAAGGCACAGTCCCAAAAATCTCAGAAACCTCCCCAAAAGGTACCAAAAAAACTATCCGTTGGCTCACACAACCAAAATCAACAGTACAGAACACAATGTCAACCAAAACACGAAACTCACTTCCACAACCACAACCTACACCGATTTTCCAACGCGAGCACAGTTTCACAGTAAAGAAACGAAATTGAAAGTATCGAGCTCATTACAGCACAGAAAAGCGACGATTTCAGTTCAAAATCACGCCGGAGAAGACAGAAATTCTCACCTCGATCCGCGGCGGAGAAGGAGCCGGAAGAGGCGGCGATGAATCCTCCGGCGGCGGCGATGAATTCTCCGGCGGCGGCTAGGGTTGGTGGTGGCGACGAAGAGCTTGTTTTGATTCAACGGAGATAGAAGAGAAACGACCTGTGGAGGGTAGTTACTTACTACTCGTTCACGCCCGAGGACAGGGGCTGTTATTTTCTTAAACTGTTGAGGGCATTTTGGTCAAACCGATTTTGTTACGTTCCGGGTTTGTGGTGCGAGGGCCATGTTGGGCTTTTTTGTTTGATAGGGCTCATTACGGGTTTGGGCTATTTCTGTATATCAGTTCAAATTCTTGATAACCGTATTGGGCCTGCTGGTTTGGGCTATAGTCCATACGGTGCCGTTTTGGGGACCCCTTCGTCTCAAGTCTTCATTGTGGTTCGTTCACGTAGGGCTGTTATTTTCTTAAACTGTTCAGGGCATTTTAGACAAATCGATTTTGTTACGTTCCGAGTTTGTGGCCCAAGAACCATATTGGGCCTTTTACGGTTTGGGGCTATTTCTGTATATCAGTTCAAATTCTTGATAAGCACATTGGTTCTGCGGTTTGGGGCTATAGCCCATACGGTGTCGTTTCGAGACCCTTCATCCCAAATTTTCATCGTACTCCATGTAGGGCTGTCAAAAAATAACTGACTCGACCCGGACCAATTAGAAAAGAATCGAATTACTTCAGTTCAAAACCGAATCAAATCAAAATTCCATCAATTCAGTGCATGACTCATTTTAAGTCATGGAGAACTTTAAAATATTAGGTCAGCAAAAAAGAATTGAAGACCGGCTCAAAATGTCAAAATTTCAAAAAAATCGGTTCAAATAAAATGGAATCAAATGTGAAAATTTCATAAATTTCAGTTCATAAAATCGAACCGGGCCAAAAATCAGCATGTCCAAAACCGAACCAATCTTGAAGTCTTTGCGGTTAGTTAAACAATTCTAACTAGTGCCATCATAATCAATATTTTGTATATTGACAAGTGGAAAAAGGAAAATCGATTGATACTACAAAAAAAACACATGGTTCTGCACCAAAACACATGGTTCTGCAGATGGACTCTTCTCAGAGATTTTACACCAGAAATGAAATGCAACAAAATTGAAATGCAGCAAAACTGAAATGCAGATATTGCACAAAGCTCGCATCGGGTTTTCTGAGTTATGGGCTCGAATCGGGATCGTGTTACTATTTCGGAGGCACGATAGTTGCTCTGTTCGAGAGAGTCCTGCAAATGGCTCTGATAGTATGTGGAGTGGTTCTGCAGCAGCCTCCCACAAGAGAAGCTCCTACTTCGCACCACTTGTCCACATAAGAGACAAAGTCCCGGTCCGACACGCCAGTGTTTTGCTGCAAAGAGGGCGAGAATGCAATCGAGAGTTAGATTGATGCACGCTCATTCTAAACCGCACAAGGAAGATCGGATATTATATCGTAATTTGACTTAGCAATGCAAACAAAATGAATCTATTTTGTTTATGTAGTACTTCACAACCAAGGGCAATGAACTCACCACCCACTCTTTCCGATCAGGATCGTAACTTTCACCACTGTTTGGGTATATAAGAATCGGTTTACTCGTCACCTGAAGCAACCGGTAACAAAATGGTAAGTTCTACGAGTAAGCAAAAGGCATGAATAATAACCAACGATAGATTATAAAAGATAACAACACCCAGTGTTCTAAAGCTCCCCAAGTTGACTGAGTTTTGGACCTGTTTTCACTTGAGTAGCAATCAGATGTAAACTTGTTTTTTTTAACTTGTCATCTATGTTTATCGTTGTTTGAACTTGTTTCTTATAATATTTTTGTTTGAACTATGGTTTGTATTTTTTTAACGTATTAACTTGTTTGGAACCATCCGAGAAAAGGACACTTTACTACACATAACTATGGATGTTTCACACTTTGCTACCTTAACTATTTTCTCTCTTTTTAGTACCCTAACTTGATTTTTTGGGATATTTTGATGCTAAATCTTGTCCCAAAATAGAATAGTTAGGTTTAGTAAAATATCCCAAGATACAAGTTAGGGTACTAAAAAAGAGGAAAAATAGTTGAGATGACAAAGTCTGAAACAGTCATAGTTAGGTGTAGTAAAATGTCTTTTCCCCTTTATTAAAGTATTGTTATTTTGTTTATATATGTAATATAATATAAAAACGATTTTCCCCCAATTTGTCAAACCTCCCTATTAGTCGCCTCGTCGAGTTTTAGCTGACCCCGAAATTTGAAACCTTGATAACATCATATATAGATATAGCTAGCTCTATGATCGTTTGTCCTATAAAATACTACGCTAGAACTTGTCAGCATTCAAATGAAGTGATGTCCCATAAAGATAACAATACTGCTATGATTGTTGAGAACAAAGAACGAATAAGGACATACCTTCTTAAATGCTAAAATCAGCCCTTCAATGAATCTTGGAGGCGTGCAGTTGATACCAGCAGCAACAACTTTTTTGCACGATTCAGCAACCAAGGCGCATTCAAGCAAAGAATCGCCGCTGACCACGTTGACACCGTCTTTAGAGTTAAAGCAAAACCATGCAGGAACCTTTATGTTGTCTTCCTCTAAAATTTCTGCATAAGCCTGCGCATGGAACGAGCTTATGTAGGTATTGTGAAAGATTCTTTTTTTAAAAAATTATTCAGGAGTAATTTCGTCATTTTTATAAAAATACACATTTTGCAACAAAAAATGCAGACAACACAGTACCCTTTTGCAAAAGTGTCATATAATAGGGCACCTTTTTGCAATTTTATCTTTTAAGTACTACTAATCTCACACTATTGAAGACCAATCTTTAAAATACATAGCAAAACTTTTAGGTACCCAAATAAAACTTTCGGAGAAAGAAAAAACCCATACACCGAAGTATGAAGGTTAGAACTGGTGACCCGATATTTAATATAAATGTCTTCCACAATGAAAGTGTTTTCGCGCCAACAAGCATGTACGTGATAGTCCATACCTGAGCTTCTAGCTTATTTGGAATTGTTTCAAAAGCAATTATGTCAGCCCCTGCTTCTGCCAAGATCTGAACCCTTCTCCTGTGGAAATCTTTCAATGTCTTTAGGTTTACCCCATCTCCATAGTTCCCACTGCGTGAAGACAACATGAAAGGGAGATGCAATCACTATAGAGTATATTTGATCTCCAAAGGATGGATCCACAAGTTAATGAAGAATATCCACACAATTGCACAGGCTAAGGATAATTTAATGGGGAATGATGACATGCAAAAGTAACACAAACCATAGATATTGTTTCTCATCCAATAACTTTAAAGGGAAAGCTTGCTCACCTGTATTCAGACCCATCGGCCAGATACGCTCCATAGCTTCCCACAGATGCTGCAACTAAGATGGGGCGATGTTTCAAAATTCTGTCATCTCTCGTGCCATTGCTCAAAGACTCTGCGCATCTTTGATAATAAATATCCCGTGCCTCACGAGCAATTTCTACACATTTTTTAAGCAGGCCTTCACTTTCTTCTGTAGACATTCCCTTGGCCTCAAACCCCTGAATGGTGGCCTGCACGCACACAAAAAGAAACATGAGTTTCAGTGTCATGGAGGGAGAGATCAAGAGGGAGGTAGATAAAACATCATTGTCACCTGATAAGACGCTGTGATGATAACATCCGCACCAGCTTCAAGGTAATCAAGGTGCACCTGCTCCGCGGCCAAACAGCAACTCATCAGCCCGTAAATTGCAAACAACGTCATAGAGACTAATGAAAAAAACTTGGGGATAATTCTTTCTGTGTAACTAATTTATTTGAATCTGCTGCCGATAAAGTCTACTAGGAGAAGAAATTGCACTCTACAACAAAAATCGATAAATCTCCTTAATGAATAAAAAGGTTATGGAAACATAGAATAACCATGAAAAGTCTCATGCAAAATAAAACACCTTAACTAGTTGCAGACAGTCCAAATTAAGGATGTGGTGGTCCAACATTCAAACTCATATATAATAAGCTAATCCAATAACTAGAATCTACAATCCATAACTAATTTATTTGAACATGCTTCCAGTAAAGCCCAACAGGAGCAGAAAGCACATTCTACGACAATAGATCAATAAATTTGCTTAATAAGTAAAGAGATTAGGGAACCATAAAAATACCCGTTAAAGGTCTCATGCAAAACAAAACACCTTAACTAGTCACAGACAGTCCAAATTAAGAACGGGGTGGTCCAACCTCCAAATTCATATATAATAAGCTCATCAAAATCATAGAAACTACCATCCATACAAAAAGTAAGCAGCTGACAAGCAAACTGACAGATGGGAAGCCATGTGATATTATATATAATGCTCTCATGACTGCAAATTTCCTAACAGGTCAGTACAAGAGCACGTGGAGACAATCAATCTCAGTGGTGGTCACTGTATCAAGACTAAAAATTCCAAAAGTGACCATCTAAAACAATTGAATTTTTAGTGCAAAGCCATCCAATAAAAATATTCCCAGTGAAAATTTTCAGAAAGTTGGCATTTAATCTCAGCCAAACAGGAAATTTGAATCAGCTCGTATGGCTAATTCTCTGTTATCATACACCCCCCCCCCCTTATTTTCATCACAAAACCATCCAAAAAAAATACATTCTCAGTGAAAATTTTCAGAAAGTTAACATTCAAACTCAGATTCTCAGCCAAACAGGACATTCAAATCAGCTCGTATGGCTAATTCTCTGTCACCACACAAATTCATTCCCCCTATTTTCAGTTCATTACTCTAACCATTTCAATTTCTTCAGTTTCCTTACATTTCACCAGCAAATTACGTGGAACAAAACCTTTTTAACAGCCAAATCGACATCAAAACCTCACCAAAAACCACAATCCAGATTCATCTGTAACCTAAACCCACGTTCTACACATAGAGAATAGAGAGTACTCTGCGAATGAGGCGTGGCTAAGTGATGCAATTTCTTCAGTTCCGGTGCATTTCACAGGCAAATCACTCATAACAAAACCTAATTAACAGCCAAATCGACACAAAAACCTCACCAAAAACCACAATTCAGTCCAGATTCACCCGTAACCTAAATCCACGTTCTACACATAAAGAAGAAGAAAAGAGTACTCTGCGAATGAGGTGTGGAGATGTGATGAGGCACTTGGCGCTCCAGAGAGGGTCGTTGAGGTCGGCTCCAAGCCGCTCCAGCTCCGTCGCGAGCCCGCCGTCGAGTACGGCGGATCCGCCCGCTTGCCGGAGGAAATCGGCCATGAGCGTCGTCTCCGGCGGCGCTGCGGCGGTTCCGGTGCCCATCGGCGATCTTCTTGGTCCGTTCCGGCGATTGTTCGCTTCAAAGCTCTCTCTCTCTTTCTCTCTCTGTGAACTCGCTACTATATTTTCTGAGTGACGCTCTGGGTTTTTTTTGCCTATTTATAGTCGGAGGTGCTATGCTTCAAACTGACACCTACTAGTACTACAAGTTCCAACCTCTAGTCGACAGATGTATGAAAGGTCTGTTTTACCCTTTCCATTTATAATAATTACAATGTTTTTTTTGTGTGGATAAGATCAGTGTTGTAATAAACTGTAGATGCTACTCAGAAAGATATGACATTCTGTGGATGTATATATCAACCAGTGTTATGGATCGCGGGAGATCTCGGTGAAATCACAGAAATTTCCATATATTCACGACGATATCGCAAAAATAGCCCTAGATAAATCAATTGATTCCGGTTTAATTTGGTTTAGATCAATTAATTCTGATCTAATTTAATTAATCTTGGTCTAATTTGATCAGCTTCGTTTCGGCACACTTAATCCAGTTTGATATTTAGGTTATAAATTATAATGTATAAACAATAAATATCATTTATTTTCCATATAAATTATAAACTAAATATTATTCATTTAGGTTATGACTTCGGTCCAACACATTTGAAAATAATTAAATATCATTCATTTTTTGTAATAAATAATTAATATGAGTTTATATATATTTAATTATTTATTTATTATAAAACGCGATTTGCCGTTATTTTCCCGCGATCTTTTCGCGATCCGTTCGAGTTTGTTAGATCTCTCTTTTTGTCAAGGGGCCGATATATTCCCGCGATCCGATATCCATAACATTGATATCAACTAATATATATTAAATTAAAACATCAAATGCGAATCACAGAAATTAATTAAAAATTAATTGTACAAATCCTTAGATTTCTAAAAGGATAATTTCATACCGCACTTATAGAATAGATGGAATTTCACATGACACTCCTTGAAATTATTTTTTTACTTTATCAATTTATCTCAACTGTTATTTTCTGTTAACTTCCGCTAAAACCTGTGTTTAAATTTTCAAACTATGCTCTTTTGACCCCTCTCTTGATCCTCACTTCTTTATGCACCAGTTTCTCTCTTTTACGCTTTTATCGTCCAAAAGAATATACGTGATCTCAATTTTGCTTGAACGCGATAAAACAATAACAGGAAAAAAAGAAGACTCAATTTCGATTTTTTTATAACAGATTCAAAATTGGTTAAACAATAAAGTCCAGAGCCATTGATCAGTGTACTCCAATCTGGAACTCATATTTGTCTGTAAAAATAAATTATGCTCGTATTTGAATCGATATTGTGAAGAAATATACCTTAGCCTTTTGGATTATTGCATAGATATTTATGGTGTAACCATTGCCTTTCTTCTTTACAAAATGATTTGTTTCTTTTCCTCATGGTACTGTTTGTACAAGAAATCATATACCATCAATTTTTTAATTACTATAATGGTGGGTGTATATAAAGTAAACCGTAGAAAATGGTTCTCTCTCTACCCATTACAGAGAAAACTCATTAAGTTTAAAGGGTCAAGAGGAAGAAATTAATTTCTCTCAATCAAGTATTTCTGCCCGCGTTCTCATGAATCAATATATGTTTATTGATCTATTATTTATGCGTGAAAATTATCTAGTTCTATACATACACTATTAAGGTTATTGCATAATTAACCTATATCCAATCACACAAATCCAAATGTCTTCTCATAACTTGATTTGTGAACAGATGAGGCATTTAGATTTGTATTGATGTTGGATAGTTTGTCTTTTCATTATCACTACTGGCAGATTTTGTTGAGAAACCTACATACATTAGTTCAAGCAAAATTGAAATGAGTTGTCATGAAAAATTGAAATTTGGTCTTTTTTGTTATTGTTTTATTGGGTCCAAGCAAAATTGAGATTATATATATTTCTTTGGACAATGAATGCCTAGGAGAGAGAAAGTGGTGGAGGGGAGGAGAGAGGGTCAAAAGGGTACGATTTGAAAATTTAAAAAAACACTCAAGACCATTTTAGTCTTTTTATCATCCATTTTTAACAGAAAAATAGTAAGTGAGATAAATTTTCAAAGTAGGGAATTCTTTTGAGAAGACTAAGGAGTGATGTGTGAAATTATCTCATTTCAAAAATATTGAGTAAGATGTTATGTGGGTTCTCTATAGTGTACAGGCGGATTTATGGGGTGGGTATTTTGGATTTGGAATTGGTCTCGAATCGAAAGTCGAATCGGACCTGAAGTCAAAAATTTGAGAACTATGTGCACGGTTCGGTTTAATTATCAATTTCAGGGAAATTTTGAATTTTTGTTCGGTTTAATTATTAATTTGAGGGGAAAATTTAATTTTATTTCGGTTTTAATTCTTAAAATTTAAAAGAATTGGTCACTTATGAGAACTGAACCAACTCTCGTTTTGTTTACGTGAATTGAAGAATGAAAGCAGAATGAAGGATGATAATGTGTCATTTGTTTGCAAATTTTATATTTTGTTTCGGTTGTTCGGTTTCCGTCAGTATTTTTTACGATTGCAAATTTAAAGTTGTTTGCTATAAATTTGGGCTCGACTTATAAATAAAACCTAAATTCAAATTAAAAATCAACAGATTTCAACTGGTCAAAACCAAAAATACGAACTAGTAAGTCGAAATCAAAACTGAATCAATCATTCATATAGTAGTACCGGTTTTGGTTCAGAAAAATAAGTTAAAAGGTTAGATTTGGTTCGAAACTGACCAGTCTGATTTCAGAACCATGTTCACTCCTACGATTATTTTTGTTTTTAGATATTAAAGATTAATATAGTTGACCATCCACATTCCATCTATTTTCGAAGAGGTTTGATAAATCATTTTGTATGTAACATGTAACACATTCACTTAGTATATATTTATTTCTTTCTATACGCAACATACAAATTCACATGTTACGATATAATTTGATTTAACAGATTTTCAAATACCAAGTTGATTAAACTATTTTCTAAACATCAATGTTAAATAATTATAAAAAGAAACTATCAATATAGTTTTGATCGAATTAAGATCAATATCTATTCATTTCGTTAAGCGGTGTGTCAATCAAAATGTTTGTAGTATTATTAACAAGTCGTTGGATCTTGATTCGATAAATATGATTTGGGCTCATTGTAATTGTGTTTGAGCTCAAAATTGAGTTTATTTAATAAATGAGTTGAGCTCGAGCAATTTATTTTATTTCGAGTCACATTTTTTTCACGAGGCGAGTTCTGCAAATTACTCGATCCGACTTGTGTAGACCCTTAATTCTCAATTAAGGATGTTCATGGTTCGATTTGGTTATGAAAAAACTAAAACTAAACAGATGGTTCAGTTTGGTTTGATTTTCTGTCAACTGAATTTCATGAAATCATCACATTTTAAGTCGTTTTTACTTATTAGTTGACCTACCGGTTTTTACTTTGAATTTCTTTGAATTTTTCCGCCGGTCTTGACTTTTTCTATTTGCCCAATATCTTTAGGCTCAAATAATAAAGAATCATGTCTTAAAACGAGTCATGTTTCTAAATCGACCGATTTCTGATTCGCTTATAATTTTACGAACCGAAATCAAATCGATAGAGTTTCGCTTTTACTTGCGACCGAACCAAACCAATTCGATATTTTTGGTTTAAATATTTTTCGAGTCAGGTCGAGACGGTTTAATCAGTTAGATTATTTCTGGACACCCCTAGGAAATATGTAGAATAACTCTTGTCATGGCCCTCATACCCTAAATGGAAATCTTACACAAAAGACTAATTAATATTACATAGATACAAAGACAAGATCCTTGATCCCATGATAGTTTAATCATAGAAACATGAAAGGTTTTGCCCTTGTTCTTTTGTTCCTACAAAAGTGTAGTAGCATCTTAGGCTTGTAGTGGGACATATATATATATATTCACTAAGCATGAGTAACAAACACAAGAAGATAAGAAAAGAACTGATGCAACTCCCAACAGTTTGGTCACTGCAATATACTCTGAATAATTAATAAATGAAAAAGGCAAAAAAATGTGTTATTTGTTGACATTTTTGCAAGAGATTATTGTTAGGTATATATTTGAGGTCGAAATCTCACATTAAAATATTATAATATACGAAAAAAGTTTATATACGCATTGAATTATAAACTCACTAGACTAGTCTTTTGAGTTAAATGTAAGTTTTAGTATGTGTATAAGCTTTTATTAAGTACTCATCTTAGATAAGGCCCGGATCTCCTCAACAGTGGTATCATAGCCTTGTTTCGGTAGACTCTTTTGGTTAAGTGGGTCAGGTATTCTCCTATGGTTGACAAGACTAGTACCATGATCGTGTCTCTCGTGGTGAGGCGCAAATAGGATGAAAAGGGTCTTTCTGTGAGAGTAGACCAAGGTAGAAGTTAGGTTTAGTGGAAGCCAACCCGATGTGATGAGACTCAATGTGTAGGGAGAGATTGTTAGGTACATATGTGAGTTCAAAATCCAACGTACGGAAGGTTTACATACACATTAGACCCTAAACCCACCATATTAGTATTTTGAGTCAAATGTGGACTCTAATGTGTGTATGAACTTTTCTTGGGTATTCATCTTAAGTAATGCCAGAATCATCTCAACAACGGTTAATGATAAATTATGTGTGGTGAACGTTACATTTTCTTGTAAAAACTATATTTTTTACAAAAATAACAAATTTCATTTGAAATTAACATTTTTTTTCAATTTTTCTGTTTTTATTTTCTAACTAAATTTTGTGTAATCGAATTATAATATAATATTTTTAGTTAAAATTGTTTCTAAAATTTTAATTTATTAGGCGATTGTGTCATGTTTGTGAAATATAAAGTCAGCTATCTATTTTTGTCATCAACAAAACACATAACATTCTCTTTAAAAATATAATACCTATTATTATTTTCTACTAAATAAATGCCTCGTGAAACATGATACCAGAGGATATAAATATGATTCACATGGACCATGCCAATTGAAATTTTCTTGATCTTTGGCAAAAAAAAAAAGAAGTATCTATTCGCTTCACGCGATTCTAATGAGAATGTAAGGACATTCCACACTGAAAAAAGGATCTATTCGCTTTCAGTTGATCTTTGGCAATGAATCTTGAAAATAATGGGCTTGGATCGTCAGATCCTAGTCAACCAGCCTTCAAACGTGGCATGATCTGGACCGTTAACTAAAATATGAATGTGCTAGATTAACAATAACTGGCAATATATGTAGTTTCCAGAAAACATTAATTAAGAGATTTATGTAAAACCCAACGCTCAACACAAAACTTACGTTTAAGAAGAATATTTTTATGTTTTTCCATAAATTAAAAAGATTGACATGTTACTTGATAATTGAAGTGAAATTTGTTAGGTACGTATATGAGTTTAAAGTCGGACATGAGAATGATTTATTTACATGTTAGAACATTTGAGTTTGTTAATTGTAGTTTATCCTACATGGATAGATTATAGTCCAATGTTGGACAATCTATAATAAGTTGATCATAATATTTGTGTTTGTTTCTGATGCAATGATTAACAATCAAATATTTGACACTTGTACATTCACTTATCTTGATTCATATACAATGTGAAGAGACATGATTGTTAGAAACAATTTGACTATTCATGAAATGTCACATTGTCATGCTATATATACTATATTCTCAATGATGCAAAATCACTACAATCACCAATAAAAAAAAATAACTGTACGTATAAAATGCTTATTATGCAGTATAAGGATATACCTAATATAGCAGGGTATAAATTCTTTACAGATAGTATAATCAAAGCCTTATGTTTCAACATACTACATCTCTCACAATACACATTGGACTCTAGATTGGATAGGTTAGTTTCTTGGGTTAAATGTATACTCTTTAGTGCTCTTCGTGAAGATCTCCCTAATAGTGAACTCACGTTTGTATCTTTCTGGTTGTTTAAGTCCATGAATTTGTAAATTGTTTCATAAATTAACTTTCTTGTCAAACTAATAAACCCAATAAAATCCTTTACAAAACCTTCGACCTCACTGCATAGAGTGTGATACTCAACCGTTAAGAATGTCTCTCGAATGCTACTTAATTAAGATATTGTTTAAGAAATATATTTTTCATTAAATACAAGTTGTTTTGTTCGAAAAAACCCCAACAATAATAGTTATTTCAAGTTTAAAAAATATATTTGTCATTGAACCCTATATTAATAATTTGTTCTAAAATTTCTCATATATTATATAATATACTACCTTTTATATAAGGTTATATATATTCAGATTCCACCATATGCATAAGCAGATACATACATTCAAATATTCAATCCAAATGGAGAACATGTAGAATAATTATTGTCATGGGCCTATCCTTTATATAAAAAGACAATATCCTTAAAACTAGGATAATTTAATTCTAGACACATAAGAGGTTTATATTATTATTATTATTATTATTATCACCAACCATGAGTAACAAGCACAAGATGATAAGAAGAGAATTGATGCAAGTTCCAACAATTTGGTCACTATAATATACTGCAAATAAATAAATAAATGCCTCGTACAACAACATGATAGTAAAGAATAGTATCGAAGCATACCTTACAAATTAGCACCTAACAAAAGAATATAAATATGAGAATGTAAAAGGATTCTATATATTTGGGAACCCTATTCGCTCTCAGTTGATCTTCACTATATATGAACCTTGGAAAATAATGTCCCAGATCATACCACAGCTGCAGTGTAAACGAGCCGAACCTAATTTTGTTCAGACTCGGTTCGATTCAGGAGAAAAAAGTATTTGACTCGAGCTCGACTAGGATTAGTAACAGCTTGTATATTTAGGTTTGAACCTGGCTCGAAAAATAATAGTCAAACTCAAATTCGGCTCGATTTATTTAGTTATTTTTCGAGCAGCCGGGTTCGAACTGAAATATATAAGCTTGTTCAAATCCTAGGTGAGCTCGAGCCGAACACTCTATGAGCCGGGCTTAACGAGCCTTGATAGTTCGGCTCCAACAGCTCATATACACTCGTAAAAAACTCGACACTCCTATCTTGCACCAAATGATAGCAAAAACACACGACTACTCCTGAATTAATACTGGATTTTATTAATTCATTATGGAAAAAGAGTCTTCATTTTACGTCATTACATGGTACAAATAAATGAAAATTACAAAGGGGGCTTATTGGAGACGAGTGTGCTTACCGATATATTGGACTCTGATGTTTTGTATGCACAATTCCAACTTCATTTTATTCTAATATAGGTTTGTCAGGACTCGACCGTGTATATATTCTACTCCTCCTGCTCAAAATAAATGGTTTCATTCAGGAGATGCTTAGTGAGATCCATAGCGCATCAAGAATACATATATCAGAAGATCAGTTTGATTATCTTCGGGATAGCAGTAGCAGTATCAACACAGGAACAAAATTCAGTCGATGAACAATAATGAATTTTAAAACTCAATTTCTATAATTGGATTCAGAGATAAAGAGCATGTTTCAACTTTCGAAATAATTATTTTTAGTGGGCCTCGAGAAATACACATTTTGAGCTAGGGTGAGGAGGGAAAATAAGATCATTCTCCGCTCCTTTTGAATTCACTTATATAGTCTCTCTTTTTTAAACTTTTATTATGGATACCTCTGGAGACTCATTGGGGATTTTTAGAACACTGCTCATTTTTACAGGGCTACAGGAAATTACAGTAAGAACCCTACACTAACCTAACCACTACCCCACACCTACTCCCAAGCAAGTGACCCACCATCAGGAATCGAAGTCGGGATCTCATACGAGATTGAACTCGTCTTGACCAACTGGGGCTAAAACTAGTGGACAATTCACCCACATAGTCTAAAACTATCACATCACCACATTTCGGATACACATGCATGACCCTCTCACGCGTCCTACGTCCTAGTACATGACCACAATTCACCATGGCCATGTATTCTAGTTATATGCCTAAGAAATCACTTTTGGTAGCCTTATGGTCGTCTATGATGTAGTGAAGGTTTATACATGAACACGAGCATGCATGTTCATACATTAAGACTCTCAACATCATACTTTTTCACCTAGTTTCGATGGATCAAATAAAAACCACCCTTAAATTTTGGATAATTTTTCCTTGTTCAGCTAATGAGCTTAACAAAGTTAGGTTCACATTTGTAGGTTAAGGGCTTTCATAGGAACCCTTCTCTATATATGTATACAGAGTATTATTATCTAGAGATTCTATGACTGTTGAGCTAAATGAATATTCTGGTGAGAAAGCCGATCTTTGGAGCATGCCTCACAGCATTTAAACAGTATATTAAAAATACAAGCAGCTCGCTGAGCAAAAAAAAAAAAAAAAAAAATACAAGCAGCTAACCTTGACAGTGAAGAGAATACTGCTGTCCGAGACCTGTTGGCCGGCTTTGACTTGAAGTCCGTGTACGCATCCAGCTGACGGCGCCTTTACAACATGCTATTGAACGGGAGAAACATATAGCATTGAGAAACACTATTAACCACTCACAAAGTACGGTAAATAGTTATCAGATGGAAACACGTAACGAGGATAATACTATTACCTCCATCTTCATTGCTTCTAAGACTAAAATAGGTTGCCCTCCCTCAACCTTCGTTCCATCGTTCACTAGAACCTTAACTACCAAGCCAGCCATGGGTGCTGTCACGGTACCCCGAGGGTGCGACGCCGACTCCATGCTAGGTTTATGTTGTGTATCATCGTCACCGGACAGCTCGAGCCCGAGTCTCTGTCTGAAATGATGATGATGTGAACCATGCCATATATGAATGTGCTGAGTCTTCTCCTGCAGCCCAAGAGAAAATAGTATTGCATCACTGAAGAAGGGAGAGTTCATCAAAATCCATTGACAATACAGGCTTTAACTAGACCATTACGAAATCTATGAACCTTTTTTTATTGGAAATTTATGAACTCAGGACCTGACTTATGTAGAAGTGAGCTCCTTATCACTTGGCCCAACTTATGTTTGTATCTATGAACCAAATGAGTTAGGTCTAATTAACTGTGATATATTTCTACTCCGACAGGGGAAAAATAACTCCATCAAGTTCGGCAGGTAAATTAATCCTTCAACAATTCTACTGCACGAGAGGATAAGTACCTTGGTGTAAACGGCTAGACTGACATCCATGCTCCGACCATCCGCTTCAATTCTGAAATCATGGTTGTCTAGATGCACAACTTTAACTTCCAAGCCAGTGGGGTTGTTTTCTCCTGTCTACAATCATAAAGCTTCTTAAATTATAAAGATACACATATTGTCATTTTTATAAAAATACACAATTTGCAAAAAAAATGCAAACAACACAGCACATTTTTGCCATTAACAAACAACACCTTTTTGCAAAAGTGTCATATAATAGAGCACTTTTTTGCAATTTTCCCAAATAAAAGAAAGTTGTTACCTGAACCAGATAGCTCCCATCTGACTGATAAGTTATGGTATTCGTCAACGACTTCGGGCCACTGTTATTGTATTCATCGTCCCACTCGAGTTGCATGGTACGCTTAGCGTGATGATGGAGTCTGAAGGGGGTATGAGCATACCATAAGGGCATCAAACCGTTCCTTCCTGAATATACATGTTAACATACGTAAAGCGAGAGGACTTTTAGATAACGCATACAATGATATGATTAAAACCTTCAATTTACCAGGAGGGCTTTTCTTCATATCAGAATGCTCCTTTTCACAGAGACATGCAGTTACGAGGGTTGCACTTAACCTAGTGGACTCGTCTGCTTCTTTGGCTAATACAGATGTGGAAGGATCAGCTAAGAGATCGTCTTTAAAGTGCTCGATAAGATGGGTCTCCACATCTCCATTTTCAAACGCCCAATGGTTAGCAAGTTTTTGAAGAAAATTAATATTGGTCGGTAAACCTGCAACCTGCCAAATTAGAGATTGAATTCGGATTTAAAACTTCAAGTAGCTAAAATATCCAATATATGTTACACCTATCATGAGGAAATGCACACTGGTATCCACCGTACTAATATATTTTTCATGCTTTTCTCTTAAACCGAGTCTGGTATACCTGAAACTTTGACAAACAATCTTTTAGCTTGACTAAAGCTGCGGCGCGATTTTCTCCCCAGACTACGAGCTTCGCAATCATAGGATCATAATGCATGCTAACAGCATCTCCTTGTCCAACACCAGTTTCAACCCGCACTGTAAAACAACATGTATTCACATGATCTAACAATTGTATGGATAAGGTAACAATAAAACACTAGAAAGATAGTGCCCTTGTTTGTATGGTGTGCTTGTAAACTTATATAATATCACAACATGTCATTTTATATACGGTCTAATATATCTTAGTGCGCACACATGTTCTTGTCAAATGCAAAAGGCACCACCAGTATCGCAGTATCCAAGTCAAGAATGGTAAATGATAATGTTGAAGGATAGCATATTGGTAACCAATCAATATGCTAGCTTTGGTAATGAAAATGCAGTTATGCACCTGTTGATGAAACTGGAATATGACGATAATGGTGAAGAACTCCGGTAGCTGGAAGAAACCCTTTGGGAACATTTTCAGCATATATGCGAGCTTCAAACGCATGACCTGACAACGTGGTGGAGGTTCGTAAGAATTCGGAAACGTTGAAACACATTTTACTCAGTAACAGTATCCCCTAAAAGGCTCGAACTAATGTTATCATGGACATACTAGATTTTGTATAATGATAAATTAATATTGTTGGGGGCCTAAGCACCCATTTTCAGATTTTATTACAAACTCGTGGAAGAACATAATGATTGCATGGAATAGTTTTTTTGCTTATGATATTTGTTCCATTAATTCGAACAATGAAAATAACCGAACTAGATTCCATTACCTAATTTACATAACTTTTAGCAGCAGAGATCCAATCCTTTTTGTCAATTTACAGAGAGTCCACATAAAACAAGGCAGAAAATGAGCTTTTTCTGGCAGCAAAGCATTATTTGATTCTGATTCGCACACTGGATAGTTTTCAACAGAAAATACTTACCTAATAAGGGAACCTGTGATTGAACCATGGGCAGAGGTTCTCCATTTGCAACAGAAATTTGCCACTCTACTAGATCTTGGCCAACAATCATCTCTGTCACAGGATGCTCAACCTGCAAATACATAACTGCTCCCTGTTAAATTCTCTCAAGCAGCTCAGTTTATGATACAAATATCAGAATAAACAAAGCACCTGAAGACGTGTGTTCATCTCCATAAAATAAAATTTGCCAGAGGTTGTATCAAATATGAACTCCACGGTGCCAGCATTATGATAGCCAACTGCCTTTGGGTGTAAGAGAAGAAGAACATATTAGGGGGAACAGTTATTCAACGTTAAAGAAAAAGAAAATAATGTCCAACACTATCAATCAACTAAGGAGTATTAATAGTCTAAATATGTTCTTAGGTATAAGAGGGGAAATGTCACGTGTAGCCCACATGTCAACATAGTAGACAACAATACTTGTGTCAGTGTCACAATTATTTTAGCAAGGTCAATGACAATTCACACTATTAAACATATCAACACACATCAATTGCTAGCAACGAAAATCCAAACATTCTGATTCCTGTAGTGAAAATCACCAACAAAAATTCATTTTCACCATGCAGTCAGTTTAAGTGGCTTGGTTAAATTGTGATATGAAGCTGAATATTGTAGATATTGGTCACTATGAGCATTTTGCTATAATTTCCAACAGATGAACAATCTACGTAAGCATCAAAGGAAGTACCTGCCCAAACTATGTATTCTATAGCGATGTGTATCAGATAAAACTCCATGCCTCAGTTCAACTAGATCTTACTAATGAAGAGTTGGGAAAATTAGGCCCAGAACAGTTTGGGTAAGAGTAATACTAGCTGCTACTCATCCAAGGTACAACAAATGCTAAAAAAGTCAAGTTTCTTATAGATAATGGTCTTATGCAGGCTAGTCAAAGTTTAGCAAACATGTTACCTTAGCTGCAGATACAGCAGCTTGACCCAGATGTGCCCGTAAGTCATCGATAATGTTTGGCTGCAATAGTGGAGTTAAGGTACATTTTTAGTAGATCTATGCTAATAAACCTTAATTAAGAATATAGAACACGATCATTACTGCTGGAGCTTCTTCAATTATCTTCTGATGTCTTCTCTGGACACTGCAATCTCTCTCATTTAAATGCACAACATTCCCATGTTTGTCCCCGAATATCTATTACATCAGTGAAGCATAAAACATCAAAAAACTTAACCATTTAATATAATATCCAATCTCTATCATGAAACAGGGAATACCTGAACTTCAATGTGTCTTGGCTGAGTGATATATTTCTCTAGCAAAATTGTGTTTACACCAAAAGATGCAGCCGCCTCACGTTGTGCCCCCAAGAAAGCTTCAACAAATTCATCAGGACTTTGCACTATCCTCATACCCTGGAAACAAGCCAGCAGAAAGAATTTCAACATTTGTAAAAGTTTAGACTATAGTCTGAGGCAGAAAGAGTTAGCCTACTCTAGATGCTTTCAGCATTGTTGCTTATTTATGCTATATCAGCTTTTCTTAACAGTAGAATGAGTATATTTTTTCCAGAGTATCAATCAGGTTGCACCAAGGGTATAAATATGTGTTTAACAATGAATTGGAGAGGCACAAAGAATTGAAACACCTTTCCTCCACCACCATGAGTTGGCTTTATGATCAGGGGATATCCAATCTTGTCTGCTTCTGACTTCATAAGGTCGATATCTTGTTCTTTACCATGGTATCCCGGAACAAGTGGAACTCCCACTGCACCCATAATTCTCTTTGATGCACTAGAAAGATATAGCACAAGTCAACTTGACAACTTTTCTAAACTGACACATCTTTAGATTTAAAAGAGAAAAGCAAACACGTGTACGTGCACACATCAAACATACATTTAGTATACCTTTTATCTCCCATGTCCCTGATTGCAGATGCTGGAGGACCAATAAATGTGAGGCCCTTGTCTTCACAAAGTTGAGCAAAATCAGAACTCTCCGATAGAAAACCATAGCCTGGGTGGATAGCCTATTTAACAAAATAACATATCCACTCTGAAACATTATCTTGCATATATGAATATATAAAGCAACTATCATGTTCGTGAATCTGAATATATGGTGAACATTATGTATCTACACTGATAGTATAAATTTTCTAAGCAACCAACTATCTCCCAGTCTCGAGAGCTTAGTCAAATACCTAGTGAACAATCATAGAAGCTGCAAGGGTCTAACAATTATGGCACTTTTGCATGTCAACTGATGCTAATAGCTTCTTTTACTGGGAGCTGCCTGAGTAACTCGCTGGGCATATCTAACCAGTGTGTCGTGATTGTATAAAGATTGTAGTAAATCAATGAGCATACAATTAATTCAATCGATCTACAGAGTGATTATAGTGTTAGCCATAGAGATTAAACTAACTCTGGTCATCTACCAAACTACCTAACTTGCCTAATTGTAGAGTTAATTCAAAAATTGATTGAGGTAGGTTTAGCCGTCTTTGAAGCTATGGCTGACTGGCTTCTTCTAACAGGAATACTGGAAAATTCCATAGTATATGCATTTATACATTCTGGAATAGTATTGAAAATTTTAACTATGATTGATTGATATAAGTTCCTTGTTCAAGTTCACTAGCAGCATAAATAAGGTAAGCAAAGTAATCACATTAAGAAACTGATCAATCAGACTTTAATCAACACTCAACTATATTTTCAGGTACACATTTATACAATGTACTCCAAAAACCGATCAGTTGCTCTAAGAGCAATTAACTCCGCCAGTTTCAACCAACAACTCCATTTTCTCAGCAAACAAACAGCAACTTCAGGAATCCAACTCATACTTCCAAACCTCAATTTTCCGAGCGAACGAGCACTAAATTGTAGACTTGATTCAAAAATTGATTGAGATAGAATTAGCCATCTTTGAAGCCATGGCTGACTGGCTCCTTCTAACAGGAATACTAAATTCTGTAGATGTATTACACACTCTGAAGTAGCATTGAAAAATTAATCTATATTTGATACAAGCTCAATCTTCTAGTTCAGTAGCAACATAAGTTAGTCCGAATTTGATTAGCACTCAACTATACCTTATATACACATTTATGTAATATACTCCCAAAAAACCAATCAGTAGCTCTAAGAGCAATTTACTCCGCCAGTTTCAACCAACCACTCCATTTTCTCAGCAAACAAACAACAAATTCAGGAGTTCAACTCATACTTCTAATTTCTAATGTACTCCAAAAACCGATCAGTAGCTCTAAGAGAAAATACTCCGTCAGTTTCAATCAGCCACTCCATTTTCTCAGCAAACAAACAACAAATTCAGGAATCCAACTCATACTTCTAATTTTTAATGTACTCCAAGAAAACCGATCAGTAGCTCTAAGAGCAATTTACTCCACCGGTTTCAATCAACCACTCCATTTTCTCAGCAAACAAACAGCAAATTCAGAAATCCAACTCACACTCCCAAACCTCAATTTTCCGAGCTAAACGAGCACTAACCTGAGCACCGGTGCGAATCGCAGCCTCCACAATCCTCGACGCGTCCAGGTAGCTCGATCGAGCTGGAGGCGGACCGATATGAACAGCCTCGTCGGCCGATTTCACGTGGAGCGAGTCTCGATCGGCGTCGCTGTACACGGCCACGGTCCTTATCCCCAGCCGCTTCGCTGTCCTCATGATCCTGCACGCGATCTCGCCTCGGTTCGCGATCAAGATCTTCTCTATCCGCGGAGCAGCGGTTTTGCCTTCCGGAGCCGAAGCGAAGGACCTCACTCGGAGAAGAAAGGTCCGGTGGTGATCGAGCTTCCGCCGTAGAAACGACGCCATCGGAGAAGCCATCGCCGACCTCACTGTGACTGCTCAATGAGAGTACAGAGAATCGAGAATCGAGAATCGGAAATCTAGAAATGTAGGAGATGAAATTAGAAAGCTAGTGTTCGTCTATCCGATCAGGCACGAGAGTGACGCGGATTGTGGTATTTATAGCATCGTGTAGGGGCAATATCGTAAATATATCGCCCCTCAACCGGATATTTGGATATGAACTGCTGATTCAGTGCTAACTAGCTTTCCTCTCTTTTTTAACGACCAATAATGGTTTCAGTGAATTGAACTGAACTGTGCCGTGTTTAGGCTGCTCTCTGTTTGGTCCTTTTAGTGGGCTTTGGGACTTGTGATTGAAAATAAAGTTGGGCCTGAGTTTCGAAACTTTCAGTATTTAACGGCCCAACAATGATTTTTGGATTGGGCAGTTTTTTTTAAAATTCAGACTGAACTGGTAACATCAGTTTGGTCAAATGACAAGAAACTCTATAAATTATGAGTTTAAATGTTGATAAGTAAAAATTGATATTTTTATTCATATTTGGACTTTGATTAGTTATAAGTTATAACCAAAATAATCAAAGTATGGGTTGGGGATGGTTACAACTGAGAGAAGGTTTCATATATAATTTCTCATTTTGATCTCCATCCATAAAACTCTTATTGACCTACATTTGGAATAGATATCGCTTTTTTACAGCTACGACTACTAATAAACTACGAACTGAAATTAGTCTAGCAACATGTGCAAATGTCTCATCGTAGTTGATTCTGTATTCTTGGTTATTCCCGCGGGCCACTAACTGAGTCTTGTAATGTATGACGTCCCATCGGCACTAGTGTTGACCTTATAAATCTAATTACAAGTGACCACTAATGTGTCTTCAATGAGAAGAATAAGGTCTCATGTGCGAGCCTTTTCGAGGATTTGTAGTTCTTCAGTTATTGCTTTCTACCATAAAGGATCAGTGCATACCTCGCGATACGTACGAGACTCGTAAATAAGAAGAATTGGGGATGCAACCTGAGAGAAATTTGGAAGTGTTACCTGATAATGTTTAAGGTAAGATGAGAGTTTGGTTTGACGTTCAATGCGATAATGAAGTACATGATCTTCTAGTAGGACATGATCTAAGAATGGAGCCAGAGACCGAGGAGCAGTTGGGTCTGAAGGTCGGGAAAACCGGAATACCTACAAATGTTAGCTCAGTGAAAGTTCCTTCAACATCTCCATGGACGAGATCAATATCAAAAAATATGAGGCAAATGGTAACACGTGGAAGGAGGACACTGACGAAATCATCTTGTGTTCTCAGGAGGTGACATGACGAGACACACGAAGACATTTAGACACAGGATCCCAACATTTCCATCCTTTTATATTCGATCCCATATAAGATCCAGTTTTGTATGTTCGTGAAGTAACAAATGAACAAATCACACACCCAAATACACAAAGGAGATCATAATCAAGAGAACGACATAGAGACATTCGTTGGGAGTTTTATCGCCTATAACCTGAGAGAGCACCATGTTAATGCTATAAATAGACGTGAGAGCAGTTTCTCCTAAAAAACGTTATGGACAAGCTGCATATATAACTAAAGTACGGATAGAGTCAAAAATGTAACGGTGTTTGTGCTCGAGCTCCGGTTCTTTGGCGTCTATAAAACTTTGTCTCTTTAGCCTATAAAATGCACGGTACTGCTCTTGTTGATTGGCAAGGAGGTGAATGAGTTCTAACCAATATAAAAAAGAAGCCAAAAATTTAACGAGCGATTATATCATATCAATATATTAGTATTATGGAGCTAAAATTGAATATAAATTTAAGTTTTAGTTTGTAATTAATAAACAAGCTAAACTCGAGTTAATATACATATTAGACAAGCTTTTGAGTCGGTTTGATAAGTTGTAATTAATAATTATGCATGTTATTTCATTTGTAAATATTATTAGTTCATAGCTTATGACTGTCAAAAAAAAATATTCAAACCAAACCTAATCTTAACAATTTCAAATTCGATATCACCAATACCTAACCAAGTTTTAAATTTTTACAATTAATTATCTTGTAAATAAGGGATCATGCAAAGAGCCCACACACGGAAAGGAATGGTAACGGTCGGATTTAGTCAAATCCGCACCCGTTCACCATGAGCGGGTGTCTGACCCACAAAAAACTCGTCGGGTACGAATTTTATTTGTATCCCGAAACTCGACCCGAAAATTCAAATATTGTTTCAATCAACATTTTTTTTACAATACAAGTACAAAAGTTAATATAAATATATGTCATATTATATTGATTTAGGTTTTTTTAGTGTGTTGGTATTTAAAATTTTTTTTTCTCACTTTTTTTGTTAAATAAATTAATAAGAATGTAAATCATATTACGTAATATTAATATATAAATTATCATTATTTTAAATTCGTACGGGTGTGGGTCGAAATCGAATCGGGTATATGTCACCGCACTCGACACGCACTCGCTCAAAAATCTGTTAATAAAACTCAAACTCACAAAACATCGAGTTTCACTCGTTCTGAACGAGACGGGTTGATCAAGTATCCGTTGAATTCAATTTTTTTTGCCATCCCAGTGATGATTGTACTTAAATCGGACTCATCTCCACCCTTTGTTTCTTTGCATCATATTCACAAAACCATATTTATTTATTTCACTAGCTTTACTATACCCATATGGTTATTAATTTTGTTTAATTATTAGATAAATAATCAAAACCCAATAGACTCCACCACCACCAAACTCTATCAACCTCACATTTAATTGTTTATTCATCACAACTAATTGTTGTTCCCTCCCCCACAAGCACCGAACCCATCTATAATTTTCAGTGTTTTATTTTGTTTCAAATGAAGAATTATTCATGAATGCTTAGATCTGCATGATCAACATTATATTTCATTTCCTAGATTTTTTAATTGTCATAGACTGAAATTTTGTTGTGCTGGATTTTTTTTTATTAATATCATATATTTGTTACGTCAAAGTCGAGCTACTTAAAAGTTCGAATTTATGGTCAATGTTTAAATTCACTATTTTACGTGATATTTTGTGGACAATCTCTCACGTGCAAATCAGATTTATATATACCGTAATTATAAGAAAGAGTGTAAAGAAAGTGAATTGTGTATAATTTTGTGAAGGCCCGACTCAGTTCGGGTTCGATTTGTTTAAGTCCCCCTCATATTTATAAGACACTAAAAAATATATTTTAGTTATATTAAATACAAAATAATAATTAACATGAACGACTCATTAAATACTCAACTTATTCACATCTATACTATAAAAGTCCAATTACAATACGACGTAGTACCAGATTTTACTATTATATTAACTAACTACTACGACCTACCAATAAACTCAACATTTTAGGTAGATGATTAAATTCACACTTTCTTGCTAGTTTTGTTGCACACTGTCCTTAGTTTTGACGTAATTATTATATCATTACTTTTTAAATTATATTTTTACTCTTTTATTTTGATTATAGCGGGATTTGAAATTAAAACTTTCCGTTAACAATGTAAAGCTTGCAGTGTTATTCCGAGAATATTATGTCATTAAGTTAAACTCACAATTAGTAATTAAACTATTTAAAATAAATTACCAATAATCAGTCATGTAATTAGTGCTCAATGATCCCACACATTTTATTCACCCAAATTATTAGTGAATTATAATCTTGACACTAACATTTATTTAAGAAACATATATATGGGAAAGAGAAAATAATTGATAAATATTGTGACACAACACATGCAACAATGATAGCATTTCAGTTGTAGTGCACTTTCCTCTTTGGGAAGCTCAACAGAGACGTCATGATTGAGCCAACGACTCTTGGCACCACCACACATGTGCATTTTATTAACTTTAAACGGTCACATGCACGAATCAAATATATATATTAATATTAATTGTTTATTAACTCAATTACTCGAGTTGTTATAATTTAAAATGACAATGACACTTTATTACATCTAACCATAACGAAATGACATTTTCATATTTTAATTATTATTTTTTTAATATACTTACAAATTTTTTGCACATTTAAAATGTCTAATATACCTAAAATACCACTGGTTTAATTGAAAAAAAAAATTGAACTAATAGTGAAATTAAACTGGTTCAAATTGGGTCGGTTCAAATCAGATTCATTGCCCCGACCATGAGTATTTTAAGTATATTAGACATTTTAGATGTAGGTTGTCACAAAAAATTGTCATGGTACTAAAAAAGAAAAAAAAAATAGTTATAATATAAAAGTGTCATTTTGTTATAGTTAGATGTAACAAATGGTCATTATCTATAATTTAAACTCTTGATCAGTAAATGAAAAACAGTGTTCATGAAAAATATATATGGATCAACTCTGAAAAGTCTTATGTTTGTCTTGTGGCGTCGTCACCTTTCAGAAAAATGAGTATGGTTCTATTTTTTTAGGATATATGGTTTAAATCATTTATTAATTATTTTGTTTAGTAAATTAAAATTTGATTGACAAATTAAAATAATAATAACAAAGAAATTTAATACAGATTAAGATAATTATGATTTTGTTATATTGTAATTTTTTTCCTAAACTAATTTGAATATTTAATGATAATAAAAATAAGTTTAATATTAATTAGAATTTTGTAGGATTACAATTATTTTTTAAACTAATTCCAATACATGTTAATCATATACATCTATTTAAGAGACGATTTTATTAATCAAATAAAATAATTTTTGTTTTTATCTTCCAAGTCATTAGATTTCAATTAATTTTTTGATGCATTTGAGTACGCGATCAGATTCTTCATGTTGATTTTTAGTGGAAGAATGACAGAGGTTTAATTACACGAGATTCTTTATGTTACGATCTATGACTAAGGTCTAAAACTGTATTTTCTGTTCAGTTAATCTTTTCCATCTCCAGTTTTCTATTTTTGTTCTATGTTTGATTGGTTTGGTTGCTCAAAAAATACATGAGATTTACTCTAATTTTTTGTGACTTTTGTTGTTTTCTCTGATCTATTTAAAATTATATATATATATATATAATAATTTTAATTATTTCAGAATGTATTGAAGATAACGCATTCTACAACCTAATTAATATAAACGGTCCATATTGCATATATATACTTGAAAATGATTGAAATCTCAAAAAAAAAACGCCAATATTTCATCAAAACATAAAAAAAAAGGATAACTACTTGTTTATTTTAGTATAATATATTTTAACTTTACAATCACCATTAATGTACATGACTAAGAGCTTTTAACAAGTGGTTCAAGTTAGATTCATTAAATATTGATTCGCATTCGTTATAATTTGTAAGTTTAGGCCGAGTTTAAATTTAATATTGCTCTCGTTTAACAAATAAATCAAATTCAAACCTGACTCATCAAACTCGCAAGTCGGTTAATTTAATACTTAACTAATCATAATTTTTAATACAAAAATTATTAAAATACCAAATAGATATATAAAAACCTATAAAATCAAAATGAGCTATTTTAAATTTTTTTAAAAATGATCTGTAGTTGAATTTAATTATAATCGAACCAGACTACTTCCGTAGCGTCTACACCCTCATTTTGATCTGACAGTCAAAGAACATATGTTACATCGTCTCTCTGAAATTACCGCCGGTATCCTCTACCGATAAGCCCCTGGACCGGAGAGCCTATCTCGATGGGGGCTGTCCGCACTCAATTGCCACAAAAAGATTTTGACCCTAGGACGTTCAACATCCAAATCGAACCCCAAATAAATCTCTGTGACCTGGGTCACAAACTCCGTTTCTCGCTGAAAGTCTCCTTTAAAATTTAATTCGAGTTTGACTATTTTTTTTAACTAGTCTCGAGTTTAATTATCTAAACTCGTTCGAGCCCGACCTACACTTGAGTTGAACAATTTCTTTCACATTTGAGGCTTAAAATTATTCTCTAGACCCAAATGTGATTAACATTTTAAATTAAATTGACTTGCTTTTTTTCCTAATTTTTAATTATTATTTTTAAATATCATAGTCCTTTCGTAACACTGTACAGAGACACGACACATCGTTACAGTGACGTTTAAGATTCTCCCAGCGAAATTACTGAAACACCCCTCTATTTTCTAGAAAAATACACTATAAAATCGTGCTAATGCATGATATGACGTCATTAAGTTAAACTTCTATAATTTTACAATTAAAAATCTATAAAATAATCATATAAGGCAACGCCGTGTGTCAAATTACTATAATACCCCCACTCTCAACGACCAACCGGCGGGATCTGGGAAATTGGGTTGAAATTAATGTTTTTTTTTCTGTGGGCTTTAATTAATAATTGTGAAATTGTGTGCCACCTAATTTCGTAATTTTTCCTAATTTCATGGCCTATTATGGAAAAGACAGCATGCAGCACTATATTCTAGTGGCATTTCGGTAATTATGCGCCAAAACTTTACTGGGCGGGATTGCTAAAAGTAGTGCCCACGTGGACCCGCCAAAGATTCCCGATTTGGATCCGTCGAAAACCCCAAAATACCCTCGTTTTTATCTTAAATTTATTTCCTTCCTATTAAATATTGTGACATAAAACATCAAACTTAATCTAAAGTACAAGTTTATTTAAGAAAATGTTGATTCTTTTTAAAATTGAGAAATTTCATTATCAGTGATTGAAATCGAGTCGAACCGTCTCAACAAATTACAATAAGACAAACTCATCATCATAGTTTTAATCCTTCTGCTCTAAAAAAAATTCGACTAACTTATGAGCTATCGAATTACACGAACTAGGAATAAAAATAATCACCATCTAAAAAAGTAAAACTACTAATAGTACTGCTACAGTCTCCGAAAATACCTCCCAATTGATTAAACAGTCTCTTGCCCGAGATACCTTCCGCTAATTGGTCTCTACCACTAGCTTGACACCCACGACCTCCACCGTCAATTGGCTGGAGAATCTCCGCGAATCTTCTGCAAAACGCTGCAACCACACTGCCCCCACGCTCTACACCCTCCCAATCGAATTCACTCCCTCATCAACATTTTTTGTCAAAGTTAGATTACTTTTTAAAAACATGAACAAAACCAGAATTCATATGTTCCACAACATAATCTACATCTTGATCAATATATTTATTCAAATTTATCGACTTCTAACGCATACACCTCAACGATTGAGTATCACATTACTTGTGGTGAGGTCGACGACACAATCCCGTAGAGAGGTTGTCGATGGATTTATAAGTACATATGTTTGATGATGAAATTTTCAAAAATGAAAAATCCCAACTAAAATAAATTAAAACAAAATACTCTTAATTGCATAGGGGCAAAAAAGTCTTTTCACATCACCCTCGGTAACACAAAACTCCTGAAAAACATGATCCGACGTCAGTGAGTTAACAATACGAGTAATAAATAGTCAGCGCCGTGTATATAGAGAACCGAGAAAAAAAACATTTTAAAAATACACACCAGGGCTAATAAAGTAATTTCACAACGTCTCCATTGTATGGGTATCTCTGACTTTTTATTTTATTGAAAACCCAAACCCATAATTAATTATTTTCCCATTAAAAACGGTTAAAAAAATCTGAATTAGTACCCAGAAAAGAAATAAAAAATCCAGAAACTGCTTCAAAATAAGTAAATACACCTAAAATAATAATAAATAAAATTTGTTTTTTCTTTGTTTTCGCGCATTTTTATATTGGATTGTCGTGTTGTCTTTTTTCGCTTTCACAGTATAGAAAAGGCTCTGTATAGTGCCAAAGCAGTGTCAAAAAGCAAGTTCCAGAGGGAAGAAACTGAGACGAAGAAGGAGAGATCTCGGAAATGGCTTGATTTTGGAGCGACGAGGAGCTGAGGAAGTCATGTTCGTGGCTCCGAATCGGAGGCCGAGTTCGGTGGGTGCTGAATTTCTGGTTTCTGACGGTAATTTTTCTGTTTTGGTTTCGAAAATCTGTGGAACGGCTCGGTTCTGCGAATTTTCGTGGATCGGTTTCGGTGTTGCCGTGTTCCTTTTGATCTGCATGTTCGTGGTTGATTTGATTTTCAGTTTTGTTTGCTCTACATTTTGGTGCTTGGAGTTGTAGGATTGTTCGTTTTGATTTGCTGATGATTGTGTGTACGATCGGGGATTTTGACTTTGTTGTGAGGATCTGGTGAATTTTGAGAAATTTTGGTTATCTGGCAGTTTTGTATGATTTTGATTGTGTATTGTGTTGTGCATTTGATGAATGAGCTGGTATTCTGTTTGTTGTTGAAGATTTGAAGATAGAAGTTACTTTTTATACGTATTCGATTTTGTTTCTTCAGAAATTGGTCTCACGTGTTGAGTAGTTCACTGAATTGTCTCTTTCTGTTTGTTTTGATGGTTATGGTGATTAGGTAGTAGAAGCTCAGGACTGAGATTGTGAAGCTTTTTGTCCTATTTTTGTGATTTTGATTGTATTGTGCATTTGATGGATCAGTTGATTTGCTGTTTTTCGTGGAAGATTTGAATTAAATTTTGTACATAGTGGGTTGTTTCTTCAATGATTGATCACATGCGTTGAGCAGTTCACTGAATGTCCATTACTGTTTGATGGTTTTGGTGAATAGGTAGAAGAAGCCCATGATTGAGATAGTGGAGCTTTTCCCTATTTTTATGGTTTTGATTTTATTGTGCTTTTGATGGATCATTTGCTGTTTTGCGGAAGATTTGAATTAGCTTTTGTGCATAATGGGTTCTATTTCTTCAGAAATTGATCGCATGAGCTGAGTTATTTACTGAATTATCCCTTTCTGTTTGATGGTTTTGGTGATTAGGTAGAAGAAGATCAGGACTGAGATAGTGAAGCTTTGTCTTATTTATCAGTGTTCAATTACTGGATCTTGGCTGGATCTGTTGCCTTGATTCTATAGTGCTTCTCTGGTCATATTTTCACTTCTCTGAATATAGACCCCGCGTGTGTTTCCCTCCCGGAAATCATGACAGCTATGCCTATTTCCAATGCTGATCCCAGACGCATGTATTCGTGGTGGTGGGACAGCCACATCAGCCCGAAGAATTCAAAGTGGCTTCACGAGAACCTTACAGGTATAGCTTCATTCATATGGGTTCAAAACAGAACTGACTGTTATATAGCTCCAGTTCAAACTCATTCCCATACTTTTTTTCTTGTGACTGTTGGTTTTCGATTGATTTGTTCTACATAAGAGCTCATATGCTAGATCTTTTTGTCGTCGTCGTATCTTAGCAATCATAAACTCAACTTATACCTGTTTATGCTCATGTGCCATGCTAGTTGATAATGTGGGTCATATGATCTGAATGAATGATAATTTGTGAGGAAGAAAACATGACTTGCACTTAAGATTATTGTACCCAGTGATCCAATGTCTAATCATCTTTCTTGCATTTAGATGGCAAGCTTAGTTATCTAATTTTAAATAGAGTTGGTTCACAAGACTAAAATCATGCACTATGATCCTATGAAGCAACAAGATGCTTTCGAGTAGTTTCAATGGTTGTCGCCTAATAATGAGAATTAATAAACATGTATGATTATTCTACATACTGACCTTAGCTCAGTTGGTAGAGCGGAGGACTGTAGTAGGCTCAACCTGAAAGCTATCCTTAGTTCACTGGTTCAAATCTGGTAGGTTGGATTTTTTTATTCACCTTGCTCATACACCACCTCACTGCCAGTGATAAGCACAAATTTTGCAAACAGCTTTGCCTTTCTCATCTTGAAGGGTTCTAATTTTAGTGATGTAGGCCATTGGTGCTTTTTAGATTTAATCCATTCACTTCATCTGAATGGTTTGACATCATGATCTTTTTTTCTGAATGATTCAGTCATAGTAATTTTGTTCCATACTGCTTGTTTTTTTGTTTAAGAGCACAAAGTTATGTATTTAAACAAATGTCCCTGTAATAATGAGAATTAATAAACAAATGTGATAATCAACATACCGATCTTAGCTCAGTTGGTAGAGCGGAGGACTGTAGTAGATTCAACCTGAAAGCCATCCTTAGGTCACTGGTTTGAATCCGGTAGGTTGGACTTTTTTTCCACCATGAAGACGCACAGATTTTGCAAACAGCTCGCCTTTCTCGTGAAGGCTTTACTGAATATTTTTGTTTTAGAGCACAATGCTATGTGCGTGTTTCACTCATAAATTTCTAATCTTCTCGAACAGATATGGATTCCAAAGTCAAGCAAATGATCAAGCTCATTGAAGAAGATGCGGATTCCTTTGCAAGGAGGGCAGAGATGTATTATAAGAAGCGTCCTGAGCTAATGAAAATGGTTGAAGATTTTTATCGAGCATATCGTGCATTGGCTGCGCGATACGATCATGCGACTGGTGTGCTCCGCCAGGCTCATCGCACCATGTCCGAAGCATTTCCCAACCAAGTTCCACTACTGGGCGATGATTCACCTGCAGGTTCTGCCACTGACTCTGGGCCATGCACACCGGAGCTGCCATCGATGCGAGCTTTTCTCGACCCCGATGAACTGCACAAGGATGCCGTGGGGCTCTCTTCTTCTCATTTCCGTACTGTCAAGAGAATTGGCGCTTTCGCTGAAGATTCTGATTTGGTGACAAGCAGAAAGGGTTTGAAAGAACTCAATGATTTGCTTGGGTCTGGAGGAGCGGGAAAGGTTTCAAAGTTTACTGAGGGAAGAGCGAGAAAAGGCCTCAACTTTTTTGATTCGGGTGAGAAAGAACGAAGCACTCAGAATAATGTGACTTTATCTGAGTCTGATCAAGTAAGTAAAACTGAGACAGAAATTCTAGCACTAAAGAATGCGCTTGCTAAATTAGAAGCTGAGAAGGAAGCTGGCCTGCTTCAATACCAACAGAGTCTGGACAGATTGTCGAAACTGGAGTCCGAGGTATCTCGTGCCCAAGAAGATTTGAGGGGACTCAGCCAGCGTGCCAGTACAGCTGAATCAGAAGCTCAGAATTTGAAGGAACTCCTAGCAAAATCGGAGGCTGAGAGGGAAGTTAGTCTTCTCCAATACGAGCAGTGCTTAGAAAAAATATCTAATCTAGAGAACGCTGTCTTGCATGCTCAAAAAGATGCTGGAGAGCTAGACGAGCGAGCTGGTAAGGCTGAAACCGAAGCTGAGTCTCTAAAACAAGATCTTGCTGTTGCGGAAGCTGAAAAAGGCGCTGCACTTGTTCAGTACAAGCAATGCTTGCAGGCGACAATCAATCTGGAGGAGAAGTTACGACGTGCTGAGGAGGACGCCATAGGAATGAACGAGCGAGCTGAGAAGGCTGAAAGTGAAGTCGAAACCCTGAAGCAAGCTCTTGCCAAATTGAATAAAGAGAAAGAAACCATCGCTCTCCAGTACCAGCAATGCTTGGAGTTAATCGCTGGTCTGGAACATAAACTCGCTCGTGCCCAAGAAGAGAACCAGAGGCTTAACTGCGAGTTGGATAATGGGGTTGCAAAGCTAAAGGGTGCTGAAGAGAAATGTATTCTATTGGAGAGATCAAATCAGACTCTGCACTCTGAGTTGGAGTCTGTGGCGCAGACAATGGGAACTCAAAGTCAAGAACTCACCGAGAAGCAGAAGGAATTGGGAAGACTCTGGGCTTGCATACATGAAGAGCGTCTTCAGTTCATGGAGGCCGAAACCGCTTTCCAAACCCTCCACCAATTGCACTCCCAATCTCAGGAAGAGTTAAGAAATCTGGCCGCAGAGCTTCAGCAAAGAGCTCAAGCTTTGAAGGACATGGAAATTCTAAGTCAGGGCTTGCAAGATGAAATCAAGAAGGTGAAAGAAGAGAACGAGGGCCTGAGCCAGCTGAATGCATATTCAGCTTTGTCCATAACAACTCTGGAGGGTGAAATATTAGTGTTGAGGGAGACTGCGCGAAAACTCGAAGCAGAGGTTGAACTACAAGTTAACCAGAGAAATGCTCTTCAGCAGGAAATTTACTGCATGAGGGAGGAACTGAATCACCTGAACCAGAATCACCAGGCAGTGTTGCAGCAGGTAGACTCGGTCGGTTCATCTGTGAAGAAGTTACAGGATGAAAATTCTGAGCTAAAAGAGATCTGTGTGAGAGACAGCAACGAAAAAACAATTCTCAGAGAAAAGCTGGAGCGGATGGAAAAACTTCTTGAGAAAAATGCTATTTTGGAGAATTCCATTCTGGAATTGAATGTTGAGTTAGAAGGGGTTAGAGGGAAGGTGAGAGCCTCCGAAGAATCCTACCAATGTCTCCTAGGCGAAAAATCGAGCCTGGTTGCTGAGAAGACCACCTTGATTTCTCAGTTGCAGATCACAATTCAGAATATGGAGAAAGTTTCAGAGGAGAAGAAAATGCTAGAGAGCTCCCTTTTGGATGCAAAGGCTGAACTTGAATTGCTGAGGGTGAAATCTAAGAGTCTTGAAGATTCATGCCTGTTACTCAGTGATGAAAAATCTTGCCTGATTGTTGAGAGAGAGCATTTAGTTTCTCAGTTGGACACCACACAGCAAAGACTCGAAGACCTGGAGAAAAGCCACGCTGAACTGAATGAGAAATACCTGGATTTGGAGAAAGAGAGAGTGACAATTCTTTCCAGGCTAGAGGAGCTACGGATTTCTTTAAACGCTGAAAGGCAAGAACACGCCAGCTTTGTGCAGTCGAGTGAAACCCGTATCCATCTCCTGCAGGAAGAAGGTTGGCGCTGGAAGAAAGAATTCGGGGAGCTACTGGACAGCACTGTTGGCGCTCAGATCGAAATCTTTATCTTGCAGAAATGCGTGCAAGGTCTGGAAGAGAACAATTTCTCTTTGTTGAACGAGTGCGAGAAACTCTTGGAAGCATCCAAGTCATCGAAGAAGCAAATATCTAAACTGGAGCATGAGAATCAAGAACAGCAGCTGGAGGTCATGTCCTTGGTTGGTCAAATCCAAATACTGAGGATGGGACTGTTCCAGGTATCCAAGACTCTTGATCTTGACATTGATGTTGACCTTGAATGTGAAGATAAGAATGGGCGAGATATAGCATTTCTCAACAATGCACTCTCCAAAACTTGCGACGAAAACCAGCAGTTGATGCTTGAAAAGTCAGTGCTTCTAACTCTACTCGGGCAACTAAGACTCGAGGCAGAATCTGTAGCGTCAGACAGGGACTTCCTCAACCAGGAGCTCAGCATAAAGTCCGAGAAGCTCTTGTTATTGCAGGCCGAGACTCAGAAACTCTCAAATACGAACGAAGATTTAAGAATCCAAGTTGTGGATGGACAGCTCAAAAAGGAAGAACTGATAGTTGAACTAGAGTCTCTACTCGAGAAGCAGTGCAGCTCAGACGAGGCTCACCGTAATTTACAGGGAGAATATTTATCATTGGCGAAGGAGATTTCCATGTTAAAGGAACGGAAATGTGATCTGGAAGAAGAGAATCTTGCCATAATCGAGGAAACCATTTCACAGAACACCCTTTCTTTGATTTTGAAGAATATTGTTTCCGAGAAATCATTGGAACTAAAAGAGCTCAGCAAAACTCTCGAGGGACTCGAAGTTGCCAACATCGGCCTCAAGGAGAATGTAAGGAAAAAGGAGAGGGAACTTGAAGCCGTACAAACAGAGAACTTGTCCCTCAAGGAGTCACTGGAGAGGTCAGAGGTTGACCTGAGGCTAGCAACTTCTGTCAGCGATCAGAAGGAAAGTGAACTTCAGGAAGCGGAGCGGAAGCTTAACATCATGCTGAATGAGAAGACAGAAATGTTCTCAATTGTCGAGGATCTTAAGATGGTGAAAGAAAATCAAGAGAAGAAAATCTTGGAACTGTCTGAAGAAAATAGCCTCCAGACTAAAAAGATTGAATTCATAAGCGAAGCAAACCAGACACTGGAAGCCAAACTGTGCGCAACACATCTAGAACACGAAGAAACCAAAATCCGAGAAAAATCTCTCGGTGATGAGGTCGAATTGTGGGGGATGGAGTCCGCTGCATTTTTTTCTGAACAGCAAACCTGCACTGTCCGCGAGGTGCTGTTTGAGCAGAAAATTCATGAGCTCGCTGAAGCATGCGAGATCTTTGAAGACAGAAGCAAGGCCAAGGATATGGAGATTGAAGCGCTGAAAGAGAAAGTTTGCACCTTGGAAGACAAAAATGAAGCGTTAAATGATCAGTTGGCGACGTACATCCCGGCTGTTACTTCGTTGGCCAGTTGTGTAACATCTCTGGAGAGCCATACTATTTTTCATGGAGAACTTCAAAAATCAGATGCTAGAGATACAAAGGTACTTCACTTTCCATCTATTTTGTCATGAAGTGAGGAATGCTAATCTATTGTGTCACTGTCACCTGAGTGTTGATAGCCTGCAATTTTATAGTGTTCTAAAACTCCATAAAATATAGTTGACCTAATTTTAAAACTCGTTCTTGGTGGTTTAGTTTTACGGAGTTTTCACTGGGTCAACTCAGTCAAAGTGGGTCAAATCTTATTTTTATTTTGTAGGTATGCTTTGAATATGTTTTAGGGAAAAGTACAGACAACTATCCCTATGTTTTATAATGTGTGATTTTGTTTTAACTTATTAAGTGGTTTATAAGCATATTATTTTACTAACATATTACAGTACTACTTTTGTCTTTCATGTGAATTATACACGAATATGTGTGTATACGAGTTTTGTCCATTTCTCCCCGAGTTCTCAAAACTCCTTGTATTTTTGCCTCGCCGAGCTCTCCCCATTCCCGAGTTTTAGAACCTTGCGATTTCAGCATGTTGAGCAAGAAACTCAAAAAATTTCAATTTCAGGCTTAAAGCTTATGAGTTGCTTATTTCTGCAGGATATGCATAAGAATGGAGATCCAATTTACATTGTACATGATGGAATTTCAAATTTAAAGGATCTGGAAGCAAGAATCAAAGGCATTGACAAGGCAGTTGTGGAAACTGAGAGGCTCGCTACACTGGAACATCTCGACACCATCACTAATCTAGAGGCTGCAATGAGACAAATCGAAGAGCTGAAGTCGAGAAGGTCTTCAAAACGAGAAAATGTGAAAACGAGGAAAAATGCCTCAGCAAAACCAGAAAACGAGCCCGAGGAAGGTCATCGCCGTCTCCAGAACCCGTCGCCTGAGATCTCTGAAGCTGGAAAGGAAGTGTTACCAAAAGACATAATGCTGGATCAGATTTCCGAGTCGTCCTCCTATGGCATCAGCAGGAGAGAAAACGTAGGCGCTGATCAGATGCTCGAGTTATGGGAAATCGAAAGCAATATCTCCACTCCTCATTTTGAGTATCTTGAATCAAGAAAAGGACACAAGACTCTAAATCCATCTATAGACTCACTGGTGGAGAAGGAGCTGGGTGTGGACAAGTTGGAGGTCTCCAAGAACATATCCACAGAGGCCAACAAGAGAAAAGTCCTCGAGAGACTCGACTCCGACACCCAGAAACTGACCAACCTCCAGATAACAGTGCAAGACCTGAAGAGCAAAGTCGAGACGACGGAGAACAGCAAAAAGGGTAAAATCATCGAATACGACTCTGTCAAGGAACAGCTACAAGAAACCGAGGAGGCCATAGTGAAGCTGTTCGAGCTCAACAGCATGCTGACAAAGTACATCCACGACGGTTCCTTCTCCTCGGAGAGAAGAATAAAATCAGGAGCTCAGCCCGACGAGAGCGGGAGTGCCAGGAGGAGGAGGATCGTAGAGCAGGCGAGGCGAGGATCAGAGAGGCTCGGGAGGCTGCAGCTGGAGGTACAGAAAATACAGTTCCTGTTACTGAAACTCGACGATAAAAAGGAGAAGAAGGCTAAAACTAGAATCAGAGAGCCAAACCCGAACGTTATGCTCAGAGACTATCTCTACGGTGCAGGAAGAACAAGAACTGACCAGACGAAAAAGAAAGGGCACTTCTGTGCCTGCGTGAGACCTCCAACTAGAGGAGATTGAGGTATTTGAGTTTCATTTTCATCTATAAATTGTGATTATAATCTTGACTTGAGAATCTGATTTTCTGTTTATTCCACCTTAATTGTAGTCATTCTCTATATGTGTTCATGCTTTTTTTCCTTTGGAGTGATCTGTTTAATTTGTGTGTACATGACTGGTTTCATTTGGAGCTTGTTCTGATGGTTTTTTACTTGAAAGAAACTTCACCATAAATAAAGGGTTTAGGTTTTTGATGCTTTCTTCAAGACTGAGTACTTGTTGTTCTGTGGTTTTTTGAGCTGTACTGTTGTTACTTGTTAGCTACTCTTATTCAATATAAGTAGCATTTGGGTTCTGTAAATGAATGCTACCTTAGATTCCACGTGTGAGTCTAAGTCTTATATTGAAAGAATACGAGGATAAGGAGAATTTATATAGACATTGGACCATATATTTGATAGGCCAGTCTTTTAGGTCAAAGATGAACTTTAATATGAATATGAGTTTTTTTAGTGTGCTCCTTATTGATAAGACTCGGTTCTCCCCAACAAGTGATCATCGGGTCGACAAGTCGACGAATCGAGGCAGGCGGGCCATTAGAATCCGGAACCATAATTGATCAGACGAAGATTGCTAGAAAGGTCAGGAGTGAGTGCAAGGTGATTTGGACTCGGAAGCGTGAGCAACCTGATGTGATGGACTCAATGTGAAGAAAGAGATTGTTATGTTTCCAATTGTGAGTTCAAATCCCACATCCGAAGAATACAAAGTATAAGAATAGTTTATATATCAGAGCTTAGACCTGATAAGCTAATCTCTTAAGTCATAAGTGAGTTTTCTTGCCTGTTCTAAATTAGAACAATTTTGACACTTAAGAAACAAAGTTAATTCGAGGGAAATATATGATAAATAAAATAAAATCATAAGAAAGTGGGTATTCATATATTTCTGATTAAATTGGGAAATTTTCTCCAAAAATCACGTTTGAACCAGAGAATTGGATTCAGACAAAAACTCCAAATACTGATTTGAAATTAAAATCTATATATCAAACACTTACACAACAATTCTTACACAATCTAGCAGAAGAGAAGTGGCTTGTCGTGCAAGTAACACAGTGCACTTGGGCTTCACCATACTAAATTTACACACTTCACCTCTTATTCACTAATTTTCGATCCGATTCAAACGTTGTCGTCGTTCCATTTCTCCGATTCCTCTTTCGTCGACTTGCAAGAAGTGTGAAGCATGAAGTTGCACGCCGTCACGGCCTCTCCAACGGTCAAATAGATCCATTCTTGGCCTATCTGATCCAAAACCTTGGACTTGTTCAGCTTCTTCATCACTTCGCTTCCCGGATTCGCCAATACAAGCTATGGTTAAATGGGAAAAATTATATTAGTAAATCGGTTCGTAATTACGCTCCAAACCCTTTTTTCCACAAAAAAGAAGAGAGATTGTCGAAGAAATTAAAAAAATATTGCGTACCTTGAGTCCTCTTCTATCGAGAATCTTCTTCAGTTCTTCGAACATGCTTATTCCGCTGGTGTCAATATTGCCAACAGCTGCAAGATTTAAAAATAATACAAGATCTGTTAGATTCTTCTGAATCGTACTATATTATATCTGAAACCCAGTTCGTTAACTTTTTGAAATATGTTATAACGAGAAAGATCAAAATGCAATGTAAGAGTTGGGATCGAAAAAAATAATCTCGAAAACATCATATTCACGTGGTCTGTTAATAATGTATTAACATGGTATGTGAAATAGTTTGAATACATAATCATCAACGTTCAACTAGATTATAATAAGACTCGAGAAGAAAAAATTGACACATAAAACCCTAATCTAATACGCGGCCTAAATAAATTCAGACCACAATACTAAAATTTAAACATGTCGTTCAGTTTCGATACTACTTTGTATCCCTAAACTCCCAAAAAAAGTGAGGCGTTATCTTTTAACGTTAGTTCAGTATTAGTTACAAAAATATTCAATTTTTCAATCTAATAAAAAGAAGTAAATCGACCATTTTTATATAGATTGTAGACAGGTAAAGAAAATCAAATACTCACCACTCATGTCCAATATGACATATTGTAAAGTGGTTTCTCCTGACAACTTCAACTTCTCTTCCTCCTCATCAATCCATCTCGCAATCCTAATTTCAAGAATCAATAAAAAAATTTACAATAAACATCAATTAATTCAAGAAAAAAGACACTTTTGCGTCATTTATTTATCTAAAATGGCACTGAATTTTGGTTCAATTCATGGGTATTTGATTCAATTCATGGGTATTTTGGTTCAATTCATGAGTATTTTGGTTCAATTCATGAGTATTTTGAGAAAATTGCCCGAAGTACCCTGAAATTTTGGTTCAATTCATGAGTATTTTGGGTATTTTAGAATTATTATCCCAAAATAAAATTTAGGGTACTAAAAAAATAAAAGTAAGATATAAAAATATCCAAAATATATATTTGAATGCAAAAAATGTCATTTTTTCTTAATTCAAATACCATACATGAATATATATAAATAATATAAAATATTGATTTCATGTTTAAGTGTAGCACATACCTTTCTCTCAGGTAGCCAGAATTAGCAAAATAAATAGGAGCATCAATCTCAAGAATGAGGACACCAGGGACACTATTGGTATTTGGGTACTGCTCAACATTTCTGTAGATGGTTGAATCTGGAATGTTCCCAAGAATAAAGGTCTTTGGTCTTGCCACAAACAATAGTACCCTCAGAACTGATATTGCAACCTGCACATGCATACATAATTTGCACAATTTTAAGGTCAATTATCTGAGACACCTTGTTGAAATTTAGTGGTATGTGTAGAATATGAAAATTGTGTGATTATTAAAAAAAATGGTGAGCAAATTTGAACTGTTTAAACTGGTTCATTAATAACTCATTATTAGGGAGGTAAACGAGCCATCCGAACCTAACTTAATCGGTGGTTTTTAGGGCTGCCCAAAAATAATCAATCAAACCGAACCAAACCTGAACGACCCGAAAAATAACTAAAATGAACCGAACTAAATTGGTTTAAAACTGAATTGAACCGAAAATTTATTGATTTGGTTTCGGTTTTTAAAATAAAACCCGATCGATTTAGACATGTTGCTCATTTTAATTCAATATTTATTAATTGGACCTAGACGTATTTTGCCAACAAAAAACAAGTCAAGTAATAGGTCAATACCGGCCCAAAGTATGAAAATTTCAAGAAAATCTGTTTTTAAAAAATTGAAAAAAAAATCAAAAAATCAAGTAATAATCAAAACGGTTTAAAATATAAGAATTTCATGAAATTCGATTCATAAAAACAAAACCGAACCAAGAATCAGCATGTTTAAAACCGAACCGAGTTCTATCAGTTTGATTTTAATCTTTTTGAAACCAAATTGATCAGTTCGAATCAAAACCGAACCGACTCAAAACCCGAACCGTCCGATCTGAAAAAATCCCGACCCATGTAATTGAGACAAAAACAAATATATGTTTCCAAACCAAAATTCACGAGCATTTAAATTTTAAAATCCTTACCGCAACGACGAGGCCAATCTCGACGCTCCCGAAGACGACACCGAGGTAGGCGCTGATACAGACGACGAAATCGAACTTGTCGACGTGCCAGAGATGCAGCGCCGCGTCGTAGTCGATGAGCCCGAGCATCGCGGAGATGATTATGGAGGCTAGCACCACTAACGGCGTGTAGTAGAATAACGGCGTGAGGAACAGGAGCGTCACCATGACGGCGACGGCCATGACGACGTTGGAGACGGCCGTCTTGCACCCGGCGTTAAAGTTGACGGCGGACCGTGAAAACGGACCGGTGGTCAAGTAGCAGGATGTGAACGAACCGGCTATGTTCATCATCCCGAAAGCTATCATCTCCTTGTTCCCGTCGATGTGGTAGTTCTTGAACATCGCAAAGCTCCGACCAACGGCTATTCCCTCCTGAAATTAATCAATGAGTGTCAAAATAATAATTGCCCAAGGGGGGCTGGGCACGGTTCCGGAACCGGACCGAACCGGTCAGAATCAGACCGGACCCGATCAATCGGTTCTCTATTTTGGAGACCCAGATCCGGACCCAATAAGTGGATATCGGTTCGGTTCTGAGCCCATTTCTACGGTGCGGTTCTCGGTTTCACCCAATTAGACCAAATTGAATGATTAACTATGAAATTAAGGGTCCGGTTTTCTAATATAGTTGGATAGTTTTGCTTTATTAGATCCAATTAATGTGATATTAATATATTGTTCAATTTATGGTGAAAATTATACATAACTAAACTCTTTTTAGGCTAAAACATAAAATTTTAATACAAAAAATACTAATTAAAACCCCCAAAATCGGTTCGGTTATGAATCGGTTAATTAGCGGTTTTACACTCTTGATAACCAGAGCCGAACCAAATTGATTCGGTTCTCAATTTTCAGATCCAAGTCCGATCCGATACCCACGGTTCTCGGTTCTTTGGTTCGAATTCGGTTTGAATCCCGGTTTGATTTCGATTTTGGATAAAAAGTGCCCACCCCTATGAACACCCGACTACCATCGACGTTAGTCGAGTATTCCAAAGCATAATCGGGTATGCCCATGAACACCCGACTAGCATTGATGTTGGTCGAGTGTTCTAGAGCGTACCAGACTAACATTGGCGTTGGTGGAGTTTTTAAGCATATGTCCGACTAACTCAATTTTGGTTAGCTAGGTGTAGTTCGTGGCAATAGTCATATTGTTTACCAACAATGATTATATGGTGTGACCAGTTTCATAACCAACTGATATAAGTTGTGTCAATCGGCTATGGTATGTTGACCGTAATGATCAAATATTTGACGTAGACCATAACAAACTAATTTCTACTCAATTTCATTTTTTTCAACGTGACGTAGCAGGATTTCGAACCCTGACTGAGGGCAGAGAATGTCCTCAACCGCTATACCAGAACTGCTCACTGATAAAATATATGTTAATATTTAAGTCACCCAACTGAACACGTACTTAGTTTGTGTGAGCTTGTATTATATTAGATATATTATATTAGTATATGAGCCGAGGCCCACTACTTTTATTGTATTTTTACGTGTCGTCATATTTCATGTACATTCTAACTCATCGAGTCTATATATAGAGGCATAATCATCAAGTATTTATCAATATAATCACTTTTACGACCCATATACTAATATAATATATCTAACATATTCATTTAAAATTACTTATCACTAATAGTACATTTTGATTACATGTATACTTGTATTGTATACTTTAAAATTATTTAACAATAACCTCCAGCTCAATAACTATCTTTACTCCATTTCATTAACAATCAATTAATTATGTTATATTTATTCTAATAATTCACGTTTTTAGATTACATAAAAATAAAGTTTGAGGTTCATTTCCCACACCATATTTAGGCTAGTTTTATAAAAGACAAAAATAAAAAAGTACATAATAATTATAAAAAAAAAGAAAAGAAAGTGGTTCATTTTCCAAGATTTTTGGATGATGTAAGAGAATATTTGATGAGATCAAGAAAAAAAAGTCACTTACGGCCATAGCGATGACACCTGTGATGATCCCAGTCTTGATGGCCAGGCCCATGTGGGGCCCACTGAACACCAGATCACCGACCGATATCGGGTTCAGACCCTTCTTCAGATCCCCGATCTGCGAGCAACAGTACAACCGGCCGCACCGGATCAGAACTCAGAGTACAACATGACCCTTGCAGTGTACAATCACAATAAAGCCTCGTGGGCCTCGAGCACTGTGTAGGTGGGGCCCACCGGTATGCAACTGGGCGGGTTTTGTATTATTGTTGTGGGCCCGGTCAGGCCCAGCCCATAAAAATCTCGGGCCCAGCCCAAGATCGTGAGGCCGAGAGGTGGTGCTTAAAGGATATGGATCGTGGACCAGATCGGTCCCTTGTTTGTGATCCGACAGGTCGTTTCTCGACTTGTTTCTTTCGTGGGCCCACAGCCCACTTGTTTTTTTTTTCTGTGCTTAAGTCAGCTAAATGCTAAACTAAAGTGTAATCAAATCAAGTCAAGTCAGAGTTGAAAATATTAAGACTTGTTTGTCTTATAAAAAAGTATCTAGTTGACTCTATTTAAGACAAAATAATAATGTTATACTCATATCTTTTTTGACCAAATAATAATATCCATATTCATATTTATTTATAAAACATGAAATTTGACAGTTATTGTGTCATAGTTCGAGAGATTCAACATGAGCTGATCGAGAATTAGTGTCAAAAAATATCATAGTGGGACTCGAATTCAGGTCCCTAAAATTAAATTCAAGGAATTAACTAGTTGACTAAAAGAGTTAGTTATATTTTTCAATTAATATTATATATGATATAAAAAATTAAATAAAATGTAGTCTAATTATGTGTCGAAACTCATGAGGCTAGAATATATATTTATGCATTATATATAATGAGTTCGAGTTGAATAGTTAATAAATTAAACTCTATAATTCTACTTATCTACAAGTCTTTTAAAAAAAATCACGTATCACTATATTTGAAAACAATATAAATAATTAATTTGAGCTTGACTCGGTATTTAGTTTTGCTCACTCCAATTTTAAACAAGGAAGTTCAGTATAATATTTAGGTAAAGTGAATTTAAAGATATATAGGAAAGCGAATGTACTATTAAAAAAATAATATAATTAATAGAGAGTATGCAAATAAATTCGAGAGTATTCAAACTAGACGTGGATTAATTGAACTAACTAAAAATTAATTGAGACACTTAGAAAAATTATTTGGAAGATATTCAAATTAGCCGACTTGAATTAATTTAACTGATTAAAAATTTGCAAGAAATTAATTAAGATACTTATAAAAGATATTCGAGACTAGACTGATTAAAAAATTAATCGAGAACGAATCGAAATGAATTATTGGTATAGCTCACCACTTGGACACCATGCTTCTCGGCATGAGTGAAGTAGACAAGGACACTCCCCAAAACGACAGAGGTCAACGGAGCCATTGCTGAGATCCAAAAGAACTTTGGCTTTCTCTTACTCTGCATTTTTTTGTTATTAATTAAGTATATACAATAATTAATTAGACACATTAAATTAAATTTAAGTTAAATAATTAAGGCTAGTATTGTGATTATGTACTCACAAAGTGTCTTGTGAGGAGCAAGAAGAAGAGGAAGCAACAACCCAACACTGCACTTTCCCATTTCCACTGCAAAAACAAAGCATAACATATGATTAATTATTTAATTAATCAACACAATATCTTCAAATTGATAGATAAATATCCAAAAATATTGATTGACCCAAAATATCTTGAAATTTATATATAAATTAAGTTATAACATGACCCCTCGTTTTTTAATGTACGCATGTGATATTGCAATATGTATACAATTCGATCATTAAAAAATGTGACTCTATTGTCAAATCACGAAATACAGAATTTTTAATGTCGCAAATAGAATCTGACCTATATATAAAATTAAAAATCCCAAACAAAAAAATTAAGAATCTCAAATACTTACAAAAATTATAGAATATGCTTAAAGATAACATATTTAATAAAAGAAAGAAGCCAAACATTCCTAACACTCTTTGTTAACTACAAAATTAACAGCTACCATAAAACCAACAAACAAAACACAATGATTCTTTTCAAACATATTTTTTTATAATTTCAAATATTCGATCCAAATAACTTTTTTGACCCATTAACAACCAAGTCAAAGCAAATCACATGCAATATTTGACTTATTCACAATAAACATATAGTACACAAAAAATTAAAAAAAACTACCACGTGATTATTAATTAAATAATTAAAACACCAAAAATATAAGGAGACACGAAGAGACGGTAAAAAGGTAAAAACCTGGTGTGTCTGGGTAAAAATGGAGCGCATGACGTCGACAACATCGGTGGCGTGGGTGAAATGTTCAAGCCCTAATATTCCTTTGAGCTGTTGAAGACACACCACAGTGGCTGCTCCTGCCATGAACCCTACTATTGTTGCATGTGATAGAAAATCCACAATAAACCCTAGCCTGCATTGTTATCATATTAACATGTCAATTTTAACCACGGGTTAAATCTGTCGAGTCGGGTCAGCGTAAAATAATACGTAAAAAATTATGATACGTCTGGTCGGATTTCGTTATCAAAATTTCACACACACATAAGAATTATACCAAAACTTAATACTTACATGTGATGTTAGGTCCACATAGATATATAAGACAGATTAATTATTTTTACGTGTAATTATGCAGTGTTCTTAAAAACATTAAGCGTTGATTGTGCATAGGTGGTCTTTTGAGGACTATCTAGAGATTACCCATAAAATAAATCAAATTAAAGAATTATAGAAATTTAATAAATGAATAACCTAGAACTAATCGAATATATCGAATATTTTTAAAATATTGATGTTATGTCAAATTATAAATTTATCGTAAGTTAATGTCAATTATTAGCTTATATTTAAAAAAATATTGTTTAATGTTGATTTATATATATAGGCACAATAATACATGCTATACATGTATAATAAATATTAGGCATTAGTCGGGTAAATGTGTTCTTCTAAATACTAATAATCGAAAAATTAATCAAATTAAAATATTGATAAAAATAATAAGATTAATTAATTACTAATCAATAATTAATTGAACATGTCATATATTTTGATTATAAGTTAATGACAATTATTGGATTTATTTTTTAAAAATTATTTTAATGTTGATTTATATATATAGGCACAATAATAGAAGCTATTTTATCATATCCGATGAATAGACAAGTGAAAACTCAGTCCCATCACATTATCAAGATTCTATGTAGTGAAAAAAATGGTTGGTGATGAGCTATATTATAGATATGACCAAATTATGATTGATTTAAACAGCAAGACAAATTTAGCAAAAGACAACAATAGCTTGACCTAAGCTATGTGTCCTACTCCTTCCAAACTTGTCTCATGAACTTATAATTATTGAACATTTTACTCTTTTTTTATATATATAAAAGTTAAATAATATGATATATATATAGTATATTTTTATAATGATTTTGCTTCTACATATCAAGATGAATAAGAAATATATTATCGATTATCAATTTAAAACTTTTATAACCCATAAACTGATATTTTTGACACATCTAACTTTTAGTTGAATAAGACTTATATGCCATAGCATAATATAATTTAAGTGATTTAAAAGTATTGTTTACATTTTATAAAACAAACAATATATATATACACAAATTAATTAATTACGTATTTGAATAAATAAAATGATACTTATCTTCTTCTTTTTTTAAATGAAATAAGTTGATATTTTTAGTTTTTATCTCAAAGAAACCTTATTTGTTTTCACAGAATTATATATAATTATCTCGGAGTGAATTAAAATATGAATAATTGTAGATAAATATATTTATCGAAATTATTTTTTCGTAAGCACTTATGTGTGAAAATTGTAAATATAAAATTTGAATGATATGAGAAGTTACAAAAAGTTAGTTATGTTTAGATACAAAAGTGATTTTTACGGTGTATCTAGCTACGACTATTTCTTTAAGAAAAATATAAATATTATTTACCTGAACAAGCCCAAGCAAGCTTGAAACACCCCGGCGAAGAACGTTGCTGTAAAAGCAAGGTGAAGAAAGAGTTGTGGATTGTCAGTAGCGCTGACCTCGCTCCCTAACATTGACGCCGTTAAAAGCGACGCGACGGCCACAGTTCCAACGGCCAAGTCCCTCGAACTCCCCATCATCGCGTAAACTAACGGCGGTATAAAGCTCGAATCTACACATACCAATAAATTAATACATAACCATATAATTATATACACAAAAATTATATTTATAAGATGGAATTGAGTTAATATTCAAAATTTACACACGTGAAATAATAGTTTTATTTTGAATTCCTTAAATAATTCTTTATAAGTCTCAAGACTTCATTTCTAATAATTAGTTAGAAAATAGTTTTATATACATGTTATGATCAAACATGACTCAAGACCATATGTAAATGAAAAAGGTAGTACATATATAATAATTTGTTAAGGTGACTCCCATTAAATAGTATATTCATCGAACAAATTTTGGTTTTAATTCGATATTAAAAGTGTGTGCGTTATAATTTGATTTAAAAAACAAATATTAGTTAAATTATATTGACACTTTTTATAATTACTAACTGTTCTTGTTAGGGGATTATTCACGTGAAACTTACTCTTGTGAAGAAAATAAAAATCAGTCTCAGTTATTAGCTAATTTGGTAAATATATGTCATTTAAAAAAAAACTTAAATTATTTTAATTATGAACGTCTTTTAATATCCTTTTTTTATTCTTATTTTCTTGTTTTACTAATCTAATAACGGTTGAAATTGTTTTCTAAATTTTATTACATCGTATTCTAATTTACTATTTAATTCTTTTTTACTCTTTTCAAAACGGGTTCGTAACTCAGATCTATTTACCAGTAATATGAATACTTTATCATTTTGTTCACAACAGGGTTTAAAACCCAGATCTTCCCGCTAATACTATAAAGCTCAAATCGATATGGTATTTCCTCGAGGACTTAACACGTGCACTAGTGAGAGTTAGTTATAAAACCCGAAAAATACCAAGAAAAAACTTACACTTTAAGACATTTAACGAAACACGTATCGTGGGACTAAGGTTCGTAGCGAAATTTCTGGTACATAGCGAGATCGTGTGCAGAGACAAAACTGTAAATGACGCACGATGCTACGATGACGAACATGAGCCTTTAAGATCATGTCGGAACCAAATTTATATATTTAATTTCTTTTGATCTAAATTAATTTACATATGTAATCAAAATACATATATTTTGCAACAAATTATAATATTTTTTAATTTTTAATATAAAAAAAATTTGGTCAAAACCGAGTCAGTTTAGTTCAAAATAAGTTAAAACGAGTACAAAACCGGCTTTGAACGACGCCACGGCGCGGCGCCCGTGTGGTTTTCGGGCCATGACGGCCGCCATTATTTACGAACACTCTCGGTCGGAGTGTTCGGACAAATCAAAACGGGACACGTGTAACCGTACTCACATAGCCCGAGGATCGGCGGGAGGTTCGCGAGCTTCGCGTAGCTGATCCCCTGAGGAATGGCCAGGCTCGCGATGGTGACGCCAGCGATGACGTCAGCCTTGAAGAACTTGAGCGTGTACCGCGGGGCCCACTCGAGCATCGGCAGAAAGTACTGGAGCCCGAGGACAAACCTTCTAGAAGCAGGCTGGCCCTTGAACTGCCTCAGCGGGTCGTCGGGGAAGAAGGTCTCCTTGACCGAGTTCCTCAGTGACGTCACGAACGGCTGACGTGGCGGGATCGCCACCCTCCGCGCGCTCTCCGCTCCCCCCGCGGATGGGTACACGCAGTCGGCGTTCCCCATGTCCCTGCTCCGCGCCGCAGTGGATCGGTCACGAGTGGGGGTGTTTGGGTGCGGGGGCTGGGGTGTTCTCGACCGGGCGTGGTTTGGAGGACACGAGAGCGAGGCTCTTTATATATATAGGAATTACGTAGTGCGGGGTGGTGGGGCCCGCGGGGATGGTGTGTTGGGAAGGTGGCTGTTTGGTTGCTGTTATAGAGCCCACCTCGTGCCGGGTTGGTTTATTTCTTATCTTCGTAGCCAAACGCGGGGCGTGCGAGCCAGGGAAAGATGCAGAATCCAGGAAGGTTACGATAAATGTGTCTTTTTTTTTCTTCTTTCGGAATTATTTTAATAAATTAATTATTTTAATTTCGCTTTTCAGATAATATTGTGTACTTCCTCGCAGCATATGGTCCATTTATTTCTTTAATAATATAATTTTTCTACGTACACTTCACGTATCTGCTGCCGTAACATGTTTAAATTGAATCAATAATATTAAACTATAATGTAAAGATATCATAAACTGACAGATAAATTTTTTGACATATAAATAATAATATATATTATTTTTTTTGTTAATAATTAATGGGAATGATATTAATTTTGAAAATTGTACATTTTCCAATATATATATTTTATAAGGCACCTAACAATGCCTAACAAATTGTCCATGCTTTATATAAACTTTACGACCGTAGAGGAGCCAAAAAATAATTATTTGGGAGAATTTTCTTAGTTCTTTGACTTCATTTTGTTAACCTTTTAAGATTCTCCAAATCAAACCAACCCTTAATATATATCTTGCTATCAATACGAAATTTAAGATATTTGTTATTATATTAATTTATTTGGATGACAAATAACTAAAGAGTTACATGTTTATAAACTTTAAAACTTAAAATAATAACAACCTTCTTTTCAGTTTCTACCACATTCATCAATCCATACACATGTACATAAATAAAGAAGCACGGTTGGAATTGTCCAAACTGCCTAAACCCTTCTTAATTGTCAAATTTAATCCGTAGCGCGTGAAAGGAAAATAAAGAAAGAATTAGCGTCAGTTCCTGTCGTCTGGGTATTTTTGAAATTTCAATTTAAATTAAAGTTACACGATGCAGCTGTATTTCTGCGTCGACACGTTTCCATATATCATGATTCCAATAGTGACGAAAAATCTACTGTCCACCAAGACAAAAAAAAATGGTACAAATGTTCTATCGAACTCCAAAACCAAACATCTTAGTATTTAACGAAGTCAAATAATTTTACCGTAAAATTTTATAACCTTAATGGATAAAGATTGAATTTGATCGGATTGGGTGCGTAGCAATACTTTAGAGTTCCAATTCACAATTTTCGAATTCTAAATCATGAATTTTGCATGTACAATATATATATATATATATATATATATATATATATATATATATATATATATATATATATATATATATATATTCTTGTCATTTTTTGAATTAATTCAACAAATAAATTACGGAAGCAAAAATTATTATCTTCACCATCTTCATAATAATGATAAGGATTTAGACCGAATCGTTAGCGAAACAACAAACGGAAATAGAAAAGAACAAAAAAAGAAGCAAAACAATGCTGTGTTGTTTCCAAAAATAGAAAGCAAAAACATTTTTGTTTTGAATTATGTGTAGTGTTTGGAGTGTGGACGTGTATTTCTATTTCGTCGCAGTCGGGTCTTTGAGTCAAATTAAACATGAATGTTTTTGTTTTTTTTTTTAAATACGATAGTTTCGTTATCAACAACTAAACGTGGTTTATTATATTTATTATAACGGTAAAAAATAACGGCACAGTTGAGCCGTTACGCTTCGACTTGACTAATCGCTACACTTTCTTGAAACGGAACGTCATGATCTGTTGTGTTGACACGTGTCCCAATCTGTGTGGCCACATATCTAGTTGATACAGATCATGGGATGATGAATTTTTTTTTCTTTCTAATTTTACCATTCAAGTGATAAGGATAGTGTTTTTTTTATTGAATTATTTTTCTGAATTGTATAGTTTTCAATTTGAACCATCCTTGTTATTTATGATCAAATTGTTAATTATGTCATTAGGCGGGTTAAAAGTTTCACACTAGAAGAAGTAGGTACAACGAGAGGTTATATAAAGTCTCAAATCGAAAGAATATTTAATATAAAAAAGGAATATACTTAATTAAAGTCTCACAGAAGAATAGTATCGAGTATAAAGAAATGTTATATATACGACATCCATTTTTTCTACTAGCTTCTTCTACTTTTAATAAAATCGCTGATAAAATTTATATATACATAATATACTAGTCTTTTGAATTAATTATGAAATACTTTTTTTAAAAAAATTATATGAATGCAAAATTATAAGTCTCTCTCACTTTTTTTATAATCTTAATGTTTCATTTTAGCTGACTTTAATTTTATATATTTATTAATATAGACAAACAAATATAAAATAATATAAAACACAATTTCACTTCAAGAATATGATTATTATAAACTTGCTCGAAATATAATAACAATTTCAAACAAAAATAGAAATTTTATGGACCCGTAACATACAGATTGACCCAATTAATGTTTATTGCAAGTATATATATGCATTAATGATAACGAATAATCATTATTAATAGTGTGTGCTATAACTTGCGGATAATTTCAAAAAAAAAAATATCGATCGAAAGGGTGTTATCTATAACTCATTGTGACCCTGATTGCAAGTTTAATATAAAAATGTTTCCGAAATTTCTCGTTCGAATATTTTATAACGATGTGTCGTCATAATATATATGACATTCATTTATCAAAAAAAATATTATAATGAATCGAAAACGTACGGAGTGTGAAATTTCACATGTACATAAAGCAATGTCACGTGAAATAAAAATGGTGATGAAATGATACATAGAAAACAAAAGAAACTTGATCGTAGCAGGCAAGTTGTTACTGACAATATACCAAATTTTATTCACGGGCCATGAATTCTATTTTCACCTAAGACAATTCTTCATTCAAATTGACAATATTAACCTTTATTTGGGCAGTGGCTTTACTGTATATGGGTGGATTATTTGTAGGGGCATAATGGTCTTTAATGTTCTTTTCAATGATTTGATACTTCATCAAGTGGATAAGCCTAAATATGTATAGAGTAAGGAAAATGGAATATAAAGAGTAATAATATTTATTTGGAATTTTTGGATGTGCCCTTTGACCTAGTCTAAAGGACATGGATCCACCGGTTTAGCAAGATTAATATATATATATAAGTGAAGATATAATATTTTCATTCAGATTAATAAAAAATAGTTTCTTTGTAGGCATGTGTTGAAATGATTATATATTGGTTGATTAAAACAAATTATTATTTTTATATAAACTTTCAAAGTTTATTACACAAACAAAATTAGCTACATGTCGAAAAGAATAACGACATGATTCGATGAAACAATACTCTAATTTGAATTCTCAAAATTGGGAAGCTGACGACAAACTTGGCTAACATCGCCTCCAAACACGATTCCGTAGCAAACATAATAGTAATAATATGTTGAACCAATAATATTACAGATCGGGGACAAATCGACTCGACCCATTTAGTATCACGCAGAGCCACAGCCTCCAACTCGTCTGGATGGAGAAACACCGTGATCTCGCTGCAGAACGCTTTAAACAGGGTTCCTCGATAACACTGGAGATAAATTGTTACGACCCAATTAACGTTATGCAGAGTCATGGCCTTCACCTCGAACACTCGGAGAAACCACGTGATCTCACTACATAACGCACTAAACAAGCTTTCTCGATCAACCCTGCAATCAATATATTCACTCAAACGATGGCGATTGACCTCACAACAACTCGCCCTCAATAATTGCATGATAATAACATCTTGTAATATTTGATTTTTTGTTAGTTCATTTCATATACATTCATTTTCCATTTAACCTATTATACATAATCAATTGATAGAAGGATTAGAGATATATAGTTTGTATTCATAAAACATAAAATTAAGAAAACGATATTCTTGCATTTTAACACTATTTTCGAAACAAGAGACATTTATTCTGAGGCATTTATTATTGAGTTTGAAAAATATGATGTTTCATATTACAAATATTTTAGTATAAATATGTGCAAATTGTGAATGAATCTAAGATTGCCTAGTTCCCACAATATGATTATGAGTGGGTTGATGGATAGGCTTTTTTAAAATTATTTTGTTATAAATTATTTTAAAAGTAATTAATGTAATCATATATCTATTTTTGGGGAAGGTATCTATAATTTTTTTAATTAATATATGGTATATTCCATTTGTCATTTTATAACACATGCTAATTCAAACCTCAATTGTCATTTTATATTCCATTTTGATCTTCCACTATGAAGATTTTGTTGATGATAAGTCCCATTATATTCTTTATTTCTTCATTCTTTTTGTGCTGTTTAATATTTTTTATTTGAAAGTACATATCAACAATCTTCGAGAGGTGCTATCGATTGTGATGTATTATTCTTTTGTCATTAAAGTATATTAACCGTTTCTTGCCCGATAAGTGACTTTATTCGGTTATTTTACATCGATTCAAGCCTGACTACTTTCTATGTCATGAATTAAGCTTTAGTCGATCATTTTACGTTGATTTGAGTTTGAGTTCTACATATTTCAATTAAGATCCATTCCACTATTTTACGTTGATTCGAATTCGACCGTTATAATAAATTACTTTGAACTTGTAATAAACACCACTTCTTTGTCAAACTCGCTTCAGGGATTTTTTTCTATTTAATTAATTAATCTCTAGCTTATATAAATGGTCATCTCCTATTATATTTGACACATTATCAATATTGATAATAATATTCTACCCTCTGTATTCAGAAAAATAAATATAAACAAAAATAATATTCTACACACTATACATTCTTATCTTTATATTTAAATAGATTGTATGAAATAAACTCATAAAGAAATTATAGCAGCCATAGAGGAAAATGATGATCCAAAGGCAAAGATACCCATAAAATGGTGATTACATAAGCAAATTACACAGAAGAGAGAATGAAAAACAGTAGTGTGACCTTTTCAAGTGTTTGAATGATTCATGAGTCACATGTTCACAAAATAATGGGTGATTGTGTACAAAGAATTGAACAGTAAAAATGTATAATTTGCTATATCTAACTTTTCAACTATATATATATGCTAGGCAAATTCTACTTGCTCTCTTTAATTAGTCTTCTTAGTGAAAAGGAGGCTAGGTTCATAGTATTTGAATTACAAAGTTAAAATACATTTTAATAATGGTATCTTTTTTCAATTTTAGATTAGACCAACAAATAGGGTAGTCCAGTAAAATAGCTCTGGGACGAGCTAGAGCTAAACGGAGCGAAAAGAGTTTTTCGCAGAATGGTGAATGAAAACCATTAACTCTACACGAGGTTTGTAAAATTGTTTGAGAATCAGTAAGGAATACTCGTCTTTCTGTTAAACAAGATGTATTGAACTTATAATCTGTTAAATCTTTTTTTTCTGAATGTCAAATAAGTATCGTAAGAAAGCCTCTCCCAGTTTTTCATTTATTTGATAACTAAAGTCATTTTTTGGTAAATAATTATTATGAGTCAGACTCGATAGAACTTGATAAATCTTTTTTTTGTCGTTAATAAGAGGTTGCAAAACTTAATGTAATATTATTTCTAAATTTTATAGAGTTATTTCTTATTTTATATCATAATATCTTTTGCACAAGTTTTAAAATATAGTTGTAACTTAGTTTTATTATAATATAAGTCTCTTGACGGTCTAATAATTTCTCCTGTAATTAGTCTTCATTTTAGCTTGTCATGGACAGTTTATATTAATCAGGTTTAAATTAAAATAAGTTGAACTTTTAAATAAAGGTAATTCTATGTCAGTGCTTCAACTTTGCCCCATTTTCAAATAAATATCTCAAATGTGAAAAGTTTTTTTGCCGGTACCCCAAGTTTAATTAGGTGCAGATAAGTACCCAATCTATTAAATCTAACATAATTGGATGTGAAAAGACCAAAATGTCCCTAATGCTTATAATAATTAATAGGGGTAATTTCATGTCAGTTCCCTAATTTTGCCTCATTTTCAAGTTAGTATCCAAAGTTTGAAAATTTTTTTGTCGGTACCCTAAGTTTAATTAGTTGCAGATAAGTACTTAATTTGTTAAATCTAACAGAATTTGGATGTGAAAAAACCAAAATGTCCATAATGCTTATAATAAATAATATTACATTGAAACTTTCGAATTTAATAACTCTCTCATACGACCTCCGTCTCGGGTTCATAATATATCAAATCGAAAAAAATCGGAAGATAAAAAACTTGAAAAATATTAATAATTAAACAAAAGTTATTAATTATTATTTTAATTTAATTATTAATATTATTCTTCAAATTTGTTTATCTTCCGATTCTCTTCAATTTGATATTTTATGACTCTGAAACGGATGTCGTATGAGAGAGTTATTCCATTCAAAAGTTTCAATATAATACTAATTATTATATTCACAAAACTTGTTTAATTTTGTAAAGTAACAAAACCAAATTTTTGACGAAGTATCTTGAAACTGTCTCTAAATTGGTACTTGATTTGCCCACTTATTGGTTGTTCGATGAACTTTTGATCTTGACCTTCTAATTCCGTTGGTGGTCCAATGTTAGAAATGTCCTCATCACTATTCTCTCATAAATCGAGCGTACACAAAATGCACCGTTTTTACAAAGAGTAACTTATAATTCGAACACAAAACGATCAAATACACTGACTCCTATGAATATCACGCCGAGACTCAAACTCTATTTTTGAGATTAGGGAGTGAGTAAACCCTTAATCAGTAAGCCAAACACAACTATCAACTAACATTTTATTTTTTTCTCATTGTATGCTTTAACTGATTGTGAAAAAATGTATTAAAATTAAACAAACACCTCTCAATTAATGTTATAAACTTTTTGATGATGGACCTGTAAGTAGATAACTAATTAAAGTAAGAAATGATACTTAAACTCTTCAACTGTTTTGAACTTTTTAATATTATTGGGACTCTCATCAAGTTCATAAATAAATTATAATTTTTACTAATCCTAGAAGTTATTATATGATATTAATTTCATCTCAGTTTAGCATATAATAATGATTATGAAAATGATTGAAAGGCTTTTTCAAAAGTTGTGTATGATTTTGGTGCATTTTCAATTCCCTGCATGAGAAAAACCCGCACAAGTTGAAAACTTTCCTAGATAAAATCTACATTAATAAAGACCCTTTTAAAATATACTTTCCATTTTTTCAAGAATTTGTGGCCAATTCATGATTGCCACTTTTCTCTTCTTTAACAGAATATTAATAAATAATAATTCAAGCATGATTATACTTTATTTTAAGCCACTCCCTCTTTCCACTTAATTAAGCATTAAGTAAGGTTAATTACCATCTAATTATCTATGTCACATGTGATATAAACAATTGTAAAGTACACATTGTGATATCATTTTTCTATTCAGTTAAGACAATATTTATTTCAAACTGATAATTTAAGGACCAATTACAATTTTATAATTAAATTTATTTATAATTATTTATCGAGTATCTTCAAACATTCAATAATTTGATCGAATCTTTGAGCTCCACCAAACTTTAACTACGAGATCGCCTTTTCCATTATAGGGTGACGGAGGGATCGTACAATTCGAGCCATTTTTCATGCTTTTTCCGGAGGTCTGGAGAAAGTCGCAATCAATAAGTATTGGTGTTGTCAAAGCCCTCCTTCCCGAAAGGAAGAATGTGAAACCCTTTCAAGTACCATGAGACTGGATCTAGTCGTAAGAAGTGAGATGCATCTATTTATCTATCTCTTGGCTCGTAAGTGGAATGGGAGCGGATTTGAAAAAGGGTCATACAATGTCTAGGGTTCGGACATGAGGGTCTCTTAACGCCTTTTTTTCTTCACATTAGAGTTATTTATTATTTCACAAATACTTTCCGTGATAAGTAAGAAGGGAGGAACGAGTACACTTTGAGATCGCAGTGAAATTATTACTCTCAATCCAACACAACTAATTATATTTCAGTGACCCAATATTGACAATGACAACAATACTTTAAAGTTGTCGTGAAGATGATTTGAATGGCTAATGATCATTGACTTTTCTTCATAATTTAAGAGTTGACCCTCAAGAAACTTGCCTACCATTTAAACGACAACAAAAAAAATAATTGAACCCTCCAATTATTATTATTTTTCAATGCTCTACAGGCCAATTGTCCCATATATATATATATAGAGCCTCTAATAATTATTTATAACTGGTTCATGGTCTCGGACCTGTCGTTCTTGGGACATTTTGTGACCCATAACATGTTTCATTGTGGCATGCACTGTTCATAGCGTCCGATGACACAGTTTCTTTTGTTTTTTTAGGGTTTATGAGGTTGTCTTAAAGATAGTGAAGAGGAAGAGGAAGAGGAAGGCCAAAAAAAAAAATGATTCCCACTAATTATTGGAAGCTAAAAAGATGTGTGTTTTTTGTACATGGACAATGTTGACATGTTCCATATATAATCAAGAAATCATGAAAGGGTCTTGTGAAGAATGAGGTCTATATTGTGTTTACAAGGAAAAAAAATGTGACATTGTGTCCATCTGACATGTATACAATACATGGACGTCGTAATGAAAAGTATAGAATGTGGAAACAAAATTAAAGTGAAATAATAAATCAGACATTAAGATGTTTATTCGTGATTAGCCGACAAATTGATGATGATCGGGTTATTGGAATCAATGTAATTTTTACAATACTAAAATTTCATAATAAAAAGAATATATAAAACCCAACCTGATATAGAGACATGAAAACACAAGTTATTCGTGCACGAAATATAAATTTCAGTGCTGTCAAATTGTTTGTTATACATGAAAATATAGATGGGTCGGCTTTATTAAATAATTTGTTTATGATGAATCATGCCATACTGTTGGGTCGAGAGTATCTTTGCACCTCCGAATCCTGAAAATTTTGACTTATTAACAAGACACTCTACTAATTAATCTCAGTAAGTGTTGATTCGATATTCACGCAGCTCCAAAAATAAAAATGAACAAAATAATCGTATATAATTACCAAAATACTTTTATATCATAGAATATGCGAAACAGAAAAAATATACAATGTGAACCCATATATAGTTATAGACTATATGAATCTTATACAAAATTAAATGTTCAAAATACCCATAAAATGTTTCAAAAATTGTAAAAATATGTAACGTCTGTCCAAATTAAAACTTATTTGACATATTCTTGATTGATATCACAATGATCAAGAATCGAGACAGATGGTATAAGATTCATCTTTAAAGAAATGTGATCGAACCAAAGTTTCTAAAATTGTGCGGTTTGGATATTCCATTTCTGATAAGAAAACACCCAATGCCATATCTTATAAAGCAAGTGATAAGATCTATATATATATATATATATAGGTGTTAACTTCGGTTATACTATTATATGATTCCTTATCACATTAATTTAGAGAATCAATAATATCAACTAAAGGTAATAAAAAAGAGAAATCGTATTTGGGGATTTGGCTTAGAGGCTAGAGGTTCGAGCAAATTTACTGTTTTCGCAAAATATGACATTTGTCAAAAAAAGACGATGGAAATGCTTTTAAAATTATTATTTTTTGAAAAATCAATATATAAATAAAACTGTTTTTCAACTCAAGATCGTTGATTTTTCTCTTTACTCTGAACTCTTCTAGATCTAAAGTTTCACGAAAGGACATTTTTTTAATCTAAATTTCAGTGACATTTTCGTCATTTTTAACAAATGTACACAATTTGCAAGAAAAATAAAAAATTCACGATCGCTCTTTGCAAAATTGAAAAGTTTATAATAACTTTTTTACAATTCACATTAACATATACGTGAAGAGGCATTGTGTATTAAGCGTGCTAAACAAGTGAAAAAGGTGGATAGCTGATAAATGCTTTTTCTAGTTGGTTCGGTTTGGTTATTGATTTCAATTTTCACATTGTCTATACTCATAAAAATGAGAAAAAAAAGATGAGCATTGACTTAGAAAAACTAGCATTGACCAAGTAAAGTGAAAGGAACAACCACTTATTAGTTATGATTCCTTTAAAGCCTCTCACATGCCCTCTCCAAATATACCATGCATTATGTAAAGTTTGTTCTACTATATATATACAGTACCATTTACAATATTCCTTGGCCCTTTTTTCCAATGTAGCTTTAGAATAAGCCTCACTTTCTGATACCCTAAATTTTCCTCACATGTTGGGCATGTCTAGTATGAATTATTGGATCAGAAATGACTGAAAATGCAAAATAATAATAATAATAATAATAATAATAAGAATAATAATAATAATAATAATTCACACATATCCAAATCAATCTAACTTATAATATCATATATAATTTTTTGAATTAAACTATGTATTTGTTCAAGTTTTATGATGACAAATAATTAATCTTAACAACGAAATGTGAATGTGCCCAAATTTTACATAAATATATACATTTTCCTTACAAACCCTGTAAATAATTGTTCTTTTCAATTTGAAAAACGATCAGGAAATAGGGCCGCCCATGTCATGGCGGCCATGGCTCATTCGGGCTCTGATCATGTTTTCGGGGAGGGCTTCTTTCCGGTCTTTCTCGATTTTGTACTGATTGATCCGGCTTGATTAGAATGATATATTCAAGTCTTTATTGAAAAAATAATATGACTTTTATGGCATGTAGAGTTTGTTTAATTATTTACAATATGTTTTTTATTCTTCTTTGTCTATTTTTTCCAATGTGCTTTAGACTTGTGATACCCAAAATTTTCCTTAGATGTTGACCCTATTTGCGAATAAACTAGTGGACCGGAGACCACAAAGAACACATATAATACCAAATTTCTACAAACCTAAATTAAATTGTATTTATCATGATTTTTGAAAATCAAATTACACATGTTAAATTGAACTTTTCAACTAAAAAGTCATGTTGTAACGAAAAATATATATACGAAAACAAACAAACAATAAAATAAAAATAAAGCAATAATAAAACAACAAGAATTTTACGTGATTCCTCAACAATGTACCGACTACGTTCACAAATAAAAGTAATCAATTTTTATTAGAGCAATTGATAAAAAATATTATTTAAATAAAACGGTATACAACAAAATTGTTTGGACTGATTATCTGATCGATAATACTATTCATTTAATTATGATTATAAGAGAAAACAAAAAATCATTCTTGATGCGAAATATGAAACTAAAAAATCAAATTCATCCCATGTTGCAACATGCAGTTTAATCCAATTATTTTCCGTGACAAGACCAATGACAAACATAACATTATAATATGTCAGGTTTTGCCGATCAATATGTCTTGACGAATCATACAACAAATTTCATTTAATTCTGATTTGATTCAACATGTTTAAAAAATCGACTATATACTCTACACAACCTACAAGGGTTTGGGATATACTGTGGTCCAAGACCTAGAAGCAGATGTGCTAGTGGATGTTCTTAATTGGGTCTGTTTTGGTTCCACAATCCCATTAGCTCCTCCACTTTTAGCCTCTTCACACATTCTTGATCAATCCATTTCTTGAACCCTACCTCACCACCACACCCACATAGCTAAGCTCTTCATGAAGGTTTTTTATGTGCCCTATGGACCCATTTGCCATTTGTGCCTCTACTTCAAGCATTAGTGGACAATTGTGACTTCTTCTTCAATTTGGATTACAAAAACACACACTAACGTTTTTCAGTATACTCTCTTTTCTGCTCGACCATAGCTTTTGCTTCTGTTTTTTGTTTTGAAACATGACGTATCATCGATATCTGATAATCAATTCAACTAAAACCGATTCGTCTCTTACTGCTCAGCAGTTGGTTCCCACTTATTATTTCACAGATTCCCAAATAGGAGGCTCCATTATTTTGAGATGAGCACTGATAATGCCTCCTATAGGCCAAATGAACCATCTTGTCATGATTTATGTGGTGAAGACTGTCCTAGGAATAAAAAGTCAACTCTTGACATCTATTTTCTCATGCACACTCTCTAGAAGCTGACTTGTTCTTATAATTAAAGGGAGAGAGGGGATAAATTTGCTTTCATAAAAATTGTATGATTGAAAATTTTGACAGCAACAAAAGATGACATCAGGGAATGGATCAAAAGTAAAATCGGCGAATATGTAGATAGCTATCGAGTCGATAAAATAATTATATCGGATGTATTTTAACCCATTTAACATTGCAGAATTCAGGTTATATATCAGATTCAGCATGATTAGAAAATTTATTACCCTAGACATTTGATTTATAAAACACTCAATCCAATAAAAATAATTTAAAATATAAATTGAATCATGACCTTGAACTAGAGATTCAAACACGTGATCACTTTTAAAATAAAATTTAAACGTTTTTTTTTACATTTTGTGCTATGTGGGCTATTGCGAGGTTTTATTAGTTGGGCTTATAATAGATACCCAATACATTGCTCTGTTGGATACATCCATATCAAATCACTGGGCTCAAAGTCCAATACTGAACGAGCCATCGAGCCCAATACAAGCCCAACGGGCCTTCGAAAAGAGATAGCGTACCTAGAATACTAAACGACGACGTTTCTAGCGATCATGAGGATATATTATTTGGGCTTATAATAGATTCCAAATATATCGGTCTGTTGGATATATCCATATCAAATCACTGGGCCCAAAGACCAGTACCGAACAAGCCCAACGGGCCTTCAAAAGATATCGCGGACCTCGCACACTAAACGGCGACGTTTCGAAAACGACGCCATTTGCTATTGTGAGTATATATTATTTGGGATTAAAATAGATTCCGAATATCCATATCAAATCACTGGGCCCAAAAACCAGTACCGAACAAGTCCAGTACAAGCCCAACGGGCCTTCAAAAGGGCTCGCGGTTCTCGCGCACTAAACGGCGACGTTTCGCTCGCTCGCCAACGACCAAAAAGTCCCGAAAACGACGCCATTGACCGCGAGACGAGGGTCACCAAAACGACGTCGTTCTAGTCGGTGAAAAGAGGTGCGCTGTCGTCAACGAGCGGTGGAGCCGAGCCTCCGCGAGTGTGCGTCACTCGCGCCCGTGCACAGGCTCGCTTCGCCGACAGGTCGTTTTCAAGAATCCGAAAAGAAACATAAACAAACAATTAAAATCTCACCAAAAACCGAAAAATAAAATAAAATAAACAAAAAAATTTCGATCTTTCGACCCCACATTTTTGAATTTGAAATTGTTTTTTCTCAAATCAAAATCGCGTCTCTTCCATCACTTTCCTTCGGTTCCGATTCCTCTTTCTTTTGCCGCTCTCTCCCCCACCATATTCCATAGCTTTGGATTTTAAAAATATTTTCAGTGAACAGAAAATATGGGAAAAGAAAGTATATAGGTGAAGAGGCCTTATCTTGTGGTTGGGTTTTGTCTCATGCATGGTGGGTTTTGCTCAAAAACTACAAAAATAGTAGTGAAGAGACAGGCCATATAGTTCTTTTCATTTCTGGAATTCATTTTCTTGGAACTGTTGGAGATAGAGCTCAAGATTCTTGAGGTAATTTTTGCATTTCTTATACAGTTTGTGGGTTTTTTCTCTCAAATTTCTGGGTTTATTGGGGTTTTTGTTTGTGGGTTTGTTGAGTTGTTGCAATTTCTCACTTAGTTCGAGGGTTTTGTTGATTTTGTTGGGTTTTTTGGGTTCTGTTCAAATTTCAGTTTGATGGGTTTTTTGTTGTTGTTGTTGTTGTTGTTGTGAATCTAATACTTGGCTAATTTATTGTTTCATGTTCAATGGGTATTTAGAGTTGGATTTGAAGGATAGAGGATGTATTGTGATTGATGATTATGCTGTTGCCGTTTTCATTTTGAGGTTATGTTTGTTACTTGTTTGATGTTTAGGTTAGTGATTTGTATGTGTTCTTGGTGATTGGTATAGAATTGAACAATATGTGGGCTGTTTGGGGAAAATGATTCTTGGGGAGGATTTTCTGGGATTGTTCAGTTTTGAGCTTAACTCATTTTGCCAGGTTCTGGTTGATCATGTCAATTTCGAATCAGTTTCACCCTGACCTTGAAATAAACAGAAATCGAACTACCCAGTTGTGAATATGCCACTTACTAATTGCAAACTATGTAGGATGAAATTTGAGCTACACTCTATGCTGCAAATTTTTTTCCCGAGCATTTTGTTTTAGCTACATATTTAATTTCACATTGACCCTTAAACTGGTGATTGTAATTCATGGTTTTCTTGTTAAATCATATGTTGTGGTTAGTAGTAGATTTGTCGAACTCTTAGAAAGTAATATCGTCACACATATTTATCAGTGATCTCGGTTCTATATAATCTTTTAATGTGTGTTTCATGCAATATATCTGATTTTAATTTATAAGTACTTCATAGAACCAGAACCTTTGTGAGAGACTGGAGGCTGGGAAGTGGTAGCTGTAACGATGGATCAGTATGAAGTACTTGAGCAGATTGGGAAGGGTTCGTTTGGTTCTGCACTTCTCGTTAGACATAAACATGAAAAGAAGAAGTGAGTGTGTTTCTACTTTGTATTTGTCCGGTAATTTAAACCAGATGTTAAACTATACATTGAAACGATTTAATTCATGTTCAATACTTGATATATGGTTATATTTTTCTTTCTTTTCAACAATCATCAACAAAGCTTGAGATTGACAAAAAAATTTAAATCTTTTTAGATATGTTCTGAAGAAGATCCGTCTTGCTCGCCAGACAGATAGGACCCGCCGATCTGCACACCTCGAGGTTAGTATTTTCTCGTATTTCCTTATAATTCAACTATATGAGGAGAGTAGCTTTTCCTCGTTCTCGACCACTTCAGTTTTTTAGTTCAAATATATTTGTGGTTTTTGAGTCAACAACATTTCGTAGGATATCGACTTCAATCTATCGTTTTCATGCAGTAGTATATCTTTTAGATTCATTGACAAGCAATGTCAATATCATATCTAACACAATAACTTTAGGGTGTAAGTAACTCTCTGATTCTTCAATATGCAGATGGAGCTTATTTCTAAAGCAAGGAATCCATTTATCGTGGAGTATAAAGATTCTTGGGTTGAAAAGGTTAGAAAATGATCTATATTCCGCCAATTGAGTTTTAATCGACATTAGTGGGTCATAGTTTGTTTGATCCTATCTTGGATGTACACTTGGTCTTGAGACTTGGGATTCTAAAGTTTTTTTCACTCTTCATATGTCTGCTTTTATTTTAGTAGTTGAAACATTATATTATTATAATAAACCATTATTATAAACTGGTGCACTTGGTTTCTTCAACTTCAGGGTTGCTATGTGTGCATCATTATAGGGTATTGTGAAGGTGGAGACATGTAAGTCCCGCTTTATTTCTTTATCCTTACATAAAATGTTAACCGATTCATGTTTTTTTCTTTGCATTTTACTTGCTAACCGTTATGTGGCGCCTCTTGTTATTGCAGGGCAGAAACTATAAAGAAGGCCCGTGGTGTTAACTTTTCGGAAGAGGTTGTTACATCCATAACTAATTGTTTATTTATCTTTCGTATCTCTACTTTTGACTTTCATGTGCTACAAAATCGGTTTCACACGCAAACCTTGCATTATGTCCAGAAACTCTGTAGGTGGCTCGTTCAACTCCTGATGGCACTCGATTACCTTCATTGCAACCATATCCTTCATCGTGATGTCAAGGTTAGTCGGATGCTATTTGTATAGAGATCAATTTAGTGAAAAATTCTGGTTATTTTGACACTGATCGTTTTCAATGTTGATATAGTGTTCAAATATTTTTTTGACGAAAGATCATGACATTCGCCTAGGTATCTTCCGCCACTAGTCCCTTTGATTTGTTATTTAGCTTGTAATTTTAGGTTGACCTTTATTTCCTATAATTTATTTTGTGCCTGCAGGTGATTTTGGTCTTGCTAAAATGTTGACTTCCGACGATCTTGCTTCCTCTGTGAGTATACTTGAGTGGAATATGCAAAAAATTACCCTTAACTTTTTTCATCTTGTAACTTACCACTCTTAAGCAAAAAGCATCCAGTTACAACTTACCATTTTTCTTTACACTTCTAACAAAATATTAATATTTGGATTCTAATTAATTTTTTTTTTTTTGCAAATGTGTAGGGGTAATTTTGGAGTTTTTGTATTACTTTGCATCCTAAAAATTGTTTTGGGCGCTGAATTGTTCTGGAATTTCTCTATGTACGAACTTTTAATTTCAATTCCTATAGCTAACTAATGTTGCGTGTCTCTCCAAATTGCAGGTTGTTGGAACCCCGAGCTATATGTGCCCTGAACTCCTTGCCGATATACCTTATGGGTCCAAGTCAGATATATGGTCTTTAGGTAAAGCATCTAATTTTGAATTTACAGTTCATGTTTCTGTCTTATACCAAGTACTGAGAACATCAAGTGTTTCTCAGGTTGCTGTGTATATGAGATGGCGGCGCACAAACCTGCATTTAAAGCTTTTGTAAGTAAACAGAAATTTATATTTGTTCTATTAATCCACATTACTATCATTTTTGTCGATGAATTTTGAGATTTAAACTATATTATTGTTATTGACGCCTTATAGATGCCACGGGGATAGTAATTGGATACTAGTATCTCTTTGAGTTGTCTTGTGGTGGATTTATCGTTGGAACTTTTGTATTGTTGATAATATAAGTTGTGATTTGTTGTGTTTATTTTCTTTTCTGGACAGGACATGCAAGCTCTGATTAACAAAATAAACAAGTCCATTGTAGCTCCACTTCCGACCATGTACTCTGGTGCATTGTGAGTCCTGCCTATCCATTCTCGTTAAATTGTCAAGTTCTTCTGAATAAACCTGTTTTCCACTTTATTTTTCTTTTCCGACGCTTAACCTGTCACTTGAGAGTTAATACTTAATAATCGATTTTCATTTCTTTAACAGTCACCAAACATGTTAGCTATTAGAAAAATTGCAAAACACTGCCTTTAAGTAAAAAATATGAAAAATTCTAAATTTCTAATTAACCCTATGAAATTGTAAAAAACGATATTTCTTAAGATGCAAACTGTAAATATGTCAATAATTAACTTAAATGAAAAAATTGTTTTGATTTTTTTACACTATTTGCATCTTACAAATTGTTTAGGACTGTGAATTGACACTTTTTTTATTTACGGATTGTGAATTGCAAAGCACGAGTAGTTATGCGTGTTTCCTTTATACCTGCATTACACATAAGCTTCTATGTAACACAAGTCTTTTCTCGTCTGTGGTTTATTATTTATTCAGTCGCGGGCTCGTGAAAAGTATGCTCAGGAAAAATCCCGAACTCAGACCAAGTGTAAGCTTTATTTGATTTTATCTTCGTGATTTCATTTTGTTACTTGTGTTTCAAACTTTGGGTTCCTCAGGTTTTTTTTACTTGTATCTTCGTGAGTTCTCTGCATCAACTTCTTTTTTGAACCAGGCCGGAGAATTGCTGAATCACCCGCATCTCCAACCCTACGTCCGCATGATTCACCTGAAACTCAATGCCCCGAGACGCCACACTTTCCCGGCACAATGGTCTGATTCCAACTACGTGAAGAAGACCAGGTTCTTGGAGCCCGAGTCCTTCCCCGTCGTTTCTAACCGAGAGAAGAGACTGTCTTTCAGCAACGACAGGACCTTGAACCCTAGCGTGTCGGGAACCGAGCAAGACGATTCGATGTGCTCCACGCAGAGGTCGGAGGAAGTCCCGAGCTACTTGAACCAGAAGTTCGCGGACCTGTCCGTCAGCAGCATCGACGAGTATATCAGTATCGAGAAGTCCGTGGCTACGAAGTACTCGAACCCTTCTGGGACTCCGAGGTTGACGCCGTCGAGAGTTTCTGCTACTCCCAGGAGACAGACAACTCCATCGAAGGTACAACATATCAGTTCAAAACGTGATTCGGTAAGTATTTTCATAAACTTTTTTCTGTCCTATCTAGTGGCCTAAGCGTAGAATTTTAGAACATTGACTCGTTCCAATACATTATGTTGATGTGTACAATTTAGAATTCAGCTCATAATTTATGTTCATATGATTCTTGCAGCTTCCTATTTCCCGAACTCCGGCCACGACGACCAAATCCTCCCAGGCGACCCGCCGAGTCTCTCTCCCGTTCCCAACACGAGCCAACATAGGCCTCCTCCACCGGATGGAGTCTCCCGACATATCGGTCAACGCCCCCCGCATCGACAAGATGGCCGAGTTTCCGATCCCCGATAACCACGCCGCCCTCTTCCCCAGGCGTAGCGGGACCTCGTCGACGTCTGCGCAGTGCTCGTCGTCCGCCGCGTCCCCGAAAACCCTAGACCGCTCGATCACCAAGGACAAGTGCACGGTCCAGACCGTCGTCGACAGGGCGTTCAGGGGGAACGATGGGAGCGAGTGCTCCGAGAACAACCCGGCTTCGTCGGACTCGAGGCAGCGGAGGTTCGACACGTCGTCGTACCAGCAGCGGGCGGAGGCGCTGGAGGGGCTGCTCGAGTTCAGCGCGAGGCTCCTGCAGCAGGAGAGGTTCGAGGAGCTTGGGGTGCTGCTGAAGCCGTTCGGCCCCGAGAAGGTATCTCCGAGGGAGACGGCGATCTGGCTCACCAAGAGCTTCAAGGAGACGGCGTCGTAGAGGAGATGGAGAAGGGCTGGTATGTGATTGTTTGTTCCTTGTGACTCACGCTTTGTGTGCATAAACTAAAACTGCTGATCTAGGAAGAGAAAATTAGGGTTTGGTTTTTTTTAGTGTTCTTGGCCTTATCATTTAACTGTCTGATGAGGTTGTGCTTGAACTTTGAGGATTGATATGGGAAAGAAAATGGTTCAGTGTTTTTTTTTTCTTTTCAAAACCATTTTGACATTTTGTTGGTTGATCGCAAAACAACAGAAGAGAGCCTCGCAAATGGTTAGCGCCTCGATGATCGCCGGATCGCGAATGGGCAGTGCCTCAATGATCGCCGGATCCACATTAAATTGTAAAAATATTGATGCAGCGTACGTGGCTAGAAAGAATTCTTTATCTAAATTCGTTGATTCTTGTAAATACCGAAAATGATATATTTGCGAAAAACCTCGATTTTTTTATTAAACTTCAAAAACTAACTAACAATAAAATTATAAAACTGCTTAAATACCCAAAAAGAAAATAAATTATTAAAATTGCAAAAACTGTTTGAAATTTAAGAAACTGCGATTTTGACTCTCTAAATGATCTCCGATGGCCGAAATTTGTCGTACCACGTGGTAAAGCTATGATTTTGACTCGACTGTCGTTTCTGCCCGAAAAACGTTAGTCTTCTGTCCAAATTTGATGCTTTCGCGATAACTGCAGGTGTTCTAACTTCTGCATACCGATTTTTTCAACCGCACCGCATCAAATATTAATTAATGTATAATAGTCCTTTTATTTTCTTGATATTAGAATTTAAACAAATTCATTCGGACTGGTATAGTCAATTTAAAACTAACCGATTTTTATAGCATTTGCTATGTTTACGCTTGATGGATAGGAAAGTGGATGATTCACTTTTCTTGCTCTTGTCTTTCATAGATTTTGTATTTTATTTTTGAGATTTTATCAGATTTGGTGGAAAAAGTCTTCACCGAAATAGAACCAAAATGCATAGAAATTTTGGTGCAACGGTCAAAATTAACGGGGACTTGTTCCCGAGAGTTTTGTTTGGTGGCAGAGAAAGTGATAGAAAATAAAAGCATTGAAGCAGAATATCTGCAAATTTCTTAGTTTAATTATTCGGTCATTATCTTCTAAGTTCACCAATTAAATCTAAATAGAAATGCAGGTAAATAAATATTTATTTTCTTTTAATGTTTCAACTCGATTGTTAGAAGTTTTCGACTCGATCAGATCAGAAATATCACTCCCGTCGAATACATACCGATTTATCATCCTTTCGTTTTTGTCTACTTTATCATCACATTTTAACCAAGAATGAGTCTTGCTTCTGTAGCCATAGGCTTTGCCATTTTATGCAATCAACAATCATATTATTGAATTGTTTGAATTATCATATCATGGCTCTTCTTTTTAACCCTAGGGATTGGTTTTAGACTTCTCTTTTTTAAATGTAGGGTTGTTTTAGAAGGGTATTGTTTGATAAAATTTAAAAGTCTGAAATCGAAATTAATCGATATAATAAATATGGAGATTGAAGTTACTACCTGAAACATTTACAAGAATAATCTCTTTTTGTTCAATAGTCTTATCAAACATTAATCATTTGTTATTATAAACTGTTAAAAGTGCATTTCTTAGAATAATGCATGAATTGAAAAGGTTGACATCGACTTAGATTTTCATCGTTGATAAACTCGTTCGTCTAACTGACCAAACACTTTTCATTTGTGGTATATATGAATGTCATAACTCGTGCCCCAAAAAGATGTCTCTTCTTAATTATGTTAAATTATTGTTTACGTTATTTTATCTATTTTGCATACATATGTCGCGATGTGTTTTTTACTAGCACTCAAGCTCTTTATAACTAAGAGTGAATAAAATATTGAATTTGAATCCAAAGTTAACCTATATATTAGGATTCAAAGTTTGTATAATTTTTGTTATTCAACCCGTGTTCAGCATCTGTCATTCTTCTAATAACTTTTTAATAAATCTATAAAGATCATATCTACTCGACTAACCCTTAACGTCTTTCAGATTACTGAACTTAGCCCAACTTCAATTCGAATCATTGGTTCATAATCCACAATGATCTAAAAACCCATAATATTTTAACAAATTTATAAATTCTATTGACTCAAGTGATGATGCTGATGATAGGACCCTAAAGGGTGGTTTTTGAGCTGAGGGCATAGGACCCTAAAGCTGCTTGGTTGTGTCCTCTGCTAGGGCCTCCATAGGCTTGGCCTTGGCATCTCCATTCTCTTGGCTTCAGCTTTAGGGCAGAGGTTAGATCAAAAGTGGGGATGATGACGTCACCAGGCACGCGCATTTTAGCACTTAATAGTCTATGATTGCTCCAACTCCATAGATAGACAATAGACTTGTCCTCCCATAGAAATGGGTGTGCCCTTAATTTGTCTTCATGTATAGGATTGTCGGTTTAAGGACATTTTCACAACAGGGACAGGTAAAAAACATACTCCACTATTGATCTGCCAGGATCTGATATAATGTTTGTTCACCAATTTAATAATCAATATAGACCTATGTTTACAATTGGAATTTTTTGAGTGTATTTGAGTTTGAATATAAAAGATTGGTATAGGAAATTTGGGAATACCCTTGTTATCATCTAGTTGCTTTAGGTTAAAGGTGATCAGATTTCCGGTAGAGTGAGATATAATTAGAGTTTACATACACATTAGAGTTAACACTCACCGAACTTGTTTTTTGGATAAGAGGTGAGCTTTAATATGTGCATGAGCTCTCCTTATAGGGTTGTTCCTCATTGGTGAGACCCGATACTCTCCAATAATTCTGGTCATGAATAGATGTAAACGAGATTATATAATTAACCGAGTTCGGACTCAAAAATGTATTAGTCAAACTCGAGTTCGACTCGTTTCGATTATGTTAAGTTTTACTATATGTTTTTTAAAAACTAACGTACTATTTAATTATTTTTTTAATGTTATACAGGTAGTGAATTTTGACACACTTTTACCCTCATTTTGTTTCATGTGAAATATACTCATGATAAGTTTAGTTTGTTTCAGTTTAGAAACAAGAGTGACTCGAGAACAAACGAGTTTATACAATTATTCAAGCTCTGCTTGAAAATATATAGTCAAACTCGAGTTCAAATATGTTAGATTCATTTATTTTTACTATATATTTTATTTTATATATGTTAAATGAGCAAGCTCGAGATTCTTGACCAAATTAATATTGATATATTACTCAACTTATACTAGATTTAATACTATTCTTTTACCTATACAAAACAATGTGAACATTTTATTCATCATACATTTTCGTTTAGAGGCAAAACCCTATTATTAAAGGTCGTCAATAAAAAAATCAGTAAGAACCAGTGTTTTGGATCGCTGGAGATCTCGGCGAGATCGCGGAAATTTTCACATATCCGCGACGATATCTCAAAAATCGCCCCAAATACCGGTCAACACGGACAATTTCAAATTAATTCTGGTTTAATCCGGTTCAAATCAATTAATTCCGGTTTAATCTGGTTTAAATCAATTAATTCTGTTTTAATTCAATTTAAATCAATTAATTCCAGTTTAATTTGGTTTAAATCAATTAATTCTAATCTAATTTAATTAATCTTGATCTAATTCGATCGGTTTCGTTCCGGCACACTTAATCCGGTTTGATATTTAGGTTATAAATTATAAATTATAAACAATAAATATCATCCATTTTCCATATAAATTATAAACTAAATATTATTCATTTAGGTTATGGCTCCGGTCCAAGACATTTAAAAATAATTAAATATCATTCATTTTTTCTTTAATAAATAATAAATATGAGTTTATATATAATTATTTATTTATTATAAAACGCGATTTGCCGTGATCTTTCCGCGATTTTTTCGCGATCTCTCCGAATTTGTGAAATCTCCCTTTTTGTCAAGGGGCCGATATATCCCCGCGATCCGATATCCATTTAATTCAAAATTTTATCATCTCAAGCAAAATTAGTGATTGATAAAATCATTGAAAAACACTTTCCAATGATTTAACACTAATCATATCTACAAATAGAGCCTCATGGATATTATTTTGCTTTGATCATCTATAAATGCTATAAAGTAAAGTAACCAAAAATATTATATAAATGTTGGGATCATAAATCGATGCTTTATTTCTTTTTCCTTTTTCTTTTTCTCCAGGAAAAGCAAGTGTAGGTCGCCTATTAATGGCTTGGTCACACCCCTAGATCTAGATAGTCCCATCGACGTATAGGCCTAACCCTTAAATCAATCAATCATAGAGGGTACCCTTTAAATCCAACGGTTCTTATAACGACACGTGTAGGGGAGTTTACGTCAGCATACGTATTTCACTATGACCTGGTCTACTTTCCAAGAACTGATTATAATTTATAAAATTATTATAAACTAATGAGAAAGTCATTTAATTTTTTTCATTCCATAGGTTACATAAATTATCTTTTTAATTAACTCCATTAATTATTTTGTGATTATATAGCCCCAATTTATTACCAAATTTTCAGAAAAATTGTTGTTCAACCGGTTGGATTTAATCAGTTTGAAATTTTGAATGAACTGAAACTGGTATAATTTTCACGTCATCATGGTCTTCAGTCATCGAGATGACTCCAATAACTCCATTACTCTCACCAAAAACTCTCATGCCCATTTTCTTCTCCTCTCGACGCCTGTGGACAGGTCGTCCACAATGCTACTAAACTTATTGTGCTCTGTTTAAGAGGGAGAATCGGCTTAAACATTGAGATCGTCGTTTCTTCACCGGCGTCGAAAAAACTTTCTACGCCTACTCAATTTGATTCCTCGGCCACATCACTAACTTGCCTGAAGGAATTTCTCTCAACGGTGGGAAGTCGATTGCGACTTGGATTGAATATAGGGATTTACTAAAATTGATTAGTGTTTGGGTTGGGTATAACTTCGAGCTCTCTTGTCTAAATTGATTTTTCCCATCAATTAAAAGAGTTAATGCATTTGAGATTCTCTGCTTCAAACGAAAATGGGTCAACGATGATTTTAAATAGAAGCCACAGAAAACTTCATCATTAGCGCAACTCGTGAGTAGAGATTACGGGATGTATCACACATAAGAGGGAGCTGGACCGGCTGGAAATTGAACTATAGCAGATGCAATAAACTGAAAACACATTTAAGAGCCTTTTTGTCATTTCCAAAATTTTAAAAATAAAATCATAAAAAAATCAAAAAATTAACAAAATAATTATGAAGTTGTCGAAGAGAAAAATATTTTAAGTGGCAATTATCTCAATAACAAAATGTACATAGTTCAAGTGATTTAATTTCCTATTTATCATTATCCAATACACTTAAAATTCAACCATGTCTCCTCCAGATTTGATTCTTTCCGTAACCCCGAAATCAAACGATCGATCGATCGGATCAGATGAAAAAACCTTTTAATCCAACGGTCAGGACAATGCCACGTGTAGCACAAAATCTATGACCACGACCCGACCCGACCCACCCGCCCAAAACCAAGCCTCTCCTCTGGTCTATTTATTACCAACACGCCCAAAACACAGACACTACACTCAAAACTCAACTCTCTGTCTCCTTAATTATATTTTCGAATATTCCCATGAAACAGGCAATGCCGGCGCCGGAGCACAACCTCGCCGGCGGCGGGACACACGTGACGGAGAGCCCGAAAGCTCCGATGGAGTTCTTGTCCAGGGCTTGGACCCTCCCGGCCCCGACAATGATTAAACAAGGCTCCACGTCAGCGAGCTCCTCCTCCTCCGTGCCCGAGGACCTCGCCGCCTCCCTCCGCCAGTTCTCGTTCGCCTCCTCCGCCACTTCCCAGTTCGTGCTCGACCGAATCATGTCACAGTCCGTCAATGTAAGTGAAATTAACATTTATGATCGTTGGCAGTATTGCTGTTTAATTTATTGTGAAAAAAAAATGTAAGCGGAATTGATTTTTATTACGAACTTTACAGAACTAACATTTATTGTTGTTTAATTTATCGTTGATAAAAATGTGGGTGAATTTAATTTTGGTTGGGTCGAAGAAAATGTAATTTGAAATTATTTAGTTAGGTGTGACTGTGGGTGTTCATCGAATCGGGTTGGGTAGACTTGATTAAGCTTTGGTTCACACGAAAAGTCTCGGGTCTAGAGAATCAAACCCAAAACTCGACTCGGGAGAGGTGTCGGGTGGTCGGGTGTCGGGTGAGTTGGGTTGAGGCGGGTACAACCCAACTCACCTGATGAGCGCAAAAAATTTAGCCCATTACAATTGAAATCAGAATTAACTCGAAATTCAAACCCTAACCCTACAACCGCAAATTCAAAAACTTTATCCCAAAATTGAAATCAATTCGAATTTGAAAACCTCAATCCCAAATTAAAATTGTAATTAAAACTCTTAATTGAACTTTAATAGGGATAAAAGAGCTGACCCATTTTGCTAATTGGGTGTCGAGTGAGTCGAGTGACTATGGTTTCGTAGATGTCACCGAGACTCGACCAGACTTTTGTCAGGCTGGGTCGATCCAACCCATTTCCTACACGATTTTATCGAGTCTCAGGTCAATCGAGTTTGGGTCGGATTAGGTTGTCGGGTACCAGGTAAAATGGAAAGCCCTAGAGTGTGACATAATTTTTGTAAGTGACATTTTGATGTGTGTAGGAGATATCGCCGTTGACTTCGGGGAGGCTATCTCACAGCAGTGGGCCGTTGACCGGCCCAGGAGGTTTCTTGGGAGAAGACAGCTCTCCAGCGTCACCGTCCGAAGAGTTTGAGGATGTTGTTAAGGTTTGTTCCTCTTCTTCCTTAAATATTTTTTCTCTGTTAATTTTATGCATTGAGAAATCTGTGAGATTATTAATTAATTAATTACATAATATATTGAGTGGAGATTATTCAAACTATAAAGTTTTTGAGTTATGAAATTAATTAGAAAAAGCTTATCTATTAATTATAAGATTTGAGGATATTAGTAAGAATGTGTCGTATATATTTATAACATTTCTTAGAAATGTGTTGTTCCCTTTTTTGTGTAAGATGTGTATGCTTTTCAAACTAAAAATTAAAGCAATTTTTTTATAAAAAATTTTGAAAAATGATTTTTAAAGTGTACATATATGTTTCAATTAATTTATGCATTATTTTAAATTTATTTTGACTAAAACTCTAGCAGTAAATAGTTTTTAACTTATGAAATTATTCATTTATAAACTTAATTAATAATTAATCCAAAAATATGTAAAGTACAAAGAAATGGGCAATATCTATCTCAGCTTTATCTTGAAGTCTCTGTGGACCCCACCTTCTGTTGTGTCTTGCTGATCTGATCTCTATATACTTGTTTTGTTTCTGAGTAATGTTTCTTTTTATTTTTGTATGTATCACTTTAGTGCAGAGAAAACACAGTGCAGTGCTTTTTCTTTGTCTTGCTTTTCGGCTAGTTGTTGTCTTTTCCACCATTACCCATTATTAAAGGTCTCATTTTGAGCCGCATTAATGGTAAGAACAAGTCTGAACTCAAAAAAGACATGAATTAATTAACATAAAGTGAGGGAAAAGAAAAATAGAACACAGAGGATGGAGTGTTTAAGAAGTCATCAATGGTTGTACTTGGTGTAGTTATGGTGTCCCACAAAATGTTTTGTTTAGAGAACTTTACATCATACCTTGAATATTATTCTACATATTTTTATTCAAATTTTATATTAACGTAATATTATCTTAATGACTTGTGTCTCATACTATTCGTAGAGATATATGAATTTCAAACCCTGCTTAAACAGGGTAGGAAAGAATTACATTTAAGATATGATGTAATTAAAAAAAACTTGATCCAATTAAGAGTGAGCTCTTCCCTAACTCGATGTTAAGGTTCGAGCCAACAACAGTCTCGTGATGTTGGCATTCCTCCCATGTTCTTTTTTCCACTTGCCTCTCTCTACCAGCATAGCATGAAGAGTGAAGCGCCAGATTCTACAGTGTTGCCCTTGTCTCAGTGGTCAAACAGTGTAGGGTTGCAATCCGATCTTACCTGGGAGAAGTACTCAAGGAAGCCATCATATATATTAAAGCCTGAAATTGACTCAAAAGACTAATCTATTGGATTTAGGTTCAAATATGCAAATAAACATTCTTTAATACGTGTAACATTGTGATGTGAGACTTTGAACTTATACATGGACCTAACAATTTCTCTCTCTACATCGAGTTCCATCACATCATTTTGGCTGACTGGCTCTATTTAGGTCTCAACATGAGAGAAGTCGATCATGACCCTTGTTTTACCAGCCATAGGAGTACCTGACCCACTTACCGGGAGAGTCTACCGAACCAAACTTTTGATATCATTGTTGGGAAAAATCGGGTCTTACCTAGAAAGAACACCCAAGAAAACTCATATACACATTAGAGCACACATTAGATCCCACATTTTATCTAACATACTAACCTAGGTTTAGGATCCACTATGTATATAATCGCTCTTTATTCATGTAATCTTTCGACGCGGGACTTTAAATTCACATACAAACTTAACATAAATCGATTTCACCCGATCTGACTGAATAAAAACATTAAATTTCCATCATGTTCATAGTATTTTGTTATATAAAATTAACAACCTAATATCGTGAATATAACTTATTGAGAATTACTCAAACTAATTAGCAACAAATTAATGGAGTTATTATTCGGACAAGTCAGAGATTTTTTTTAACGTTGACCAGTACAATACATTTTTTAAACATTAATTTTTACATATCTGTGTAATAATGCAGTATTTTCGGTCCCACAACTCCCTCCAGCCCCTCTTCACCGACGGTCGCAGCCTCACCAACGCGGGCGGCGGCCACAACAACGGCTGCAACACCCCGACCGCCGCCGCCGTCAGGGGCAAAACCGTCGGGCGGTGGCTAAAAGAGAGAAAGGAGAAGAAAAAAGAAGAGACGCGAGCTCACAACGCGCAGCTCCACGCCGCCGTGTCCGTGGCCGCGGTGGCGTCGGCCGTGGCGGCCATCGCGGCGGGAACGGCGGCGTCGGGGCGGTCGGCGAGGTTGGACATGGCACTGGCGTCGGCGGCGACGCTTGTGGCGGCCCAGTGCGTGGAGGCAGCGGAGGGCATGGGAGCGGAGAGGGGACACCTCGGCTTTGTGGTGAGCTCGGCCGTGAACGTTCGGTCTCACGACGATATTGCTACTCTCACCGCCGCCGCCGCAACAGGTATTGATTCAGATTCGATAATATTTTAAAGCGAAAATGGCAAAAACCTGTCATATACTATTATACTTGTACTTTTACAAAAAAATGTTGTGTACTTTGTTAATGGCAAAAGGTTGCTAATTTTTCTGTGCAAACTGTATGTGAATGACGAAATTACCCTTAGAATTATTTTTTAAAATAAAATGTATTAGAGTCTTGGCTGGTTTTCAGACAGTTGAAATTTAAATTTCTTCTTGCAAAATGATTTTTTTTTAAAAAGAGTTACGGTTGGACCTAAATATGCAGTTCAAATTGGCTTTATGTATTAGAGCCTTGGGTCCCAAGTAACACCACATAATATTTTAACGGTAACATTTTCTCTTACACGCAGCACTACGAGGAGCAGCAACCTTAAAAGCCAGAGCACTGAAAGAGGTGTGGAACGCCGCAACGGTGATACCGCTCGACAGAGGAACCGAAAAGGAACATTCTAGAATCGCTAATCGCGGACGAGGAACAATCCCAGAAGCCGATCTCCTCGGAGTCTTCAACGAAGAGCTTCTCTCCAGAGGCTCCGAGCTTCTCAAGAGGACACGACAAGGTACTGATTTTTTTTCTTTCCTTAATTTGATGTAAAAATATTTGTTAGTACTATTGTTAAATTATCTTTCGTGTCAATTGTATATGAGTGTGTAATATTTATTTAATACATGACGAGTTTTTCTGATTCATTCCCAAATTCTCAAAACAAATTTTTGTTTTTTGCCTATTTGAATTCTTACTGATTCTGAGTTTTAGACCCTTGATTTTACCGATAGAGAGCGAGAAATTTTCAAATTGATTTTTTTGATAATATTTCGCAGGCGATCTTCACTGGAAAGTTGTTTCGGTTTATATTCACAGAACGGGGCAAGTTATGCTGAAAATGAAGAGCAAGCTTGTTGCTGGAACGATCACTAAGAAGAAAAAGAGTTGAGTCACTTCTATGTCCCTATATTTTCTTTACTCTTCAAGAACCAATACTCATAATCAAAAGAAAAATAGGGTAATTGCTAAAAGTGGCAAAAATCCCCTAAACCGACGGGCAGTGTCCCTGGTCAAATATGTAGGAGACGAGAATTACTAAGTCGGTTTTTAAAAGAACATACTTTATTGTTAATTATTATTATCATATAGATGAAAAATAAGTTAAGATTGATGAAAATTCGGAATCCATGTCTGACAGATAAAGGGCAGGGATCACAAAATTCGTCCCGAACTCACTCCGTTGTACGCCTAAACACTGTTTCGCTAAATAGACTTAGTTTGTGCCATGTATATAGGTTAACTGACTTTTAGTTCATTTTAGAATAGCATAGTTACCCCTAAAAATTTTTACTTTTTACATAGCATTGTTTGATAAATACTTTTAGTTGACTAAAGTAGTTAAAGAATATTTTCATTTTCTAATTGATTTTTAACAATGTTACTACATTGCAAAAGAAAACTAGTTCACGTCAAGATTTACAATCACCAAAATATACAAGTATAATAACTAACTCTTTGCAAAAGTTAGATAGTACGTAAAAGAAATTGCAATAGCCATTTCTTTATCAAAAGATGCAAGTGTCCAGTACTCTAAAAGTCGATTAATCTTTCAATTTAATTTATTTTCTTATTAGTCTCTGTAAATCTCTCTCCGCCCGATTTGCGTCTTGCATTTTTTAGAACACTGATCTAGGTGCGAGATTCATAAGGCGCTTTTTTTATTTTATTTCACCATGATTACTTTTGTACTTACATTTCTATTCTCTAATAAGCAATTCCCATAACTCTCTTTTTGGTTTAAATTGACAGATGTGGTGTTGGAGGTGTGCAAGAACATGCCGGCGTGGCCGGGCAGGCACCTGATCGACGGCGGGGATGAGCGGAGATATTTCGGGTTGAGAACGGAGGCGCGTGGGGTCGTAGAGTTCGAGTGTAGGAACCAGAGAGAGTACGATATGTGGACTCAAGGCGTGTCTAGGCTCCTCTTTATCGTAGCTTCCAGGAGGGTCAAACGGTCGACATATTGAGAGCTGTGAGTGTTTCCTTCAGCCTCAAGCAAAGCAAGGCTTGAAGGGTTTTTTCTTTTGCTTAGCTGTTTGTGAGTGTCTTAGATTCTTGATTGTTGTTATGTGCTTTGTTTTCTCTGATGTTTACTGATAAGAAGCAATATGGTTTGTTTCTTTTCGCATTGTTACCTTCCCGCAAAATTTGAAATTGGAACATTACAGTGGCGAACGAACTCGACGGGTACTCGATATTTTCACCCACATGAAAACCGGGTACCATGAAAACTAGCGAATAACAAAACGATTACCGGGTGTTTTCACAGGTCTTTCTGTAAGGTCAGGGGAGCGACTCACTCCCGTCATGTAAGAATGGCAACGGGTGATTTTAGAAGGACATGTACCTGTCCCAGGGTTATTTTAGCAGTACCGAACCCACTCCAAGCAATGGCAAAAAAAAAATCTAAGCTCAATACGTACCTCTGTATATCCCCCAACTCGATTGGAAGGACACTACCGAACACGTACGAGTAACATGTATTTTCACAGGCAAGAATCGACCTATATCCACCCGACCCGAACTCTGATATTTGAGAATGTCCGATACAAATAATTGAACTCTAATTAAATCTTAATCTATATTTACTTAATCTTAATCTATATTAAGGTTTAGTAAATAGACATTGTACAAAAAATTCTAAATGAGTAACAGATCAACCTTCAGTAGACACATTTATAGTAACCATAAATCTCCAAAGAAGCAAAGATTCAATCAACTATACAGAGTTCAAGTTCAAGAAAAACTAAGAATAATGGAATTTACGTTCTCTTCTCTAACTATCTGCAGCTCTGAAAATAGTAAGAAGAGAAAGGAAGAGGTTGATGATATCCAGATACAACGAAACCGCTGCCCATATGTACTCGTCGTATGTGTAACGCTTGATCAGATTGTCAGTGTCGTACACTATGTATCCGCAAAATATGATGGAGGCGAGACACCCGTAGATCATAACAGAGATCTTTCCCAACGGGAAGAAAATCTGAAACCAATAACAAAACCAATCTAAGAAACTTGCTACATAACAGGTTTTTGGACGTGCTCGTTTTTTACCTTTCTTAACTTATTTTTTGTTGCCCAGAAATTTTAATCCCCACTGACTGAAAATTGATAGCCTAAAGCAGGATCATGTCAAAACCAATAACAAAACCGAACTAAGAAACTTGTTTTATGATAAGGTATTTTGCAGTTCGAATTTGAACCTAACCGGTTCAGAATCAAACTAAGAAACGTGATATACAATATGGTGGTCACGATTAGGTTTTGAACTAACCGGCTTAAAACCAAAGCAAGTATTTTGGTTTCAGGAAACTCAAAACCGAAGCCTTGGTACCAATTTTAATACATTTCAACCCCAACTGCCTTAAAAATTGATAGCTAAACCAGGAATCAAAATTGGGCGGTTTTTTGTTTTGTTTTCTGTCAATTTAATTTCTATAGACCGAACCCAAACCAGTACAAAACCATTCGGTTTCTAACTGTACCAAACTAAATCAATTTTGAACAGTTTGTTTATTTCTAACTTCAGATCAGTCTGGTCCGCATTGGTTAATATTTGAACAGTCCTAGTATATGCGTGTTAAGTGAAAGAAATTATATGCTGAGAGTCAAACCTGAATCATAGAGAAAACCATCAAAACAATGAGGGCACCGAACAGGAATGGCCCGAGGAAATTGAAGTCTTGTCCTCTCCTTGCTGCCCAGAAAGTGTACAGGGTGAGGCTCACAACCACCACACTCGTCAAGATAGCAGCTTCAAGAATAACCTTCCCTGTTTTGGAAATGTATAAAACTTGATTGGCATGTATGCATTATAAGAAACACCATGGACAAATTTGATCAAAAGTATCTCATTCTAGTGTGATTCACCAATAATTGAGCTACTCCACTGAAGATTGGATCCTAAACAGCTAAGCTTAATGTCAAAAGATGATTCATAATTGATTATCTAACAAAACAACATTTCTATTGCAGACCGAGCATTTCAGTTAGCTACACATACCTACAAGCCTCACAGTCTACCAATGAGTGGACACATTATAAAGAAACATCATGCACAAATATGATCATGAGTAACTAATTCTAGTGTGATTCACCGATAATTAGATACTCCACTGAAGATCGGATCCTAAACAGCTAAGGTTAATGTCATCAGATGGCTCATCGTTGACTATCCAACAAAACAGCATTTCCATCGCATGCAGAGCATTTCAGTTAGCTACACATGCCTACAAGCCTCAGTCTACAAATGAGCAGTTTTACCCCAAGACTCCAACTCATAGTCGACTTTAAATCCATTGATCAAACATACATCACTATTATCAATTAGATTGACTATATTGAATCCTAACACACACAAAAAAACATCTATACTACCTAATCATGAAAGAGTTAATTCTCATCGTCTACAAATAAATGGTTTGCTCGAATCCATATTCAATTTTATGCCCATTTATCTCATACATATCAAATTGAGTCTTGACTATCTTGAATCATAACACAACTTATCATAAGAGTTCATTTACAAGCCCATCCATAACCAAGGCTAGTGACTGATGAATCAAATGAACCTTGGATATTCTATTGTAACAAACTGTTATAAATACAAAGTTACAAATCAATGCAGCAAAATATGTTACAAGATTGCATATGATTTATCAAACACCATGAATTCATATAACTTACCACTGGTAAAAGCACAGGTCAGTCCAACCGCAAATGCAATGAGGACCGTGAAGATCCCAAGCAGAAGATAATTCACCGGATGCTTCTGGTGATAGTAATACAAAGGACACAACACTGCCATAACCAAACAAACAGAAACCAAATCAATCACCAATTCACAAATTCACGAACACGAATCGAGCAAATTGTAGTCAAATCCAAGCGAATCGTACCGATGAAGGGAGCGATGATGAGGACGATGTAGAGAGCGAGTCCCGCACTGGTCGTCACGAAGAAGACGGAGATCGGACGGACGGTGACGACGACGGAGGCGACGGCGACGGTGAGGAGCAACTGGACGGTGATGATCGCGTAGATCTTGCGGATGAAGGACCACCGGAGCTCCGGGCTCTCCATCATCATCGGGTACAGAGGCCTCGATCCTGACTCCAGATCATCCTTCCCGAACGGCTGGGACCACATCTTCTTCGATGAGCCTCAAGAACACCGGATCAAATCCTTGCCGAGAAAGTGCGAGAAAGTGAGGGAAAGTTAGGGCTTTGTTTTCTGGGAAATGGAACGAGTGAATGAGCTTTTGGGGAAGAAAGAAGCAGTAGAAACTTCTCGATTTATCGCGTGCGTGGCGGTTAGGGAAGGTGACACGTGGCGACCCACGAGGCTAAGAAAGTTTTCGACCGTGTTGCTTTGGGTGATGTTAGCGAAATTGGCAACGTCTCTTGCTTAATCAGGTTTTTTAGATTATTATCCACCAAAATATTCTGTAAATAAATAAAAAAAAACAAAACTGCTTATTTGAAACTTACAGTTAATTAATTAACAAAAATAATAACGAGAATATATTGGAATCTCCACCAAAACTAGCTTTAGCTACTCTCGAATCCAGTAAAAAATTGGGGCAGTTTCAGATTTATACCAAATTGGGCCCTATGGAGTTTCATGCTCTTCAGTGGATGGAGACCTATATGGGCCGATTTCATATATTTCAACTGGGCCTGGACTTCGATCTCCAGATTGGGCCGAATTATGAATTAGTATTAAATGCGTAAAATGGTGTGATATGGTATTTATGGTGAAGATTTTGGTGGCAGCTCTAAAGGGATGACAAAAGAATATATGTTCAATGGATATCCATGTACCTGATTCGATCGGAACGACTATATTTGAAAGCGAACGGATATGGACACGGATATTTCATCGGACATGGATCGGGTAAGGATAGACCTATATCCTACTCGTATCGTATCTATATCCGTAGTATTTAAAATAAAAATAATACTACCATAGGTACCCACCCATAATCCCGTATACGTACGTTTCGGAATTGAAAAGGAAAATAACAATTGATATTGCAAAACGTCTTTTCTATATCTACTATTTTTTTATTGTTTATTGTTTATTGTGGTCTTCTCCAATAAGAGGTGGACGTGGTTTTTATTAATAGTTTCAAGTATAAACTGGCTTATATTTACTTTTCTTTATTTTTAGGTTTTCAATTCAATCAACTTCTTTAAAGTTCAATAGTAGTCTCAAGTTCAAATTTATTGTATTTTTTAACTTAAAAAACTTTATCATGTTGCATTTATTTTAAATTTTAATTAATTATATATTTACTTTCGGGTACGGATACGGATAAGAAAATTTATCCTTATCCACTGGATATTAAACGGATCGTATACCCGATAAACGAATGGATAATTGAACGGATATGGATACCCGCTCAAATGAGCGGATACGAGTACGGATAAGGCCATACCCGGTCCATATCCTGTCCATTGCCATCCCTACAGCTCTACGTAAAATTGTAGTACTAAATTTTATTTTGATCTTTTGATCTTTTGACCTGTGCACATGGTATTGTCGTATTTGCATGCAATTTTTAGTCTGAAGCTTGTTTCATTTTTTTTCTGAAATATGTGACGATCTTCCTCGGTTCCACACATTCGGTTTAACATTTCGTTACACTACTCCCGCAACATGGTTCACTCATAGGGTACAGTATGAAACTCGGGACCCTCGTTACAATTAGAAAGACACGGACCAGTAATTGAAACTGGGTCAACGAGGGTTCAACCTTATTATGGAACCTGAGACTCTACACCTTGCTCGTTTACTTTCACGTGCATTTCAACTCGACTTGCACGTGAGTGTGAATGATGAAATAAAAAGTTTAAAAAAAATGTCAAGCTCTTCGTGGACTTAGATAAAAATTTGGGGTTGAGCTTTGACAACAAGTAATCACGTTAATTAATCATTTTGATCCAGTATTTGTGCATATTTTTTTAAATAAATCTTTATTTTCTATTAAAAAACAGCAGCCTCAAAAATAAGGCAGAGACTAAGTGACAAAATAAGGTACAGTGCACTCCGCACACACATTCACAAAGTTAGGTATAGACACTTAATGAATTGGTCCATGCGGGGCACATGAGAATAAGCTCAATTTATTTTGGACCGACAATAGTCCAAAAACCTATAAATCAATCTCTTAAATTTCGAAAATAATCAATCCCATAAACAAGGAGAAAATAGTAATTTCGAAGTTGTGAAATTCAAATTTACTCGTTCCTTCTTGTCACTGTCCTTATATTTGACAGCTCCAGCTAAGACGAAAACAAATTTCGGACAGCTACATTATTTTGAACACACAAACAAATGAAATAATCATCGTATGTTTTTTAATGAATTTAACGTTAATGCAACACATAATGCCATGAAGTTGCTTTCACGTGTCCCATTATTGTCCCTTTTCCACCATATTGTACATGTGACGATTATAATTACATCTTCACGAGAACCAATCGATCTTTATCTTTATCTATAAACACAAAAAAAATTTAAAAAGTAAATTATAAATTTATATATATCTGAAGTTTATATTTTATTTCATTCAATTGTTAAGTTTATTTTGTTAAAGAGTCAGAATCTGAATGATGGCGTCGACATCATCAGAAGCTAAAAGGGCTAACGTGTTTGCGACGGGAAATCATACGGTGAAGAGCATAGCATTGGAGCCGTCGAGCCCGTCGGGGCCACCAAAGCCATTGTTGATCTTCACCCCAATTTTAGAGGGTTCATATCCTGTGTTGATGTTCCTTCATGGTTTCTATCTTAGTAACACCTTCTATTCTCAGCTCTTAACACTCATATCTTCCCATGGCTACATCGTTGTTGCTCCTCAGGTACTCGTTTAAATTTGTATGTATTGATTTGTCCGTATAAAATAAATGGTTACAACGTTGTTGTTCGATCCGTAGCTGTAACCGTTTTGGCTTACATTGTGGTATAGAACAAAAACAGTCTTGTCTTTTTTATAGGTTGGGTTTGATACGTTTGAATGAATTATAACCTACCATCTAGAGATAATTTATTAGCACAATATATTTACAGATAAAAGCAAGTTTTTGTAACTATATATATATATATACGAAAATTTTAGACAACCCCCTTAACTATACGCGAGTCTTACATGAACGTCTTTAAGTAAAAATCAATCTGATATGTGCTACCATTTTCCAGTTAACTTTTTTGTGAAGTGGCGAAATTACATTGTATCTGAAAAATTAAATAAATAAATAAAAATGTTTTTGAACTTCTTTTTTTATATTTTTTTACAAAAACATAATACAAAATTATGCATAAAAATTAATAAACATAAAAATGATGTTTAAAAATAAACTTTTATTTTAATTTTTTTTATAAAAAGATCTTTTTAAAAATTATTTTTACTACTAACAAAATTTTATTCTTTATTTTGTACAACGAGAAAATTAAGAAAAAAAAGTTCAAAATTATTTTTACTTGTTTATTTTAATTTTTTTCAGATACAAGTGTATTTTCGTCATTTCACAAAAAAACTCAACATAATTTTTTAAAATGTTAACAAAAAAGGGTAAAGTGTGACTTTTTGATATTTAGGACACCTCTCTGGGTGATTTGTATTTAAAAGAGTTCATGTGAGACTTGCGTATAGTTAAGAGGGTTATCTTGAATTTTCTCGTTTATGATTCTCTTACACAAAATGTATCTGAATAACGAAATTGCCCTTGATATTTTTATTTGTTTCATTTTCATTTCCAGCTGTACGGTTTGATTCCTCCCACTGGAGCCGAGGAGGTCGAATCCGCCGCGCTGGTGGCCAACTGGCTCCCCGCGCGCCTCCAGCCCGCGCTCCCCGCGGGTGTGCTCGCCCCCCTCCAGTCCCTCTCCCTCGCCGGCCACAGCCGCGGCGGCAAGGCCGCGTTCGCCCTCGCCCTCGGCCACGCCCCCACCGTCCTCCCTCTCGCCTCCCTCGTCGCCATCGACCCCGTCGCCGGAATCACGAGGTCCTGCCGGACCTCCCCGGAGATCCTCACCTACGAGCCCCGGTCCCTCGCCCTCCCGGCCCCGGTCGTCGTGATCGGGACCGGGCTCGGGCCCGAGGGGCGTAACTGCTGCGCGCCGCCGTGCGCGCCGGAGGGAGTGAACTACAAGGAGTTTTTTAGCGAGACGAAGCCGCCTTGTTACTTGTTCGTGGCCAGGGACTATGGACACGTGGACGTGCTGGACGATGAGCTGGAGGGGGTGCTCGGAGTGGTGGCGGGGTGTTTGTGTAAGAGTGGGAGCGGAGTGGGTGGCGGGAAGGGGCTCATGAGGAGTGGCGTTAGTGGGATTGTGGTGGCGGCTTTGAAGGCCTGCCTGGAGGGGCAGAATGGGGATTTGGACGGGATCGTGGCCGAGCCGGAGATTGCGCCCATCGTGCTCGACCCGGTTCGGTTCGTTTCGGTTTAAATTCGCTTGCGGTGTTGTTGTTTAAAAATATGTACTTCAGATTGAGTCTAATTGCGTTTGTTCGTGCTAGCGCTCGATACACTGAATTGTCTGAAATTTATTTTAGACCTTTTGATTAGTGTCGATTTTTAGTAATAAGTATATTTTTTATAAAATAATGGGATAATGATACTCTGTTACACTTAACTATAGCGAAATGACACTTTCATACCCTAACTATTTTTGTCTCTTTTTTAGTATCCTAACAAATTTTTTGTGACAAACTATGCTAAAATGACTAAAATACCCCTAATTTAAGAAATCAAAATAAAACTAGTCCAATATGGTTTATCAAACTATATTTGAAATGGTTCCAATTTAATTTTACATTTTCGGTCATAATTGTATTTGCATCTTAAGTACAAATATAATTGAATCATAGTTAAAAAATTGAACCAATTCAATTTATAGTTTTTTACACCAAGGGTAGTTTAGGTATTTTAGACATTTTAGAGGTAGATTGTTACCAAAAAATTGTTAGGATATTGAAAAAGAGAGGAAAATAGTTAGGGTATGAAAGTGTCATTTCGCCATAGTTAGGTGTATCAAAGTGTCATTATCCCTAAAATAATTTACTAACAAATATTCAAAGACAACATATCCGTAAAATTTGAGGGAAATGTTGGACAAAAGTGGAAAACTTGAGTTGTGTTATATACATATATTGATATATACATTTGTCTCTGACGCAAAATATTTTACATCAAGTTATCAATTCCAACTCCGTGCTATTTTGTCATATGCTTATATTTTCATGACATATTTGGAATTGAAAATTTAGCATGTGTCATTTGTCTCTCCAAAAAAATTATAACTTTATTATCTTTACTAATATTTGAATCAAATTATATATTACAGATAACATTTCATTTACTTTATACAACAAAAATATATATTTTGTTTTGTTTTATCATTAGAATGATATATAACAAATAACATATAACATATGTGGTTTGAACAAAATGACAAATGGATGTTAAAAATGTCATATAACATAAACAAGCTCTAAAGAGCCGTATGAGAAATTGATCCTCAATTTTAATTATTTTGAATGATATTGTTGGGAAATTGAGTTGTTCACTCATGGAGCTTTCTTAAAACTTGTGGAATTACAGTGTTTTTCTATAAACTTGTGAGAAAGCATGGAGGCCAGAATCTCTCACGCGGACATGTGCACTTAGGGTGTAAACATTGGGTCGACGAGCGGGTTGTGGGCTAGAACTTGCATGCGCCCTCACGTCGTGGGCTACACGCATGCGAATATAAAATCTGTTTTGAATATTTGAAACAAAGCATTATTTTATCGTATTAATAAATTGAGGTACTATTTTGAATATTTTTGCACTGACCAATTTGTTTTTTTATTATTGTTCGCATAAATGTATGTTAGTTTCCATTGATTTAAAATTGAATTTGAAACAAAGTGAGGGATAGAACAAGGATTTAGCAAATATCTAGAAATATTTATTTTGAAATTAGGGAACCCTGAATTAGGGGTGTAAACGAGCTGAGTCGAGCCTCATTTTAGCAGGGCTCGACTTGGCTCGTGAAAAAAATGTTCGGCTCGAGCTCGTCTCGGGTTCGAACGAGCTTATACAACTAAGCTCGAACTCGGCTCGAAATAAAATAGACGAGCTCGAACTCGACTCGATTTGATTCGCTTAAATTTAAATACAAATATTAATTAAAAATTAAATAAATAATAAATGAGCCAACTTGAAATTGGTTCGAATTGATTCGACTTGTCTAATTATATTACAAGTATTTTATAAATATATAATTCAATAAAAATATTAAACGAGCTGGCTCGCGAACTTATCGAACCTTAAAGGGTTAGGCTCAAGCTCGGCTCGTTTATTAAATGAGCCGAATCTTGAGCTCGAATTCGGCTCGAGATCGATTATAACGAGCCCGAACCGAATATTTAACGAGCCGAACTCGAGCGGCTCGTTAAAAGCCTACTCTGTATGTTTATATTCAAATAGTTTGTTTGCAAATTTATAATAACTTGCCAGCACTTTGGTCGTCAGCTTCCGTAGCATAGTGGTAGTGCGTTCGCTTCGTAAGCGAAAGGTCGCGAGTTCGATCCTCGCCGGGAGCTTCTTTATTTTCATGGCACTTCTTTTTTAATATGGTTTCCGATTGGCCCACTAGTTCGTTTGTATTTTACTGGATCAAGCCCATGAATAGACACCTTGTTGGGCCTTAGCAAATTTCGCAACGTCTCGGCCCAAAAGAACATATTTTATTAGTTCTATTTTAAGAAATTTTAATTTTGCATGTTAATAATTAATATTTATTCATATTATTAGAAAATTCAAATTCACTAGACTTCTAGATGTTTCTAAGAAATTCGAAATCATGTACCGAATGATACGAGTTCGAGAACATTCTATAGCAAGTGGTACATATATGTACAGTACACTAATTTTTTTTAATATAGATTATTTATAGTATTTAAATACATATTCTGAACATGGTCACGTGATTATTGATAAGGGTGGGATCCAATAAAAAAAAATTATTTGCCTTTTTCTTGGACTTCAATTGGTATTTTGGTAATTTAAAGTTATTGTGTCCGATGATGAAAACCTTAAAATATTATTGAACTTAGGAAACATGTATTTCTCCAAAAAGATTATGATAGGGTTGTTTTTGGTTGACTGCTATAGGTTCTACAACATTCCAGAACAAAAGTACATGTGTGTACATTTTTTTGTAGAAATGTACAAAAGTATTTTTTTTGATACGTATTGGTGACATCACAAGTTGAGTTTTAGAAGTTTGTGGGAGTGAGATCATTTGATTTTTGTATTAAATAAATATAACCCACCTCGTACTCTGTACTGCTCGAACTATCAACTTCAGCATAAATAATGTGATGTTCAATTGCTTGTATGTCTTTCTAGTGACAATTTCACAAGTTAATAGTTATTTAATATACACATATCAAGATAAAAATCAGATATGATTTCTAATTTATTTTCTGACTTTCCTATTTTTTTAGTAAAATAGAATTTGTTAAACCAGACGATGAAGAACAACTCTGGAGACACTACACGGCAACAACAATCAACATACATTCACTTCAAGCCAGTCTACGAAACAAATAAAGTAACCAACCAACTATTAGACAAACAACCTAATTACCATACCTCTTAGGTAGTGTCTTCCACACTTTTTCCTTTGCATAGCAGCAATTGAACGACATATTTTAAATTTGTTTTACAATTTCATTACTTCCATGCTGAACATTGCGAAAGTTCCTGCAATTTCTCTCTTTCCAAATCAAATAGACTGCTAGACTTAACATTATTTTGTAAATTCGATGATGTGTGACATTTGTGTTATACTGGGCTTGAGCATGACTGTCTTCACTTTGCTAGTTATACGGCTTCCTCGTGATTCCGAGTCATACTATAACAACTTCCCACACCTCAGTGGCATACTCACAGCCGAAAAATATGTGTGATATGGTTTTTGGCCTCTTCATGCACATGCTGCATATTAATTCCCAACTTAACCCAATTCTAGCCAATAGGCGGCTAATCTCCCCATAATGGCCAACCAACTTATAAAGACAAATTTTGAAGGAGTTGGGTTGTTACAAACCATCTTCCTCCAACTTATTTTAGTGTTTACTTCCCTGATCGCACTATACATTTTACGCACTGAATATATTGGCTCATTCAGTATATCAATAGCCCCGCAATATCAATGATTGTTTTATTAGCTGCAAACATTATCCTCACCATCCATAATGCTCGAGGTAGGGCTATAATGATAGTGACATATCGGTTTTCACTTAATATTCATGAACTCATCTCACGTACACCTTGTCTTTCTTATGAGTAAGATTCCATAACAACTTGCATACAACAAATTTCCTATTTTTATTATTATTCGTGAAACAATTAGTTAATTAGAATATTTTGCTTACAGGATCAACCACGTGTATTATCATATAAATTTGTATTGTTATTCAATAAAATCATCGAAAGTATTTGTGTCTTTATTCATCGTATTTTAACAAAGAATCAATTTTCAACGATAAAATAAAATTACATCTTTCTTCAAAAAAATAAAATAAAATTACATCTAGCTAAGATCAAAATGGTAGTTAAGTGAGTATATGATATCTTAATGTCATAAATTTGAATGAGGATATAAATGACAAATTATTACATTATGTAATACAAAATTTCAAAATTAAAGTTCAACTTACAAACTTAACAAAACATTTTACCTATTTAGGGGGTGTATTCAATTAGGATTTTAATGGATTTTGAATGACTTTTAAAAGTTCATGGATTCTTTAAGTTTACAAGACTCTTTCAAGTCTTGAAAGAATCTTGATGATTTTAATGGAATGACTTTGCAAATCTCATGATTTGAGATGATACTTCTAAAGAGATTTTTATGCCTACAATGACTTTTAAAGTCATTCAAAATCATCCATTTCTCAAAATCATTTAAATTCATTGACATTTACAATACCTCTAGATTTTAAAAGTATTTTTAAAATCATGATTGAATACCACAAGACTTTAAAAGTTTTTTTAAAGTCATGATTGAATACCACAAGATTTTAAAAGTATTTGTAGAATCATGATTGAATACCACAAGACTTTGAAAGACTTCTTAAATCCATTAAAATCATGATTGAATACACCCCCCTTAGTCTTAGATTCGCAACGGTAAAGTCGTGGATTCAAACATTATCAGGAGGGTGAAAATTTTATGAATAAATAGTTTGCTGTAGTTTTTTTCCAAAAATATTATAAACTCACTTTAGATTCAATAATAATTTTATGAGAGTGACAATTTAATTTAGTGCAAATCATGAAAGTGTCGAATTTCGACAAACAAACTAGTGTTTTCTGGACGGAAACGGCGTTCTGGGGCCATTTTAGAGGTCAAAATCGTAATTTCTTAAGTTCCGGGCACTTTTGACAATTTTATAATTTATTTCTTTTTCCCAATAAGTTTAGGATTTCCTTTTATGCAATTAGGTTTTGGCTATTTAAGCACTGTCATACGTTTATATTATTTAGTTTTTGAAGTTTAATAAAAAAATCGAGGTTTCCCTCAAATCTATCATCTTCGGTATTCGTAAGAATCAACGAATCTTGATAAATAATCACAATTATTTGTCGGAGAGTCGAACACACTCTTTATCCTCAAGGTTTTTCTGGCATTGATTTTGCCTGGCTCCTTTTTTGCCTTCGGCCAACACCAACCTATCCTCTGTCTTGGCGGACCCAAACAAGAAAAAAGATGAAGAAGCCAACCACCAATGGTGTCTGAATGCCATCGAGAGGCTCTAGGATAAAAATATAAATTCAAAAAAATGAAGAAAAATAAACTATTGTTCAGACTACCACAGTAAACCTGCATAAATAAGAACTCGGCGTGGTTCAGAGAAACTGATGTAAATACAAGGTATGGTTGGAGTCGCTCTAATTATATACTAAACAAGTTACAATTCATTAAAATCAAGATTTTTTTTGAAGGTAAATGTGAATTTTATTAATTAAGTAACAACTAACCGGCATCAAGCCGGACAGCTGAAACTAAAGATAGTGGGACAACCCCCTCACCATAAACCCAGTTACTGTTCTTGAGCCATTTGATTACACGTTTCGGTTTTGGGTAGAACGCAATCCCGTTCGCAGATTCCTCCTAAGTTGTTCATCTTGACCCGTTTAGCATCATGCAGAGCCACGACCTCCAACTCATAAAGATGAAGAAATCTCGCGATCTTGCTGCAAAATGGTTTATACATGCATACATGATAACTAGGGATGACAAAAAAAATTCGAACCCGACGAGTACCCGATCAACCCGCCCCGACCAAAACGGGTGAAACCCGAATTTTTGCGGGTTATGGTTTTTTAAACGGGTCGGGTTGACGTATACCCGATCCGGTTTCGACCCGCACCCGTTCAAATTTTAAAAAATAATAATTTATATGGTAATATTATATAATATAATTTATATTATCAATCATTTTTTTAACAAAAAACGTTAAAACCTATATTCTAAATACCTAATCACGCAAAAAAATCTAAAATAATATAATATAACATCTATTTATATTATTATTTTTGCAAGTATTGTAAAAAAAAATTGTTAATTAAGTTCATATTTGAATATCCAGGTTGAGTTTCGGGTTTAGGAGAATACTCGTACCCGACGGGTTTTTTACGGGTCGGGCACCCGCTCAAATTAGTCGGGTTTCTTGCGGGTCGGGGCCCATAGGAAGTGAGCGGGTGCGAGTTGGGCCGAATTCGACCTAAATCCGACCAGTTGTCATCCCTAAATTGATAACCATAAATACCGATCAATTCGAACCAGTTAGCATTAAAATCGACAATATGCACTTCTCTTTATTATTTTATTTATCCATAGTCTTTACGTGACTTCACTCTCACGAGTTCGAAGATAATGTTAAAAAAATACCAACACATCACAGCACAAAAGAGACGCATTACCTGATTTGCATAAAAAAAATAGTGCAACTTTTTGTTTGTTTGATTCAGGAATTGCCGTCACTTCACTTGCCTTGGTCCAATTGCACTCTCCCACGTGTCTCGATCAAGCTCTCGATGTAATGTGTACATTTTAACGCAACTTCCCATAACTCTATCCGCCACGTGTCCACTTATCGCTGTGCCTTTCCTCAATTAGCGATTAACCCATTTATTTTATTCTGCTTAATATTATTATTAATGATTCTTACTTACTCATTGCCACGTACACATGTTGACTATTGACCAATAGTATTGCTTTGTTTTATATTAAATTTGTATTATTTAGTTGATTAATGTGTAGTGGTCCATGTCCTACTCAGCTATTCATGACCATTGCACTTGCGATCCTAATTGTGGTGAGTTAATAGATTGTTGTACTATTTATTTAGATGACAAATATTTTACATTAAATTTGAGAGGATCATTTAGTTTCTTTGAATATTACATTATTTTTCTTATTTCTTTTACGTATTTATAAATCCATCCCACTCAAATATCGTGTTGATCCTTTAATTCTGGTCTAAAGTCAAGAAGTGAGGAGTGTCAAACAGTAAATCTTGTCAACCAGTAGATCATGCTTAAACTGATTAAAAATGATTATTTAGTTAAAAATTATTATAGTTAGGATGGAAATTAGAAATTCATGTATCTTATTTGATTGAAAAAATGTAAGTTTAAGATTATACCTTTACTTGAAAGAATGTACGTGAAATTAAATAAATTAAACATATTATCGTTAATAATGTATTTTATTCGTTGTCACGTCCACATGTTAACCATTGATGAATAATGTTAAGTTGTTCTATATTAAATTTGTATTATTTTGTTAGTTAATGTGTAGTGGTTCATGTTCGGGCTATTTGTCACCAATGCATTTATTGAAGTAGAAGTCCATTAATACACGAACGTGAAAGAAAAATACACCCTACGCATGCATGAAGTATGAGAAAAAAAAGTTGTGTAAATCGCATATGAAAAAGAAGTGAAATAAATTGGGTGTATGTAGAGAAAATAAGCTCCACACGTATATAAACATGAGACGGAAAAGTTGTGCAAATCCCACATGAAAAAGAATTGAAATAAATTAGGTATACAAAGGGAATGATCAAACAAAACTAATATGCTTTAGCTAAGCTACTAATAAGCTTGAGATAAACTTGTACAACCCAATTTTACAACACTCGCGATCCTAATTATGTCGAGTTAATTTATCGTTGTATTATTTCTGTACAAATGGGTCATATATATCGGGTCGGGCTACATAATTAAAAGTTCAAACTTGTTAGTTAGGTTTGTTCTAGCGCTGTATATACACATGTTTTATTTCATATTCTTTTCAAGCTGGATTCACTTAACTTCTATCTCTCTCTCTCATGCTCGTGTACACATGGGGCTTATTTTTCTTCCACGTTCGTTTACGTCACATCTTTCACTTCAACACTCCACTCACGTTTAGCATTGTCTACATGTGGGCCAAAACATTACAAGACTTCTGCATATGGGCCGGAGTCCACTGGGGGAGTAGCACTGGGAGCCCACACACTAGCCTAAACTGACCTCCTATGATACGATATAAAACTGAGTTGTATATATCGGGTCAGGCTTCTCAACTAGATAGTCAACCTTATTAGTTGAGTGTGAGTCTTTTTTATATACACTCATTTTAATTTCAATTCTCTACATGTAGGATTAACTTAACTTCTTCCTCTCATGCTCGTGTATGCGTGGAACTTATTTCCCTTTCACGCTTGTGTACGCATGTGTTTTTATTTCAACGCTCCCATCACGGGTAGCCATGTCTACACGTGAGCCATAGCAAGACTGAATTTTTGTACATGGGTCGAAGTCCGTAAGGGGGGAGTAGGCACGGGAAACCCACCAACACATGCCCAAATCATCACCCTCTTATACCATGTAAAATTGAGTCATATATATCGGGGTGAGCTCCACAACTTAAAAATCAAACTTATTAGTTGAGCTTTACTATTTCTTTTATGTACACTCATTTTATCTTTAAATCTTTCCTCATGAGATCAACTTAACTATCCCTCTCATGCTCGTGTATGCATGAGTCTTTACTTCAACACTCCCCCTCAAGAGTAGTCTTGTCTACATGTGGGCCATAACATGATTGATAAGGTTGGAAAAAACCCAACTAACAAATTTGAGCTTATAGTTGTGAAGTCTGATATGATATGTACAACTCATATTTACATAGTATTAGAGCATGTCGATTTGGATATGTGTTTGTGAGCTCCCCGTGCTTATGCCCCCATGTAAACTCTGATACATATGCAGAAGTTCAGTCCTGCTATGATTCACGTGTAGAATGCACAACGTGAGGGGAAGTTTGAAGTACATGCCCATGCGTACGAGGCGTGAAGAGAAATAAGCCCACATGACAAGCATGAGAGGATAAATTAATCTCACATGAAAATAACTTAAAATAAAAAGGTGTGTATAAAGAAAATAATAAAACTCAACTAATAAGTTTGACATTTTAGTTGTGAAGCCCGACTCAATATACACACCTAAATTTACAAATTTGAATACTTGTCTCTTCAAAATTTAATCTTGCTTATCCAATTTTATGTTTCCAAAACTTAACTTATAAAATAACATATATATCACATATATAAACTAAATAAAACACTGCAAAAGTTGGACCAACAATCATTAGGACAAATAAGAATATTATTCAATAAATATTCTTCAATTGATTGGTGCCCTCAATCTTTTTTATCAAATAAAGAAAATTAAATCACTAACCCATCCCATCAGATCAAAAGACAAGCTCCCATTGGCTGAAAAAATCTCCCCACAAATTGTGTGGCTTAGATCAACCTAGGAGTAGTTTTCAATTATGTCACCTAATAATTAGTGGGTATTTTATAATCACTCAAATAATATAAATAAATTAATTAATATAAAAAACATTTATTGAGCCCCACACCACACCACAGCTCAACCCCACCATAATACCCAACACCAGCCCATACCCTCAAACTTCCAGAACTTTCTCAGGCTCCTATCTCTCAACTGAAGAAACAGATAAGAATTTTCCAAGAAAAAAAAATAAATGAGAAATAAACGAAAAATAGCTCCACAAGAAGGTCTAGAAACTTCGAAATTATTATTAATCAAGATATTTATCTGGGAAATTATATTTTATTATCCCCAAAACGCCACTTGCCCAGACTTTATGGTATTTATGGACTGGGCGTCGCCAACTTCACCTTCGTAACGGCTTAAACGACATTTACAGGGAACAGAATCAGAGAGCCTCTGTTTGGTTGCCTAGAAAATATCTTCAGTTCATACCCAGATTTTTTTTTCCTTCCCCGAATCGTCTTTTCTCGATTTCAATGTCGATTACCGCATTTTCTCTCTGTTTCTAGCCGATAGCTGGATCTACCGATGCCTCACCTGCTCCTATATGCATTTCGATGTTCTCTGATTTACTTTCTTCTTCACCACTGCTTCATCTTCGTAGAGATCTGAGCTTTTCGCCTCAGTTCAATTAGTTTCTGGAAAACCAATTTCTGGGTGTTTCTGGGGTTTCAGTTTCGATCAGAACCCAGTTCCTGAATCCAGCTATTTTATGCCAATATTGACCGGTTCTGGTTCTTGGTCCCAGATGAATCCGTTTTACATAGTGAAAGAGGAGTACCCAGGGTCGTCGAGCTCTGTTCATGGCGGCGTTGACCACAGGGAGGGGGCGTTGACCCTGCCACAGCCCAGGGAGGGTCTCCATGACATTGGTCCACCACCATTCCTGACCAAGACCTATGAGATGGTGGATGACCCAACCACAGCTCAGGTGGTGTCTTGGAGCAGAGGGGGTGGGAGCTTTGTTGTGTGGGACCCACACGGGTTCTCCACCAGGCTCCTCCCAAAGTTCTTCAAGCACAACAACTTCTCAAGCTTTGTCAGGCAGCTCAACACTTATGTGAGTATTGAATCATTGATTGATTGGTGTTCTTCAAGTCCAGTGTGTTGAGTTGATATGATTTTGGTACTTGTCCGGTTAATCATTCAATTCAGTATTGTAAAAATCGCTCGGCGGCAGTCGGGCGTAGAAGGTCTTTTAGGACTAATCAGGGATTGGTCGAGGGATTAACCGGGAGTTAGTTGGACAAGTCGGAGATTTTTACAACATTATTTTCGATTAATTCTCAATTACTCGCCTCTCTGACAGCGCTTAGCGTTTTTTAGAGCAGTGTTTTGGATACATGGCCATGAAACTGAATTGGGTAATTTTGGTTGTTGATTGAATTGAAGAGTACAATTGATTTTAATATTTTTCAACTTCCATTATTGGATGAAGTTGGTGGTACTAATATTAGTATTAAATTCATTTGATTATTTGGTTTTCTATTCTTGGTGGTGCCAAAAGTCTGAAATTCAATTTTAAATATCCTGCATACTGTTTTGAGCTGCTGGCATGTGCAAAGATGCACGGTTTGGTCAGCTAAATGAAGTCTTTTAAGTTTTAATAGTTTTTTATGGATATATGTGGAAAGTCAGCATTTTGGGAAGGGTTAGGTTATAGATATTTTCTGAATCTGTTTAAAATAACATAATTTTCTAGATTCTCAAATCAAGTGATGTTGTGTTTTTTTTGCTGTTAGTTTTGTTCTTCCAATGCTGAATCTCAGTCAAAGTTTGCTTTTTTAAAAACAAATAAAATATTAGTGATTTTGTTTTGCTGTTAGTTTTTGTTTTTCATATTGTGATAATCACATCCTCAATGCAAGTGTTTCTTCTTGTTGTTTTTTTCTGGTTCATTGATTGTGGATTTTGAACTGAATAGGGTTTTAGGAAATTGATTCAGATAGACCGGAATTTAAATAGTATAAATCTGTAAATATTGTGGTTTTTTTTATGCTACTTCAGTTTTCCACTGTTTTGAAATTTTCCGACTTATCCGATTAATCCTTGATTAGTCCCATAAGGCCCTTTCAGACCGACTAGCTCTTGGCGTTATTTGGAACGTTGGTTTTTTCTTTTTCAATGCTGAATCACCAAATCCTTTGTACATGTGTTTCTTATTTATTTTCCTTTTCTTGTTCACTGATTTGTGGATTTTTGAATTTGAATTAGGGTTTTAGGAAGATTGATTCAGACAGATGGGAATTTGCAAATGAAGGGTTTGTGAGAGGCCAAAAACACCTACTAAAAACCATCAAGAGAAGGAAAGCACCTCCACAGTCTCCCCAGCCTCACCAACAGACCCTCGGCCCTGTCGTTGAGGTTGGGAGATTTGGACTAGATGGCGAGCTCGACCGCCTCAGGAGAGACAGACAAATACTCATCACAGAGCTCATGAAGCTCAGGCAGCAGCAGCAAAACACCAGAGAGTACCTAAAATCAATGGAGGAGAGGCTCCACGGGACGGAGCTCAAGCAGAGGCAAATGATGGCCTTCTTGGCAAGGGCATTGCAAAACCCGGGTTTTATTCAGCAGCTGGTGCAGCAGAAGGAGAAGAGGAAAGAGCTCGAGGAGGTATTGAACAAAAAGCGAAGAAGGCCTATTGAGGGTGGTAGGGATGGAGGGGTGTCGTCGAGTTGCAAGAACCCAATTGAGGCGGGTTTGCAAGAGTTTGAGGAATGTGGATTTGAGGTCTCGGAGCTGGAGGCGCTTGCATTGGAAATGCAAGGGCTTGGGAAGGGGAAAAGGGTAGAGGCGCCCGAGAACGGGTATAGGGAGCTCGATGAAGGGTTTTGGGAGGAGTTGCTGAACGAGAGGTTTTGTGGGGTTGAACACGAGGATGAGGACATCGATGGGTTGGCTGATCGGTTAGGGTATCTGGGTTCGAGCCCAAAGTAGGTCAATTATAATCAAAATCGTCAAGATCTTCAAGAAACGCTTCGTTTTGGGGGTAACATGAAATTTAAGTCATTCTGATACTGCTATATTCATGCCATTAGGCTATAACTTGCATCTTCTTCGTTGTTTCTTCCCATTCGCAGGCGTTGAGAGTCATCACAAAGCTAAATCGTCGTTTTTTAATCTTTCTAACTCTATTTTTCCATTGTACATACCTCCCTCTATCTTTCTCTTTCTCCCCCTATCTCTCTCTCCCTCTCCCTATCTCTCTCTCTGTCTATCTTTGTTATAGCTTGCAGGCATGGCTAGGGCCAGAGCTTTTGATAATCATTCTCATGATTTGTCCCAAAGGTTCATGTTTTTCAATTTCCTCATCGCATTGTGAATTCAGTTCCTGTTCTTCGTTCTCTTTTGTAATCGATATCTGTTCTTGTTGTTCCCTCGAATCAATTGTAGATTACTCAGAAGTTGTTGAACTGGAACAAGAAGCTGCAAAAAGTTTCAAGAACATATAATCTCAATAATTATATGTCTCATGTTGCTTCCCAAATTGAAGTCACAGTTGGTAGATAATTTCATAATCGTGTTCGGATTCTAATATTCCTCTGCCTTGTTTCATGAAATTTCTGTGATGCTCCATTTGTAGAATGTAGATTTTTTTCAAGTTCTGGGCAATTGGGTTCTCAAGGGTCACTTTCATGATCTTCAACAACAACAAGCTTCTGATATGTGGTAAAGTATGGTGATGATAGTTCTTTAAACCATAACCAGATGTATATGAGTTTTTGATATTATTCAGGTTTTAGCAGAGGCTGTTTCTTGCACCACAAGTCAACTTGTCTGCCATGTTAGTCTGTATCAGTGTATCAATGAATGGTTCTGGTTTTTTCTGGTGTAATGTAAATTATCCAATACCCAATTTTTGCGATCATGTCCATATGTTAGATTTGTTTGTGCTGATATTTGGCTATTGTTGGTGGAATGTGTGGAAGATGAATATGATATGTGGCCAAATCACATGCTAGAACTCAGAATCTTTTACTTGTGCATGTTGGGGCCTCAAATGGTCTCACATTTTTGCCATTTTGCTTCTGATATAGACCCAAAATGCACGTGTTTTGATGAATATTTGTCTTTTGTCAATGCTATGTTGTAACCCAGGAGAGGCTGTTTCTGAGTTTTAGGGTATATTTGTGAATGGTTATGGCCAAATCACATGGTGAAACTCAGAAACTTGGTTGAGCATGTTGGGGTCTCAAAACCTCCCATTTTGCTTTGATAAACCCAAAATGCATGTGTTTTGGTACACATTTGGTGTAGGCATGTAAATTATGTGAATGTTGTTTGGTTAGTACTATGTTGTAAGAGAACAAAAGTTGTTTCTGGGTTTTATTAAACTTTTCAGAGTAGTGTTTGTAAGAGAAGAAATATTTTGGCACAGTAATTTATGCATGCATATTCTTAGTCCGATGTAGGGATGGCGCTGAGGTAGGTTTGGGGTGGATTTGGGATCCCGTTCTCATTTCATTTTTAACGGGGACATGAATTCCTCGTTTTCGATGGAGGTGTAGATTCCCTGACGGGAATGAGAATTTCCCGTTCCAAGTTTCCAACTCAACTTAAAATAATGTTAATATATACAATAAAATTTGTATTAAAAATATTTTAATAAATAAAATATATTATTTTTTATTAAATATGTACTTCATATTATTATTTTAATATATCGGAGCGGGGCGAGAATACCTCTCGTCGTCCCGTCACCACCTCGAACAAGCAGGGTATCGGGTCCCCATCGAGAACAGGAAATAGTGTCATTCCTACTCCGAAAAGAGAAGAGGTATATGATTATTTTGATAAAAGAAATAAAATTTCTTATTGATCATCGGAGATTGGAATGACAGGTTCATGTCAGATGTAGTGTTTTTTGTGTTTCTATTATGGTAGAACGGGGATACTGCATTTCGATTGGGTTCAGATATTCTTGCCTCTTTATATGATGTGATGTCAATGGGACATGTTCGGGAATAATTTAGTGATCTTTTTCCTCTACCATAAGTCTACAACAAACAAGTCAAGCTTTCAACGAGTTGCTTGAACTCGATTTATTAAATATTTGGTTCGAACTTATCATAATTAAACTTGAGGAAAAACCTTTTAAGGTCCGATTGAAATGCAATCCGGCTCGTTTAGTATTTAATTATATATATAATTTTTTACAATATTATTTTAAAGAATAGTAAATACATCAAAAAAAACACTGAAAGTATTAAAACATTGAAAAATGAAAATACATCACAAACACACTGATAATACAATGCTAAACACTCAAAATACATTACAAATACAAACCATCACATGTCTACGTAATGGTGATGAATACATCAACAAAAATACGTTACAAAACAATGAAAACACACTAGAAACAATAGAAATACATCATGAGACAATGGAACTCGAAACAACTTTGTAATGATTTCATAACAAATAGAAAGATAACATTCAAAAGAAATACACTATATTTTCAGGAAAAAAAAAACAAGGTGTCACAAAAGGCTCGTATAGTCTTTATATTATTAGTTTGACACATTTTTCACTCAAATACACATGCTTTCAAAATTTCAAAAATAATTTATTGATATTATGTTTTGTGTCACTTTACCTAAATGTGTTAGATTCTTGTTAGTTTCCGGTATAAAACAACTAAAATATTGATATGCTGATCATTTCGCACTAAAACCTAACAGCAGCTAACAACCTAACAACATTTTGTTAAATGACACAAAACATAACATCACCGACTTAATTTTTAAATAATTGTATTTAAGCGAGAAACATGACACGTTAACAACAGTTGAAAACGAGATACACCCTAAATCAATTTATTTTTTCAAGCTGGTAAAAAGAAATTATTTTTTCAAATATAGTGTACGACCCATAATCTCAATAACTGTCATTGGGCCCAATGGGCTAGTCCAGCCCGCCAGAGGACAAACGGTGTCGTTTTAAGTAGAGAAAACGCGCGTTTCTTTGTGGAGCTATATAAGGCCAATACTTCGCACAATCATTTCTAAACCCGCAGAGTAGCTTCTCCAGAGAAAATCCTCTTCTCCAGAGAAGAGCGAATCCAAGAAACTGAATCTTCCAGAGACGACGTTGATCAGATCGGTGGTGTTCTTGCTGATTCGCGATGTAGTCGGAGACTCGCCGTCGATCGAAATCATGAAGATCCGGTGATCGGTGGTTCTGGAGAAGAGGATTTGCTGTTATGGCGCAGGTAATTTTCGTTCTCGTCGCCTAGGGTTTTGATCATTTCGTCTCTGAAAGTGAAATTGATGCGTACATTTTATAATCTGTTGATGATTTGTTGGTGTAAATTGTAATCGTTTATGTATATGTTTCAATTTGTATTGATGGCGTTGAAATGGAGCGATCTGGTTTTGGCATTGAAATTGGAACATGTGGTTGATTTTATCGGTACCATCTGATTGTGATGATGTTTAGTTCTTACTTTGGCTTCAATCTGAACTAGTATTTTACTCTGGTTGATCTGTTCTTGAGGAGCTTGTTTGTGTGATACAATGACGATGAACGGCAAGTTTTTGCTTGATTTGCAATATTATTGTATAACAGGGCAATGTTGCTACTAAAAAGTGCCAACTCAGTTCCTTCATGTTGGTTTCGATTTAGTTTTTGTCTTTCATGAACTTAATACCTCTTATGTGTAATCATACTCTTGTATACTACTAGGTGATTTGTTTGTGTGGACGCATTTTTTTTCCATTTCACTTGGTTGACAAAAAGTCCAGGTTGAGGTAGATGTTACTGTTAATTTATCACCAGTGTGGATAGTTAAATCAGTCTATTGGTTTTGTTTTTCTGTGATAACTGAATATGGAATAATGCCTTGCTCACAAATATAGAAGACTTTGGAATCAGCTACCTATGATGGAGACTCGGCATAGTAGATGCCTGAAGGAAGGATGCTTCAACATCAACACTCACTACAGTTTTGGTAAGTTTATTAAATTTGAATTATTATCATGTTGGTTGCTGCAATGTCTTATAATTGTTTTGTGGTTAGTTTGGTTGCTGCTACGGATCACTTTTACTGGTCTGTCATGCTAAGTACGAGTCCTGACAATTATAAGCATAACAAACAACTCAACCAACAAGTTCAGTTCCTGTATATATGCATGTATGTGTGTCAACAGTAACTCTGAAACGAGCATATCCTTCTATTTCTAAATGTTTGGATGTCAAATTCTCAGTTCCTAAAATTAAGCAAGCTACTTATACACGGTGTAAGTTATATTACATCTGCATTTGAGCTCCCTTTGATTTATTCAGCCCAGTTGTGTCACTAAGCTAGCGAAAGAATTGTAATTGCTGCAGAAACTGACCAAACGAGACAAAAATTGGCTACTCTTGTCAAGAATAGATCACTTTTGCGGTAGTACAAGTTGAATTTATGGGTGTCTTCACTCTTCACTCATCTGTGAGTCACCAGAATAATTCTGCTAAAAACTAATTGAAAATTTGATGCATCTTTTCCCGATAAGGGAACCTAATATCCAATAGTAATTGAAGAAAACCAATAATTCTATGAATTTTCTTTTCTAGTCGGTCTAATACCTATCTTTATAATATATATTGGCCACTTGATTTCTTTCTCTCGTAAGTTGTACATGGCGAAACAATAATTTTAATGTTCAAGTTTAATAATGATTGGTCATTCATAAAATGACATAAAATGAGAGGGTCCAAGTTTAACAATGACCAGTGGCCATGAGGCCCATGACTGCAAGTTTTATTTGCATATTTGTTACTGTTTTCTTGTCCAACTCTGGGGCTTGCTTGATATATTTAGAAAATCTTGTTTTGGTCAAAGTTCTTCTCTAGATTGGCCCAATGCTTATTGCAATTGGGCTCTTGTTTCTATCACAGGCCCAGATAATTTTTGGTCATTGGGCACTGTTACGGCCCATTTTTTATCAATAATATATCATAGCTTCCTGCTTACCGGTCTTGCCTCAGGCACCTGAAAGTCTGCCCTATTCTCCTTTTATATTACATTGGCTCTTAATATGTAAGAAAAAATAGCTGGTCATAGTGCAGATTGACATTAATTGCATTCTTCACTGTAATTCTAGGTATAGTTTCTCGTTTATACCTATTCACATTATGCAACTTTTCATGAGGAAGATATGTTTAGTCTATCATGCCAGTAGCAACTATTGATGTTAAGATGTATTCTGATCAAATATTTTTGAGGTGAACTGAAATTAAAAGCCATGACTGATTTAGAAACTATCCCAACCTACCCATTTTTATTATTAAAAATTCTCAAGTACCACATTAAAAACGAAAAGAAAAAACATGTAATTGAAGTGTGCTATACTGCATATCAAGACCCTACGTCACATAGGATCTATAGCATTTTATATTCCGATTTCACCACTTTTATAATTTAATTGCATTTGGCATTTTCTAGTCTCAAGTACAGAAACGTATATTCACAAATAATTACTATGGCAGCAACCAACAAGCTAGATAATCACAGCAATAATTAAAATCCTTTTGTTTCTGATATGAATGGGTTGTATGTTTTTCAACCCTACAAGTATATACGACCTTTAGATGTTAGCCTCTTTAGGCGTGGGTTCTACTTCTACCAACTGGCCTATCATTTTTTCTTCTTGCATACTTGTCTTGTGTGTGTACCGCACCAATATCCCCAATTACTAATTACTTTTTATATTCTATACTTACGAATTGAATCATGAGTATTTGATTAGTCACATTCAAAGTTTGAATGGTAAAAAGCTGCCCTGCAGACAAGATACCTAGTCTTCAAGTAGTTTTCATGGTGGGTGTGGTGGCAAGTAAAGGATATTGACTGGGCAGAAAGGGCCAAGAAATCTAGATTGGTAAAATTCATATAATGGATTAGAAATTGGAATAAAAGCAGGGGGTGTATTGATGCAATAATGAGCTTGTGTTGTGACCTGTTGAGGTAATTTGCACAAAAAATGCATTGCCAGAGTTGTTTAATAGAAAAACCTGATAAGAAGGGAGTGGCCCACTTAAGTTGCGATACATCAATTAGATTGAAAATTAATTGGTAGAATTATACGTCCAGCATACTGCTTTTTTATATATAAATGGGTATCTTGTGTGCAAATAGTTCATGGATGCATGATATGTGTTATATTTGTCTGAAAATGATTTTTCATCATAAGCAGATGGTATAGTATTAGCTGCGGGCATTGACATAACACTAGGGCCATTTTAACATTTTCTTGCACGTAATGGAAGGAATTCTGCAGGTATTGACATACCATTAGGGCCATTTTAACATTTTCTTGCACGCAATGGCCGGAATTTTAGACACTCGTTTTAACTTCATATCCCATTTGTAACTCATACTTTTGATAGTTAACGATAAGAATAAGATAGTACTCTGACTTTATAATTCTATGCAGCACCAGTGGCATGTTCAAATTTTTAGGCCCTGGACTCCATCTGATTATCACGAGCCATGAGGGATTACTAAAGCTCAAGAGGTAAATATCTAGTTTTACCATACAATGTTGCTTAGTCTTAAAATCTTTGTAAGGTAAATATTTACGCCAAGAAAGAAGAAGGAAGTTTAGTTAACTGTTTTAACTTAACTTCAAAGACCTGAGATGAAATTTTTTACCACCAATTACAAATTGATTTCTTAATTAACCAGGTGTCAGTCTTATGGACCCTAACTTTCTCAAGGAGGTGACCTACAAAAAAACAGTTAGAACAAATCAGGAAGGAGATGACCTCTTTATGAGTTTCTTAATTATTTATATAGAACTCAGGTATGAATCATTTAGCTTTGTGAATTTGTGGACAACTAATTAAATATGATGCTCAGAGACTAACTTTGTCCTGTCTTCAATTGCTTGTCTCTTTCTTGTGATAGTCCCCTGTTTTCTAGATGATCAATCATCATCATAATATAGCCAGGTTTTGCCCTTGTTATCCTCTATTGCCTTTTCTCACCTCACCAAAATATATTCCCTCTGCTTCTAACTAATTGATCTCTTATGAGTGGATTTTGGAATATATGTTTCTTTTTCAATGTCTGAATCATGGTACAAAACTATTCATTGTCATGTGCAAATTACTCTCTCTTTAAAAAAAATTGATTGAGCAGGACATCTCCAACCCACAAGTTTATTGGCCAAGGTATGTATTATGACGTTTAATAATATTTATTTTCCTTAATTGATATACTTACACATCTTTGTATGAATTTGTGTGTTGATAAATCTTTTAATTTTGTTGGTAATTTACTTGAGAAAAGTGAGCGGAGAAACCAAAGCATATCAACCTAGAGATAATTTTAGCCAGTGGGTATATAGCAAAATATTCTAGCAGAAACTTTATTTTAGCTTAAAGGTGAATCTATGGAGCATAAATATGCTCTTATCCCAAAAGAAAAGCTACATGAATCTCAATGCTAAAACTAAAAAGCCCAAATGATTCCAATGAATGTAATGAAAAATGAAAATGTATAAAACTCAAGGAAAAATGCATATTCATCCACTCATAATAGGATGAGTATGCATGCATTAATTTGTATATGCATAAACCAAAGGTCCAAAGGTTTTTTTGCATGCCCATATGGGTCCTATGCGTCACATGGGAAAGGTCAACACTTATGATTTGGTTTTGCAAATCAACAATGGAGGATGTAATGATGAATAATTTTGTTGGTATATAGCTTTAGGATTGGGTTTCGAATAAAAAAAGTTGGGAACATGAGAGTAAGAGAGACCTTCCGAATTCCCTTGGTGGGGTTTGCTTGAACATACACTTTCACTACCCACAATGTTGTGCGATGTAATCATAAAATGATTAGCAAAAGGAAAGGTAGATTAGAGAGTGCACAATTGGTAAGTACTTTCGACGTTTGTGACAAAGCAATGCAAGATCTGATAAAAAATATATAGCTATGAGCTTTGAGATAGCTTTGAGTTATTTTATTATATTGAATTCACAAGTCTGAGAACGAACAAAATCTAACATTAGGACTGATTCGTGCAAATAAAAACGCGGATTTAGTGATGATGCAACTGAGGTGAACTGAAAGTGATGTACTGATTAATCAGTAAACATATGCTCATAATAAAAAAGTTCCACAGTCGAGTACCATAAGCTTTATTGAGACAGTCAATGAAAAATTATGTAAAAATGATAGGTATATGCATGTGTGGGGTATTGGTTCCTTTTTATTTTTGTTTTTATAGCTTTTCTTTAGATGAAAAGGAAGGTGGGTTGAGGAATGAATTGAAGGCCAAGCTGCATCTAGCTTTTGTATCTCAATCTTTAAGTATTCTAATCTAAGCCATTTTCTTAAATTTCATTCAAATCAAGGTCCTTTTAGGGTGTGGGTATTTTATAACAGAAACAAAGGAAAAGGCAGAAAGTGCCAAAATAATTAATTATTTAGTTTCCCCAAAATTATAAACTCTTTGATGAATTGTGTTTTGGGTTAGAAATTCGCTTGGCTTATAAGCTTGGACCCTCTCTCTCATTTTTCTAATTGCTGCCTAACTTGAAAACTTTTTATTGGTAAATTCATGTAATATAGTTATACATATTTTATATTGGTAATTTGATTGTTATTCTATGATATACACATATTTCTCCCTCGGCCTGTTACTATAAGGACAACCCCGCATGTAGATAAGCTACATCTAGTGAAGAAAAAAATGTTGTATACTATCATATTTTTGCAAGAGGGTATTGTGTACTTTATTAATGGCAAAAATGTGTTGTGAACTTTGATTTCTTGCGCAAAATGTGTACAAAAATGACAAAATTGTCTTTAAAATTAAGAATCAATTTTATAAAATAAATATTTCAAAAAGTCTTTCTGAAAATATCTTTTGACTATAAATTTGTATAATCAAAATTTTTAGTTAAAAGTTAGTTTTTAAATTATTTTATAAAAAAAATATTAGTTCTTAATTTTTAGGCAATCTCGTTTTTTATACAAATATACACATTTTGCACAAAAAAATCAAAGTTCACAACACTTTTTTCCATTAACAAAGTACAGTCTTGCAGAAGTGTAATAGTATGCAGCACACTTTTGCCATTTCCCCCCAAAAAAATTCTACATAGATTGTCATGTATGTGCTTGTTTCCAGATTCTGGTCATAATTTCTGACAGTAGGTGTACATGTTTTCTGATGCATGGGTTCTAGCTTTTAGAGATATGGAATAATTTATACATATCATTACATGCGGTTGATCAAATCATGTGTAGCAGATAAGATAGGAGCATAGCATGAGTGGGTTGGGTCAAAATGGCCAGAGACTCAAAAGAAGATACAGTGACCCTGTAATTGGATTTATACATACATTGGAGAACATGCATAGAGAGGGATCAATATAATGATCATCTCTTCACAAATGAAGATTGAGAGTTTGCTTTTGACAATGAATGATGTCTTTCACTGACTGAATCATGTCTAATATGCTGTGTTCTTCATCATAGCTCTGTGTATTAGTTTGTGGTCCATCCCACTGTTCCTGCTTTTGCTCCTGCTGGGATTCTCTCTAGTCTTGGGCCTTACCTTTCCTGGTAACATATTATTCCTTCTTTTGTTACTACTAATTTGTTTTCATGCTTATTGCATGTGAGTACAACTCTACTCAACAACAAAACCTAGATATAGATCATTATATATATATGTGGAATAGGAAGTGCAGTATCAAACAAATTAAAGACCACACTTTCTGGTTTTTGTTTTTCTTCCTTGGAGTTTTCTTCATGTTTCCTACCATGTCCTATTCCACCTCTCTATCTGGAGATGCTGCTATTGTTTCTTCTGTTGGTACCACAAGATTAGTTCATGACTTTGCTTCCTTAAATCCTCTGGTCTCTTCCTTTTCTCCTCCTCCTCATTCTCAGTCTCATCACCAGCAACAACAACAGAACAAGATCAGGAAGAAGAGGAGCCTTCCTGGTCACCCAGGTAGTATATTACGATTAATTACATATGATATGATCCGACCAATAGTTGTGGGTGAAGAGTCAGATATGCCTCATGTAATAAGCATGAGGTCGATGGTTTACTGATCAAAAAGAAAATTACACAAAATCCAAAGGTTACAGGCGAAGTGTCAGATGTCTCATGTAATAAGCATGAGGTTGCTGGTTCCAATCCCCTTGTCGGCAGTTGCTCGTTAATTATTGTTGATCAAAAAGAAAGTTAACATAAAACCCATATGACCAAAAAGGTTACGAGTGAAGTGACAAGAAGCCTCATGTAATAAGCACGAGGTTGCTGGTTACAATCCCCACACCGACAGTATTTGTTGTTCAGTTATAGTTGATCAAAAAAACATAAGACCCAAGTGTTTCTTTTAAACATGCAATAGAGGGTCAGAACTAGTGATATGGTACTTGTTATATCGAGTCATGTGATTCTCAATTTTATTTGAATTTCTCATCGTAAAATTTGTATGTATGCAGAGCCAGATGCTGAAGTGATTGCACTATCACCAACGTCCCTTCTGGCAACCAACAGATTCGTGTGCGATTTCTGCAACAGAGGGTTCCGGAGAGACCAGAACCTGCAGCTCCACAAGAGAGGCCACAACCTCCCGTGGAAGCTCAAGCAGAGGAGCGCCAAGGACGTCAAGAAGAAGGCCTACGTCTGCCCCGAGCCCTCCTGCGTCCACCACCACCCTTCCCGGGCTCTGGGCGACCTCACGGGGATCAAGAAACACTATTCCAGGAAACACGGGGAGAAGAAGTGGAAGTGCCAAAAGTGCTCCAAGATTTACGCTGTACAGTCCGATTGGAAGGCTCACTCTAAGACCTGCGGAACTAGAGAATACAGATGTGACTGTGGCACCCTTTTCTCCAGGTCCGTACATATCTTCTATATCTTTTCGGGTTTTTCACTGCATAAGTCTTTCTATTTCTTAACATAGATATCCCAAAATAATTCATAACAACTTGAAATAATCAATCTTGGGAAAAAAAATCAAATGGAAACACTTATTTTAAGACTGGGTGGGTGATTTTTTTTTCATTGAAGTTATTGTCTCAAAGTTACAGTATGGTCTTTCTCCTTGTTTCGTTGTTCATGCACCGTAGAGGAAGGACTAGGAGGGTCTATTCGTTAATTTTGGACTGTCTATTGCATGCTTTCACGTGTGTGTGTTGTTCTTTTTGTTTGAAGTGGCTTATATCTCATATCTTTAATTAGGGCATGTTTTGTTTTGTGGCAGTGACCACCACTCCACTGCATTTGCATGAAAGTGGATATAATATGTATGTGCATGGCCATTGAGGCAATCATAGTCTCAATTGGTCTCAGAATAAACAATGATCGATGTGTGTATGTGTGCTGTATGAGAAAAAGTGAAGCATTTGCTTTTTGAAAATGTTTTCATGCATTCTCAAGAATTTTGACTAGGTTTTCATATTAGAAGTCCACTTCTCGTTCTTGGTCATGTATTCTTATGAAGTTCAATGTCAATATTGTTTGGATCTCGTTCTTCCTATTAATATGTACTATAGTCTACACAAAAAAATTAATCATGAAAGCAGTAGTATAAATATATAAGAATATATATATATAGAATTGCATATGTTCTTTTTTCTTCTTAATTTGCATGTCATGATCGAGTTATGTGAATAATTTTTGAAATTTTTCATCGATTTGCCTGTGTCATATATTGTTTCAGCAACATAACATCATGTTGGTTTAATAACTTATGACCATAAAAAACATCATTATCAGTTGTCTCTATCTCAACCCACAAACCACATATATTGCTTTCTTAGCTAAAAAATACATGTATACAATATTATGATCATTGTTGTAATTTTTTTGCATTAATTTCCGATTAATCCTCTATTATTATGATCACCTTTTAATCTAATTCATTTTTCGAAGGCTCTCTTCTACTGATTAGCGCCTAATGACGTTTTTTGCCAGGAAAGGTAGTTTCATAACCCACAGAGCATTCTGTGAAGCATTGGCTGAAGAAAGTGCAAGGCTCTCAGCAGCAGCAGCAGCAGCCACAAATAACCCTAATTACCAAGATTGCCATCAACTTGATGATCAACAACCTTATAATTCTCACATCTTTGCCAACGCTTTCACACCCCAAAATGACTTCTCTCACAGCTTCTCCCTCACCGATTCCTTGGACCCGCCTCCTCAAAACCCTAACATCACGACCTCCCCCACCCAAAACTTATTTCAAAACAAGCCCGATCAGGAGAACCAGAACCACCACATTCCACCCATGTTCTTCCAAGATCCACCACCCACAATAACATCGCCCTTCCAAAATCTACACACACGACCAGTCTCAAACAGCGTCGCTGAACCGCTACGACAGGCTGCAACAGTCACGTCGGTGCAGCAAACACAGTACTCAGAGGGTCACGCGACTGCAGCTCGTGATCTTGTTGAGGCAACTAACAATAATGTTGGTCAAGCAGGATTTGGATCCGGTAGGGTATTATTAGGGCACATCTCACCTCAGTTTCCCGGGATGCCCGCGTGGAAGAAGAGTGACGGGCTGACGAGGGACTTCCTTGGGCTGAGTACAAAGAACCATGGTGGTAGTAATGTTGATGTTAGCGTGAACGTCATGGATGTGCTAAACTTCACGGGCGGCGGCATGGAGCTCCAACCGTACGAGCATGACCACTCTGTCCTGTTGAACTTGAAGCTCCGTGCCCGTGGACATGGGCGTTATGGATTTACCGAACCTCCCTCAGGAACATGGGGCAATTGCTGAAGGAGGGGTATAATTGGTATTTCGTAATACGAGAGACACCGCTCTGCTGCACCATCGTAATAAGCAAAAAAAAACCCCAGATTTAAATCGTCATATTCAATGTCATTAATCTTGATTTACTCATTACGTTCTTAAATAAATGTTTCGCTGACTAACTTATTGGTGTGTACGTGTCTTGCTTCATAATTCCCAGTGTCACAAAATGAACTGGTTCTTCACTCATTATCGATTTGGAAAAAAATCAATTTAAAAGTATCCGAGATAAAAAATATTTTTTTAATCCAACCAATTATTGCCATTTCAAGAGACGTGGCACATTCCAAGACTGAAATTACAGACAAACGAGGAGCCGAACGAGACCCAAGTAACTTTTTTTTTAACTGCTTCCCATCAAGTTTTTTTTCCAGTAATTGGAAAACGAGAAATTCTTTTTCCTGGCGACTTTCTTCTCGGAGGAAAAGAAAATGGGCAGTTTCGAGGAGAATGAAATGGTCGCAACTTTTGTAAAGAGGAAGGAATTAAGAAGCTTAAAACCTGCTGTTAGGCGAAAAGGCAAAAAGGAAAAGAAACGGAGCCGATTGTGTGCGGTTGTGGTACTAACCAACTAACAAGGAAAATGGAAAGAGGATAAAAAATGTCAACGGTTTGTGGAGGACGATGCAAGCTATTCAGCACTGAAAGTTTGAATCTCTCACACACACACACACACACACAAAACACAATGTCAGAGACACTGCTTTGTCTCTCTCTCTCTCTAGTCTCTGCTATAAACCCTTTCTCAAATTCTGTGCATGTCCCCATGTCACAGCCTTTTGTTGCAACTACACAATCAATCCACAATGCTCACAGAATATAACTGTATATAATCGACAGCAATTAAACCTAAGGTCACAAGACTCGAATAAGGAATTCTATGTCGGAAGAAATCGGCAAAACTCACTTTGTATTATATATACAATTATACATAATACGTAAAAGATGAAAATAAATATATTTTTTAGTAAAATAAGATACACCCTAACAACTTAATGTGTTAAAACAAAAGCTCAAAGTATAGAACAATTACAAAATATACGTAAAAAATACAATAATTTGATTTGATCAATTTTGACTAAGTTTGACTGAGTTGACCCAATGAAAACTCGGTAAAACTGAACCACCGAGGACGAGTTTCAAAACTCAAGGATTCCATTTGAGAAATAGATGATGTAAATTTTCAAGTATAGTTCATCTGGAAACCAAAATGCGTAGAAAATAGACTAAATCCAACATGAAGAAAATTACCAGCACACATTAGTTATCAGCAACAGCAAGAAAAATGTTTTCCCATAGACTGAATCCAACATGAAGAAAATCACCAGCACACGATAGTATCAGCAACAGCAAGAAAAATGTTTTCCCGAATTTGAAAATAACGTCTTGTACAAGCAAACATAAAGAAAGAACAAAGCGTATAAACTAAAGAGAAAGCAAGAAGAGCTAGTAGCATATTCGCCATTTGAGAGAGACCATTCTTTCTTGGTGTTACTGTTATGGTATATCCAAAGCTTTTAGAAAGTATATGGCAGGCTTGAGGTACAATACATGCCATTTGTCTACTAAAAAATCACTGCCTCTTTTTATCTCCCTCAGCTCTCTAAAGTGTCTCTCAGTCTCAGCACACTTGCATATGTCATCTTCAATATGGAATCTCATCCTAAGTAAACCCTCCCTTTATTTACTTTTCCTTCCAATCCTAATAATTAACCCACTATTCTCTTCTTTGCTTTTCTCTTTTACCCCCCTTCTGCTGCAAATCCCCATACATTGCTTCCCTCTTTTTCTATAACCTACTCGAGTACATACTATCGTGGCCGTCCCAAAAATAAGTTTCGCTGTTGAAATTTTTTTCTCAAAATAAGTGATCTATCAATTGATAAGTAATTTCTTGATAATGTATCCCATCATAAATTAGTTATAAAAATTTGTGTAGCGGGAACATGTGTAGAAGGATAAGAAGCCAAAACAGTGAAAATTTAATTTTTTCAAATAGTCACAAGACATTTATTTCGAAACGGGGGAGTACATCTTATGATAAAAAAATTAAGAAAATATACCTTCACGGTTTCCTCCACACGTGTTTCGCATTTGATTTTATAGCTTATTAGACATCTCCATCGGGTCTAATATTCACATTTTAACCACAGTAGCTGTAAAGCAAAGCCAAGGAAATCATCAACAATAATAACTAGGAAAAATTAGGACTCATAATTGTTCCACCATCTAAAATCTTCATTCGAATGAGAAAATACTACAAGTAATAATGCTACAGGTATGATTTGTCAAACTATGTACAAGCGATAGCATTTGAGGAACATACCTCTTCTGAGTTCAAATGATCTTAGGCATCAGTTTCTTCGGAACACCTATATTGATGACTTAGCGTGTCTTGCTTTACAAATTTAGTTGCCATTGCCCTTTGGTGTGTGCAGGCAAGCGGAGTGGTGTTTAATTGGACAAATTAAAATATATCCAAGAAAAGACAAGTAACAAAAATAATAATAATTTTGAAAATTAATGTAGCTCCATTAAATAGGCAAAGCAATATGTATAAAATAGGATAATAAAAATATATTTCCCTAAAACTAGCCTCAACTCCAAGTCCAAAATTGCTCTTTATTTATCTGACTGATGTGCAAAAAAGGGAAATAGAAACATGTTCTGTTAAGCAAGCCGCAAGCGTAAATATAAAGATGCCTAATTACTGAAGAAAAATATATGTTAGCCTATCCTCTGAAATCATATTAAACTGTTTAACGGACCAAATTATTCTTAAATGAAGAAATAGTGTAAGAACTTCAAAGAATTTAACATGATATTGATTACACTGACAGGTCAAATAACATGGAATTGATAGCATGGCAATGGTCTGTAGAGATGAGGTACATGATGATTTCAAAGTACAAGTGATTCATACTCTGCAAAACTGTGCATGACTCGCTTGTAAAAGTACGAGTTCAATCAACAGCTTGTACCGAGAATATGCATTTCTGAGGGACCAATTTCTTTATCAAAGTCGACCTCATTATGAATTTCATCCATCCCATGGATTTGGCCCGTTAAAGTTTATTCCCACGTATTTGTCCAATACGTTCTTGAAAGCCTGCAACAGAAATATTGGAAACAAAAATCTATTATGCTATTCTCATAAAAACAATGTGGCACAGTTCCCCACGGCATTCTTTTCTTTTGAATATCTGTTCAGATTCTGGTGGAGTATGGCACATTCTCATGTGCTAATCTAGTCATGGGTAAGTTCAGAAGATCTTGTTGATCATTCACATGATTCAAACTTTGAAACCTATACGCAGGCGCACATGTAGGTGTCAACATGTGCACACTACCTCCATCACGCAAGATAAGCGTCCTACTTTTTCTGATTTGGATGTCCCGATAAAATTTCATTTTTGAAAGTTAATTATGTGTGAAGATGAAATATCTGATTTTGTCTTCTTGTTCATTAGTTAACACTTAACACAAGTATGCATGGAAGTCAAGTCATAATCTCTCATTCTTAACTTTATAAATAAGTCAAATATGACACTTATTTTATAACATATGGGGGAATATTCACCGACACTGAGTCATAAACAATGTCAATCAACAACTGTTAAGCAATTAAGATGTGTGGAGTGTTAGGAAAAAGAATTGAATGCCACCCAGAATCAAGTAAGCCGCAAATATCTCGATCATGTATGCAAAAATACCACGAATGCTCTAGACATGTTAGGCTGGTTAGCTACGGCCTTTTAAATTTTATAAAGAGAAGCACTCAAGACCAATACTAGCCGCAATGCAAATAGTTTGGTGCTATTTTTTTATCGACAATGAATCAATATTTTGGGCTCAAGAGCTCCCTTATGAAGAAGGGAGCTCTATTTTTGCCACTTGACCCACCATTAGTTGGTAGAGAGAGGCCCAGCATAAGTTGGAAAGATTAACGAATGAGAGAGATACAACCACTAGGACTCGAACCCTGATCACTAGGACCCAAGTTCAAGTGCTTGACCAGTTGGCCGAGCAAGCTTTGGTAGTTTGCACCCATACTACAAGACTACCTTATTTTCATCACTCGGGATTTCATTTACAGAATATCCATGTATCAACTGATATTGGAAATCTAGATCACAGTTCAGACAGAGTGCAGCATTACCTTGAGAGCAAATGACTCCTTCCCTTTCAAGATTGCATCCATTGCCGCAAACTGGTTGTCAAACACACCATAGAAAACCTCATAGAATTTGCTCCTGATATCATGGATGACAAGTTTTCATTAAAAGTTTAGAGCTAATTTAGATGTTTTATTTCCTTTCAAATAATAGAATGTCTATCTCATAAACATATACCTATCTTCTTCATTAGTCTGTTTATCCATCTCATCAAACTTTCGTGTAAGGACTTCCGCCCCCACTGGTGAAAGTAAGTGCAATACTAGAGCCTCCAAAGTTCTCGGGAAATTGTGCTGAAAATATCACATGAACTTCAAATACTAGTTTAACATGAAATTAAACATTTAAATGTACTGAATTGGAGAGGTGAAAAAAAACTCACCGCCATGGCAAGAAAAACATTTTGAAGTGTACATGGTTCAAGAGTCCAGAGAATCTTAGCAACTAGATCATCTTCCAAGACAAAGAAATTGGTTGTCTCAATTTTTTTGCAGTCATCTTCCACACTAATTTGGGAATCATTCTGATTAGAAGGATCAACACGATGATGGACTAAAGAAACAAGTTCATGAAGAGCCTGGAGAGCTAGTGGTTCCAATTCCTGCAACGTGATCTTGAACTGTAGCTTTCTTTTAGTTAAGGTCTCCCTCTCACATGTTTGGCTTGTACTACATTCTGGCAATTACTAATAAGATTAGTTACTACAAAGCTGTCCCGGCATAAAGATAAGCTACCGTATTAAAATGTCGACAATATCCTATGGAGTATATAGAGTATAACTAGACCAAGTAACTTTATTGTATGACTAACTAGCATGTCCATATAAACTGACCTGATTCTACAACACTAGATGCCTGATATGTAAGGCTCTTCCTTCTCCCCAAACCTGTAGAATTAGTCTTCTGCAGCACTTGGTTCTGTCCTAATTTCATGGAGAAAAGTTATACCTCAGAATGTCTGTTAGCAAATCTTTTATTGAGTATCATCTAAGAAAATAGTTTATTGGATAGTAAAAAAACAGACAGAGGAAAGATAGACTCATTAAGTGATTATGAGATGTATCATGATCAATAATTCACTATAACATCTACCACAAAGCCCTCGAGCATTTAAAGACGAATCAAGCTAGAGGTGTTAATGGCACTAATTTATAGCAAAAAAAGGCTTGAACAATCTATGGTATTGAACAAGTTAAGTATGAGTCTTATGAGACCAAAAATAAAATGTTCAGTCATAGAGTTTCCCCCACAGAATTGGGAACTGATAAGCAAAGTTTGTGTACTCCGAAGAATATAATTGAACTCGCAAGAGTAATATCATTGCATTAACAGTGTAAAGATGATCCAGTATTTATTTTAAAACTGAACACTGTAGAAGAGTTGCATACCATTTCTCTGTCCATCAATCTTTACGGTAGTGCAACGTTGATTTGTGAGCAAGTCAGAAGGAAAACAGAAACAGAACTATGTTAGCTTACAACACCAGTAATTGCTTAGCCAAAACATGTTATTTGAAAATGAATTGCAAGCACCTTCTCAGTAGTCTGCGCATATAATAAGCATCCATGTGCTCTGACATGCTGGACATCATGTCAGAACGCCACCAAAAATTAACGGCAATGGTCAAATCATCACTATCTACTTGATGGAACCTGTAACAGCCATGAAAACGATCACCTCAGATGCCACTTTATTAGGAGCAAGGTTGGGTAAACATATATGTTCTTTGCTAACAGTTTAAGTGTTTCTTACAGTAGACAATACAAATAACTTCTATTTTTTTAGTTTCTCTATGAGAGTGTTATTATGAGAAAACAAACTTACGAGCACATAGAGCTAAGCTAATGCATAAAACAAAAACAGCTAGTGTGTGAGAGAGAAAGAGAGAGGGAGAGATTTCAATACGGTTAATAAGAGCTCAAAAACTAAATGGAAGGTTCCTATTAAAGGAAACATTGTTGTGAAATAAATATGTGAAGGTCTAAGGCTTACCAGCCTTCGGGGATGAAAAGTGCGTCACCAGCATGAAGAATAGTCTTCTGAGAGTAATCCATTGAATACTCTGCTCTTGGATACATAGATAACTGTGGTTCTTCTAAAGCCACAGAACTGTTCAGAGAAACAAAATAGGAAATTACTGTAAGAAGAACATGAATGCATATTTCAATGGACAGTTGTGCTAACAAAAAGATTGTGTCACATAAAAAAATGTAGCATACCTATGGTTTGAAGCCTCCCCATATATTGGCATTGGGTATAAAGAGGGACTCGCAGAAGGTGGCCATAAAACAACTGCAACAACAAGAAGAAAGTTATAAAACTGTTTTGTATGAATAGGGGAAAGAGAAGAAAATCGCATATTCCCTGAAGGAATGCAGCACAGTTATGTAAAGAATAAAGTGATATAAAATCATATGAATAAAAGTATGAGCTGAAGCATCTCTTCATTTTCATTTCTTTATAAATTTGGAAGAGGAATATTGTTCTTCATGCATCAATGTGATTTCACAGTGATATACAAAAGAAGCTTCTTCAAGAAGACAAATGAAAAAGTATAAGGTTTCATATTAAAGCTAATCATACATCTTGGTATTGTGTGGTTGCATTCCTGTTAGGTGTGAGCATATAAACACATGCTTTTCTTCCTCTGCCCTCATTTATAACTTCAAACTATTCTGACTAATCTTGTGGCAATAAAACATAGGTACAATGGCTTTAGAGTTTCTACATGGTATTGCTCAGGTATATTCAAAACTAGACCTCTGCAGTTTCCCAATATGAACCAGAAATCAATTCCAATATGAATCCTCTCTATAACCTACTACCCCAAAGGCTTTTCTGATCCACATTCTATTCTTTGAATTGTGCATCATCATTGTTATTTTGTTATGACTCTTAATCATTTTGTTTCCTTAAACTCTAGGGACTTGTATTGTCATTTTCCTTTCTTCGGCAAAATAGCATATGGTTTATAAAAATATCTATTATTCCACATCTTGAAGAAAGTCCGGAAGAGGAAAATGGAGAGAATGTGTAAGTAATGTAACCTTGTTTGCAGCCGGCGACTATGCATAGAAGGTTATGGTGAGGATCATAATGAGTACTCGATCTAGCCTTGGAGCTGTTCATCCACATATTAACAGAAGCCAAAGATTTTTTCTCCAGAATCGCAGGCTGAACAAATACATAAACAGTAATCAGAAAAATGAACCCATAGAAAGAAAACTATACGCCGAAAACTGACAGTGGAAATATCAGTTTACCACTTGGATGTCTTCCTTTAAAGTTCCTAACTGAACCCTCTCTCCATCCTCCATGTTCACTATTGGTACCTGAAGTTAGCATTTACAGAATAAACTTCCCCTAAATGCCGCAGAAATAAATAAATAAACATAGAATAAGGGCAAGAGATGCTTCGTTCAAGTTGCAACCTGCGCCAAATAGATTTGCCGAGGATCATCTGTGGAAGGTGGACAGCTTTGCTCCATGCTAGACTCCACTATTTCACGCCTTTCGGATTCAAAACAAACGCCGAGATCATCGGATGTGTTTTGCATTTGTTGCTTACAGAAACCAATGAAGGAAGAAAATGGTAATGGAACCTGCAGACGAAAAGTGTACAAACCGTGGAAATACTGTCATACAAGCGAGAAGCAACTTATAAGGACTCCACCATAGAATAATATATGTGAGAAATGCGGAATTACCCTCTCGTGGTTCCCAATATTTCCATAAAAGACCGGCGCGGCATGGGATAGCATTGCCTCCACATCACATGATCCTACTCGGTCCTAGATTTCACGTCAATATGAAACCATTAACAAAATCCGTAATAATCATAAAAAATAGCAAATAAAAAAGGCGAAAAGCAATACATAGAAATATCTCAACTGATAAATATGCACATTGTAAATTAATTAACCACCTCGGACGCTAATGCAAATTAGGTGCAGGCTTCATGCCTTTGATTGTACATGCGATTACAAGTCAATTTTTCAAAATACATTTACTGAACTGACATTTTAATCTTATGCATAAATTCAATACTAACATCATTTGAGCTACTACTGAACATGAATTTTTCAAACTTCATGCACTATCTGACTAACATTATAGCAGTTCTCTTGAATTTGACATCAATACTTGCATTGTTGTAGCATTATATCTCCAAAAAATTAACTCCACAACCTAACAATCAACACATAAGCTCGCGAAATTCAGAGCCAAACGAATCACAGAACCGAATTCGAACAAAACCTGCAAGTAATCGAGCCCGCAATTGGATGGATTCCACTTCGAGAAAGCTTTCCAGTCCTTAACGCATCCCTTGAACACCTTCAATCAAAAACGAACGACATATAAGAGATACGCAACACTAATTTCCCGAGAAAATCGCATTTTACCGTTAACCAAACAGCGAGGAGACACAAGGCGCGGGCACAGAAATTACCGCGGGAACGTTCCTTGATTCGATCCGAGAAACGAACTCAAAACTCGAAGGTAGCTTTTCAAGAGTCTCGATTCGAAGAGATTCGTCCATTTCTCTGCTGAATCTGTACGGAGCAACGAGAGCGACGAACAAGACCACGAGAGAGAGAGAGACTGAGTGAACCGAAAGATCCTGAAGAAAAAAAACGCCTTTTATATCAATCCCTGCTCTAGCTACTGACGACTCCTTACTGGGCCTACAAAGTGGGCCCAACATTGGGCCTCACTGAATTTTTCAATCGACTGTCGGCCCAATGGGCCGTGATGGAACGGGCTTTTCTAGTAATGTCCGCGACTGGCGCGTATGGTTCCGAGTTCGGATAATATATAAATGGTGGGACCCGAATTTTACGCGGTTTGAGGATTTTGAGGTGGGCCCCACCAACTGGCCGAATTTATATCATGATCTGACGGAAATGAGGCGGCAAATAATAATTACTGATACAATAATCAATCTTTTTCTTATACGTTTGCTCTACGAACAACAAGATCGCACCAGAATCAGTCAATCACGGGAATCGAATATTCAAATTTTATAAAATACATAAATAAATACGAGTTCAAAAAATGTTATTGCCATTTTGTTAACAATTTTTATTAGAAAATCTTCGAAGTTATATTTTAGGCAGAGTTTATTCTGAAGCGTATTTGGCATAATGACCGAAAAAGTTTTATCTGACTGATAGTCAAGAGTTCGAATGATTTACTTTTACAAGTAAGTTGGGTTTGAGGAAGATTCTTCTCAGTTAATAATGTGAGACTCAAACTGTTGCGGTATCCTCTCAAAAAGTCTAAATAATTTATAAACTTTATTTTTTATTATAAAAAAAAGTTGTAAACTTATTGATTTTTTGTAAAATACATAAATTTGTCCAAATTTAACGAAAATACCTCTGAAATTAGTTTTTAGAAAAATTTAAAAAAAATTCTCAAACTTAAGTTCGTCGGTTTTCCTATTCTCCAACCGGATGTCACTGTCCAACAATTTGATAACACGTCGATAAAAGGGGGCAGTCGGACCAACTCGACGGTCGGAAAAGAGAAAATAGTCTAGTTAAGAAAATAAATATTTTTAAAATTATAGGGTCATTTTCGTCAATTTCAAACAAAATTAAAGATTTTGGGGGAAATAAATGGTAAGTTAACAGCTTTAATAAGGGGTTTGTTGTCAACTACTCGTACTCGTGACATAACTTTTGTTTCAATTTATGGTGTGTTCCAAATCAACTTCTAATTCGTGTGTTTCGTTATAAATTGATTACAAAATTTAATGAAATTTAGGTTTATTTCATTTTCAGTTATACTTAGCTTTGAAGTTAAAAAAAACTTATCAAAATTTAATAATTAATTAATTAGAATAATTTATCCAAAACAACGGTCGACTTTATAAGCAAATTAATTGAAATTTCGCGATGGTCATATTGATCGCATGACTAATCGAGGAGGCTGGTTTAAGTCGGTTTGTAGAAAGATCACGGGAATTCTCCATCCGTATGAATTGGAGGCCGTGTCTTTGCATGATACTAACTGGTTCGAGTCGATTGGTCTCTGGGGATATCAGAGATGTCTGTGTAAAGTATCCCGCAGCAAGATCACGGGGATTTTCCATCCGTATGATTTGGAGGTCGTGGCTATACATGATGCTAAACGGGTCGAGATGAACAATTTTGGATAAATCATTAGCGAACGGTATTGCGTACTATCCATTATCGGAACTTCTGTTATTTGTTTTGCTCGTAATCAAATGCCTCACGAATTGACCATATTTGTTTTAACTAACAGTATCTGGTATTATGACGAGGGGTTTGTCCCACCATCTGTACCTTCAACTGTCCGACTTGATGTCGGGTTTGTTGCAATTTAATTAATGAAATTCGATTTCCCCTTAAAAAACCAAACTCAAAATCAAAATGAAAAAAATCACTATATATTGGTTATTAATTTTAAAAATATATTCCAACTACAAACAATATTATAACATTTCCCAATTTGTTACATAATCTTTTTTATTAATTTTTCATTTATAATTTTGTACACAAAGAAAATATTTTTTTAAACGAAAAAAATGGGATATAATTTAGTGATGAAAATGGTTGATTAACTCTCACGAAATTAAGTTATACATATTTTACTCTATCATGAGAATGATATATATTTTAATTATTAGGTATAATATCAAGCTCTACACGATATGTATCACATCACCTAACATGTTTCCCATTTTATTGTATATAATATGTGAACGGATAGAGGATCACCCTTGCATGAACACACACGAACCATATAAAAATCACAATAATATGTGACATTTTTTATTTATAAATTTGGTAACATTTGTATATATATATATATATATATATATATATATTTGAAGGTCACAATAATAAGCAATATTATCCTAACAACCACTTTACTTTAAACCATAGAAGTGCATGCATGGGATTGTTCGTGGTCACGGGAAATTAATAATGCTTATTCGTTGGAGAAATGGGTATTTAATTAATTGTATAATTATCTGATAATTTATTTAGTTTCTTAGTGAGAGGTGGAGGTTTGATTTTGCTAAGCATTTCGATTAGATAAATAATTTAACGATCATGATTACATATATGTCATATTTTAATTTGTTAGCGGCTATGTATATATCAGTTATTCAAATACAGTTATAATATATATCTTATAAATCGTTATGAATTTGTACAAATTTAAAACATGTCATTGTGTATATGTTGTGAATTTGAAGCTTTCTCGACGTAGACTTTTGTAGAAAAATAGTAGTGGGTGGGTTTGAAATAATTTTAGTTATACATGCCCTTTATCCAGTTAAATATGATACTTATGATATTTATTGGGTTCAAATATTTTCTTATGTTTTTACTTGCACGTGAATTTGTAACGGTTTGTATATGTGGGGTGCTACGTAACTTGACAGGTGGGTATTTTAAAGCTCAAAATTTTGAGAGACATACTTAAAGTATTGAAGTCTAGACAATAACAATTACAATAGTGTGACTTATTTGTATCACATTATTAACACAATGTCTAATAACGTGGTTGGTAGACGCACTTTTAAAAATGTGAAACTCTATAAGAGAAAGTTATATAATAAGTGGAACAATACAAAAACTATAAATGTTCATCTATTTATAAAACCATAATAATTATCATTTTTGTGTGTGTCTAAATGCTTTCTAAATTTAGGATTTAACATTTAATTGGAAGTAAAATGATCCCTTAATTAAGGGAAAATATAACTTTTCCTAATATCATAATCTATATCAACATGTATTATAATAATGCTTAATGAAAAAAATACACAGGTTAAACTTTTGAAGTATTCAACATTTTGGTCCCTTCACTCCATATGTTAAAACCCTTTAATCAAATTGACTTTATGTGATTGTTAATAATGTCACTAGTATGGGTTAGATTTATTAGCAATTTTTTGAAGTATTCAACATTTTGGTTCTTGAATCTTGATCACTCCATTTGTTAGAACCTTTAATCCATTTGACTTATGTAGTTATGTGACTTTTAAATATTAATGTCATGACCAATATGGGTTAGATTTATTAGCACAACGACTATGGCCATTCACTAAATTACAAGTGCATGCTTAAATAATGGACAACAAACACATTGAACTCTATTTTATCGTTAACAAAACAACTTATTCATTGATATTTTAGTTCCATAACTATTACATTTGTCATGATTAAGGTTTGACATTTTTCGATCATTGATGCAAGTTAAAGTAATGTTGTTTTCTAATTATATGTTACCCCAAAAATAAATATTAAATACAGAAAGTAACCATATTGTTTAGGGTGAATTAATTAAATAAAAAATTATTTGACTCGAGTTCGATTCATAATTAATTAAATTCACGCTCTAAAATAATAGTAAGATTCAAATTGAATTAAGTACTTCATTTATAGTTTTGTTATAAATTATCATTAACTTTTAATTAATACAAAATGAACGAACTAGTTCGCGAACCTCTCATAATAATACGACTAGGTTCAAATTGGACTCATTTATTTAACGAGTAAAGTTTTGTATTTAATTTTAATTAAAGTTTGAAGTAATGATTTTGACATTGAATCCGTAACAAATCGAATTCACACATATTGTTAAATAAACATATTATATTGAATGAAGCAAAATGAGGAAAAGAAAAAAGAAATTTGAAACAAGATGGTTGATGCTATTTAAAAGTATATAAATACATCTAGTTACGCATGACTGTCATTTAACTATATAAACTATTTTTAAAAAAAATTACCCAAACTTTTATGATTTTATTAAGTTAAAGTGTTATAGTATAATAAAAAAATGTGACTATAGATATATTAAATAACAATAAAACTGATTCACAATTACAAAATAAAACATACCATTTTATAAATTGTAAATCAAGTGTATAATTAATTAACAAGCACAAACTAATCAATTGCAGGACGTCGTCACTATGAGAACTTGACGATCTAGACTATGGAGTCGTCGCCAAATGTCTTGATTTGGAGGACATTGTCGAGATTGTTCAAGCTCCGACAAAGGGCACATAGAGCGTCACCTTCAAAATCGCATGAAGCCAGAGGAGCTACAAGGGTTAGGGTAGTATATGCGACCCATTGGCATCGACGTCATCAAAATCCGACCAACACGGTGTAAAATCGACCATCTACCTCTTCTCTGCGAAATTGTCAAAGACGCCAAAATCGACCGTCCCACGAGCACGACGATTCTCAACAACATTGTGGCGAGGAGCGCGACAACCCTTGACGACGTTCTGGCGATAAGTACATCCAATGTGGCCACTGGCCTCATCCCACTCTCCAAACTTAGGTTTTGCGAAATTGGTTTTCGTTATTAGTGGGGTTTCAATTTGTTCCATATGTTAGTTTTACTGTAATGGCATGTTTCGAGTTCGTGCTGCCATACCATGACGGGCCTTCTCCTACTTGATAGGGGTTTCAGTTTACGAGATTTGCCTTTTGCCTATTAACTAAGAGTATCCATATTTAATTTACTTTCTGATAAATATGATAGAATTGGTAGATAATCTCGAGAATTATCTAAACTTAACAGTAGCCACGCGTATCAATTGTAACAATGGTTAAAACTAGAGCAAGTATCCCAACACTAGAAAATTAGCAATCTCCGAATCGTCTCATCCCTTACCCAACAAGCCCCGCATATATTGTCTGAAGCTGAAAACCTTACGTTGACTTTATTCTTTACTCATTCCATACTGAAAAGAATCGCAAAAAATCGTTCGGTAAGACTTGTTCCCGTCATTTATTTGTTTAATTTGTAACAAATTTAGCTTATTATCATAATCATCAATTATTATTATTTTATGAATGATAACGATTTTTAAATTCTCATATGAAATGGGGTTTTTACTCAAGTACATCCCATTAACGTAACATAGGAATTTATCATTTTTCTTATTTAATTTACGTAACACATAGTCTAGAAAAAGAAAACACATCAAGATCGCTTAGTCAATAAGGTAAAAAGAGAAGTAGAAACAAATGTCACGTCAACGACTTAAAAAGCGCAAAAGAAAACAACAACAGTATAATAATAATTATCAGAGAGCATCAAATATTCAAATCCAATCCATTACGCTAAAAAGCGCAGCTCAACGAAGACCCATTCACAACACACCCGTTGACCCGGCTCCGAACCGGAGGCGTGGGCTCACGACTCGCCCGCCAATCCCGACGCGCCACGTGGAGACCCGACGGCCGTGGATCCCACGCTGACGTGGCAGGTGGAAGATCTAGAGGGAGGCAAGGCTCGGAGTGGCCGTCCAAAAACAGCCTTTTCTTATTTATTTTTTATTTATTTTTATATTTTTTTTTCTCTTAAACCCGAAGTCGCGTTTCGCTAATTAAGCTCTCCTCCACTTTCTTAGGGCTCTGAGAAATGAGAATTTTCATTTAAAAGAAAAAAAAAAATTAAATCGGTATTTTCGAAAAAAAGGAAAAAAAAAAGGTTTCAGGTTTCAGCTGAGTAACAATTCACACAGAGCAGAGAAGCGAAGAACTCAGATCATCGTCGCATTCGAGCGGAGCTTGGAGAAGAAGACGAGATCTTGCTGCTCTCTGCTCGGTTCTCAATCGGCGATTTGGATCGATCGATCGATCTGTCGTTGTCTTCTTCGGAGGATAATAGAGATTTATGCAGTGGATAGGGATAGAGATAGAGGAACTCTGGATATAGCTCGTGTTTGGTTCTGATTCTGGAAAATTCTGGCGGTTTTGGCATGAGATCTTTGTAGTTCGTCGCCGGAGATTCGGGATCTGGTGCCGGAGAGTCGCCGGATGAGAAGAAACAATGAAATGGGTTTCATTGATTAAGGACATCAAAGAGAAGGTAGGGTTGACTCAGTCTCCTCCAGCTGCTGCGTCGTCTTCGTCGTCTCCGAGTCTTCCTCCTCGCGATAATGCTCCTATTGTTCTTCAAGCTTCATCGCCGTCACTTGCAAGGTTCGATTTTGCTCTTTATCGAGTCTTCTAGTTTAATGTGTAATTGTTTGACCAATCTGGTTCGTCGCGCTTGAGGTGATTCGGATTGCGTCTATTTCTTTGCTGCATTTAGATTCAATTTCTGCACAAGATGCTGCTCTAGCTCCACTGATTGGAGCATTGGTCTTCTCAAGTCTATTGGTTTTTTTCTTCTCTTCCTAAAGTTGGGGATTTTGGTTCATTTTCGAGTTTTTGTAGGATGGGTAGATTTGTGTGACCGTGATGCTGAAATTTAGGTGATGGGTCAACTGCAAAGTTCTGAAGTTAGCTAGGTTGTTGACTTGGGTCAAACTGCTGCTCCTAGAACTGTTCTATGGGTGAATCTCCATAGCTGTACGCGTAGGTAGTTGGCATTGGATTGTATTGAATGCTTTCAATCTGGGTATATGTTATTAATGTACCGAAATAAAGACTAGTTTAGTTCTTAATCTTCCTTCCGGTTATAATCTTTCAACCAGAACTAGATCATACTAGCGGTCGTATCATCAATTTGAGTTCAAAATAAAAGGCACTTGCTAGTTTGGCAGCAACTAGAGGCTAGTATGGTGGATGGATGAATTGCAAGTACTAAGTAGCATATAGTAAGGTGTAGCTTATGGAGAGGTTCACATTATGGTTTTTTATCAAATAGCAGGCATTTACATCATTTCTTAAGAATTTATAGTTTTAGATTGTAGGAATTGTGAATATCAGTAGTCACGGGATATCCAAAAATGACACGTGGATATATTTTGCATTGATTACTAAGGAGGACAATGTGAAAGTATTTGTGTATATTAGAAATTCATTTTGGAATGGATACAAATATTAGGTCGGCTGCTGTAGGGTTTGCCGAACTATTTAACAAGCGTGATATTATGGGTTGTTACCATGTCCCTAAAATGAGCATTGTCAAGTGAGCTGATCTAATCACTTGAGTGGAGATAAAAGAAAATAAGTAAGAAGTTTGTTTGAGAAAGTTTAGAAGCCCTTTAGCCGTCAGAATTCCATGGATGTGCTGAAGTAATAATGTAATTAGTCATTATCGTGCACATAATATTGATTCAGAAGAGGGCTCGAGAAGGATTAAGAAAAACTGAAAATAAAGTAAAGTGAACTACCAAAAAATAAGCTGATGCCTTGCAGATGCAATAAAGTAGGCACCAGCAGAGTTGTACAATGAAGCAGATCCATGTAGCTGCTGAATGGGTTGGGGATTAATGGTTTTGTTGTAGTTCTTAGTTGATGCACATATTTGTAGAATGTACACTAGTAATCTTTCCCTTTTCTGTACCTGTACCTGTGGTAGAAGGGCTATAGTCAAGTGACAGATATTCTGTCCACCTTTAATTGTTTCTCGATCAGTAACTATGCTCACACATGACCCCATGTTTGTCGTTCTTTGAAATCAGAGATAAACATGAATTGGAATTGGACTTCAAGAGATTTTGGGAAGAATTCAGATCATCCAGCTCAGAGAAGGTTGTTGCTTTACTTAAATTCTCCTAGTCGTGCTTCTGTTACCATCTGTTCAACCATTTTATAATGATGCTATTATTTTGCATAATACTATTAAACAATATCATAGTGGTTGATGACTCTTGTGCTGTTCATGCAGGAGAAAGAAGCGGCCTTGAATTTCACCGTAGATGTTTTTTGTAGATTAGTGAAGCAGCACGCTAATGTAGCTCAATTAGTTACCTTGTACGTGCTCAGTTGACGGTCCCCTCTTTACCTAATCTATTCATTTGCTTATTGTGCCTCGTGCTATTGCATTGTTGTGATATGATGGTTGAAGGCAGGAGTTACCTTCACTTTGTAATGTAATTAGATTAGTTATGGAGTTTGTTGTGCATTGAAGAATAAAGTAAAAAATAACCAGACAAATTTCTGCTCAATCACTTACCACCATCCATGATCATGATGAAACACATAAATTCTGATGTTAAAATAAATTGCAGACTACTGATGCCATTTTGGTTATATAAAGAAAAGTTCTCGTGCGTTTCTTTTGTTATTCTTGTTGTTGATATATTTGCTTTATTGCATGTTTAAGTTCAGACTATGAGATTCCCAGTAGCTGCCTTAACTACTAAAATGTGTTATCCATTCAAAGTTTCTATTTATATGATGAGTGATGTCATCATCATTATTTCATATGACTAGATTTCAAGCTCTTTTGTAGTTCGACTGTTTGAGGGAGGTACATGTTTCTCTATGGTGAAATCCCTTTTGTGTTTCCCTTAGTCCTTTCACACCCTTCTTCCAATAGCATGATGTCAAGTCAATTTGAAGTTTTCTATATCTCTTACAGGAATTTTGTCGGCTTAAATTATTAATCTACATGGTTACCCTTCTGGATAAGACTATTTTATCTCATTACTCTCTTACATTGATGAATATCATAAGTGGACTGATTAGCTGTATTGATATATTGGATTCTTGAAAATAACTGCTACTCTGGCGCTTTTATCGCTGAAGTTATTTGCTGAATTCTGGGCTTTGTTGCCCTGCAATTATTTATCAGTGTCTCATCTTTAAGCATCTTGACCAATCCCGGAAGTGTTGATAAATTGCAGGTTAGTTGAAACACACATATTCTCCTTCGTTATTGGAAGAGCATTTGTAACAGATATTGAAAAGCTAAAGATCAGCAGTAAAACAAGATCTTTGGATGTAGTGAAAGTGTTACAGTTTTTCTCTGAAGTCACAAAGGTTTGCCTTCTCGTCTGCTTGTTCTTTGATTTCTCTTTCAAAGACGCATTTGTACATATGCATGAGTGAAATAAGACATTATACTCATTCACATTGCTTGCTTGCAGGATGACATCCGTCCAGGTTCAAATTTGTTAACGGCAGTGGAAGTCCTTGTTTCTGGGGTATTTTTCCTTGGTCTTGCCTATTTTCAATGAATTTTTTTATTACCTCTATTTGATGTGTTCCACATGGTAAACCTTTGATATTGCCTCTGTATTTGGAACAAAATCCTGTACTATGTAATAGTTTTCTTAATTTTTTTTGCTTTGTGACTGATACACATGAACTTAAATGTCATGTATTGCTTGAGTTCATAATTTACATTGCAATATCTTTTGAGAGTAGATTTTGCTAAACTTACCCCAACCTGAAAGCTTAAGCTATTAAGTGGAGTGGAGGGCCTGAGTAGTTTACCAAGTGGTCACTATATCCACATTCTTTTAATGCGGACACCTCAACTCCCCTCACATGCAAGCTGGATAACATAAACTGCCTCACACGTGGACCAAGAATATATGAACGGAAGTGATCACTGTCACAGACCCCGTACCGAACCAAGATTTGATGCCATGTTAAAACTACTTCAACCCAAAAGCTTAAGCTATTAGGTGGAGGGCCATACTTGTTTGTTTTGTATGCACTGCTAATCACATATCTTTCATTTACAGCCCGTTGATAAGCAATCTCTCCTTGATTCTGGGATATTGAGCTGTCTCATTCATATTCTCAATGCCCTTTTGGGTCCTGATGGGAGTAAAAAGGCTACTGTTGATGCAGAATTATTGCTACCTGAAAAGGATAATGGCCCTGATTCAGGGCACGCTCGTAGACTTGAGGTTGCTTTCTTTCCCTGATTTCCTTGTCACTAGCTAATCATCTATATCTGGTTTTCATTTATTATTGTTCGTGTCATTAGTGGCTTACTATGACATTCAGAACTTTGGATTAAACTATATCATGCACTACTATATGTTTGTTGACACATTTTTCTTGTCCCCTTTCCAATTTGATGGGAGTTCAAATTTCCCTTATATTTTGGACAATCTTAATTGTTTCAAGCACTGATAAATTTTAGAGAAACAGCTTTATTTTTCAAAATGAAGTTGAATTGCTGGCACAGTCAGACACTTTTTTGTGTTGTTGTGGATATAAATACGTCAACTATGTTTTTCTTATGTATGCTAACTTTTTATTCATGCAGGTAGAGGGAAGTATTGTGCATACTATGAAAGCATTGGCTAGTCATCCTTCAGCTGCACAAAGTTTAATTGAGGATGATTCACTTAGATTGCTGTTTGAGATGGTTGTCAATGGGTCATCGGCACTGTTCTCTCAATACAAGGAAGAACTCGTTCCATTGCACAACATGCAGCTTCATCGGCATGCAATGCAGGTAAATGTCTGGTTCCTTTTTTCCCTTCTGAAATCTGGGTAATGGCGTGATCATTTTTATTAACTTCAGAATTTCGTGAAAGCTTCATAAGATGATGGTTAAATTGTGTTTTTCTTACCTTTTTTTTTGCTTTGTTTCAGATACTTAGTCTTCTACTGGTAAATGACAATGGGAGCACAGCCAAATATATACATAATTACCATCTGGTATGCCATCACATAAATAATTTTATAATTTGATGATTGTAAGAGTACTTTACTCTTTGAAACTTTGTCTTCATATTTTATTAGAGCATCCAGTCTTTGGGTTGTGCTGTTTCTTGGTTTCTTTAGTAGATATTTGTGATGGAAATTCTAATTTTTGCCATATGATTGCTAATCTAAACTAGATACAGATCTTAAAAGGACCATTTGTGGGCCAAACTATGAGAACAATTTGTTTCATGGGGATGATGTAGAATATTTAGAATGCTATGAGTGCTGATGATGCTTTCAATGGTCATATGATTTTTTTTCTAAAGTTAGGGCAGATCTGAAAAAAATGACCATTTACTATTTAGGGTCCAGTCTAAAAGAATTTTTGTCTAATGTTAAAAAGTTATGGGCTGATGTCGTTAGCATCTTATTTTCATTCCTAAAGATAATAATCTTTTGATATTTCTTTTTGTTGATCTTACAAGTTTCAAATCGTCGTCATATGACTCAATAGTAATTTGCGCTTTTATTTGGTTAACTGATACGAAACATGTGAGAAGCTATTATGATTACTGGTTGTACATAAACATACCCCTTTTATGCATAGCAATGCACATCACAGATTTTTGTTTGTGCAGAATTATCTTGGGCTTTTTAAAGTTCACTATCCATTTTTGGTTGGATTAAAATAGTGAGCTTGGCTTATTTTATGACATATATCTGCCGTTAAACTGTTCGTTGTGCAGGTAAAAGTTCTTCTTTCGGCTGTCAAAGGTTTCAATCCTGATAGTGGTGATCCTGCCTATAGTGTGGGTATTGTGGACTTGCTACTTGAATGTGTAGAGTTGTCATACAGACCTGGTGAGTCTCTTGTCAAAACCACCCCTTGTAACATTTTAGTAGCAAACTATAAGTTCAAAATTCATCTTTGTTCTCCTCAACTTAAGAGTAATCCTACTTTGTGGTATTGGATGAAGATGAACTTTTTTTCTTATGGACGCTTCAATCTTGTAGCTTTTGGTCTGTTTTTGTTATGTTTGCTGCTAATTTGGTAATATTTTGACTGTAGATGCCGGTGGCATCAAACTACGGGAAGACATACATAATGCTCATGGCTATCAATTCCTTGTTCAGTTTGCATTAACTTTGTCTACCTTGCCAAAATATCAGTCCATTCATTTCAAGTCTTCTTTTGACCCTCAAACAAAGAAAGATCTAGAAGAACAGCGTTTAATTGGAAATGAGGACCCTTCATCCCAGAATCTATCTCCGACACTCTCTAGGTTGCTTGATGCAATTGTCAATTTAGCTCAGACAGGTCCACCCGAACCGATGGGTTCTTTTGGAGGGAAGACACCCAAATCTTCTCATGCAAAGACGAGTGGGCATAGCAGAAGTCGTACACCGTCTTTTGACCGCCTTGCTGATGAAACTTGGGAGAAGGACAATAGTAAAGTTAAAGACCTTGAAGCAGTGCAGATGTTGCAAGACATCTTTCTCAAAGCAGACTGCACAGAGCTGCAGGCAGAAGTATTAAATAGAGTGTTCAAACTATTCTCTAGTCATCTTGAAAACTACAAGTTATGTCAGCAACTGCGCACAGTTCCACTGTTTGTCCTAAATATGGCTGGTTTTCCTCCATCTTTGCAAGAGATAATTTTGAAAATTCTTGAATATGCTGTAACTGTCGTAAACTGCGTCCCTGACCAAGAGTTGCTTTCACTGTGCTGCTTGCTGCAGCAACCAATCACATCACAATTGAAGAACACTATACTTTCTTTCTTTGTGAAATTAATATCCTTTGATCAACAATACAAGAAAGTTCTGCGCGAAGTTGGTGTACTGGAGGTTCTGTTAGATGACTTACGGCAGCACAAGTTTCTCTTAGGTCCAGATCAACTAAGTGTCAACCCTAACCAGGCGGAGAGAAAATCCTCAAGCAGCTTCAAGAAACACTTAGACAGTAAGGATGCCATAATTTCTTCACCCAGGCTAGTGGACGTTTCTACAGTAAAGCTTCCTATTTTTGAAGTTGAAGATACTATTGCTGTTGCATGGGATTGCATGGTTTCCTTGTTGAAGAAAGCAGAAGCCAGCCAAGCATCATTCCGCTCGGCTAATGGAGTTGGTTCTGTTCTACCATTTCTGGTTTCTGATATTCATCGTCCAGGGGTTCTCCGGATATTGTCATGTTTGATCATTGAAGATGTCACACAGGTTTGTGAACTTTCTTAGTCTCCTGTTTAGATGTTTGGTAGTATTGACGTGGACAGTTTTTTTATATTCCCTGCCCTATATTGTATGATTTTTTTCTACTGTTTAAGCACCTTTACCTGCTAAATTATATCACACTATAGCAGTTGCTTTTATTCATATATTTGCATTTGTGCTTGATAGCCTCATTCACTGTGCATTACCATCAATATTATCCACTGAATTTTCATTTTTACCAGGGTCATCAAGAAGAGTTAGGTATGCTCGTTGAAGTTCTGAAAAGTGGGATGGTTACAAGTGTTTCAGGATCCCAATACAGACTTCAAAATGATGCAAAATGTGATACTATGGGAGCATTATGGCGGATTCTGGGAGCAAATAAGTCAGCTCAGAAGGTCTTTGGTGAAGCCACTGGGTTTTCTCTACTGTTAACCACACTCCACAGTTTCCAGAATGACGAAGGACACCCTGATCAATCTTCTTTGAAGGTTCATGTCAAGGTGTTTACGTATCTGTTACGTCTTGTGACAGTCGGAGTGTGTGATAATGACTTCAATAGGACAAAGTTGCATGCAATTATATCATCCCAAACCTTTTATGATCTTCTAACTGAGTGTGGTTTACTTTGTGTTGACTGTGAAAAGCTAGTCATACAATTATTGTTGGAACTTTCACTTGAAATAGTACTTCCACCATTCTTGGCATCAGAGAATGTCACAGCTGAAAGTGAGTCAGATAGTTTTATTTTAAGTACCCCATCAGGTTTGTTTAATCCTGATAAAGAAAGAGTGTACAATGCTGGTGCCGTTAGAGTTCTTCTCAGATCACTGTTACTCTTTACTCCAAAGATGCAATTAGAAGTGCTGAATCTCATTGAGAATCTTGCTCGTGCTGGTCCCTTCAATCAGGAAAGCCTCACATCTGTGGGTGAGAAATGCCCGTCTAGCGCTCCGATGTCTTTATGCAAATATATTTATTTGTTTTCTTATTACATACTTCTATTGTGTGTAGGCTGTGTGGAGCTTCTACTGGAGACAATTTATCCATTCCTTTCCGGTTCATCTCCTTTACTGTCCTATGCTCTGAAGATTGTGGAAGTTCTTGGGGCATATAGGTAGAGTTGTAACCATGCCTAGAAATAGTTAAATCACAGCCTTTTCTTATTTTCTTATCATGAATTTTTTGTTTCTGGTAACAGGTTGTCTGCATCAGAAGTTCGACTGCTTATTAGATATATTTTACAAATGCGACTGGTAAATTCAGGCCATAATATTATTGACATGATGGAGAGATTAATTCTCATGGAAGACATAGCCTCAGAAAATGTTTCGCTTGCCCCATTTGTGGAGTTGGATATGAACAAGATTGGACACGCCTCTTTACAGGTATCTCTGGGTGAAAGATCATGGCCTCCTGCAGCTGGTTATTCTTTTGTTTGTTGGTTCCAGTTTCGAAATTTAATGAACTCGCAAGCAAAGGAAACCGAAATTTCAAAAGCTGTTTTTTCTAAGAGATCGAATGGTTCTAGTGGGCAGCACCGAGAGCCGCATGTTCTCCGGATATTTTCTGTTGGTGTAGCTAATTCCAAGAACACGTTCTATGCGGAACTTTATCTTCAGGAGGATGGTATATTAACCCTTGCAACAAGCAGCTCTTCTTCTTTATCATTTCCTTGTTTGGAACTGGAGGAAGGCAGATGGCATCACCTTGCAGTTGTCCATAGCAAACCAAATGCACTCGCTGGATTATTCCAAGCTAGTGTTGCTTATGTGTATATTAATGGAAAGATGAGACACACAGGGAAACTGGGATATTCTCCATCTCCACCCGGAAAGTCTCTTCAGGTAACCATTGGTACTCCAGTCACTTGTTCAAAAGTTAGTGACTTGTCGTGGAAACTCCGATCCTGCTATCTTTTTGAAGAAGTCCTCACACCAGGTTCTATATGTTTTATGTACATTCTTGGTAGAGGATATAGAGGAATCTTTCAAGACTCTGATCTTCTTAGATTTGTCCCTAATCAAGCCTGTGGTGGCGGGACTATGGCTATCTTAGATTCACTTGATGCTGACTTGCCTACAAATTCTACCCCTTCCAAACTTGATAGTGCCAGCAAACTAGGGGAGTTTAAGGCAGACGGCAGCGGGATTGTCTGGACTTTGGAAAGACTAAGTAACCTGTCGTTGCAGATATCTGGAAAGAAACTCATATTTGCTTTTGATGGAACATGTGTGGAAGCTATTCGCTCATCAGGGACTTTTTCTATGGTCAATCTGGTTGATCCTATGTCTGCTGCTGCTTCTCCTATAGGGGGTATGTAACATACTATCCACAAGTATATTATTAGTAACTTCTCAATTTTGCAACTGATTTATATGAGTTCAATGACATGCAACGCAGCTAAATCCTATTCTATTTGTACAACTAATTCATCCTTTTCATTTCCTTTTTGGAAGATCATCTTTGGCATGAGTCAGCTGATACTTTCCTCTCCTTTTCTTCTATTGTATCTTTATTGTTTTTGTTGATAGTAGCTTTCTGTGAGCTTCTTGCACTAATTGGGGTGTTTGGAAACATAGTTTGTTTATAGAAGAGAGCAATAAGCTTTGCTACTTCATTTATCTATTGTTTGATACATTTGTGGTCTTTTCAGGTATACCACGATTTGGACGTCTTCTAGGCGATGTATATATCTGCAGGCAATGTGTGATTGGGGACAGCATCCACCCTGTTGGTGGGATGGCTGTTGTCTTGGCTCTTGTTGAAGCGGCTGAAACCAGGGACATGCTACACATGGCTCTGACATTACTTGCACTTTCCCTTCATCAAAATCCTCAAAATGTTAGGGACATGCAAACATACAGGGGATACCATCTACTGGCTCTCTTTCTGCATCGCAGAATGTCATTGTTTGATATGCACTGCCTTGAGATTTTTTTCCAAATGGCTGCATGTGAAGCTTCCTTTTCTGAACCAAAGAAGGTAAAAAATGCACGAGCTGCTTTGTCACCTGGTGCAACAATTCAAGAAGCAGGCTTTGAGGATCTTAGTTTGTCAAAGTTCCGTGATGAATTTTCTTCAATCGGGTCTCACGGTGATATGGATGATTTCTCTTTGCCAAAAGATTCATTTAGCCACATTTCAGAGTTAGAGCATACTGATATGCCAGCTGAAACTACAAATTGTATTGTCTTGTCAAACGCGGATATGGTTGAGCATGTCTTGTTGGATTGGACACTGTGGGTAATAGCCCCAGTTTCAATTCAAATTGCTCTTCTGGGTTTTCTTGAACAGCTGGTGTCAATGCATTGGTACAGGAATCACAATCTTACAATCCTACGTGGAATGGACCTTGTTCAACATTTACTAGTGACTCTACAGCGGGGTGATGTTGAAAATCCTGTTTTAGAAAAATTGGTTATGCTGCTCGGGGTCATATTAGAAGATGGCTTTTTGACTTCAGAATTGGAACTTGTGGTTAGGTTTGTGATTATGACATTTGATCCTCCTCATCTCACTCCCACACATCAAATTATGAGAGAGCCGATGGGGAAGCATGTAATAGTAAGGAACATGCTGCTTGAGATGCTTATCGATCTACAAGTAACCATAAATTCTGAAGAGCAGCGCGAGCAGTGGCATAAGATTGTTTCATCCAAGTTGATAACATATTTTCTTGATGAAGCAGTCCATCCTACCAGTATGAGATGGATTGTGACCCTTCTGGGTGTATGTCTTGCATCATCACAGACCTTTGCCCTCAAATTTCGAACAAGTGGATGCTATAATGGTTTGACACGGGTGCTTAGAAGTTTCTACGATTCCCCAGATATATATTATATTTTGTTCTGCCTGATATTTGGAAAGTCTGTATATCCGAGACTTCCGGAAGTCCGTATGCTAGACTTCCATGCCCTTATGCCAAGTGATGGAAGTTATGTAGAGTTGAGATTTGTTGATCTCTTGGAATCGGTAATAGGCATGGCGAAATCTACATTTGATAGGCTGAGCATGCAGTCCATGCTTGCCCACCAAACTGGTAATCTTTCCCAGGTTGGTGCTGGTCTTGTGGCAGAGCTTGTTGAGGGAAATGCAGACATGGCTGGAGAACTTCAGGGTGAAGCCCTGATGCATAAAACATACGCAGCCCGCTTAATGGGTGGGGAGGCAGCAGCTCCCGCTGCTGCAACTTCAGTCTTGAGATTCATGGTTGACCTGGCAAAGATGTGCCCTCCATTTTCTGCTGTCTGCAGACGGGCAGAATTTCTTGAAAGCTGCGTTGACCTTTATTTTTCTTGTGTCAGGTTTGTCTCGAGACTCTTGTTTCATGTATTTCTTTGCCATGTTCATGTTTGGGAAAAGTACAGATAAGTGCAGATAAATACACCCAAGTTTTAAAGTGAAAAGTCTAAAATGCCCTTTGACTAAAAATCTAATTTTAGATATTAAAACCAAAATTTCAATTAATATTTAGGTCTGAAAATTAGATTTTTACCAAAGGGCATTTTTGTCTTTTCACTTTCAAAATTATAGTTTTTCATCCAAAAACTTTTAACAGGTGAAATTTTATGAAACTTGGGTGTATCTGAATGACCCAAATCTTAGTTAGGTGTAGCTAAGTAAAAAATGTGTATCGTTGGGTGTATTTATTTCATTATCTGTACTTTTCCCTTTTATGTTTTTCTTGTGTTGAGTTTTACCCATTCATTGTTATACTGTAATTTCTGACTTGATTTCTGCAACACAAGCTTTGATGCTTTATGGTTTTACTGACTAGTGCTATGGTTTTCTTACAGAGCTGGTCATGCAGTGAAAATGGCCAAGGAACTTTCTGTAAAGACTGAAGAGAAGAACTTGAATGATAGTGATGATGCCACCAGCTCACAGAATACATACACTAGCATGCCTCACGAGCAGGAACAGTCTGTCAAAACATCCATCAGTGTTGGTAGCTTTCCTCAAGGTCAGGCAAGTACAAGTTCTGAAGAAATGCCTGCACCCTCAGATTATGTCTCTGGTGATAAAGCAGAAACCAGGGACACTACATCTCATCTGGAGTTAAACAAACCAGTGCAAGAAATTGACCAAGCTGTTCGAAGCTCAGAAGATGATACTGTGGATCGGGGGTCTGCTACTTCCAGCTCAAACGAATTCACTTTCCCGAACACAAAATCCAATTTGGAAATTAATCACCTGACAGATTCCCAGAGCTCTATGTCTCTACACATGCTTGACTCTCCCATTTTATCGGAGAAGTCTGTATCCAGAACCCCACTCACACGTACTACTCCAGCGGCTGCACTGGCATCAGGAAGTGCTAGCCAGAATTCAAAAGCCCCCTCAGTTGGTGATTTTGATCCGTCTTCAGATTCAAAACCTACTTCTCAAGGATTGTCTGCTGCAAATGCAATTTTCGCAGTCAGTCCAAAGTTACTTCTTGAAATGGATGATTTAGGTTATGGAGGTGGTCCTTGCTCTGCAGGAGCAACTGCTGTTTTAGATTTTATGGCAGAAGTTCTTTCTGATTTTCTCACCGAGCAGATGAAAGCAGCTCAAGTCGTAGAAAACATTTTGGAAAGTGCTCCTTTGCATGTTGATGCTGAATCCGTGTTAGTTTTCCAGGGTTTGTGCCTTACTAGACTCATGAACTTTCTCGAGAGGCGTCTCTTCCGTGATGATGAAGAAGACGAAAAAAGGCTAGATAAGAGCCGCTGGTCTTCGAATTTGGACGCGTTATGCTGGATGATTGTGGATCGTGTGTATATGGGTGCTTTTCCGCAGCCTGCTAGTGTATTGAAAACTCTGGAGTTTTTCTTGTCTATGTTGCAATTAGCAAATAAAGATGGCAGGATTGAGGAGGTGGCGGCGCCGACCGGAAAAAGTCTTCTTTCTTCTATTGCAAGAGGAAGCAGACCACTTGATGCATACATACATTCAATTCTTAAAAACACAAATCGTATGATACTGTATTGTTTTCTGCCATCGTTCTTGCTCGCCATAGGGGAAGAAGATCTTCTTTTGAGTTTAGGCTTACTGATGGAATCCAAGAGATCATTGTCAAACTCTTCGCAGAAAATGTCAGGAATAGATGTCTTCACAGTCCTACAGTTGTTAATTGCTCACAGGAGAATCATATTCTGTCCCAACAATCTTGATACTGATCTAAATTGTTGTCTGTGTGTAAATTTAGTACCTCTTCTCCGTGACCAGAGGCAAAATGTACAGTACTTGGCTGTCGATATTTTCAAGTATCTCTTGGTGCATCGCAGAGTCTCTCTGGAAGACTTGCTAGTTTCTAAACCAAACCAAGGCCAACAATTGGATGTTCTGCATGGTGGCTTTGACAAATTGTTGACGGGAAATTTATCTGCTTTCCTGGAGTGGCTGGAGAGTTTTGAACAGGTCATCAATAAAGTTCTTGAGCAGTGCGCCGCAATCATGTGGGTTCAATATATTGCTGGATCGGCAAAGTTTCCTGGAGTAAGAATAAAAGGAATGGAGGGCCGGCGTAAGAGAGAAATAGGAAAAAGGTCACGAGATTCTTCAAAATTTGATATCAAGCACTGGGAGCAGATAAGTGAACGAAGATATGCACTGGAGCTGGTTCGTGATGAGATGTCTACCGAGCTCCGAGTTGTTCGTCAGGATAAGTATGGATGGGTTCTTCATGCTGAGAGTGAGTGGCAAACTCTTCTCCAGCAACTTGTTCATGAGCGGGGAATCTTTCCAATGCGTAAATCCTCCGAAACAGGAGATCCCGAATGGCAGCTTTGTCCGATCGAGGGCCCGTACAGGATGCGCAAAAAGCTTGAGCGGTGCAATTTAAAAATTGATTCCATCCAAAATGTTCTCGATGGACAGTTCGAATTAGGAGAAATAGAATTGTCCGGGAAAAAGAACGACAGTAGTCCTGATGCTTCCGATGCCGACTCTGAATTATATTTCAACCCTTTGCCTGAGGGTGACAGTCCTAATGATGATGACGGTGAGCTGTATGAAGAATCTTATTTTAAAAATCCCAGTCCAGTTGCAGATCTAGATTCTTCTAAGAACGGGTGGATTGATGACAGAGGTAGTAGTATAAATGAAGCAAGTCTTCACTCTGCACTCGAGTACGGTGGCAAGTCAAGCGCAACATCTGTTCCATCAGAAGTACAAGGTAGATCCGAGATAGGGTCTCCTAGGCACTCCTCTTTGAGAAACGATGAAGTCAAAGCCGCAGAAGATAAATCAGATAAGGAATTGCACGACGACGGCGAATATCTAATCAGACCTTTTCTGGAACCTTTTGAAAAGATACGGTTTAGATACAACTGTGAACGAGTTGTTGGTCTTGACAAGCACGATGGCATATTTCTCATAGGTGAGTTTTGTTTGTATGTAATCGAAAACTTCTACATTGATGAATCCGGGTGCATATGTGAGAAGGAATGTGAAGACGAGCTCTCTGTCATAGATCAGGCTTTAGGTGTAAAGAAGGATCTTACTTGCAGCCTAGATTTTCAATCCAAGTCAACTTCATCTTGGAGCAAACCTGATAAGGGTTTGGTAGGGGGGAGAGCATGGGCCTATAATGGCGGTGCATGGGGAAAGGAGAAAGTGTGTAGTAGTGGTAACTTATCCCATCCATGGAATATGTGGAAACTTGACAGCGTACATGAGATTTTGAAGCGTGATTACCAGCTACGTCCTGTTGCTGTTGAGATATTTAGCATGGATGGATGTAATGACCTTCTGGTATTCCACAAAAAAGAAAGAGAAGAGGTGTTCAAGAATCTGGTAGCCATGAATCTTCCCAGAAATAGCATGTACGAATTGATTCACCAACTTCCTCCCATTTTATTTGTTTGTGTGATTTCCATTTTTTTCTTTCAGTGTTTTGCATGTTTTTTTGCTGATTCAGTTAGGATAAAACATAAAAGCAATCTGGTATGGCTTGAAATTTTCCACCTGATAATATGCATGCATATAATAAAGTTTTTTTTACTTTGATGCTTTTATGATTATTTATGTTTTGTGCTGCATCTGCTACACATAGATATGTCCTCTTTAGTTGCCTTTAACATGTGTGTTATGAATATTTTGCTGAAAACCATGATTATTTACCATTTATACGTTTCTCCTTTTTATTGTTTTTTTTCTTATATACATTTTTGTGATGGTATGCATGCATCCAACAAAGTTTTGTTATTTTGACGCTTTTTATGATTATTTATATTTCGTGCTGCATCTACTATACGTAGATGTCCCCTCTATAGTTGCCTTTAACATGCGTGCTATGATCATTTAGCTGAAAACCGTGATTATTTACAGTTTATAGGTTTCTACTTTTTATTGTATTTCTTCTCATATACATTTTTTATTTGTGTTCAATACCTATCTAGTATGTTCATTCTTGTATAGTCAACTTCAGACTGAAGATTTCTAAACCATTAATATTTTCCTTGCATCAGGTTGGACACGACCATTTCGGGTTCAACAAAGCAGGAAAGCAATGAGGGAAGTCGTCTGTTTAGGATAATGGCTAAATCTTTCTCCAAAAGGTGGCAAAGTGGAGAAATTAGTAATTTCCAGTACCTCATGCATCTTAACACCTTGGCGGGACGTGGATACAGTGATTTAACCCAATACCCAGTGTTTCCATGGGTTCTTGCGGATTATGAGAGTGAAAACCTGAACTTTTCAGATCCAAAAACATTTCGTAGGCTTGACAAACCTATGGGTTGTCAGACTCCTGAAGGTGAAGATGAATTTAGGAAAAGGTCAGCCCGGAGCTAGACTCCCATGTTTTTTCTCTTCACATCATTAGTTTGAATTTTTTCTGTGAAAAGCAACATGGTTATTGAAAAGCATGATTTTCTTATGTTATTAAATCTGAATGTATCTCAGATATGAGAGTTGGGATGACCCGGAGGTCCCGAAATTTCATTACGGGTCTCATTATTCTAGTGCTGGGATTGTCCTTTTTTATCTTCTACGCCTGCCGCCATTTAGTACCGAAAACCAGAAGTTGCAAGGAGGCCAGTTTGATCACGCTGATCGCCTCTTCAACAGTATTAAAGATACTTGGTTGAGTGCAGCGGGCAAGGGCAACACATCGGATGTGAAAGAGCTCATTCCAGAATTTTTCTATATGCCAGAGTTCTTGGAGAACCGTTTTAATCTTGACTTGGGAGAGAAACAATCAGGAGAGAAGGTTTGTCCGCTCTGAATTCTTCGGTCAATAATTTTCCGGTTCGAGGCATTTTATTGTATGAATGACATCTTTCTCTTTGCATATATAGAAATTTACGTGTGTCGGATTTTATTCAGGTTGGTCATGTCATCTTACCTCCATGGGCCAAAGGCAGCGTTAGAGAGTTCGTTCGGAAGCACAGGGAAGCGCTTGAATCGGAGTTTGTTTCAGAAAATCTGCATCATTGGATAGACCTTATATTTGGATATAAGCAGAGAGGGAAGGTACATATTAACATTCTTGACCATTCACACTGTTATTTAGTTAACACTATTCCAAGTTAGGGCCAGTTTTAATAGTTGTTTTAACTTAAATGGCTTTACATAAAGTAAAAATGGTTGGTGAATTTTTTTAGGAGAACCTTTTATTGTAGACCAACAAAGGCATATGTGTAGAAAAGGTACTATAACAGTATTAAGTTACCTAATATTTTAGGAATTCTGCGTGGATATATTTGAACATCAAATTATATTTGATGATGATCTTCCCTTTAGAGGACCAAGAGTACCCCTATTGGTTCTAATAGCATCTTACTTCTAGCTTTAGATAAAATTGGCATCAGTTATTTGTTTTCCACTTCTTTTCAATTTTTTGCTTGTTTTTCTTATTTTGATTTGCAGCCCATCACCGATCTTTTACAAAAGAAGAAATTCCCACGTCCATTCAAGTCTTAATTTCCCTTTCTATACCCGTCTCTTATATGACCCTATGTTCACATTAATGATTATTTCTTGTGATCCAATCACAAATAAACTCAAAGCAGAACTTATGAGTTTTAGATTGGTCCTAGCTTGGGTTGTTGACCTTTGAAGGTCTTTTGTTTGATTTTATACCTCGATGCACAATGTTTTGTGGTTTGTTCTATTTTTTCATAAGCACAATATTTTAATGAACAGTGTTATTTGTACTTTAATCTGCTATTGCAATTATTTTACCTATTAAGCTGTGTAATTTAGTTTTAGTTTCATAAGGTGGATGGTTGGTTGAATTTAATTTCCCTCTCAGCCCATTTGTTCAGTTTTACGTTATTATTTTGCTGTGTTATGTGCCTGATTATAATTTATTTTCTTGTATGATTTACTTTGATATATTATTACAATTATTTTACCTATCAAGTTATATGATTTAGTTTTAGTTTCATGTTGTGGATGGTTTGTTTGAATTTAACTTCCTTCAGATTGTTTCAGTACTATTTTCCCGTGTTGTGTGTATGATTATAATTTAATTCCTTGTATAATTTACAGGCTGCTGAGGAAGCTGTGAATGTTTTCTACCATTACACATACGAGGGGAGCGTGGACATCGACTCAGTCACCGATCCTGCAATGAAAGCGTCAATTCTTGCTCAGATCAATCACTTTGGGCAGACACCGAAGCAACTGTTCCAAAAGTCCCACCCGAAGAGGCGGCCCGACAGGAGACTTCCTCCTCACCCTCTGAAGCACTCCGCTCACCTCGTTCCACGCGAAATCCGAAAGACCTCGTCTTCCATAAGCCAGATCATAACCTTCTACGACAAGATTCTCGTGGCCGGAGCAAACACTCTGCTCAAGCCCAAAGCGTACGCCAAATACGTCGCGTGGGGATTTCCTGACCGGAGCCTGAGGTTCCTGAGCTACGACCAGGACCGGCTCCTCTCGACCCATGAGAACCTCCACGGTGGTGATCAGATTCAGTGTGCCGGCGCAAGCCACGATGGGCACACTCTGGTGACAGGCGCGGACGACGGGCTGGTCTCCGTCTGGAGGATCAGCACCGATGCCCCGCGGCGATTACAGTTGGAGAAGGCGCTGTGCGCGCACACGGCAAGGATCACGTGTCTCCAGGTCAGCCAGCCATACATGGTCATCGTGAGCGGGTCCGACGACTGCACCGTCATCGTGTGGGACCTCGGGTCGCTGCACTTCGTCAGACAGCTCTCGGAGTTCCCCGCGCCGGTCTCGGCTCTCTACGTCAACGACCTGACCGGCGAGATCCTGACGGCTGCGGGGATTTTGCTTGCCGTCTGGAGCGTTAACGGGGACTGCCTCGCCGTGGTCAACACGTCGCAGCTCCCGTCCGATTTCATCCTCTCGGTGACAAGCTGCGCGTTCTCCGATTGGCAGGACACCAACTGGTATGTGACGGGCCACCAGAGCGGGGCCATCAAGGTCTGGCGAATGGTTCACTTTACCGACCTCGAGAGCTCCGCTCAGGCCAAGCAGGCCAGCAGCGGGATGGGAGTGCTTAACTTGGGTGGCAAGGTACCCGAGTACCGTTTAATCCTCCACAAGGTACTCAAATTCCATAAACACCCCGTTACGGCCCTTCACCTCACGAGCGACCTGAAGCAGCTACTGAGCGGGGACTCGGGTGGGCACTTGATGTCGTGGACGCTTCCAGACGAGAGCGTACGCGCTGCTTCGTTCAATCACGGGTGATTGATCCCACGAAAAATCAGAAGGTATTACCATCTCGTGGCATTCACTAATTTATCATGGAAACCATGTTTTCGGGTTTTTTTTGAGCCCGTTCTCGCCAAGCAGTGACTGGAACGGGGAAAATAGGGCTGGCCCGGGATTGTTACGCGAGATCGATTATGCAGAAACTATTCGATCTCGTGACATTGTTTGTATCATCTCTTTGGGGGTATGGGGAAGAAATGTTTTGTATTAGGTTAAATTTTTGATGTAAATAGAGAAGAAGATGAAAATCACTGACAGTGTGTAATGGGGTTTGTATAGAGAAGGAGCATTGTGTGTCCAGTGAAAAAGCTTTTAGGGACAGTGATGAATTGGTTTAGTTGAATTTATTTTCAATGGTTTATGTTTTTTTGGTCTTAGTCTTAATTTATATCATGTAATCCATTTTGTTGGATTTATATTTATTTGATTTTGATCCAAAGATGAATGTCATATTTACATGAATTTCAAGTTGATGATATGGTTGTAATTGCTTGTATTTTAGATGATAGTTTGATTAGTTTCATCTAGAGATAGAGATGACATTATTCTCCGTCTTCGATGGGTCTCGATGCCCCGCCTCATTTGAGACGGGGACGGGTGGGAAATCTCCAAAATTGGTCGGGGCGGGAACAAGGATAGGTGTCCCCGCCTTGCCTCGATACATTAAAAGTAATTTTTTTTAATAATAATAATAATTTTAAATACATATTTAATGAAAATTAATATTTTTTATTTAAATACATATTTAACGAAAATTAATATTTTTTAATATACATTCAATTAAAAAAATTCATGAGAAATTGTCATTTTTGTAAAAATACACATTTAACACAAAAATGCAAAATGTTGTAAATGAGTCGAGTTTTTAACGAGCTGCTTGAACTTGATTAGTTAAATATTCGGTTCGAGCTCGCTATAATCGAGCCGAACTTTAATATGACATTTTGAAGATTGGTAGGCACGCGAAACATCTCATTTAATATTTAATTAATAATATGTTTTAAAAATTAGTAAATATTTATAACAAAATTAGACAACCCAATTTCAAACTGGACCATTTAGTATTTAAAAAGTTATTATACATTTTTATTTGTAATAAATAGTTGTGGTCAAAATTAAATGAATCAAATCAGACCGAGTTAATTTGAGGCTTTTCAAAAAAATTTGACCATAGATTAATTCAAATACGACCCGAATTTGAATCGAACACTTTTATCAATGGTGCTAGACAAGGTCTAACAAAATGGTGGGATTCGACTCGTTTACACTGTACACGAGCCCTTTTTAAGACTAAGAAGAAGATGGCGCGCTTGGTACATGAAAATGCTATGTGGACCGTCCCGCCAAATTCTTCAATCTTCGCAGCCAGTTTCGTCAATGCACCCACCAGAATCTCCAGATTCACTCAATCTCCGATCTCGATCCCGACCAGAGATGCTTGCAAGCGAGGAAGCCTCAAGCTGGCCTTGGAATCGCTCGGCGCTCTCTTCGCTCGCCGGAGCTCGTCCGTGGACGAGCACGACGCTGCTTATTCGCCGGTTCTGGAGCTATGCGTGAGCACGAAAGCTCTGTCGCTGGGCCAGCAAGTCCATGCCCACATGATCAAATCGAGTGCTGGATTTGGTTCTGTGTTTTTGAGTACCAAGCTTGTGTTCATGTATGGGAAATGTGGGTCTGTTTGGGATGCAGGGAAGGTGTTCGACGAAATGCCTCAAAGAAGTGTTTTCAGTTGGAATGCTATGGTTGGTGCTTATGTGACGAACGGGGAGCCTGTTGGAGCCCTTGAGCTGTATCGGGATATGCGGGTTTTGGGTGCTCGTCTCGATGCCTATACTGTACCTTGTGTGCTCAAAGCATGCGGTGCTCTTGGGGATATTCGTTCCGGGGCTGAAGTGCATGGTTTTGTGATCAAAAGTGGACATGGGTTGGTGGGTTTTGTTATGAATTCACTTGTTGCTATGTATGCAAAGTGCAACGATCTGAAGAAGGCTATGCAATTGTTTGATGACATGACTGAAAAGGACGATGTTGTGTCGTGGAATTCAATCATTTCAGCATGTACCGCAAAGGGTCGCTTCCAAGAGGCACTGAGACTCTTGAGAGATATGCAAAGAGGTAGCTGTGTTATGAACTCGTATACTTATGTTGCTGCTCTTCAAGCCTGTGACAATTTTTTGTTCGGGAAATTGGGTATGGAGATCCATGCTGCTATTTTGAAAACCAGACTTGACGTTGATGCATATGTGGCTAATGCTTTGGTTGCCATGTATGTGAGATGTGGTAAAATGGGGGAAGCTGCAAAGCTTTTTGGTATTATGGACAATAAGGATAATATATCATGGAATTCTATGCTATCCGGATTTGTCCTAAATGGTTTGTATGATAAAGCATTGAAGTTCTTTCGTTACATGCAGGGTGCCGGTACAAAACCCGACCAGGTTTCAATAATAAGCATGGTGGCAGCTACTGTTCGGCTAGGAAATCTGTTGAATGGTAAGGAATTACATGCGTATGTGGTAAAAAATGGATTAGATTATGGTTTGCGGGTAGGAAATGCTCTTGTCGATATGTATGCAAAGTGTTGCTGCATAAACTACATGGGTCGTGTTTTCAAGAGGATGCCCGAAAAAGATTCTATCTCTTGGACTTCAGCTATTGCTTGTTACGCTAAGAAAGGTTGTTATGCAGAATCCTTAGAATTGTTCCGGAAAGTGCAAGCTGAAAGTGTCAATATTGATGCTATGATGATAAGTAGCATACTGCCAATCTGTAGTGGGTTGAAATCTGTATCATATGCAAAGGAGATTCATGGTTATATTACAAGAAGAGGGTTATCTGATCTTGTGCTACATAATTCTATTATAGATGTATATGGGGATTGTGGTAATGCAGGTTATGCGACTCGATTGTTTAACTTGATCGACCTGAAAGATGTTGTGACCTGGACAAGCATGATGTCTTGTTATGTGAAGAATGGGATGCCAAATGAGGCTCTTCGGCTATGTTACTTAATGAAAGGAGCTGGTATTGAACCTGATTTTATAGCTCTACTGATTGCACTATCAGCAGCTGCTAGCTTGTCTTCCTTGAAGAAGGGAAAGGAGATTCATGGCTTCCTAATTAGGAAAGGCTTCGTGTCTGAGAAATCTGTCGGGAGCTCTCTTCTTGATATGTATGCTCGATGTGGGACTATTGAGAATGTATGCAAGATGTTTGATAGTGTCAGAAACAAAGATTTATGTCTTTGGACTACTATGATCAATGCAAACGGAATGCATGGTTGTGGCAGGGAAGCCATAGATATATTTTACAGAATGGTGGATGGAAATCTCGTTCCTGATCATGTTACTTTCTTGGCCCTTCTGAATGCATGCAGTCATTCGGGATTAATCGATGAAGGTATACTATTTCTTGAAACTATGAAGTGTGTGTATCATTTTGAGCCATGGCCAGAACACTATGCTTGTGTTGTCGACCTTCTTGGCCGCGCAAATCGTATAGAGGAGGCATACGAATTTGTGAAAACCATGCCGGTTGAGCCAACTGCTGAAGTTTGGTGTGCTCTCCTTGGGGCCTGTCGGGTTCACTCAAATGAGAAAATTGGTGAAATTGCAGCACAAGAACTTGTAAAATTGGATTCTGATAACCCGGGACATTATGTGCTAGTATCCAACATATTTGCTGCAAATGGAAGGTGGAATGATGTTGAGAGAGTGAGAATGAAAATGAAGGGAAATGGGTTGAAGAAGATTCCTGGATGCAGCTGGATTGAGGTTAAGAATAAGGTTCATACATTCATGGCAAGAGACAAATCTCATCCCGAGTCCAGTAAGATTTACCGAAAATTGGAACAAATAACAGAGAAGTTGGAAAAGGATGGAGATTATGTGGCACAAACCAAGTTTGTGTTGCACAATTTGGAGGAAGAAGAGAAAGTCCGGATGCTCTATGCGCATAGTGAAAGGCTGGCCATCGCACATGGCCTGCTTGAAACACCAGACGAAACCCCTATTCGGGTTACAAAGAACCTTCGGGTTTGTGGTGATTGCCATACTTTCTGTAAGCTAGTTTCAAAATTCTATAAACGAAAACTCATTGTGAGGGATGCTAATAGATTTCATCATTTTGAGGATGGGGTTTGTTCTTGTGGGGATTTTTGGTGATAATTAAAGATCCATTTAATTTTCTACCATCAAGACATGTATAAAGCATCTGTGCTGAATGTGATGCATAAATTGGCTTTTTGAAGGACTTCACAATTACTAACAGAGTTGTTGAAAATACACAGTAATGGAGAAAATGGGCAGCAAAAGATGTAAGTGCATAAATTGTATATTACTGATTTTATAAATCATTTTGTTTCAAATCAAATTTCCTAGTTGGCTTCTCAAGTTGACTTATTTTTCATGGGCAATATATACTTGTTCTGCATCATGTTAATAAGTTTTACAGCATATCTTGGTCTTTTGGTCCAATGCCCCATTTTCATGTGGTGGGGCTTGAAGTAAGGATTCAAATTTTATTAAAGTTGTGAAATCACTAATAGTCCAAGAGAATGACAGGGTCTTTTGTTTTGGGTATTTTAATCTTGGATATAGTTAGTGCCCCAAAGACAACTGAGATCTGATTTCTGGCTCTGCAGACACTGCTGTTTACTTCTAGCTCGGGTATGGTGCTAAATTGTTTTCTTACTCTGAGCATCTAGTGTTTAACCTTTAGCACACCTAGAAAAAGGTTTCATTTCTCCTTATTTTATTTGTTATGGTTTACTATTTACTTAAGGCTCTGCATGCGTGCTCAACCTCAGTGTTCTATAATAGTAGATGAAATTGTTGGATATAGTCTTGCTCTTTCCACATTGTTAGTTTTAAAATTTTAATGCTTTTTTTGTGGTCATTCAGATACCAATTGTTGCCACCATCTAGATTTTTTTCTAGCTCTACTTCGCATCAATATATTTTACTGTCAATAATGCTTCTGAGCAATTCAAAAACTGAAATTCATTTTTTGTGTGAAGCATTCTCTTTGCATGAAAATCCCAATTATCTTATCATCAAGCACATGGGAGAGGAAAATGATTCAGAGATGCAGGCAACTGGACAGAAAAGTTAAGCAGACCTGATGTGCTGAGAGATGGAGAGGGCCCCATTCAGGACAAAATAGACCTGTAAGTATATGTATACGTGATGAACCTATTCACTAGCTTTCATATGTGCTTCTGCATCTTCAAATGCCTGAATGAATTCCTTTAAGCAATTGTACTAATTTGTTTATTGTGCAAAACAATTTGAAACTGATAGAAATTAATATTCTTAATGTCTGAATTGCAATAATAGAGAGCCCTTTTTATAGGGCTAGACACAATCAAAAGAGGAAATCACCATAGAAAACTTAACCAATATATCCAGAACTATAATTATCTAGACTATATTTTCTGTTTATTATAACATAAACCATAAATTCCTTTACTGGCTAGTTTCTTTAATTGTTCCCATTTGAGTGCTAGAAACTCTGTATGTAAATCTCCTCTTCATTAGTTTTCCTCCTAAATGTTTTGTTGACAAGATCCCTCAACATATAGTCCAAAATAGTTAGAAATTTGGGTTGGGCCCTTTTTTATGTTTGCAGAGTCTGATCTGATCAGTGCATTTAAATTCATTTCTTGATCCCTCTCTATCATTCACAAGTTGCTTCCTGTAGCTATATAGAAGCCTGGCTGAGTTTTACTGTTTCCTGCTAGTGTGATTATTATGAGTAGCATCACAGTCACAGCTGTAACTAGTTGGTGGTGTGCCATTACTGGTTGCTCACATCATTGCCCCATTTCCCACCATTCATTTCAACCTCAAGACTTGTCTCCCACATAAATCTAAGCATGAAGGTCATGGCTGACCACAGCTGTGTGATAAATGCATTCTGGTTTCTGCCTGATGCTCTCTCACTGTCTCTGATGAAAAATTGAAGTAACAACACAGAGCAAAAGCTCAAGAGAGAGTCACAAAACTGCTTTGAGATTCTAAACAAACCCAGTAGACCCCCAAAATTATGTCTTCCAATAGTTGCAGTTTTGTTTCTCCATCTGATAAATGAGATGAGACACCCCTTATAGCTGCTGTATGTTGTTAGTGTATAGGGTCTATGCAGGCTTTTACTGCAGTGAGTAATGAGCTGTCAGTGCCCCAGATCAATAACCCTGATGTTCTATGTTTGAGCCACCTGTGATCCCAAGTGATCTTTACTCATTATGCTTCTATTACCTATGTCTTCACCAACCTATATACCTAAGCTACTCCTAGTATTTTAATGTCTTATTTCACTTGTTAAAGATTGGGAAAATGTCAAAAACCTGCTTGGAGGAGGGTACTGTGTATTTTGATTTTCTGTGCAAAAGATGTGTATTTGTATGAAAATGACGAAGTTAACCATAACATTAAGAATTATTTTAAAAAATAATAATAATATAAAGTTTTTTTTGTAAATATCTTTTAACTAAAATTTATATAATCAAATTTTGTAATTTTTTATATAAAAATCTTAACTCCTAGTTTCATGGGCAATTTCTTCATTTTGATAAAAGTACACATGTTTTGCACAAAATATCAAAATTCATTGAATATTTCTACCATTAAAAAATATACAACACCCTCTTACAAAAGTGTGATATTATACAACAGGTTTTGCTATTTTCCATTAAAGCTAAGTTCTATCTCTTTAAGGTCTGTGTTTGCCTCACTGGTCAACACTCCATTGAAAATCCCATGTATAAATATAATGTCTAAGTGATCAATCCACCATCCAACTCTTGGCATTCAGGGTCTTCTCTTGTTTGTATATTGTACCTCTTTTCTAAACTAGCTTCCCTTTTTTCTGCCTGTTTCTTTGTTTCTACTCCTAATTATATCACCTCCTAACTTCAATCAACCTTCTCTTTTCACTTTTCTTCATCTCCACCATCTGTAATTTTTTACTTGTTTGCTAAACTTGATCCATTGTCACTACATATTTCAAGTGAAAGTTATTGCCAATAATTTCCCTTATCTATTTGCCATCCATGCATGCATTATTCACTATATATTCTCCAACCCAAAAAAAGTGACCAGAAAAACAAAAGGAACACTTCTTTTCTGTGTCATGCATGTGATGTGTGGATTTTGTTTTCTTTTTCTCTTCATGGAAGCCCAGGCCATGTTTTTATAGAATCATGCATATCTTGATTTCCAAGAATGTGATAGCATGTGAAGGTATTTGTGGGATATAGAGAAGCAAGAGAATGTCTACAAGGGAACAAGTGAAGCTGCCAGCATGATCTAGCTAGTATTGTATAGCTCTGGTTAGGTCGTGAGAGAGCTCTCTAACCCTAGCTAGGTCATGCTCTGACAGCCTCACTCCTTCCTCTTTGGGGACACCCCAACCATGGATTCCAAACCTTTTTGCCTTCCATTTCATTTTCAGACACAAAAGTGTCAACAGTAAGTAAGTATCTTTCTTCTTTGCTCTGATATGTTGTTCTCTATCTATATTTTACGGGGGTTTTTTGCTTTTGAAATGCCATGCCTGTGGTGGTGGTGCCTCTCATGCATTTGACTAGCTTTCTTTTCAACTTTTAAATCCTGCTTTTGTTTTCTTATTTGCCCTCCCTCATTTACCATTAACCTGCTAAGTACTAACTCTGTTTTGCTTTTGCTTTCTCTACCCTTTGTTGCATAAAGTAGAGCTGTGTTGATGGTGGGTATGTATCATAAATTCATAATGCTCTCTCACTATATCTTACGTATAAATATGATTAGATTACAAGTACTAAATATTTGTCCATTTTCTTTTAACAAGTCTATTATGATCGAATTATTTACATGAGCATGTTAGAGCAGAGTAGAATGATGAAGCCATGCATTAAAACGATATTATCTTTGCTAGTTGTAGAAAAATATGAAGTTTAGCTAATGCTTTGTTTAATACTATATTTTCTTTCTTACACCAATCACTAGATTTTATTGTGTGCTTGTGTTTTTTTTATCAGCAAAAAGGAGGATTTTATTAGAAAGCTAGCTAATAATTCCGGATGAGGGAAAAAAGAGCTAGAGAGATACATAGATAGGGAATACAAAAGAAAATAGAAAGAAAAAAAAACTCCATGCTTGAGTGAGATTATAGGGAGGGTGGGTTGAGGTGAAGCTGTTTACCTGAATAAAAGATCCTGAATGAGGCGAAAGACTTGAAAGAAGTTGTATATCCCAAGAGACGATGAAATGGATTCAATGCTTTGAAGTGAGTTTGGCCCAATGTTTTTGTTTAAGTGGGTCTAAAGTGTGTAGGTTGATTCTTCTACCTTAACCTTGGTACTTAAGGCTGGTAGTAATGAGTTTATTCTTGTATCATTATTTGCAGAATAATCTAAATCTTAGGCTGTCTTCAGAAATCAGAATTATGGCAATAGATTATGACTTAACCCTATTTTATTACCTCTCAACATCTGAAGGAGCTTACACATTTATAAATATATGTATAAGAGAACTTTCAGTTTGGAATATAATTATTTTCTTACTTTAGGATTCACTGATAAGGTGGTGACTCTGCATGCAACTACAGAGAGAGCACCTACCTTGCAAATCAAAACAACTAGAAAGAAAACAGAATGTCTTTATTATGACAAAGTGATGCAGTATAATTGTAGTAATTTTGTTTCTGTTCCTGGTTTGGCTTTTGTTTTTTTGGGTATTCTATTGGAGTTTTGTTTACCATTTTGCTTTTTCTCGCTCCCTTTGGGGTTGCAATCAATAAAAATTTCCCTCTTGTTGATAAAAAAAGAAAGACAATACAGTATAATTTTCATCAGCTGAACTAGCACTGAATGAGACTCTTCTTATTCACTATTTTACACACTAGACTCATAAATTATTCCAAGTAATTATATTAGGAAATAACTATTCTTCTTTGGGTGTATACTTTTTATGTACCATCAATTTTCACCATTCATTAGTCTTACTTTTAATCATATTTTCCTTTAGATGTGCCATATGGTCATACACTACACACTTCTACATAGAACTTTTTATTTGTACTTGCACCCACTAAGGTCATAATCAGCTTGAAGTTGCATGCACAAGCAGCTTTGAGCTTGCTTTGGACCAATAATGGCTTCAACTCAATGTTGAACAATCATTCAGGTAGCATATAGATATGTTTATGGAAAAGAAAAAAAGGCTATGTGTATATAAAATAAAATTGAGGAAGTGGCATAAAAGGGAGAGTCATATGATGTTGTTACTTGTTATGTTATTGAGTTTGAGATGCTTACACCAAAGGCAGAGAAACAGTTCCCTTTCTTCTGCTTTTAGGTGCATATATGGTCCCCCATTTTAACTCCTTGCTGGTTTTTGCACTCCCTTTTTTAGGTTTACATATGATGTTTAGAGAAGATATAAAGTTGAACGCGTCTGTATTTTCAAACGGAAAATAAATTGATATAATTTATTGATAATTGAAATCGTTAAGAAATTGAACTATAATATTATAATGGAAAGCAATTTGGTAATACAGAGAGACATAAACACCAAACTCCTAAGTTTACTTAAACAAGTTTCTAATGTATGTTTATGATATACATAAAGCCATATATGTGTTGTATCGTTATTTTATCAGCAATAATTTAACCAACATGACCGATGACATTGGGATCGGAACTAGCGACCTTATGCTTATTATATGAGGGCCCTACCACTTCAAAGCAACTCTAACTAAGCCTCAAAACCCCAATTTTTTGGGGGTTTGGGGACTTTGAACTCCAACCCAAGCCCCAAAACCCCATTCCCATCCCCATCCCCATTTTGGGGGGTTTTAGGGACTTTGTGTTAGAGTTGCTCTCACTCACTGCCTTTGGTTACATATGCATTGTATCGTGAATTGTGGGGAATGTATCTTTTCTTTAATTTTGTTAACAAATGCAATGGGTTGGTTTTGGAGGTGGTGGTGTGGGCGGCTAGTAGCATGATAATATTCAATTTGTCTCTACTTTGGACCACTGCCCATAGTGCCATTTGTCTACTGTCTTATTGTTCATTTTATTTCTTAACCTTGTTTTTTTAGGATTCTCAATACAATTCAAATCAATTGCCAGAGAGAGAGAGTTACTTAAGGAGACAAGTTTCATTTATGAGAATGAGGCTCTTGTTGTTGTTGGTAACTTTCCTTTTTTCTTCATTTTACCATGTGCATATATTTATTATCATAGCTGCAAATTTATTACACTCATTTGAAAATTTTATATTCAGCATCCTCTATTTATATCCCTCCTCTCCTCTTCCTCTGCCACTTCCCTAAGAGAAACACTATTGTTGTGCTCTACAGACACATTACCATCTCTGTCTACGTGACCGCTAACAGTTGAAGCTGCCAGCATGATCTAAACTTCCCTACTCATCGCGGGAAGATCAGATCATGTGGCAACTTCACCCGTTGATGGGGTTCACGATTAGCAATCCCCGAAAAGTCGGGTACACTCATTTATAAGCTCTACAGCTCCTGCTACTATTGTTTCTAATATAAGCATGGTTTATTGTTTTCATTATTGGTTTCTATGTTTTGCTACTCATATTCAACTTCATGCATTTGACTGAGAAGACCTCAGATGAAGATTTCAAGTGTATTTTAGATTTTTTTTTTGCTGAGGCATAATCAAACTAATAAGTATATCTCAATCTTTGTTTCCCTTTAATTTTCCTTGGGAATGCATCTTAGTTTATTAGGTGGTGCATAATAAATATGCATTTGTTTATTGTTTAGTTGTTTTTGTCCAAAAATTATAATTCAGCCTTGTGGTATATTGTGCAGTAACTGGTAGAAAAGAAAATAAGAAAATTGAAATTATGTAGATAAATACAAATGATAGAACCAACCAAGAGACATAAAAACAGATTCTTGAGCCATACAACAGAAGAAAACATGGTAAAGCAGATCCCCATTTATTTTAATTTAGTTTTTATTCATTACTTTTTGTTGTGTTTTGTGTTTGTCTTAATTGTGCTGCAACTGCTACTGCAGAAGGAGAATCTAAATCTCAACATGTTCACTGTTAGGGTTTAGAGTGAGTGACAGAGCTGTTTGGAGCTTTTTTAGATCCCATCTTATCTCTAGCTCTCTTGCAATTCAGTCTTTTTGTTTATTTTCACAGATCTTGCATATTTATTACTTAACTACCCCAATTCTCATTGGCTCTGCATTTCATTGGTTTCTACAACACCAATTAATTATTATTGTTTCATGGAATTGAAAGGAGGAAAGCAAAAATAACAAAAAATATAGTTTTTTTCTCCAACTCCTTTTTTTAAGTGAATTAATGCATTAAAGTTTTGGGATAAGTTTGTTTATTCATGATGAATATGGTAAATCGGGATTTTTTAGGGATACCTATTCAGGGTTGACTCGTTCATAAAGCAAATGAAATGCTTTTGGCCCATTAAAAGATAGGGTTCAAATATGATTTAAAAATACTCCATGCATGATTAAAAAGACCCCCAAATTTTAGCCCTAATTTGAAAATAAATACTTAAAGCAATACTCAGTTTAGAACAAAAAAAAATCTTATTAACAACTTTTGTTTTTGGTTTCAAAAATAGTTGGGTGGTCTTGTACCTATTAATAATGCTATTCCTATTATAAATTATTGGAATGAATAGCTATTTTGATTGATTGAAGAGACCAGCTTCAGTGATAAGTCTGTTCTTCCACATATTCTTTTGATAGTTGAAGTGAGTTAATTTTTTACATTTTCTTATATTTTTTTATTTACTTCACCAATTACTCTTTTCTCTACTTGGATCAATAACACCTTGATTATTGGTTTAATTACTGCACATTTTAGAGTGGTTTGGGGGAGTTCTTAATGTGTTTTTATCAACATTTCTGCATCAATAGTTATTGTTGTTAACAATAGGCACTGTGATGCATTTCATTAGGTACTAAAACGACATGAAGAGTAAAAGCATATGGGTGTACCCATGAACACTATTTGACAATATTGTCCCTTTTTACATATAAAAAAAGTTGACCATCAAGTCAAAGATGTATTTGTGTCTGAGATCATTCAGTCCCTTAATTTGTCCAATGAAATGTGTTTGTGGGTTCATAACTTACACTTTAACATGAGTTATTTGGTTGCAGGTTTTGGGGACAATGGAGCATTACAAAAGGAACCGGCGGGTCGACTTGTCATTGTGAGTCCTTCCTTTAACGTTTCCCAGATCATCTTTGATAATGCTATGAACGATTCATGGTTCAAAAGTTGGTTTCATGCTTGACAATGAGCCCCCGTTGGGTTCAGGGCTTATTGCCTCTGCATAGGGCAATAATGGTACGTGTTTAGTGATTCTAGTTTCCTACCATGTCAGATCGGGGACATCGAGTCCCTGCTGGATTCAGAAATATTTGTCATCCCTGCCCTGAAAAAAAAATGAGGTATTATAGAGATAGATAGACAAATATCTGACATCATGTTAAAAGTTTAACGTACCCAAAAATTTAAACTGGTAGATGAAAACCCAAGCTTATCATTTAAACTAAATTTTTGTTTCATATAATTTTGATGTGATACTCTAAACGTGTGGCATGCACATCTTACCATGACATTTACTTGAAATTTCCATAGAAAAGAAGGCAAAAAGGTTATTTCGTGGTATAGTTTTGTCAACAATTAATGTAAAAGCGTAGGAAGTGACAACCGAAGGCCGACTATGATTCAAAAGCGACTTCTAACAATAGACTTTCGAAATTTCCTCACGTGTTAACTTTGAAAATGTTCAAGATTGAATTGCTAAATGTTTTGTTCAAATTTGTAACAATTGAGTATAATTTGAGTTTTAAACTTACAAGTAATTGTCATTTAATACATTTTGAATATAAGTTTTGAAATGCAAATAAAAAAATTGTGTGAGAACAATCTTAACAAAATTTTAGGGAAATCCTTAAACCCTCGAACATTTGACTATTAGTTGTTGAGTCGAACGAGTGATCTTGAGGAAAGTCACTAAACTTTGGATCTTTGAAATCTTCAACTCATAACTTGAAATATAAACCTTGAATGCTCTTTTGAACTACGTATTTTTGACACATTAGAGAAAAATAACTATTTGCATTGCCATACCTACTTGTCAATGACAGTGAGTAGAACTCAAATTCAGTGAAATGGTTTAACCAAGAATCTAACCATGCTCGGATACCATAATAGAAACAGTGGAAATATAATTGATATAGCTAATCATTGTTGTGTTTATTACAATAATAGATAGTCTTTTACACATGCTACAGATCGAACTAAATTAGGAGAGCTAACAATAATATGAAAACTTAAATAACCGGTAATAAACCTAAAATAGAATAAGAAATAAACACTTAACTTATTACAACAAACAAATAAAAAACTGTGTTGAATTATATTCCCTGAAGGATCCGCCATGTAACAACGATACAAAAAAAATATAAAACGATTTGAATAATTCTTTCAGCTCTCGGACAGAGTCGTCGAATGAACCACAATCTAAACGTTACCCAACGGACAATTTGAATTGTGTGGATGAGCACAACACTGACAAGCAGCAAAGACCATATTATAGCGGGGACTAACCAATTCACAAAGACGTCGAACCCCACAAATTTCTTAGGGTGCAACAAGGACAACGCTTGAACGTAGACCAGAGACAAATAAGCGAGTATCCACCACATCACTATCGTGATCAACAAGGCACCACCCCTGGTTCTCAGAGAAAACCCTCCGAAATGCATCAATATAATCCCCAAAGAAAGCATGAAGGCCATTGCATTAGAATGGATCATATAGTTGTAGTCCGGTTGAGCCTCGCCGTAGGCCAGGACGGGAGTTCCTGCTTTACAGACCCTGTCGACGCTGCACGAGGCTCCGCTGGTTGTGTCCTGTTGCCAAACGCCCCCTGGCGGGTTCATCAGCGATTGAAAACACATGGTTGCTATTACCGTGGCCACGACCATCAGGTTCCCGTGAGTTTCTGTTATCCAGTCGCGTTGCTCTAGCATGTCGTGAAGCCATTGCCGGATTTTCTGTAGCCTACCGCGACGTACCAACGTTGTTGTTGTTGGCATTGGCGGCGGCGGCGACGGTGGTGGTGGACTATTATTGGCTCTTTGAACACCAATTTCTGTTAGGATTTGTTGAATTCGGAAACTGTTGAAATCTTTACCTTGACCCTTATCGAACACGTCCAAGGGGGTGAAACCATCGCGGTTCACTCCATTTGCAATTTCTTCTATGTCTTGTAAGGATCCCAAGTACTTCACGATCTACATCCAAATATACAAAAACAAACTGTTTAGAGTACAAAATTTTAATCGGTCATTTAATTATCAGTTTGACGGCGTGCTCTGTTTTTGCAGTTCCGGCGAGACTCGCTGGGGATCGGAAAGTAGCCACCACTGTTTGGTGTGTCCATCTCTTCTCCGGTATCGACTGTCGGCGACGGAGACGATGGAGATGGTTCGCGCCAGTGGAGCACGCACTGGGCTGTAGCTGACCAAGCCGGTGGCACCGGGCGATCCCGGAGGAGATTTTCGGGCTTAAGAAGCTGACCAAGCTCCTCCTCCTCGCGAAGTCGTTCACCGGAGCTGAAGCTGACCAAGCCGGTGGTGCCGGTCGATCTCTCAGAGAAGAGATGGACACACCAACAGATAGAGGTGAGAAATGGAACCAGAGAAAGAGACAAAAGAGAGAGGAGTGATAATTTTTTAAAATTAAATGAATAGTTGAGGGTATTTGTGTTATTTCATTCGATTTTAAAAAATCAATTTATCTTTTGAGGGTATTATAGTCATTTCACATGTCAAGAATATTAAAAACTAACGGAATTGAACGGAATGAGTAACGGTGAGACAAATGAAATTCTTGAGTACTCACCCTGATACGAAAAATTCTAGACTATATCATGTAATAATGTGACATAACCATATATAACCAGGGTATGTCATTTGGAATTATCCTAAAACTTATTTAGAACTTATTATTTTCCAGTTTTTTTAAATAAAGAATTTAAAATATGTTAGTATTTAAAAAAAATAAAAAAATGATTTTTAAACATCTTTTTTTATATTTTCTGAGAAATATTTTTTACTTTTTTTTTAAATACTAACTTTTTTTACTTTTTACAATAAAAATAGAAAAAAATATGTTCAAAATAGTTGTTATTTATTTATTTAAATTTGTTATTATAAATACATTTTTGTCATTTCACAAAAAGTTAATCGAATTTTTTAAAAATTTAATGGAAAAGATTTAAGTGAGACTTTTTATAACTTAAGGCTCCAAAAATCAAGTTTAAACTCAAAGGAGCTAAGTGAGAATAAACTGAACTTAGAGAGAGCTAAGTGAGCTTTTACCCGCAGTTTAATCTCTAGTCAAAATAAATGACTATCTATTATTTTAACATCACTAATATTATTTTTATTCAGTAGTTTATCATCAAAAATTGTCTGAATTAATTCGATGAAAACAAATTATCTTAATTTTGTTGGCATTAAAGACATTGCAAATAGTACTGTGTTACCTTGAAATGATTTAGCATGACAGCTAAATGCAAAATGTTGTTGCCGTCACTATCTTGAGACTTGAGCAACTCATGATCACGGTCATTTTCGAGCAACTCCGCCAGAGCTTGTAATCGACAGTACTTGACGCACAAATGTGCAACGCTGTCTCCGTGTAGGGTCACCCGAACCGAGTCGGGTTGACCTCGAGTCAGCTCTCGCAAGACCTCGACTCGTCCATTGATGGCCGCCAAGTGTAGTGGAATCCGGTCGTCTCTGTCCGCAACCAAACATGCGTCCGGGGCTCTGTAGCAAAGAGAACGAGAGAAAGAGAATTCAAAATATATTTTTGTTAATATTAACGAGCGTCAAAGACACACAGTGAAGAGGGGGAGAAAAAAAAATTCAAAATACGCCTTGTTGATATGAGAGTGTCAAAGACGCGTAATGAAGAGAACGAGGAAAAGAGAATTCAAAATATATTTTGTCACGAAGTTTGCATTTTTCCTACAAAATGTGTGAATTTTTTATTTATAAGAAAATGACAAAACTACCTATAAAATTAAGATTTGTATCCTAATTTTAACTTGAAAGGTAACTAATTACAAAAATTCTGATAATGCTTAAAAGATAAAAATAATGATTTTTTTATAAAAAGAAATACTCATTTTTTAAAATAAAAAAAAATCTCCAAATATGTCATATAATAGAGCACACTACTATCGCAACTTTCTACAATTTTCTCTAATATAAAAACATCTCCAATAATACATATAATTTATCTTTGTATGTTAAATTTAGTATACATATATTATTTCATTTATATGCTATTTGTTAGATGTCATTTTTATATTTTAATAATAAATAAAATGAAATATATTATTTTATTGTATCATTATGATTAATTGGTACAAGTATTATTTGGATGATAAAATAATGTATTTTTTAGAGAGACAAATGTCATATATTACACTTTCATGTCAAATATGTCAAGAAAGTTATGATAAAATATTATAGCAAATAGCATGTGGTTGAAGTTAATATAACATATTTTGCATTAAAGAGACAAATAATCAAAGAAATTATTTTGGCGAAACTTAACTTGTCGACAAGTAACTTGACCACGTCGGCGTGACCCTCCGCGGAGGCCAGGTGAAGAGGCGATCGAGCGAACGAGTCCAGTTCAAGGGCGAGTCGGGGCTTCTTCTCGAGCAGGGCCCTCGCGAAATCGAGGTGCCCGAGCGAGGATGCCACGTGTAAGGGAGTCTCGCTGAGCGACACTTGGTTGAGAATTAAGGGGTCGTTTTGGAGAAGAGCGATCAGGGAAGGCACAGAACCTTCCACGGCTGCTTCATAGAGGTCTTGAGTGTCTTTTTCGCTCCTCTTCAAAGTCACGTCTAATACAACTCTCTCTGTGGCTTCTCTGCCTTGAAACTCCATAATTTCTGGAGTTGGGACAAAACACAAATGGAGGAGACTTGGAGGAGACTTGGAAGAGAACGGAGAGAATGTACTTTATGTGGAGGAAAAGCTTTTTTATCTAATGAATTTATGGCTCATTAAAGTAGACTTGTCAACAGTGGTGGGCATAAAAGAGTGACAGCAAAGGACAATTACAATAACTGAAAGGGAAAACTACACATAGCTACACCCAACTAAGGTCAAAAGACACATAACTATCCCTATCTTTCAAACTGGACACCTAGCTACACCTAGAGATTGCAAATGGACACTTAACCCCTACCGTTAGATTTTCTGTTAAAATTTTAAGTAATAGGACGAAAATGCCCTTGGTCAGATTTTAAATTTTCAAATCATGCAATTCCTGAGTTTTGGTGTGTTTTTTCGATCAAGCTTCTCCACAACCACCATGTTCCTCACCGGCCTCGTCTCCGACCGACTTCTCCGATCGTCTCCGACAAAAAACGGTGGTTGTGGAGAAGTTTGATCGAAAAAATACACCAAAACTCAGAAATTGCATGATTTGAAAATTTAAAGTCTGGCCAAGGGCATTTTCGTCTTTTTACTTAAAATTTTGACAGAAAATCTAACGGTAGGGGTTAAGTGTTCATTTTCAATTTTTAGGTGTAGCTAGGTGTCCAGTTTGAAAGATGGGGATAGCTATGTGTCTTTTGGCCTTAGTTAGGTGTAGTTATGTGTAGTTTTCCCTAACTGAAATCATGAGTGGCTCAAAATGAACGGATTATGGCATCTTCAACCTTGTCTCTAAATATGCAAAAATTTGTATATTTGAAGACTTCGTTCTCCAACGCAGGTATCCAAATATGCATATTTGCTACAGTGAGGGCATCTCCAACCCTATCTCCAAATTGGAGATTATCTTCTCCAGCGCAGGTATCCAAATATGCATATTTGCTACAGTGGGGCCATCTCCAATCCTGTCTCCAAATATACAAAAATTTGCATATTTGGAGACTTTATTCTCCAACGCATGTATCCAAATATCCATATGAATATGCAAAAATGCATATTTGCTACAGTACATCTCCAAATTTGGAGACACACTGTAGCAATCTCCAAACAATATAATCAGTTTTTTATTGACAAATGCTTTTCCTTTTTCTTTTTTTGCAAAATCAGAAGAACATAGAAAATAGATAATTTTTTCGGGATATTATAAGAAATGAGTGGCAATGGTTGATTTATTTTTTTTAAATAATTTAATTCCTTCTATTTAATTTAATTTAACTTTTATTTTAGTATTAAAAATGAATAAAAAATACAAATCCGATTAAACTCCGACTAATTCGATTAATCCCCGATTAATCTTTCCGGGATGTTGTCCGCCCGATGAACGCCTAGCGATTTTTAGAAAATTATAATTCTTGGTTGGTGTTGGAGAAAAAAAATTATTATATAAAATTTTGATTATTATATGACCTTTTGATAGAAATAAGAGAGATATATTATTGATGTGTGTGTTGTGAATTACAAGAGACCTCTATTTATAGTTACAATATGAATAGAATAGGAAACCCTAATATATGTGAGAAAGGAAACATAAACATAGGAAACTAAATATAGGAAACATAATATAATCTAACAGCCGCCCTCAAACTCAATGCAATGAAACAAGAATTGAGTTTGAAACTTGATAGTATTGAGTTGTGGCGAGGGTTGCGGCTGTCGAGAATGATGTCGAAGTGATGCGGCGATGATTGAGGATGGAGGATGCGCGCTGCTCACGGCAGATGGCGGATGCCTGATGCCTGAAGATGCCTGATGCCCGAAGATGTCTGATGTCTGATGGCAGATGGCGAGATAGCAGCTGCCCGATGATGCCAGATGGCTGATGGCGAGATAGCAGATGCCCAATGATTGTCAGATGCCTGATGGCTAATGGCGAGATAACAACTGCCCGATGATGCCAGATGCTTGATGGATGATGGCGATATAGCAGCTGCCCGATGATTACCAGATGCCAGATGCTCTTCTCTCACGTGCGGTGTCCGAATTACGGGGATGTACACGTGTCGGTTTCCGGATTACGAGATAACTTTCCGAATTACGGGGATGTACACGTGTCGGTTTCCGGATTACGGGATAACTTTCCGAATTACGGGGATGTACACGTGTCGGTTTCCGGATTACGGGATAACTTTCCGAATTACGGGGATGTACACGTGTCGGTTTCCGGATTACGGGATAACTTTCCGAATTACGGGGATGTACATGTGTCGGTTTCCGGATTACAGGATAACTTTCCGAATTACGGGGATGTACACGTGTCGGTTTCCGGATTACGGGATAACTTTCCGAATTACGAGGATGTACACTTGTCGGTTTCCGGATTACGGGATAGCTTTTCTGATTTACGGGATTTTGATTGATGAGTTGATAGGATTGCTTCGTGAGAGGAGATCGGGAGCAATAGAGGGCTTGCGGTGGCGATGTGGCTCATGAGGCGGATGACGGTTGCTTGAGAATTGATCGCGACCACGATGGTGGATACGAGAATTGATTCTAGTTCACGATTGTATCGATTGATTGGTTGATTGATAACAGAATAGAGGAAAGGACAAAAAAGAGTAGATACGGTGTTTGAACTTGTTAGAGGAGATTTGTTGAAGGTAGCTACGAAGGCTTACGAGATTGTTGAGTTGATTGTTAGCGGAAGCGAGAAGTTAGAGATAAAGATTGAATTGCCTTGCCCACCCGTTAGAATCACGAATCATCGACGAGTGGGCAAAGCGATAAATTCATAGAGATTTGACCAATGATCGATTATAGCTCTGATACCATGATAGAAATAAGAGAGGGATTTATTCCTCTGATACCATGATAGAAATAAGAGCTGGATTTATTGCTCTGATACCATGATAGAAATAAGAGAGATTTATTATTGATGTGTGTGTTGTGAATTACAAGAGACCTCTATTTATAGTTACAATAGGAATAGAATAGGAAACCCTAATATATGTGAGAAAGGAAACATAAACATGGGAAACTAAATATAGGAAACATAATATAATCTAACACCTTTATTTTTAGTAAATTATATAAATATAATATGTAAAATTATTAAATAATAAAAAATAATATTTGATATGACAAATAGATATAGTTTTGGAGATTGGGTTGGAGAGAAATGGATATAGAGACTCAATCATTGGGTAATAATTTTTGCATATATGGATATACCTTTGGAGATGACATGAGTTTTCAAATTTGAATACACACTGTAGCAATCTCCAAAAGTGAATAAATGAGTGTTAAGTGAAAGACTATTATTTTATTTAATTATGAGTGTAATAAATGGGTATCTAACTTTATTTTTATTTATGAGTGTAATTTATGTGTATTGTTTTTTTAAAAGAAATTAATTAATCTATTTAATTTTACTGTAAATTGAATATATAAAAATTATTGCATTATAACTTCATTTGTAATTTATTTTGCAAAATATAATTTTCATTAGAATCGACGACAAACAAGGATTTTAAATAAAAATTCGACAACAAACATAGATTTTCAATTGCAATAATAAATAAACAAACACGATTATTTGTCTTATTCACTAAGAAGATCGAAATATTGACTAAAATTACCCGTTGGGACGAGTATACTAACTCGTATAATTAATTGTGTTTTATTCGATGTGTTATTTTTAATATTTTACCATATAAAATTTTGATTATTATATGACATTTATTTTTAGTAAATTAATGTATATATTTAAATAATTTATTAAAATTATAATTATATAAATATAATACGTAAAATTATTAAATAATAAAAGTAGTATTTAATTTTGGAGATTAGGTTGGAGAGAAATAGATATAGAGACTCGATCATTGGACAATAATTTTTGGATATATGGATATAGCATTGGAGATGGCCGAGCGAACAGGGTACGGATATGGTCATACCCGTTCTATATCATATCCATTGTTATTCCTAACCGGAACTCGAGTAAGCCTGACCCGAGGCCCGACTCGGTCAACCTGAGTAGGGTAGTGGTTAGATTGGTTCCAATAATAGATGGGTCTGCCCCGCCTAATCCGATGAACACCCCTATTATTAGGTACAGAGTCCAATGCGTGTATAAATAATTCATTCTTATACTGGTACTCTTCTGTTATGAGATTTTGAACTCACGTGTGGACCTAATCATGTCCCCCTCCACATTAAGTCCCATCATATCGGGTTGGCTCCCCTTTAGCCCAACTTTACTTGGTCTACTCAATCCCATAAGAGTCATTTTCATCATATCTGAGTCTTGCCATGAGAGTAGCCGATTATAGTCTCGGTCTTACCAATCATACCCGACCCACTTTACTAGGAGAGTGTATCGAACCAAACATTTAATACCACGTTGGAGTTATATGGGTCTTACTTAAGAGTAGCACTCAATAAAAGCCCATATACACATCAAAGCCCAAATTTAACTCAAAATTAGCCTTATCAGATTAAATAACATAAATAAAAGTGACGAGAGTATACTTAGGTGCACAAATAATTTTGATAGGTGTAGTAGCTACAATTATCCCTAACAAATATATTTTACTTAAATTTTAATTCGTTTGATAATGAAAACAGATTTTTTTTTTAATTAGTCCAAATAGACTTGCTCAATTTGTTTAGCATATGTGTTTATTATATTTAACATATAAGTTATGATATATGAATACAAAATTTGTATCAAAATCTAACAGGTTCATCATTTTTAAGGAATCCTCCATTTCAATTCTATATACCATCAAGATTCAAACTCACAACTTCTTATTTTTCGAGAACAAAAATAAAATTTATCGATCAAATAAATAATATGATTATTTGTTCATAATAATTTTACGTAACATTATTCTATTCTTATTACAAGTCCAGCGTTACTTTTAAGGGTAATTTTACACGAGTCACCAGAAAAGTTTGTATTCTCATGTAAATCACCACTAATTTCATATAAGTCACCAAAAGAAGTTTGTATACTCATGTAGATCACCACTTTTAAAATTTAATTTTTAAGGTCACCGAAACATGTTTTTGTCTCACTCCACTAAAAGAAACTTACGAAATGACCAAAATACTCTCACAATCAATAATTAAACAATTTTAATTTAATTATAATGCAAATTGGACCGGTTCATTTGATCTAACCCAAAGTCAACTCGACCCAGCCAAGAAGGCCAAACCTGGTGCGGCGGAGGAAGATGCCGGAGAGGGAAGTCCGGCGGTTGTGGTTGAAGGAGAGACAAGGTGGAGTATTAAGAGAGAAAGAGATGGTCAAAAGGCATGGTTTTGAAATTTTGAAGTAAAACCAAGGATATTTTTGTTTTTTTACTTCAAAATTAACTTTTTTTCATCCAAATAATTAACAGCTCTTGTAATCTGTCCATTTTTTATATTTCAGTGGAATAGATTTGTGGGGATAGATGTCTTTTCGTCAAATTTCGGTGTGACTGAGTATACTTTACTCTTATATTTACAAAAATGTAAAATATCTCAAAAATATATATTCTTTTGTATAAATTGAAAATTAATGATTTACCACTCATGTAGATTTAGAAACTTTTAATTTTTCCTAAAACAAAGAGAATAAATAACGCATGAAAAATATTTTTAAAACATAAATTGCAAAAAATGGATATGAGTTATTCAAATTTTGTAAACAGTGGACATGAGCTTTCATTTTCACAATTCTCTTTGCGAAATGTGTACAATTTTTTCCAAAAATAACAAAAATGTCATTTATATAAAAAAAAATTAATAGCTTAAAATATGTTTTTCTCTTCAGCTAGTTGGGTTTTTTTTTTCTTGCATGTTATTTATACTGTAAACCTTATTGGGTGTTCAATTTCAAAAATATTCTCTTATATTTAACTAGGGAAGAGAAAAACGGACAAGTTGAAATTGAGAATACTATTATTTTATGGGATAATGACACTTTGTTACACCTAACTAAAACGAAATGACACTTTCATACCCTAATTATTTTTTTTCTCTTTTTGAATACCTTGACAATTTTTTTGTGACAACTAACGCTAAAATGACTAAAATACATTTGGTTTAAAAAATTAAAATATAATTGGTCCAATTTGATTTATCAAATCAAATTTGAAATTGTTCAAATTTAATTTTAGATTCGAGAGTGTGATTGTAATTGCATCTTAAATATAAAACAAACTGAACTAAAGATAAACAAAATTGAACAAATTCAACTTATGATTTTTTAAACCAAAGGTAGTTTAGGTATTTTAGACATTTTAGAGGTAGGTTGTCACAAAATAATTATCTAAATATTAAAAAAAGAAGGATAAAATAATTAGGTGTCATTATCTTTTATTTTAAATTAAATAATTAATCTGAAGGACATTTTGTTATTTTTGAAATAAACACAATAACAAAAAAGAGGATGTTTAAATTCAGTTTATTGTTTCCAAAAATAAAACTTCACATTCACTCGTTCTATTTTACACTAAATATATAAGAGAAGTGTCGTATAAGAGATCTATCTCCACTCTCTTCGACGCGAATATACTTCGCCGCCGTTTCATTTCACTGGTTCAGTCTCGCCACCGAGTTCACTCGTTCAAGGTACGCTACGATTCGGATCTTGCTCAGGTCTTGCTTTCTCGATCTCTAGCACAGTTTCGGGATTTCTCGTTTCTCATGTACTCACTTTCCTGGTACTGCGCGTCTCTAATTTGTTCTAGGATTTTCTTTTTTATGATTTCAGAGGGATTGAGGTAAATTTAGTTCATCGACCTCGAAACCAGCTTGAATCGAGAATTAGGGTTTAGGGTTTTGTTGGGTCTGCCTTATTATCTTCATCAGTTGATAAGATCCAATCTTGGCCATTGTTTTTTTTTGGAATTTGGGTATTTGTTTTTTGCGCACTGAATTGCTGGTAATGCAGAAACTGAAGATCTTGCTTTGAATTTAATGTAAATTGGTAATATAAAATATTTATGGTGTTTTTTTGTACAGCTTAAACAAGGTTTCTGGTTGAATTTTAGCCTTTTGTTGACTGAGGAGATGCATTGTGTTACGATTTACTTTTGGTTGATAGACCCTGTTCAAATCATGTAGATATTTTTTTGGAGCTGTTTTCGGATTTTCTTGATTTATTGGCCTCCAATTCATGTCTTGCGTTGTGGATGTACTCATTTACATGTATTTGGAGTCGAGAAATAATGTTATTTATATAGTTGATGATTTTGTTGTTGAGTAATTGAATACTTACTTAATGCTGAAACTTGGAAAACCTAAGTTTTTGTCTCATGTCAACGCTGTTCTACCTTCTAAGTACTATGTATATTGTGCAGTGTCTTTGCAGTTCGAAGCTATGAATAAGAAAAAGAATCCTCTTGTATTCCTGGACATATCGATTGACGGGGATCCCGTGGAAAGAATTGTTATCGAGGTAATTAACAAACATATGGTCCACCCATTTAATATTAATTTTTTATTTTAGTTTTTGCAACTTGAATATTTCAATTCTGTAAGGGAATTGATATCTCTTTTTAAAACATGCAGCTTTTTGCCGATGTTGTTCCTAAGACGGCTGAAAATTTCCGTGCACTCTGTACAGGTATCTTCTTCATACCTTCGTATATAACATGAATACAAATGATCATTTATGGTTCTGTGTACCAAATGCCCAAGTCAATAATGCATTCCTATTATTTTCTCTCTAGCAGCTTTTTTATGTTCTTGATTGCACGTAAGATGCGTTGTTTGTTCAATGTATGTCGTTGTAGGGCTTCATATTTGAGTGCTCCTAACGCAAGCATTTACTTCATCCAATGGCAGTTCAAGTTTATTTCACATAGGCAGCTTGTAGACAAAACATAAATTACTTATGTGATCTATCACCTGTTTTGCAAATGAGTTAAGACCATAATATCCCATCCTCTTGTCCAAAAGAATATAATCCCGGTTTTACCCTTTATGTTTTCATAGTTTAGTCTTTAAGAGGTTCTCCGTCCACTAATTTCACTTCCGTTCTTAATGGTAAACAGGAAACTGGCAATCTTTCATTTTAGTACTGCATATTTGTTTTTCTCGACTAGAAAAGATTAGTTACCGCCATTAGTAAATACCTGAGCAAACTTATTCACTGATATAATAGATTACTGTAATGATATATGTGTAAACATCTCCTTTTAGCCACAACGCATTGTGGTGGACTTTGACCGTGTTTGCATTCTTCTGCAGGTGAAAAAGGTGTGGGGAAATCTACTGGGAAACCTTTGCATTACAAAGGAACCCTTTTTCATCGAATAATTAATGGATTCATGGCACAGGTATGTGAACTGAGTACAGTTGAAGTGATTCTTTAGTCCGTACTTCAGAGGATTTTTAGTGACTTTCTAAAAAATTCATTTTGTATATCATAAAATGCCCAAGGCGGCATATATTTCTGTGATACATCCAGTATATAATTTATGTTGATGTAATATAGTGGGTTGCTCTACATTCAGAATGAGCTACACTAAGCTGTCATCTATGTCTTGATTTTGTTAGTTGTTCTGTCTTACACTTGGCCGTGTTTGACAAATTCGTTGTATTTGTGTCTGCTAGTGAAGATACATAATATAACATATATCTCCTTTTTGGTGCTGTATTGATCATCTCTTACATATTTCTCCAAAAAAAAGTCAAATAAAATAAATAAAATGACACGTGAACAGGTTGATACAAGCTGTTAGAATTCGAGATATATTGTGTATATTGTGTCTTTTTTGTGCAATAGTGTGAAATATATATATATATGCTCATCCACATAATTACTGTTTTCCTCATCTGCAGGGTGGTGATTTTTCAAAGGGAAATGGTACGTGTTCCCATTACAAAGTTCTTCCTCTTGAAATATGTCCATCTACATTCATGCTCAGACGTATAAAATTTCATTATTTTGTTTCCAGGCACTGGAGGAGAAAGCATCTATGGAGGAAAGTTTGAAGGTAATATTGTGTTGAAGCACACTTCTGTTTAGTGTTTACTGATTGAAGAGATTCATGATTTTAGTAATAATCTTAAAATTCCCATTGCAGATGAGAATTTCAAACGAGCACATGAAGGACCCGGCTTTCTCTCCATGGCAAATAGTGGCCCAAACACAAATGGGTCACAGTTCTTTATGACCTTCAAGCGAACACCACATCTCGATGGGTATTTACTCTTATATTTTTACCCATTGTTGCTGTTTTTTTCACAATTAAATTATTGCCACACCCTCGCCAGTGTTTTTTGTTGAAGAAATTTTAATTTGTATCTGTTTTGCAGGAAGCACGTTGTTTTTGGCAGGGTTGTAAAGGGAATGGACACCGTCAAGAAAATGGAGAATGTGGGAACGTCAAGTGGAACACCTTCCCAACCCGTGAAAATCGTTGAATGTGGTGAAACTTCTGAAAGTAAAAATCAAGATGCAGTTGAAAAGGAGAAAGGTAATGTTAGGGTTGTCTTACGTATAGATGTGAGGATTTGCTTATCCACTTGTTGCTTCAATGAGGAGGCTAATAGTACAGTTTTTTCTTTCAGGAAAGAAGAAGGCTGCAAAGGTCTCGAGATCAGAAGATAGTTCTGATGAGAAACCAAGAGGAAGGCAAAAAAAATCTCTCAAGGACAAAAGAAAGAAAAGGAAGAGAAGATACTCGTCATCAGATTCATACAGCTCTGACAGTGACTCCGACTCTTATTCTTCAGATTCTGATTCCGGTTCAGATTCTGATTCCTCAGAATCCGATTCCAGTGACGGAAGGCACAAGAAGAGGAGATCTTCTAAACTAGAGAAGGGCAAGCGTGGGAGGAAAAGAAAAGATGGGAAAATACAGAGAAAGAAGGGTCGACATAACAAACGATCAAGGCGCAAGTCTAAATGGTTTGTTTGTTTTCCACCCAGTTGTGTATTCTTGTTTTGTACGTGTCATGCTTGAAATCTTTAATTTTGCTATGACAAAATTGGAAAAAATATTCTTCAGGAGTTCTGAGAGTTCAAGTGGCTCGGATAGTGAGAGTATCGGCAGTAGCAGCAACTCTGACATTGAAAGCAATGGTCGCCGTGATTTGGCTCGTAAAAGAAGCAACTTGTCTCATGCTAAAAACAAGCCGCCTCAAAACCTTGGTATGTCATATTTGTCACAGTTAGTTAAAATGATAACTGTTTTGTTATGCCTTACAATATGGTGTACTATGTTATTGCATGGCTGTTACGGACCGGACCCATGACTGCATATCCACGTCAAAGTGGAGTCCGTGAGCAACTCAAAACTCTAGTTGGGACTTTTTATTTAATGTATTAGTTTGATTTTTAGTTTGAGTTAGTTTGGAATTCCTTGTTGCAAAAGGATTAGAACTCCTAGTAGTGTTAGCTTTGTAACATCATAAATAAGCCTATAAGGCCATTGATTATCCATATATTATCTTACCGTTATGAGTGAATTAGCAATATTGCGAAGAAGCAACACCCCCTAGCCTCACCAAGAGGGGATATTGTGCTGGAGAGACCAGTCACTCTATCTCAGACCCATCTGAGATGGGGGATTCCTGGTCCCGTAACATCTCTCCTCCCCTCGAGAACTTGTTCGTCCTTGATCGTGAGGTAGAATGTTTGGACACGAGGGTGTTGACCGCCTCCCATAGATTTGTCCCTTTATATGCATGGTTAGAGCAAATTAGATATTAAGTAGGATTTTGTTGGATTACAATTCTTTTCCTAAACAAAGTTGAATACTCGTTACTCACGTATTTCTATTTAAGATACGATTCATTAACCAATTAAAACAATCTCTTCCCATCGGATATGTGATTAACATGTATTCAAGTTTGTTTAGGAAAAGAATTTACTTAATATTTTTCTGGGTCCGGTCCCGTAAGAATGTCATTGGACCAGCAGATAAATTTCAATAACTCGGTGAAACCAGGTTGACCGAGTTTTTGACCTAGTTTTAGAACTCATTCTCGATATAATTTGTGCTTTTGCTTTAACTTGTTAAGTTGCTTGAAAGTATCTCAACTAAAACATTGTTATATTTGTCTTTCATGTGAATTATATATGAATATATTTATTTAACACAACGAGTTTTGCCCATTTCTCACTTCTTTTCGTCTCGCCGAGTTCTCAAACCCGACTTTTAAAGCCTCTTTTTAGACAACTATTTTTTTTTATGTATGACTGATCCTAACTTCACAGATGAGGAAAAGAAACCTCCTATCCTACGTAAAGGAAATGCCCTAGAACCTCGGAAGGGTCATGAGCCTAGGATCAACGAGAACTCATCAAATGAAGAGGGTGAACTTTCTCCAAAGAACGAGCCTACAAAAAATGGTCACGTCAAAGCAACTAAACCTGACAAAATTACGAATAAGCAACCCTATTCGGATGACTCGGACAAATCCAGGTTTCTTGGTCTTGTCTTACTATTTCCACATTCTTATTTTATGATAGTGGATTCATCTATAACCGTGCCATTAAATTTGCTTCATTATCTTATTGGAAGGAGTCCTAGCTTGAGTCCAAAGAGAAGCCCCGTGAGGAAGCCGAGCAACCAAAACCTGGCAAGAACGTCACGAAGTGCATCGGGTAGTCCTCCCCGTAAAGCCCCCGAACCTTCATCTTCTAATCATGGCCGAGATTTGTCAAGAAGCACTTCTCCGAATGGAAATCCAAAGCGTGTTAGAAAAGGGCGTGGCTTCACCGATCAATACGCCTTTGCTCGTCGTTACCGTACCCCGTCTCCAGAGCGTTCGCCTCGTAGAGCATATGGTTATGGCGGGAGAGAAGTTTGGCAAAGGAACCGTGATAGGTAAATTCCCAAACGCCACGTGACTTAATCGAAAGAAAAAAAAAGGTTTCCATGGTTTCTAAATTTATTTTAACTATTGTTAATTATGCGTTGTTCCTCATTTATTTACTCATTTTATGATGGCTATTCTAGCTACCGAAGATATCCCGAGCGTTCACCACAAAGACGAAACAGAAGCCCTCCAAGGTACTAAAATGAGCTGACGTTTACTTGGTCCTTTTTCCTTCTGCTTTATCATTTTATTTTTCACATGTCTTGCAATTTGGAGAAACAGTATATGCATGGATACACATTTATAGCTCAGCTGATGCATTGTGATGCTTGATGTCACTTATTCTCTACAAACACCTCTCGTTATAATTATATTTTGTAATGAAAGTCAAACCTTGTTGACAAATCACTGTCAGGGCAGTTTTGCACAGATTGATTATCTAGTAATCTTCTGCTTTAATTAAAATGGCAAAAACAGCTTAGCGGGCTGATTTGATAACGTTTAACAGTAGTGTTGTTTTTAAATTAACATATTTTCTACGAATAATTGCAAAAAGTGTTCTATACTATGCCAGTTTTGCAAAAGAGTTCTTAGATAGTTCATGACTGTCCGAATGGTCTTGTGGACTTTGCTTTCATTTTTGTTCTGCGAAATGTGTAATTCTATTTTCAGAGAAATGATGAAACCGCCCCTGGAATTAAGAAGTAAAAATCTACAATTTATTTTTAATTCTCTTCCGGGGCAGCTTCGTCATTTTTTCAAAATACACACGTTTTGCAATTATCCCTATTTTCTATTCCATCACTGGCGACCAGACCAAATAAATATACAGCTTGTAAGTTGTAACCAAGAATCGAACACAAGTACTATAATTTTCTTCTTATGTTCATGTTGTTTAAGGATCTCGTTTGTTCCTCGACACATAGGTAGCTAATTTACTACCTAACTGCAGATACCAAAGCCGGAGAAGCAGGAGCAGGAGCCCGAAACGCAGTCCGAGTCCAAGAGATAGGAGGCCCGCCATAAGCGAGAAACTAAAGTCTCGTCTAGGCCCACGAGTTGATACACATTCTCCAGACAAGAGAAGGTCCAGGTCCAAGAGTCCAGCCTCGTCTCGCTCTAGATCTCCCGATGCTGCAGCACCAAAGCGTCGCGGCAGACATGCTTCTAGCGGCTCGAGGTCAAGCTCCCCAATCGGACAGAGAGGGTTGGTGTCCTATGGAGACCTTAGCCCTGATACAGGTATAAAATAGTTCTGGTGGTCGAGTACAATTATTAAGGAGATAGGCACAATGATCTGGATTGTTTTGAATGTCTAATTCTGGTGATATTTGATTAAAGTGTATAATGGATATTATTTCCTGAGCATTTTTGTCACAATTTGAAGGGTTTTTGAACACCTTATGTCTGCTACACTACAGATGAGTTCTTATTTTCTACTTGTGTTCTGTGCCTACTGCAGTGGATGTGCATGTTTTTTTAGTAGGTGCCTTGGAAATTATTAATCCATGGCATTTTTTTAAATGTGAATATATATAAGGAGTTGTGAGTTACTGTTGTCGACAATTCATCGGACAGAAAAAAGAATATGTTTACAAATTATTGTTGGCTTTACTTTGTGGTTTTTTTTCTGGATTCCAATTCCTTCTTGTATTTGCAAAATCATAGAGAAGACCTCAAATCCAATGAAAATAAAGTGGAGGTTTTCCTTATAATTTTTTTTCTATGTTTATTATATACTACGTTTAAGTTCAAGCTTCATTTTTTTTGGTACTGACGGTTCGGAACTGGGGTTTAAGTTACATCACATTACCAATGGAAAAAGGCCAAACCCAACATTGTCAAGACGAAATGTTATTTATTTGTTCAAAGACATCAATATAATGTGATGTAAGTGACATACCAATAAAATGTGTGTTTTTGCATGAAACATGATGCAAATATACAATTTCAACAATTTGCTCCCGTAACATCTAATTCAGTCACATTCCAAGAGACACAAATTGGTACAAAAAAATATAGGACGACCAAAGCAACAGATATTTGATCAATGAAAGATTTCGATGGCACTGCCTTTCCAATACGATGAGAGCAAAGATAGCCGATCCTGGAAGAGAACTCGGTTTAGCTTTTGCTGCCCGTTGATCTTGACATGGATGGTGTCTGGAAGGTATCTATGATCAAGAGGCAAAAGGGCAAACCAATCAAGCTTTGGAATTGTTGGAAGCAGCAAAAGACGGGCATTATGCGATGTAACAAGTTTATATACTATTTTAAATATACTATAATGCACAAGGATCAGATTCAAGACACTTGAAAGAGAGTGGCATATAAAGTTACGGATTAAAGGGGACTTATGTTTTCCAAACACTTAAAATGCATTAGTTTGAACAATGTCTATGATATTACAAAGTGAATGAAGCCATATGCTCTAATTTTAAGCATGCTAAAGTTTCGAATTCTATAGTGCAAGTTGATCCTGAAACTATCGTTTTTCACAAAAGCAATTCCCATATCATCTGTTTGTATACTAAGACATGGACAGGTCATTTCTGGCTAAATTAACAGCAATCTATTTTAAGCCTTGTTTTTAGAACTTCCCTAAACTTACATACATAGCAGATACAATGAATGAATGAAGAACCCTACTCAATAATCATACCTACCAAATCTACCAACATAAACAGACCAATTCTCCAGCCAAACATGAAGACAAGTCCAGTAGCCTCTGACCTATCAAAAATATCTGATATAAAGACATGGCACTCACCTTGTTGAAGTTCCACATCTAAACAACTTGAGGCCTCCACCTATTAGCTTGAGCTTTTAGGTGGGTTGGGCTTCTTACACAGTATCAGAACTTTCTAATACACACATTTTGCAAAAAAAAATGTAAACACCGCACCTTTTTGCAATTTTCTCAAAAATCTATTCCATAAGATGCAGCAGAATTTTGCAGAAAACAAGTGATAAATTATGTGGTGGCGATAATTTGAATACGTAATTATGGCGTGACAGCCGAAAAATCATACCTCTACATCGCCTATGCAGAAAAGAACCACCAAAAGCTCAATGAACCAATCTGACATAAGCTCACAGAGCATAACCAAGAAGCATGAAGCGACAACAACGAAAAGGACAGCAGATGTTGTGCTGATATCTACAGTACCGCTAGCACCCAATGGTTTATCATTCGGAATCTCGTCCACAGCATCCTACAGCAACAGCAGCAACAACAAAGATGTTAGAATCGGTAAGCGTTTATTACTGCAAGAAAAGGGATGGAAAAACTTGTGCCTTGTGAATTACCTATAATAGTTGGTCTTGCTCGATAGCTGCTTCCCTTGCACTCCATGCAGACCAATAAGATGCGCAAAAGATTGTTCCAACGGCCAACAACCATAAAAATACTTCAGCTATGTCGACTAGAGGTCTTTGTGGAGAGTACTACTGCACGGACACTGTCACACCGCATAAGGCCCCGAACTTTAGATAGCTATCCTCAACAAGAGACGGTTATCACTCTCAATGAGATAACATTAAAAAGTGCTCCATTTTTAGCTTAACGGGGCAAGACTTACCAGATGAACTATTCACTATTAGTTTTTCCAGGCTTTTGCATCTTGAGGAAGCATGACAGTTGATATGCATATATCCGTTTCATCTGGCTCGCAAACCATTTTGTAAAGTTCTGCAGGACAAAATAACTTAGTGTCGCTTTCAATGTTTTTAACAACAGGCAGCATCAATAAGTCAGTGTCGATGTGTACGAAGCCGACTTTCTGAACAAATGTGGTGCATACCTTTCTGGTTATTTATGATGAGGACAGCTGAAGCACCGGTAGCTTGTGCATGATTCTCCTTGGTTGTGAACGTGCAGTTACCTCGATCAACAATGATAACCTCTCCAGTGAGCTACCAAAAACTAGAGCACAGAAATGTTGTTATCAGCAAACATCTACATGGAAATGTTGCACGTGTACAGAGCAGTGTTCTAAAAATTGGGATAGGCGGGGATTTTTAGAACACCGACCCGATTTCATATAATCGGGCGGTTTAAGTTGGCTAGGGGGATTTAGGCAATACTTTATAAATTTGATTTTGTTTAATAAAAATTATGCCAATAGGTATTTTTACTGGTGTTATTATTATTTTTAGGGTGTGAACGTAACCAAAATTAAAACATTTATTTTTATATGCTAAAGTTCATAATTTTACTGTGAATATATGATAATTCTTTAATAAAAACCAGGGATTAATTGGTATAGAGACACAAGAAGCCAGGAAAAAAAAACCTTATTCTTTAGCGGACTACAACAATCTCGAGGGTCTGCAAGAGTAAGGCAAGTGCGGTTGGCATTTTTCTCCTTTGAATTTAGCACCCACGCCAACAAACTCACAGCTCTCTACTCCATTAACCCAGATTTGAACTTTTACCTTTCAAAAAGAACAATAGGTCAGTTGATGCTATACGACAAAACTTCTGTAAGACTAAGAAAAATAAGAAAAAGGTTCGTAACCTATAACCCTTTCACCCAAATCATTGGCTCCAGAAGGGACCACACCAAACTACGACAGCGTGTTTCACAGATGTATACAAGTACATCTCAAGAGAGGTTGCAAATTTTGTGCTAACTTAGAAATGGGGATTGTGAGCCGAACAATAATTAATACATACACTATGGTCCCAAACTAAATTTCTTGGCATGTGATCACTATGAACAGGAGAATTAAGAAGTTTGGAACAGAAACCAGTGGAAAATCACAGTTCAAACTAAAAATGTGTTACATAAATAAAAGGAAAAATAAAAAATGCCCATAATCCAGCAATCTAATGTACTTAGCTAAAACTGAAAACTAGGTTCAGATCAGCAGCTTTGATTCTCAAAACTCAATTTCTATTTAATACGAGAACAAGTAATACAACCCAATTAAACTCTGAATGTTTCATCTTCTTAAGAGCACAATATTAGCCCCAAATCATAAAACAAGCCAAAATTACAAAAACAGCAATCACAAATCAAATTCATCATCCAGAGACAAAAAGGCACAAATTAAGCACCACCCATATGAGAAATCAACAGTGGGTCATAGAAAAAACCAGTATCCCTAACTATACCTCTTGGACATGTTAATGTTAATGTTAATGTTAATGATGACAAATAAATAATAAATGTGATATTTTATTAATATACAAGATGGTAGGGCAGTAGAGTTGTCATTAATTTAGGCAAAAAAATAGCATTACTGATTCTAAACAAGGAATATGCAATTTATACCTTAATTTCCAAGTAATCTTCAATCAAAACCTTGTTTCCATTTAGAATACTGTCCCTTCAACATGTTGTATGCTTTCAATTCCTGGAGCCCAAAATTCACATCACTGTCATCAAATTTCAACACAACTGGAGACAGAGAATCAAACAGTTCACCCGCAGTTTCCTTGGGGCCATCACAAATCTCCTTTTCAGGCACTTTGCAAATCAGTGTCCTAAAGCTCTCATCCTCCATATCATCAATGGTAGGGCATTCAAATGCAGCCGGATTATATAAAACAAAAGGTTTAGGCTCTTGGGAATAATCCATCATCTCTAGCCCGTCATCACCAAGGTTGACAGCATCGTCATTAACGTCTGCAATGGCCATTTTCCTGGCATCCTGCATCACTTGTTTACAGCTGAGGTCAAGTGCTGAACAAACATCTCCTGAATTTGGGAGACCAATTTGAAACTCCAGAAGGAGGAGCATAATAGGAAGAGGAACCAACGGCCCCATAAGGCCATTTCCTCGCTGCACCTTATTTGACCACTTATTGCTGCGTGATGAAGACTTCCTTAAATAGAACGGAGGCGGCTGGGGAAGCTCTGGAATGGGTAAAAATTCCAAAGATACTTTATTTCGGTTTACAAGTACTTGGAGGAATTCGGAGTAGCTTGAAAATGCTAGTTGCAAAAGTCCTACGGGCAAATTCATCCACATTCTCCTCAAAGTCACTTCTCGTATGCTTGTTGGCAAGCTCACGTCATTATAAACAACAGGACCAAATGACCCTGTTTGACCAAATCCACAAAGCTTCAACTTCTCACATAAAACTTCATGGGAACCCATGTCAAAGGATGTCTTCCCTTGAGTACCCTTTGAAGGTTTGTTCAAGTTTGAGTGCAAGACTTCACCAAGATTTCCGTTCAAGTATCCATGTAAGTAATCAAGTTCAACGTACTTAAATCTTTTGTCAAATTTATATTTCTTGTCAGCTATAGAGTGCAGAAGATTATCTTCAAAACACAAGGGTGATTTCTGGTGGGCTTCTTCCGATTTCTTCACTAGCTCCTGTGATGCACAGTATCTTTGTGATTCAAGTTTTCCCGATGACATTAATCTAACCATTGTAAACCCACCAAACTCATGTGTCCCAGAGAGTAAAGTGGAGACATTTTTGTTTAGAATGCCAAAGCCCAAAACAAATTCTTTCTTCTCCTGCCAATCAATCCATTCAGGAAGGGTGTTCTTCATGTACTCTTCTTCCAGAAGACAACTTCCACACAAACAATCCCGACCGGACAGTGAGATCCCTGATGGTAGCCCCCATGCATACAGAGATTCACAAAACTTGGGTATTTTTGAAGCAAATGAACCCCGTGGAGATGGCGGGGGAGGACCGTAGCAAAACAGACTGAACTCTCCAGTCCAGAATGATCCTAAAATAATGCCGAACCCATATTCTGATGCCCATTTATACGTATCATCCTGCGATTGTGACCTTAGTTCAGACATTCTGTACACATCAATGTAGCGCGGTTCTTCAAGACCATGATCCCATTGCAATACTGGCTTTAATGGTCTGCGCACATCACAGAGAATTAGCATATCATTTGAAGCCAAAGTAAAATATAAGCCATTTGAACCAGCCTTGCGAAAGGCAAGGAACTGGTTGTTATCAACTGAAGAATATCTTCCCAGAATATCAATTTTCATTAAACAGCTAACACCACTTTCATCATCTCTCAAATCAATCATAAAGACCGCGTCGGTTCGTGCAACAATCAAAATCCTAGGATCCCAGCTGAAGTCAACAGCTAGAAACTTACAAACGTGTGAGTTAGCAGAATCTTCCCATGTCACTCTCAACTTAGTACGTTTGAAAGATGCATTAAAACCACTATTTCTTAAACGCCTCTCCAACAAGAATAACTCGCCACTCTCCAGCAAAACTACACTCTCTTTTTCTAAATCTGGGCTCCAACATACATCCACAATAGGGGAACTTTTGAACGCCCTATTACCCAAATAAGCCAAAACTGGTTTCTCCACATCAGAGTCGAGAGCATCTAGTCCAACTTCCAACAAATGAACACAACATGTAGTGCAAGCTAATATATATCCAACCACAACAGACCCATTACCAGCCAAGCGATAATTCTCAGTCTCGAAACTCACAGCAACTGGATTAGACACAATCTTGAAAATCGAATGACTGCTCCGAATATCAGCAATGTGAATAGCACCAGTTGTATCGACCAAACATCCATCACGGGGACCTAAAACTGAAAAACCCACTTGGTTAGAGTTGTCCCCGGTGGGAAAGAAGGCAAAAACATAATTGTTCCGAGGGACATGGAGGAGACAGAGGCGGTTGCGAGAAAAGGAATCAACGTCATTGTGGGGTATGGGACCAATGTTGGAGGCAATAGCAACCGTGGTAGAGGGAGGAACATGGGCAGTTGTGGTGAGAAACCTAGGAAGGGAGAGTCGAGGAGAGGGATTGATGACGGAAGTTGTAGAAGAGGAGGACAGGACAGCGAGGGAATCTGTACTAGAATTGAAGACGAGTGGGCCTAAGCATTGCTTGGTATTCAGTCCAGACAGAAGAAGTGGTGATGTCACAGCTGAGTAGACGGGAAAGTAGGACTTCCAGTCATCTGAATATTCCATTCTTCTCTCTTCTTCACCAAGTGTTGTGCTCTAATACAATTGCACGTTAAACTGAAAACTGGGCACCCAGTCTCGTCATCTGTAACAATTCAACGGAATACTTAACTAGAGATCTCTATAAACATAAAACACAAATACAAAGCTACTAAAAGTGCTTATATACACAAGAATATAGAATCTGGAAGCTACTGAAATTTACACAATTATAGCTACTGAAAGTTTATGGTGCAAGCACTTGATTGGAGGAAACAAAATCAAATTCACGACCAATGTTGTCAAAATCCGTGACTTGTCGGATTAATACCCGACTAATCCCCTATAATTATCGATTAATCCTTGAATCCGATATTTACAACACTTTCCAGGACTATGAGTCTATGAGGATCATCACTTTACTCCTACAAGTAGCTTGAACATCAATTACACCCAGCACATGGAATCCGAACAAGTTAAAACCAGAAAATTTCCAAAATACAAAAGTATATGTCCCAATAGATGCAGGGCCGGCTCAACAATTATTGGGGCCTAAAGCGCAAATTAGAAATTGGGCCTTTTGTTGTGTAGAAAAATAATATCATACTCCAACAATAGTATTAAAAATAGGACATAATAAACTTTACTGATTCAATCCAAGTAACACACATTATATATATGACAATAGTAAATATAAAAATTAAAAATTAGATCACATAGTATATAAGCATATGCATAAATTAGATAAATTGATATATTTACAGGGCTCCAAAAAAAATAAACTAATGATCATCATACACGGGAGATTTAAAGGCAATAAATACAAAGATTCAACTTATATAATCTTGAGCTTGGAAGCTAAACCCATCTACAGAAATATCCTCAAAGTCAGGAATTCTTAGACAAATCTCTCCCACATATATAGAGGTTTTTAAAAAAAACATTAAATATTCTAAAAAATTGAGATTTGCGCGATCAATCATGAAGAACACCAAAACCGGCAAATTAAACCATTTTGCATATTCACATTAAACTATCCCACAAAATAAAAACTAACCCATAAAAATTTTCACCACTCTAAAACTAAAAAAAAAACTCCAGCAAAAAGAAGATGGTGGAAATAAAAAAGTTCATAGAAAATATATCCCGATAAGCCAACCAATCTGAAATCAGTGCATACCTTGAATATGAATATCCGAATTGTTGAATTTATAGAAATTGATGGGTCTCAATGTTATAGAAGTCGATGGGTCTACTCGGAGATGAAAAAAATTTGATGAGAACCGAAAAAAATTATGAGAACCAAAAATACTTGAAAGGAGAAAAGTAAAAATAAAAATAAAATAAAATGATAGTTGTAGTTGTAGTTGAAGAAGAAGATTCGGCGCAAGAGTCGGTGCCAGGTTAGGGTTTAAAGATTTTGGGCCTTTTTCCCTTAAAACAAATGGGCCTAATCCATATTAATAATTAACTTACGAAATGGGTTATAGAGTGTGGGCTGAAAGCATTATGATTGGGCCGGCAGAAAAATGGATAGGTTCAAGTCCACTCAATTGAAAATAGATCAATTAATTTTGTTTAAAATTAATTTACACGATATTAAAAAAATTTATATGAAAATTACAATTAACATATGCTAGTTTATGAAAAAAAAAACAGGTTATTCATACAAAGCACATCGTTGAATGGAGAGTATTGTTTTGGTTTATACTAAACTAAGGGGCCATAATTCTCTTAGTAAAAAATTCTTCATTTCTCAAGACAAAAACACAAATAGAGTGGATTCACATTTATAACCATACTCGGGATGAAAAGTTAAATAAAAATTCATACATGATATGAAATATTGGAACATATATAGGTGTTGATCACTAGCTACATGTTAAAATGAGCTAGGAATTTGTTTTTCTTTGATTATGGAAAATTGTCAGCTTATTTAGAAATCTCGTACGAATCCTTGAAATGGGTGCGTGACCAGAAGCATGCATACATATAAAATGAATATAAAAAATTTATTTTTATTACTCTCTTTATATATACAAGGTAAATTGAGTAAATGAAAAAAGATGAGGATAAGTGTTTGTTCTATTATATTTGTATTTTTATATAAGTAATAGTTAGTAGCTAGCTAGGATTTCACGTCCATCGCTCACATTTCATTTCACTGTGTCAAATCAACAAGAGAGGAGCGAAATGGGGAAGAAGTTTAGTAGTGAGAGAAAGAGTGATGTCGAGGGCAGTTCTAGGGATGAGCCCGCGACGTCGCAGACTCGTCCCTAGAACTGGCCTTGAACTTGAGGTGCCATATCCACAGCAACGAGGTCTCCTCCGCCGGGAGATTAAAGTTGCATTGTGGTGCTTTTGAGAGATGAGACCACTTCAATGGCCGGAGCTACTAAGACCAAGGATCCACGGCGCAACTAAAATCTTCTCGCGATGAAGACTTCGCCGGCATAGAGGTGGCAGCTACCATCAACGATGACCACCAAGCTACCCTATAATTTTTAGAGTCTTAAGCGATACTCATATATTTTTATTAATTAAGTAAAAATAGACAAATCTATAATAATAAACTATATATAATCTATCATATATTACAATGTAAAATTATTTTTTGTCGTAATCTAATTGTATTCTTAACGTCATCCAATTGTTTTTTTTATAAAATCATCCAATTATTTCTAAAACTTTAATATACCAAACAAGTCCTCTTGTAAGATTTTGGGGTCTTTTTTAATTAGGGGCCTTAAGCGTTGGCTTCACTCGCTTAACGGTATGGACGCCCCTGAATAGATGTCAAGATATATCTACACATTAGCAACAGTTCATGATTGGATGAAACAACAAAAACAAATCAAGTGGTAATTGATTTCGATAAAGCGCTAACAAAATCAGTATCATCTATACCACAACAATCTTCAGGAAAGTACAAAGAGCAATGTTTTGAATCGCCATAAGAAAACCGCATGAAAGTGAGCTAACCGAGCAACAACACTGGTTGAAAGGAAAAAAAGGAGAGGGAGAGAAATAAACGGTTCGGAGAAGCTTACTCAACGACAACGGTGCGCCGCGTCGCGGTGGTGGCTCGTGACCGGAGTCGAGAAGTCACGATGGTGGCTCGTAACCGGCGGCGTTGAGATTCGAAGAGACAGAAAGGCTCAAGCACATCAGCTAAACCCTTATCCCCATGCGTTAATTCTGGTTATAGTAATTGGGCCGAATATAGGTCATCTCTCGAGCCCGAACCCAAGCCCATTTCTTTACGATGGACTCAAAGACTGTCAGCTTGGGATTAGGCTTAGAGATAATTACAGTTTTTCTGAGTTTGTTTTACTCAACTTTAAACACGAACTTCTTAGCTTGTCACGTGTCAACCTATTTAAAGAAATTGTAAGATTAAGACAAATACCATAATCCATACGAAGAGACACTTGTTTACTTAGTGTTGCAGATTGAGATCTTTGGATTGTGGGGTTGCTTTTGGGTGTTTAGAGATTTGGTTGTTAAATAAATAGATAAATGGCAATGGACTGTAAGTAGTTCAGCCGTCAGATCAGACTCAATTTGTTGTTATAAATATTTAATTTGAAATAAAATAAAATACAATAACATATTATATTATATTATACTACAAATATCATTTTCTAGGATTTACTCAAAACCGAATTTGAAGATTTAATGCATGAATTTGTTAATAAAGTTTTTCAAAATTTATTGGAAGGTCCTAACAGAATTCTGTCTCTTGGAAGTAAATAAATAAATAGCTTTTAAAATGTAAATTATAACTTTTCAATTGATAAGTATATATTCCGATTAAATACTATTTTTCAAGATATCAACAAATATTTCTTGCCGGAGTTTTCAATAGCGTTGAGAGTTTTTTTTCTCAAGCCGATCCCATACAAATATAGGCTAATTCATCTGGTTTAGATCCCTAACTGTGTGTCAAAGAGCATCCACATTTGAAATTATTGTGCTTATTTGTATGATGAACAAACATTCAAAAGCAGATACATACATAATTGACAAAGTCTAATTAAACTTGTTCCAAAGATAAAAACTAGTTTTGTCTCTCTTATTCATTACACAAGCTAACACATGGAATTGACATGCAGAACAGAAACATCCCTTAGACTCCTAAACATCTACAAACCCAAAAAGAACTTGAAATGTAATTATTGCATCCATCTCTTAACTGCAAAACCCTATTGCTCAGATCGGCCTACCTTTCGGTACAATTTGGTCTTTGAGCCACATGTAGATCGGGACCAGCACGTAGTACGCTCCTGCCAAGGCACCCAACAGGAACCGAACTAGGAAGAGTATTGGATTCGTAGGTTTTTCCTCTTCCTCTGCCTTTGGCGGTAGCTGTGTTGGATTTACAAGACTTCATTAGTTTCAAGATATTTAAAAGGAACACGAAGGGAAAGAAAATTACATGGAAGAGGAATCGATCATCGCATTGGGTAAGAAGAAAATTTTGAATTTATATAATAGTATACTACAATCCCAGGTTTAGAGGTGATATATATCTTGAAACTACGCGGAAAAAACCCCGTATGTACTAATTTCAGGACTTCTTTTTTTTCAAAACCTACGCGGGGATGTTTCACTAAAGCTCCAACCAATACAATAGGTTAACTCAAGAAATATCATCTTCTAACAGCCTTTAAGTAATCAATTTTCCACAAGTGAATTGCAAATATGAAATATCCTAAACACCATAATAAAGCAGGAAAAACAAATATTGGAAGATTCAAGAAAAAATAAATGCTTTAAACGAAATGATTCATAATTACCTCCAATGGAGAATCCCCGGATGCGGGTTTAACACCAGTTACAGAGCATCCCATGATCAACCCGTGACGCCGAACACCGCGATACCACTTAGGGCCAATCCTTTTGAGTTGGACATCCTTGAATCCAGCTTTTGTGAACCACTCAATGTATTCTTCCTCCTTCGGGAACAGCATCCACACATCTGCAAAGAAGCGAGATAGCCAGTGTGTCGGGTAGACAGGGCCTATTAAGCACGCCTTTCCTCCGAGTTTCAGCACTCTGTATGCTTCTCTGATGCCTCGTTGTGGATCAGGCCAGTACTCAATGCTGAAAAGTACATGCAATCCAACGAGAAGTATCATTAATAAAGTTATTGATGTAAATCATATTGCAAATCAATAAGATAATAGCATGTGCTGTGCAATGAAAATCCAAAGTGCACCCCTTTGTATGGATCCAAAATGCAATTTTTATGGTTTCCAAATGTGTGATCAACCATGGGAACATTGTGGTTTTTAGTCTATATCTACTATGAATATCAGATAAAAGGAAGGCCACGGTCAACAGCTACAAACTTACTCAACCGAAATTCAATAAATTGTGTATAAGTGTATACCATCACTCTCAACCACATGGCCAATAAAGTGAACACCTTTGCAGGAATCCGAAATATTCAATTGTGTGAATTCAGTAAATTGGGAGGTTCATGTGAACAGGGACCAAAACTTTAAACGACTAAATACACAAAAACCTTTATTCATTTACAAACAACGGCTAAACTGAGCCTACCTACAAAACTCAGCCATTAACAAACATATCCTGTTCATTTCCAAACATGATAAACCAAACCCTATTTAAAAGATTATCAAATACTGAACAAACCACTACGCATTGAATCCAAGATTTTTTTGTTCTTTCTAAGGGGTACCTTCAGAATCAAATCAACCACGGGAACACTACAGTTTTAGTTAATATCTGCTATAAATATCACATAAAAGAAAGATCAGGTCAACAACTACATATAACACAAAACAGAAATTCAATAAATCTTGTATAAAACCTAGACCATCACTTTCAACCAGTAAATTAACAAATGAATAAAAACTCGTGATATTCCAAAGATAACATATACATGCCAATATATAAACACCAAGAAATTATTACACACTTAATCAATCAACCACAGTAACACTAATTATAGGTAACAATAACAAATAACACCAAACACAATAAACCTTGTATAAACCCATACCACCACTTTCGACAACTTAATCAACAAACGATGCTATCAAGATTCAAGAATAAATAATGTACCTCCCAGCTGATACATATCTATCAGCATAATCAGTCGGGAATGGTAGATCCTCAGCATCTCCCTCGATGATCTTACAATCCTTCAACGGCTCCTTCTGTCTGGCCTTAGCAAGCTGATGAGGCGACTGATCCAAGATAGTCACGTTCTTGGCATCAACATGCTTCACTATACCCAGAGTGGTGAATCCAGTTCCTCCACCAACATCAACCACAACCATGTTCTTATCATTCAGATCCGCGGGCTCGAGAGCATCGTCCCTCATGTCCTCGGTCCAGTGACCAGGATTGATTACATGATCGTACACAATCGACAAGAACCTGTAGAACCAGAACGCCTCCTTCTTGTTCTGTATGAACCTGGGCTGCGAGGCAGGCCTCGAAGCCGATAAGCTAGATCTGGGAGCTACTACGGTTCTCGATCTCGCCTTCAGATTGGAGATTCTGGATCGAGAGACCGAACCCAGATTCGGAATGTGGATGCTTGACCCAAATTGATAAACCCTTTTCGGCGACACTGTCACTCCTCTCATCAGAGTGAGGTTTTCAGCTCCGCTGAGCATCGACGAAGCCATAATCGATCAAATTGAAGAAATCCCAGAAACAAAAACAGGAAATCTGAACTGGGTTTATCGATTCGACACCGAATTGGGGGTCAAATCTGGGTTTTGGGGTATAAGAGGAGCGAGATTGGCCAGGAAGGATCGAGAATGTGAGAGACAAATTGGGGAAAAATCGAAAAGCCCAGAAATGGAGGTTAGTGGAGACGAAGAAGAGAGTGAAGGAGCACCACTGATTTTAATTTTGATTTTGGGTTTTGGATTGAACTGAACTGGGATCGATTGGTTTAATTTGAGCGATTCTGTATTTGATGTTGGTGGTTGCATTGTAATATTTGAAGAGATTTAGTGGCTTGAAAAATTTAAGCATTTAATTACGAGAAAATGGGTGTTACAAAATATTATTATTTAATCATCGGAGTAAGAGAAAAAAATGCTTGAATCAGTGTTTTTGGTATTTGAATTTTTTGAACTTATTAAATATAGTTTGTGTCGTCCATACATTTCATCTTCTTTATTAAGTATGAGAAAATTATTTAGGTAATTGATTAGTTGTATCTAAATTCACCATTCTCTTCCCCAATTTGGGTGGTTGGGTGATTTTCGAAACGTTTCTGTAATCATGATTGTATTTTATTTTGTAATTATTACGTAGTTTAAAAATATTTACGATAAGTAGAGAGACGTGAGTGATAAATAATTGTTGATTGTAGGGATAATTTCAGGTAGATACACTTTTAAAATTATCAAAATTTATTATGAATATTCTACGCTCTATAACATGTTATATTAAACAACGATTTTGCCTCTTTTTATTTTTACATTTAAATTTTTTTAATTTGTATTCATCTTCAAAATAAACTCCTATTAACATTTTTAGGAATTCATGTCCTATTTTTTGTAGTCACGGAGGAGGGTTTGAATACGGTATTGGTAATCTCAACTACAAAGAGCTGCTCGTGGTAGGCATTTTTAAATTGAGACCACTGATACGTAAGATAAGAGCAATAGTGGATTTGAGGGTATGGGACCAGGTTGGCCTAGAACTCCGTCACATCCACATTGAGAGCTCTATCGAATCAAAGAAATTACCTAAAACGACTATAATATCACTCAACAAGTTAAGTTTTCATTTCTTCCTGCAGTCGACAGAAAGCCTCTGAAGGAAAAGAGAGTTAATATCAAATCCAATTTCTTCACCAACGACATGGAACACTATAAATCTCTGTCCATATCCACAATCTCCTTCCAAACTGCCACACAACAAATCCTGAAAATCAATCTCAATTACAAAATCTAAATCAAATTCAAAATTAAGATCTGACTTGTGTAATGGTCTTTGGAGAAATTGTCGGCAGTCGGTGGCAAGGATCAGAGTTTCCATCTCTGGCCTCTGACCTCCATGTCTGATGTGGCCTCGCAGCTCACGTTAGGTTTTTGACAGATATGGGTTTCTGTCAGGCGAAGTAATGGATGATTTTGAAGTCACCAAACATAAATTTTCAGCTGTAGAGAAGAGAAAGAGATGAGAATGCCTCCATCGTCCTCCTCACGCAGCCTTCGCCCATACCACGAGTGATCTTGTGTATTTAGGACTTATTTTTTTCACGATTGATCTTGTTTGTTTGGGGCTGATGTTGTATTTTCAATTTTGAAGCTCACGGATAAAAATTGACGAGATCGCTGGAGAAAGATCAGTCTAACGTGAAGTGTGGGCGAAGAAGAGATGAGGGAAATCGTCATTTCCTCCTTCCTCAGCCGACCGTGGGCTCACTAGATGTGACGGTCTAAGAAACAAATTGTTGTCTCTTATTCTTCTGCTAAGGCAGAATGTCGTGCCATTGAGGCCACTAGCCGAGAAGTTGTTTAGCTCTGACGTCTCCTTCGCGATCTCTAAGCTCCTCAAGTCGACGTTGTACTCGTGTTTTGTGTCAGTCACGCAACCATACAAATCACTTCCAATCCCATTTTTCATTAATGCACTTAATACATTAAAATTGATCGTCACTTCGTTCGGCAACAACTTTAATCAGATGTTCCACTCCCTCTCCCAATTTTCAACAAGCATCAACTCGTTAATATTTTCACGAAAAAACTTCATAAAACCCATTTTCACGATCTATCCTGCAAGTTTGGTGTATCTAACATTTATATTTCAATTCGAAGAAGAATGTTGACGAGATTACAAATTATGCTCCCATTGTTCAGTCGGATCACTTTCATTTCCTGTGTAGATGTAATCGCTGACTCAATAAAAATCCTCAAGAAAGCAATTCAAATTCCTTTCTCATTTTCTTCAAACAAAAACCACATAAAATATTTCTACAAAAATAACAATAATCTATCACAATATTTTTGAAAAACGTACTCTTGTGATTTTTAAAAAAGAATTTGTCGTAACCGAATTATGAATCACCAAAATTAGTAAGGTCAGCTCTGGCCCAAACCATATACATAGAGAGAAATGGGCCAAGGCCCATGAGAAAACAAGGCCTTTTGAGTCTTTGACCACCCAACTAATTTAAAATGAAGGTTAATTGATTTAAATTTTGACCATCAAATCATTAGTTTCATAGTTTCGTTCTATTTTGTAAATTTCAAAGATAATGAAAATGAAGAATCTCACTCTATAAGCATCACAATATGCACCTTTCTTTATAATTGTATTCATGTCTATTTAACATGTCCACCTTATTTTTCTAAGATGATCAAAAGTTATAATAAATATGGTATTGATATTTAGAATAATTGATCCAAACAGAAAATGAACAAAAAAAACACATAGATATAAACTACATATTCTCTGTATAAAACCAAATAATTAATATATTTACACCAAAAAACTTTCGGGACTAAACCTAAGTAAACTAATAAGTTTATAAAAAATAATAATTTCCCACGTATTTAAAAATCAATATCTCTAAATAATTCTCCACATAAACTCCAAGAAAATAGATCCAGAATCAGCCTTCGGAAATATCAGCGTGGGCCCCACATGCCCAGTTTTCGGCGGGAATTCCCAGTTCCAGTTGAATCCTCCGCCAAAATAAAGCACTTAAATTCCCATTATACCCTCGTAATAACAAAAACACATTGAGCTGTTCATGGTTTGGTTTTGATTCGAACCGATCAATTCGGTTTTAAAAAATTCAAATCGAAATTGAATTAATGAAATATGCTTTGGCACGACTTGTTATGAACCGAATATCATGAAATCTTTGCATTTTAAACTGTTTTGAATTACTATTTGACTTATCAATTTTTTTTGTTAAATTTCATTTAAATCGATTTTCATTAATTCCTCAAGTTTTAAGCCAATTTTAACTTATTAATTGACCTGTTTTTAGTTGACTCATTTTTGTAGTCACACTTAATAAAGATCGATGGCTTAGAATGAGGCACATGTCAAAATCGATCGGTATCCAGTTCAGTTCGATTTGTTAATCGTTTCATTCAAAAAACTGAACTCGAACTGATAAACTTCAGGTTGATTCGGTTTTGAACCGAACTAAATCAGTTCCTTCCATTTCGGTTATTTTTCGGGTCGACTCAGCTCGGCTTGGTCGTTTCGGTTATCTACGAACTCCCTTGCAAACACACACAAAACTCAATGGTTATCAAAGTAACTCCGCCTCCACACCTCCGCATTCCTTCCAATTCGGTTTGATTTGTCAGTCAGTTTTCATTTAAAGAATCAGTCTTGAACAAAACTGAATCAGCTCCTTCCACTTCGATTAATTTTTGGGTCGATTCAGCTCAGGTCGGTTTGATCGTTTCGGTTATCTATGAACACCCCTCCAAACTCACACAAAACTCAAATGTTATTAAGTAACTCCACCTCCACATCCCCGTGTTCCTTACGGTTCGGTTTGATTTGTTAATCATTTTTCATTTAAAAAACTGATCCCAAACTGATAAACTTCGGTTCGATTCGGTTTTGAATTGAATTAAACCAGTTCCTTCCAGTTCGGCTAGTTTTCGGGTCGATTCCTTCCGTTTCAGTCAGTTTCAGCTCGAGAAATTCCCCTTTTTCTTCAATTAATATTTTCTTTAGAAGGGAAAGAAATAGCAAAATCTCTTAATTTACGATCAATGTAGTCAATATTTGCTTTTTTAGAAGACGACTGCTCCCATTTCCATTTTTTGTCAGATGTACTTATACCCCACCCTTTCCATCTGGAAATCCTAGTTGAAGCTCTTCGTTATTGGGTGAAAGACGCCCCCTTTCTACATTTTACAGTTCTTTCTCTACCGGGGTTGGAGTTCGGTTTGGTTATCTATGAACACCCCTGCAAACAAACACACACAAAACCCAAGGGTCATTAAAGTAATTCCACCTCCACACCTCCGTTTGATTCGGTTTTGAATTGAACTGAGTCGATTCCTTCCACTTCAGTTAATTTTTGGGTTGATTCGGCTCAGCTCGGCCCGGCTCGATTTGATCGTTTCGGTTATTTATGAACACCCCCACAAACTCACACAAAACTCAATGGTTATTAAAGTAATTGCACCTCCATACCTCCGCATTCCTTCCGGTTCGGCTTGACTTGTCAATCAGTTTTCATTTAAAAAACTGATCCCGAACCGATAAGCTTCGGTTTTGAATTGAATTAAACCAGTTCCTTCCAGTTCGGTTAGTTTTCGGGTCGTTCAGTCAGTTTCAGCTCGGTTTGATCGATTTGGTTATTCATGAACACCCCTGCAAACAAACACACACAAAACCTAAGGGTCATTAAAGTAATTCCACCTCCACACCTCCGCATTGTTCAAGTTCCCACCCCAAGAAAACCAAACCCAAGCATAGTACCACCCCACCACCCACACAGCTAAGCACCCCCGAGTCCCTCCAAAACGACCCAACAATATAAAAAACGACACCCCCACCAAACCCCCCACAAAACCAAGGCTCGATACTCTACACATTTCCGACCGGTCGTTCCCACCGGCAATGTCGATACCGTTCCCGTCGAACCTCATCCCGGAGGAGGCCGCCCCGGAATGGATGAACAAGGCCGACAACGCGTGGCAGCTCACCGCCGCGACGCTCGTCGGCATGCAGAGCGTCCCGGGGCTGGTGATCCTCTACGGCAGCATAGTCAAAAAGAAGTGGGCCGTGAACTCGGCCTTCATGGCGCTCTACGCCTTCGCCGCCGTTCTCATCTGCTGGGTCGGATGGGGCTACCAGATGTCGTTCGGCAGCAAGTTCATACACATCCTCGGCCAGCCCGACTTCGCGCTCGACGCCAACTACCTGCTCAAACAAGGATTCTCCGGCGCGTTCCCGAACGCGACGATGGTGTACTTCCAGTTCGTGTTCGCGGCGATCACGCTGATCCTCATCGCCGGCGCGCTGCTCGGGAGGATGAACTTTTACGCGTGGATGCTTTTCGTGCCGCTGTGGTTGACGTTCTCGTACACGATCAGTGCGTACAGTATTTGGTGCCCGGACGGGTGGCTGGCGAAGAGGGGGCTTATTGATTATTCGGGTGGGTATGTGATTCACTTGTCCTCTGGTGTCGCCGGCTTCACGGCGGCTTATTGGGTAAGACCAAATAATTGTGTGTTCTTTTTGGTTTTAGATTATGAAATACGGACCGAACCGATAAGAAGAGAACCGGTAAAACGTACATAGTCGAAAACTGATAGAATGAGGACCGATAAAAGCACAGTCGAAAATCGATCCGTATGGACACGTAGTTGGTTTCAAGTTATCGATCATTTTTAACTGAGACTGACTAAAATACTGGGCTGACAGAAAAAAGTAATTTGTATTGGTTTGTATTGGTTCGGTTTAGTTTCAGATTACGAAATATCGACCGAACCAAACCGATTGGAATAGAGATGAAAAGAACACGATTAATTGGTTAGGTTTAAAATTGATGTGAACGAAACTCTCCATCGGTTCAATTTTAATTTGTAAAGTGAGAACTGATAAGAAATAGTCGAAAATTGATTTATATGGACATGTGACTCATTTTAAGTCATCAAGTCTTATTGATTAGGCCTCAAAATGTTGGGCCAATAGAAAATAAGTGAGACTGAAAGTCAAAATCGGCTCGGAATGTGAGAATTTTGTAAAAACCGGTTTTGAAAATTTCAAGTGAATCAATGAGTCAAAAAGGTCTAAAATGTAAAAATTTCACGAAATTTGGTTGATAACAAACTGAAATCCATCATGCTCAAAACCGGACCGAATCGAATTCCATAGTTCGATTTCGGTTTTTATTTTTCTTAACATAGAAAAATAGAATTATTAATATGTTTTAACGATTATTTATTAATAAAAAATCAGTTTTAAATTTAAACTGGTCAGATCATATTTAAACCGGTCATAATTGTCTGATTTCATATCAAAACTAGTGAGAACATTTTGGTGTCTTTACCTCAAAATCTTGTTAGTCTTAACATTTTTGGAGCTAATCTGAACAATAGTTTGGCGACTGCAAAATATAGAGTTCCTAAGTTTGGGATGTTATACGTGAGAATGACCGATAGATTAGTGTACTAACGTGTAGTTAACCTGTCATTAGTTAAGATTTGATTTTGTCACACGAACAAGAGTGCTAATTATAATATATCAATATTGGTATGTATAGGTTGGACCTCGTGCCAACAAGGACAGAGAAAGGTTTCCACCAAACAACATTCTTCTCATGCTGTGCGGAGCTGGTCTGCTGTGGATGGGATGGACAGGATTCAACGGCGGAGATCCTTACGTTGTCAGCGTCGACGCATCTCTGGCCGTTCTTAACACGCACGTGTGCACGGCCACGAGCCTGCTTACGTGGCTCATGCTCGATATCATCTTCTTCGGGAAGCCCTCTGTTATCGGAGCCACTCAGGGCATGATCACTGGATTGGTCTGTATCACCCCAGCCGCAGGTACATTTCATAACTTACACATAAATAAAAAGTTACATAATAAAAAGTCACACCCATGGAGCTTCATGTCATTATAAGTTATAATATATGATCTTGTTTACATTTTCAAAATTGTGCTAGAGCTCAGTATATGCATGCCTACACATGAAGGAATATGTATAAAAGTTACACTCGTATCTATATGACAACGTTGACAATTTATTTATAAATTTTAAAAGGGATAATGACACTTTGTTACACTTAACTATAGCGAAATGACATTTTCATACCTTAACTATTTTTGTCTCTTTTTTAGTACCCTAACAAACTTTTTGGGACAAACTATGCTAAAATGACTAAAATACCCTTTATTTAAGAAATCAAAATAAAACTAGTACAATCTGATTTATCAAAACATATTTGAAATGGTTCAAATTTAATTTTTCATTTTCGGGCATAATTGTATTTGCATCTTAAGTACAAATCAAATTGAATCAGAGATAAAAAAAATTGAACCAATTCAATTTATAATTTCTTACACCAATGGTAGTTTAGGTATTTTACACATTTTAGACGTAGGTTGTCACAAAAAATTGTTAGGATACTAAAAAAGAGAAAAAAATAGTTAGGGTATGAAACTGTCATTTCGCTATAGTTAGGTGTATCAAAGTGTCATTATCCCATTTCAAAACAATACATTTAGTTGATTTTAAAAGTAATTACATTTTGCTTCATATAATTAGAACTAATTCAGGCAACCTTGATCTCCCATGTGGTCTCTTACCTGTACATTAATGTTTCGTTGTATCATGGTATCAATAAAAGTGTAATTTTACACGTGAAATATTGTAAAATTATAGATTCGGGTATAAAAGATCAGCTCTGTAAATAAGTGAAGAGGTTAATAAATAAATATATAAATGTGTGAGTCATACTCACTTTTGACCCGAATTTTTAACATCATATAATTATATTTCCACTCAATAAAATAGGCGAATGAGATATGCACCGATTCTGTTTAATTTGTAGAATGCACGACCTAGAAGATTATTCAGGTGTGTTAGAATATCACGTTCGGAATACGTGAATGAATTCACCAGTTTAAATAATTGTCTCGAGCTCTACATATAAGATTGAGCTTTTAGATGGGTTTGTCTTCCGACAATGTATTAGATCATGACTTACATGTGAGAGTGGATGTTAGAGCACCACACATGAAATACATGAATACGTTCACCATCTCACACCACTAGAAAAAAGATCATACACTACATCAATTATGTGTTAAAGTGACACTATATCTATATTACCCTTAGTATGAGATATGTCACCTAAAGTGTGGTTGACAACATGTGTGTCACCCCAATGTTGTCACATATCCATTATCACCCAAAGTATTGTGTGACATTTAAAATGTCACCTAAAGTATAGTTGTGTTACCTTATATTGATTAAGGATGAGAAATTGAATTTATTTTGTCACCCAAACACATAATTGGTGTAGTGATACCTGACCGACATTGTATGTCGGGCATGGTCAGTGGGCACTTCTCAGTCAGTAACGATCATACCTGAGTTACATTGCTCCATTGTCATCGAGCAGGGTCGGATTTACTTTAATAACATGCGTAAACCTTTCCACGTTATTTGGGTAGTTTATACGGACACAAATTGAAGACTAACCTATATCAGTAGTTTAATCCATTCTTTTTATTCTGATTAAACTCATAAATAACATTTAGGGAAAAGTATACATCACAACCCCAATTATCCTTATACTCAATACTCTTTCGATATGGACACATTGGATTGGCTCACCCTAACCTAAGCCCACATATTTACTTGGTCTACTCTCCCACAAGGGTCCTTTTCATCCTATCTGAGCCTTACCATGGGGAGACGCGATCATGGTCCCGATCTTACCAGCCATAGGAGAATACCCGACCCACTTAACCAGAAGAGTATACCGAACCAAGCCTCTGATACCACTGTGTTGGGGAGATCCAGACTTTACCTAGGAGGAGCACTCAATTAAAGCCCATACACACATTAGAGCCCACCTTTAGCCTGCTGGGTCTATGGTCTAATGTGTATGTGAACCATCCTTATACTCAATACTCTTACGACGTGGGACTTTGAACTCACATGTGGACATAACAGTTCCTAACAGCAAAAAATTATGCGTCACTGCCGTCAACTATCACTCTTTTACATTTAACATCATCATGAGATAAAAGGACTAAAATACCCTTTTATTAAAAAATTAAGATGAATAAAAATTATTTCGAACATATTTTTTCCCTATATATATAGAAACAATTATTTTAGCATTGTTCTTTTTTTTTATTTTTATGAAAATGATTAAGCATGGCTTTGTATGAACAGGAGTGGTACAAGGATGGGCGGCGATCCTGATGGGCCTGATGTCCGGCAGCATCCCGTGGTACACCATGATGGTCCTCCACAAGAAGGTCTGGTTCCTCAAGCAAATCGACGACACCATGGCCGTGTTCCACACCCACGCCGTCGCCGGCAGCCTCGGCGGCGTCCTCACCGGCTTCTTCGCCGAGCCCAAGCTCAACCGCCTCTTCTTCCGCCCCGTCGACAGCTCCTGGGAGCGCTACATCGGCCTCGCCTACGGCCTCCAGAGCGGCCGCGCCACCGCCGGCTTCAGGCAGATGGGCACGCAGCTCGTCGGAATTCTCTTCGTCGTCGGCGTCAACGTCGTCACCACCAGTCTCATCTGCCTGCTGGTGCGGTTCGTCGTGCCGCTGAGGCTCAGCGACGACGAGCTCAACACCGGCGACGACGCGATACACGGCGAGGAGGCGTACGCGCTCTGGGGGGACGGGGAGAAGTACGAGAACTCGAGGCACAACAACAACTCGGCCTACGGGGCCGAGGAGTTCCCGTCGGGGAAGGGCGGGGAGGTGCAGATGGCGTGATCGTCGCCGTCCGAATGGAAAACGACGCGTTTTTATGATTGCATGATTTTGGAACCTTTTTTAATTATAAGGATGATGGTAATAACTGAGCAGTGGCTTGGACTTTTTTTTTGGATTTTCATTTTCTAGAGACGAATTCGGTTTCATTATGTGTACTTATGCTCATATGCTACAAGCCTGCGATGTAACTGTCTAATGTTCAAATTACAGGGTTTTTTTCCTACGAAAATGTTATTTAACGAATTGATTTAGAAAATAGATTAGTGATTGAAATATTTACTAATGTAGGTTGTGTACTATTTTACAAGAGCTCGTGCCAGCACCAAAAGAGCTCTTTTTTATTTGTGTTTTGACATTTCAGTATAATACGGGTAAGTGTAATTTTGGGAAGAAAAATATATAATTCATGTTTAGTGAGTTAAAATATTTTCAGGAACTAATAAAAACATATGAATTAATTACCACATTTTATATTTACAAATCTAACAAACAAATTATAAGATGTACCAAAATTGTTAATTAAGTTTCTTAAATACATATGTCTGGAGAGAGCATAACCGAAAATAGTAATTTAGGAAGAAAAGTATATAATAGATTATGTGTAGGCACATGCATGAAATTATAGTATAATAATTTATATAAGTAATTATGCGTTGAAATTTAAATATTAAGTAGTTATTTATTTGTGACAAATGGTCACAGTGACGTAACATTGTTAATATACAAATATTGTATATGGTTAAGAATAACACCTTGTCATTTTTTTAATTTATAATATCTTAATTTTATTCTTACTTATGGCCCACCACTATCTACTACATTCTTTTCCTTTTTATTTTTATCTTTTCTTCGTTACTTAATCCTATGCACTTTCTGAATATTTTTATGGCTAAAAACTATCATTGTTCATTTATAAGTATGTTTTCTTAGGGAATTCATTTATAAATATGTGATTATATATATTTTATCATGATAAAATTTATGTTGGTAATTGAGCATCTTATTATCATTTGTAATAATTTTTAAAAAAATTTAGCCCTAATTTTGAAAAGAAATCAATTGCTTACATTTAACCTTGTTTCCCGAGAAAAGAAATGAAACACAGAGCTATATTTTATCAATCAAATTCAATTTCATGCCAAAGATCTTCACAATATACATGCTTTTGCACCAGAAAGATGGCAAAAGTGTAATATTAAGATGAAAACTTTAATTATTTATGTGTGTGCATGTTTAAATACATTTTAAAGTTACATATTTTGTGACTAGACACAATTAAATTTATAAATTAACTTTAAAAGAGAGTAAAATTTTATTTTGTATCAAGTTAAGCAAACAGGTTAGATATTTTGGTTAATTTTGTATAAAATGATATAAATGTCCTTATATTTAAAAATAAAAAATATTTTTTATAAAATAAATAATAAATAATTAACTTTTTATATTAAAATAAATAATTAACTTTTTTATATTAAAATAAAAAATTTATTTTTTATTTTATAAAAAGTATATTTTGAACAAATTTTTATAAAATTTTTAAATACAAGGGCAATTTTGTCATTTTACACTGAAATCTAACCTTTTACAAATAAAATTTTACTGGTGTTAAAATCAATTTTTTGACAAACTTTTTTTTGAAAGAAAACGCGAATTTTATTTAATATATAGCAACTAATCCGACATCTAGCCGGACAGCTGAGGCTACAGTTGGTGGGACAGCCCCTCACCATAACTCCAACTACTATAAGTTAACGCATACTTGGCCAATTCGTGGGCCGCTTTATGAGAAACTTAATTGTATCTGTCAAGATTATTTAATTACTCATTTACAAAGCAGTTTTGATATTTTTAGTAATTTAAATGTTAAATATAATACTTTATGTGAACAGTAAATGATAAATAAAAACACATGATGGCCATGTGATTTGTGAGGTCAGACAAGAGATAGAATAAAGATAAGTGGTCCAACTACAGTGGCCCAGAAATGAATCATCAGAGAATCCATATCTTGTTCTATAATTGATTCTCAATTCCCAAATCCATTTATGCCCAATCAACTAATTCCAATTCCCCATCAAATTTATATACTATTGTTAAAATTAGCCAGCCAGCCACATTATTGCCTTTGACCAACTTTGAATCTTTTTCATGACCTAGCTATGAATGTTAGAGCCCATTTTTATCTATGATTTTAATTTTTTTAATACTATATAGATTTCAATAATAATCATCATATATATAAGACAAACGATATACGTGTAATTTAACTATTGATCACGAGTTTAAATTTATATATCCCTTTAAATGAGGTTGGTTAACGTTGAGCGATAAAATTAGTTTGAAATACCTAGATTTATTAAGCACACTGAAAAATATCGCGCGAAACAGCGGCAAAAAAATATGACAAGAAAAAACTCCTACCAATATTTTATCGTAAGTTATACATGTTAAATTTGTCTCACATTTGTTGTCATATTACGACTCCTAAGAGTAAAAGAAACAAAAAATGATAGAATTTTGTCCAAAATACAATAAAAAATAATGCCACTGAATTTGTTCGCACGCCTGGCTCCCGGTCGGATAGCAGAGACAACCCTCATGCAATCCGACTCCACAACCACATGAATTAATCCATTTCTTTATGCCCACCAAAAAATTTCTGGACATCCCAAGGCCTTCACCTCTGATAGCTGGAGATGCCCCGTAAAACTGTGACAGAAAGTTGAAACAAGATCACCCCTTTCGTTCATGAATAAGATGCCAAAACTACACACGGGTCTAGCTGGATCAAGGTTAGGATCTACATTAATGTCGAGGGAGTCCGTGCGCTCTATATCAACATAATTTTGCTTAGAGAATAAACAAAATTTTAATAAATAAATTATAATAAACAAATAAAATAAAATTTTAACTAATACAGCAATTATAATCAATAATATAAAACAAACATGTTAATTGTATAGTTTACCTATTCTATATAAGGTTTCATGTTTGTACTACAACCCTGGATATCTGTAGCCTATATATAGTGTAATAGTCCTCTTGGACAATTATCAATTCAATAACAATACTTCTTATTGTTAACATGGTATCAAAGCAATTATAGGTCCACACCTAAATTGTTTCCTTTTTCTTAGGAATTGATCAATTGTGCAGAAGCCAACCTCTGATTTCTCTCACGCAGAAACGGAAGCCAACCTGTGGCCTGTAGACTTCCCGTCGGTGTTTTTTTTCCGTCGGTGGCTCTTCTTCTCCATCGGCACCAGTGTGACAGACACCAACGCCGACGACAGCCAGCCGCGACACTGCCGACATCACGTCTCTGCCGGCGAACCACGTCCCTCTTCTCGACAGTTCCAGGTGACGTTTGTCCTCACCGCCGGCACGTACAGGTTCCCGGGTCCTTTTTTCGGCCCTTCTGCCCCGTCTCCGGCCACCAGAGACGTCCGCTCCAGCCTCCTCTTCCGGTCCAGATCCGCTTTCGGGACGGTCGATTGACCGTCTTCAGGGCTCCTGTTGTTCTCAACGCCGGCAAGTACGCCATCAGGAGGATATTTCCGGCGTTTCTGTGTTGGCGTGATCTTCTCCAGCCGCGTGTGAGACTCACGCGCCGCCGGCCCTCCACGCGCTGTCTACAGAAAAAAAAAAGTTGATAGTTTGATATTTTTTCTGTGATGGAAAAATCTGATATTTTAAAGTCTATTTCCGTATTATTTGATGGCTTTAATTATGTGATATGGGCTAAAGAAATGTCTAGTTTTCTTCGTGGCAGAAAACTATGGCGTTATGTGACTGGTGATATTATTGCTCCCCTTCCAGTTAAAGATGAAACTCAAGAAGCGTTTAATGATCGATTCGATGAGTGGGATAGTAAGAATCATCAAATACTTACTTGGTTCCGCAACACATGCAGTCCGTCTGTTAAATCTCACTTTGGTCGCTTTGACACTGCAAAGGAGGTCTGGAAGCATTTGGAGAAACTCTACTCTACCACAGATGTTGCGCACCAGTACCAACTTCTTGGTCGTCTTCATCTGTTAAAGCAAGACTTTGGACAATCTGTTTCTGAGTTCCTATCTTAAATGCGGGTTATTTGGGATCAATTGGCTGCATCTGAACCGAACTGGACAGACTCTGCTAATTCCACTATTTTTGCTGATTATCAGGATCGTCTCAGCCTTATGCAATTTCTCCAGGCTCTTCGCCCTGAATTTGAGGCTGTTCGCAGCTCCTTACTTCATAGAGATCCTTTTCCCATCCTTGAAGCAGTTGTCTCTGAACTCATATCTGAAGAGACTCGTCTTACAGGTATGATTCCTCATCGTCCTGTTGATACGGTTTTTGCCACCATTAATGCAAGTCCTGGTCAAGAGAAGAATAAGAATCCTTCTCAAATATATCATTCCTCGAAGAAGAAACAGTGTAACTATTGCAAACAAACTGGCCATTGGAAATCAGAATGTCCGAGTTTGCGCTCCAAAGGAAAAGAATGGCATGGTGTTCAAAACCATGTGCCCCAAACAAGGTCTAATGTTGTTGCTGCTGCCCCCTCCGATTCTCCTAGTACTTCTGCTGATTCGCTTGATATGACCACTCTACTCAGTAAGGTTGATCTCCAAGCTCTCAGACAAGCATTAATTGCTTCCCACTCTAGTAATCATTCCCCATCGGTCATGTCAGGTACTTCAAACCCTTGGTATATGGATTTTGCATGCTTTAATCATATGAGTCCATACTCGTCATCGTTTTCTGATATTAAACCAATTAAACATTCTCATGCCATTCATACTGCTGATAGTTCAATCATCTCTGCATCCCACTATGCTCCGCCAGAAGATCCTGTGCCTTCATCTCGCCCTCACCGTCAAACACACCCCCCGTCTCACCTTCACGACTATCAGGTAACATTGCCAAATCTTTCCCGAGTTGCCTCTACTGTCTTGTCTGTCTATGAACCTCGTACATATAGAGAGGCATGCACTAATCCGTTGTGGCAGCAAGCAATGACTGAGGAACTTCGGGCTCTTGAGAAAACTCATACTTGGGATCTCGTACCTTTACCTAATGATAAGTCTGTGGTAAGTTGCAAATGGGTATATAAAGTGAAGACAAAGGCTGATGGTAATGTTGAGCGTTACAAAGCTCGACTTGTTGCAAGAGGATTTTCTCAGGAATATGGGATTGATTATGAGGAGACATTTGCTCCGGTTGCTAGACTTACATATGTTCGTAGTTTGTTGGTAGTTGCAGGCGGACGAAAGTGGAACCTTTTTCAGATGGACGTCAATAATGCTTTTCTTAATGGAGATCTGACTGAGGAAGTATATATGCAGCCACCGCCCGGGTATGATCATCCGCCAAACACAGTCTGTCGCTTGAAGAAGGCTTTATATGGACTCAAGCAAGCTCCGAGGGCGTGGTTCTCAAAATTCAGTGGGAAGATGTCTGATCTTGGCTTCACCTCAAGCCCGTATGACACCGCCTTGTTTGTCAAGAAGACTTCCCGTGGTCACATACTGCTTCTACTCTATGTGGATGACATGATTATCACCGGAGATGATGAATCTGGTATATCTGACCTGAAGATCCAGCTCAACAAATATTTTGAGATGAAGGATCTCGGCAAGCTCACATATTTCCTTGGTCTGGAAATCTCATCGGTCTCTTCAGGCTATCACCTATCTCAAACTAAGTATGCATCTGATCTCATTTCTCGAGCGGGCTTATCAGACAGCAAGATTGCTTCCACTCCAATCGAGGTAAACGAGAAGCTTGCACCTTCTGATGGGAAACCTCTCCAGGATGCTACATTGTATCGACATCTCGTAGGCAGCCTTGTCTATCTCACCGTCACACGTCCAGACATTGCCTACGCAGTCCACATTATCAGCCAGTTCATGAGTGCACCGCGAACCACGCACTATGAGGCCGTCCTCCGAGTACTCCGCTACGTACGAGGCACTCTATCTAACGGTCTTCATTTCTCGTGTGATACGCCTATGGTGTTGCAGGCATTTTTAGATGCAGATTGGGCTGGTGATCCTACTGATCGACGTTCTACAACGGGATATTGCTTCTTTCTCGGCAAATCTCTCATCTCTTGGAGGAGTAAGAAGCAGACAACAGTTGCCCGTTCCAGCACAGAAGCCGAATATCGTGCTCTTGCCGACACTACCTCTGAGCTCCTTTGGCTTCGGTGGCTACTTCATGACATGGGCATCACTCACAACTCGGCCACTTCTATCCATTGTGACAACCGGAGCACCATTCAGATTGCTCACAATGATGTATTTCATGAAAGAACCAAGCATATCGAGAATGATTGTCACTTCGTGAGACATCACCTCAAACATGGTACTATCACTTTACACGCCGTCTCCTCAGACAACCAGACTGCTGATATCTTTACCAAGCCTCTGATTTCTGGACGGTTCAATACTCTAGTTTCCAAACTTAATTTGTTCAAACCGCCTTAAGTTTGAGGGGGAGTGTTAATTGTATAGTTTACCTATTCTATATAAGGTTTCTTGTTTGTACTATAACCCTAGATATCTGTAGCCTATATATAGTGTAATAGTACTCTTGGACAATTATCAATTCAATAACAATACTTCTTATTGTTAACAAAACAATACAACTTAAATCAACAACCGACAAATAAAGTGAGAATTGAATATGTTTCATTTAAATTAGTTTAAAAGACTCAAACGATATTAAAAAAACCCATATGTATTGTAATAAAAGTTTGTCAATTCAAAGGTTTGAACGTTACGTTATACAATTTTTATATATTAAGATTTAAGGAGCCCTGAGTACACCGACTTATATTACCCATCCAAATTTGAATAAAAATATTTAATGAACGGAATTGAAGATAAAATGAATGTTTAAAATTATTAGTAATTATATAAATATCTAATTTATGTGCTAATAAAATTTAGGTTAGAAATCCCATCATCTGTTTTCAATTTATATTTTAAGAGATAACTGTATTAGATGAATAAGATCTCACCCCTATCAATTAATTCTCAACTAAACTTATTCAATTGACCGGCTTAATAATTTAATCTGAAGTGTTGAGAATATAAGAGTTTAAGTGCTGAGTTCGAGAAATGCATAATATGATAATGTAAGAAAACGTGTTGACATACATAACATGGGACAAGGTATAATATCACTTCTTCAATACTATGTTCTCTCTTATCTCTTCTATTTCAACCATAACCAATCTATGTTTAGATTCAGATGAAGTTCCAAAGTAAAGTTTACACGAACATTGATTTATGAATACTCGAATTAGATATACTCTGAATCAATTTACATATGACATTTTAGTTTGGATTTATGTCTTGATAAAATTACTTTGATGTAAATGTTACAACAAATATTTGTTATGTGAGAACGAATTAGCAATTGAAATATAACAGTAAACAAGAACCAGTTTTCTCTGCATAGTTTGTCGACAATGTTTTAGTTACGTCTACCAAAAAATGAGACATGTCTTTATTAGAAAAATAGTAGTGCACATCAATTTGCTCATATGGTATATGCTAGTACACATCAATGTGATATATATATAATACCAATTCTTTTAGGGAAAAGTACATAAAAACTATCACATCTTATACTAAATTTCTTTGTATTGCATATATTTAAGGTACTGTTGCCTTGTCACTTTTAAAATTTAATATTTTTCATTCAAAATTTTATTAGGTTTAATTAAATAAAAAATGTGCATAATTAATGAAAATTATCTAAACTTTCCCCTTCTTTTTAACCATAAAAGAAAACAAAACTCAATTCATAATTTCTTAATAGGAGAGTGATGTAATTTTGGAGTTTTTGTAGTTGACTGTTTATTTTGACGTTTCCATATTTCTTATTGCACAATAGTGAACCTTACATAATGAGTTAAAAAAATTACAAAAAAATGCTTAAATTTAAATATTCATTAATAAAAATAGTTTATGAGCAATTCATTTTCATATGAGCTAATTAATGTTTAAATTATCGGACGAAATTTTTTCTTAAAATAAAAACAATTGTTCTAGTTATTTAATTTAGTAAATGTAGAGACAGATTTTACAATATAGTTTATTTTTAGTTAGGATTTATTTGAAGTAATTACGAGAAATAAATAAAATTTTCACTTTTTTTATTTGCTCTGGATGATTGATTTCCGAAAGTAAATTGTTACCACTGATTCCTAGTTTTTTTTTGCAAGTTATTGTTGAAAGTAGTTTATTTTTATCGCACTATAATTATGTAAAAAGTTAAAAGTGTAATAATAATTAGTTTAAAAAAAGTGTAATAATAATTAATAACTAATAATAGTAAATTGTTGAATACTCCACACTTTTTATTAATTGCATTAATGTTTTGGGTCAATGTAGCTGTATGTGAACAATGATTTCATAGATAGCGTTGGCTTTGTGGTTGAAAATGCATAGAGTAGTGTTGATTATGTGTGTGAAAAGTCGTAGGCTATTTCTCTAATACTCACAATCAAGAGAGCCCAAAATGTCAAAACTAGTAAAAGCTCGTACTTAAGGCTATAAACTATTGAAGTTTGTAATTAGTAAATTAATTTAAAACAATGCATTGTCATTGAATTTCAGTCAAATTTAAATTGATTTAACAAAAAAATTAAATCAGAGCCAATTTTTTCAAAGCCTAATTAATTAATCATCTGTTCAAAGTTGTAAAACTCGAATATCAAAAATGTATCGGTCATTTAACAAAAAGGGATATCTGACAAATTCAGAAAAATTGCGAAAAGATCGAGCAAAACACATTTTGTAATAAATAAATATATATATATATTCAAATTATATTTTACAATTATATTTTCAAATTTGTCAATAATTACTATTTTGGATTATATAATGGTTTATAACATATATATATCAAACCATAAGTAGTTAGATGAACTAGATTACATCAGAGTAAATCAAAGTTAATTAAATTTAGTTGAAATTAATTGATCTTCATTAATTAAATTGAATTTAATTTAAATTTGCCTAGTTCACCAGTATTTTAGCCAATATTTGTGATATTGTCATGAGAGGTGAAAATTTGTAATATACCATCAATATCTATTAATAACACTGATAAATAAATATTACAAAATTAAGAATTTGTTCTAAATTGAGTCTAATTTTTTTCGTTTGAGAGTACAATCTCATAATATTTAAATTCATTCGATGATGAGATAAATTTTTATTGCATAAATTTTTTTAGCCGAATAAATTAACTTTCAATACATGAAATTTACACTCTCGTGGTGCCAAAAATAGCACAAGTCATATTCATGGTGCCAAAAATAGTACAACCCCATTTTCGTAACGTAGTCTTTTATGAGTTAATGATGCTCATAGTACTATTCAATAGAGCCTTCATTTATTATTTTAATTTTATAAATAGCGGCTTTAATGTGTAATTGAGAAACTACGATCCACTTCCAACCCAATCATTAATATTGCCAACCCATAGCCTACGTTTAGGCTAAACATAGACTTATCACTTTTTTTCTGTAAGTTATTTAATTTAAACAGTGATCACAAATTTTCAGTACACACTTTCTGCGTTACATGGCTCAATAAAGGACACGCTCAATTATTTTTGAGCTTACGTGGTTTATTTGTGGTGCACAATAATATAATTTATAACATCTTGCAGATAATTTGGATACATTGTGAACATCGTGGGTAAATATGTAGGAGAATGTCAAAAGAGAAGTTTTTAAATAATAGATAACGTTTAATTATACATGATTAAATCAAATTAATGACTTTAAACTCATTGGCATGTTAAAAAAAAGGGTGGATCCATTTCAAGAGTCTGCCAGACTTGAATTCTCACTCCGCTTCTTCTTCGATTATTGAAATTACATCCTGAATCTATATGTAAGAAAAGAAATTACAGTTTTCCAGTTCGATTTTCGATTATATTTAGTTAAAACATGTTGGTTGTCGTTTTTTAATTCAGATTTAATTCATAGATTGATTAATTTATATCCAAAACATTAACCGAGCAACAAAAAGTGAATGTTAGAATTTTTTTTTGCAATAAGTACAATAAAGATAATAATATAAAACATTTACAACTTTATTGAAGTATAAAATTTGTAAACAAAATAACAATAAAACAAAAATAATATATTCGAGAAGACAAGAGAAAATACAACAAAAATCGGATGTTACAACTCAAATCAAAGTATAAATCTTGCAAACAAAATAACTGTAAAAGATAAATAATACATGTGAGTAGACGAGAAGTAAACACGTGACAACACAAACATACCCAGTTCTTATAGATTAACCAATAATTCATAATTTTAAAAAATAAATACACAATAAAATTAAATAAACCTCTCCATTCATACAAAAACCGAACCAATAATTATTGTCCCGACTTTTAATCTTTTTGAAGAACGTGGTTCCGAAATTTTAATTCTCAGTCTAATAAAATTTTAGGTTCCTCCCTAAATTTCCCCAACCTTAATTAAACGACAGTCGTCGGTCAATTTAAACGACAGTCAGTGTTCAAACACACGAAACACGAAGAATTGGTCACTGACACGTAGACAGTCTCACTCATAGAGGATCCTCCAAATTAAAATTCCATAATTATCTACACTATAGCCCATTCTCTTGGGGGTTTAATTGCAAATTCGTAAACTTCCATACCCGTAGTGCTATTTCTATAGAACCCGAGGGCCTTTCAGAAACTATACATATTTTGCTTTATTCCCGGTTCTGCCCCTCCCTTTCGCTCCCGCTCCGCTCCTTTAAAAAGACCAGAAAAGCGGGAGACTCGGATAAAGCAAAGTTGTACACACAGAGAGGAGTGAAAATAATGGATCAGGTGTTGGTTTGAGGCTTGAGTGTGTGAATTTTTGTTGAAGGCTGTTTGGGGAGAGAGAAAATAAGATTTTCCCGGGAAAATAATGACGACGGGGCTAGTACAAGATCGCAGTCTGGAGAAGCAGATGAAGAAGCAAATTGGTTGCATGTCGGGTTTTCTCCAGATCTTCGATCGCCAACAACTTCGAATCTACTCCACCAAGCGCCTACCTCCGGTTAATTTCTGTTCCTGCTCCTGGTTCTTCGTATTTTGTTTAATTTTTCTCTGCTCTGATTCTGTGTCTGTGCGATCTTCAGGCGATGGAGTCTTTGTCTGAGTCTGAGCAGACGAACCGGAACAGATCGGAACCTTCTCCGGATCGTTCGATCAAGCAATATCCGGCGACCGAGATCCGATCGCCGGCGGAGTCTCCGGCGAGATCGCACCTCCCGATCTCGGCTCTCGAGTTCAAGGAAGGTTCGAGATCGTCCTGGAAATTCTCCAGAGAAGCTCCGAGGCTCTCGCTCGATAGCAGATCCACCGTTGATTCGAAGGGAGTCCTCCGAACAAACACCGCGAACCTATTGGCCGATGGAGCCGAGAATCGCGGGGACGGTTATGGAGGAGAAAACGACAAGCATCGCCGTTCCACAAGCGTCGTCGCGAGGCTCATGGGGCTCGAACCGCTCTCGCCTCCGATTCCGTCACCGGCCGAGAAATCGGAGCTCCGCAGATCCGCCTCCGAATCCAGAGTCTCCAAAGATCTGCCCCGTTCCAGATTCGTCGACGGCGACAATTTCCGTCAAAATCAGGAAATCGAATCCAGATTCGCGACGAAGCTCAAAAATTCGAAGAACACGAATGTGAATCCAGAACCGGCGAAATCGCAGAGCCGAGGCTATGGTTCGAGGAAGATCTTCGATTCTCAGGACGTGTTTCCGGATCCGAAGCCGAGCGTCTCGATCTACGGAGAGATCGAGAGGAGGCTGAGACTGAGAGGAATCGACGAGCCTTCGAAGGATCTGGAAACTCTGAAGCAGATCCTCGACGCTCTCCAGCTCAAGGGACTGTTACATTCTCAACGAACCTCAAGTCACTGCTCAAAACAGAGAAAATCAACGGCCACGATGTCACCCAATCCCTCGCCGAGATCGAGACCAGCAGATCGCCGGAGTCCAATCCAAGCCGTCGAAACCGCCACCTGTCGCCGGAGTCCGAGATCTCCGGCGAGGAACGAGACCGGCGTCAAGAGTCCTCTGAGAAGAAAACCGTTGACCGTTGAAACTCCGAGAAAAACAAACGACTCGTCGGAGCAGAGAAGAGCCTCTCTGTCTCCGACCACTTCTCCGAAGGTCAGCACAAGAAAAACCGTAACCGACCGTCCGATCGGAAACAGATCGCCGAGAAATCGCAAACCAACGGCCAAGATCCTTCGCGAGGAAGACGAATATTTATATTCCTCCATCTCCGAGACGGACACTGAGGTACATTGCCGATTAATTTTCATTAACCGCTAATTAATAAAGTAATTAACTCTAATTACTGTGTTTATTTATTATCATGTTGCAGAGATCTAAAGACGGAGGGACTCTGTTGGAGAGGTGCGATAAGCTGCTTCTCAGCATAGCGGAGATCGCAGCAACGACCGAGTTGCAACCGAGTCCCGTGTCCGTGTTGGACTCGTCGTTTTATGAGGAAGAGTCGTCGTTTCGCAAGGAAGAGCCCAGTGTCCATCGGAGCATCGATTTTAAAGGTAATTAAAATTTAAAATTAAAATTGAAGGACCTCTATAGATTATTATTAAGATTTGCATCCGACCGTAGGCGTGTAGTGATGACGTCGACCCATCGATTTTCTGGGTTTTCTTTATCTGCGGCGTGCTCTGTCCAGTTTAATATTCATGTACCCGTTACGATCGCGACACGTCAGTCCACAATAGTGCGATCACGTGGGTGCGATGTGTGTGTGCACAGTTGGATCTTGGATGGTGATGTTCACTGTCCGGAATCTTTGACAACGACGTCGTGTTGATGAAATGTAAACTTATTTAGGTGTTATGTGTTAAGGTTTAAATGGATTTATGAGAGTGACCCGATTTCCTTTTCATTTTAGTTCATACCGAAATTAGTTCTGAGTAGGGGTGTACAAGTGTCAAATCGAAATTCAATTTATCTGGGTTCGGCTCGGCTTAAACAAAATTATACAATTAAATTAGATGAGTCCGATCGTAAATATTATAAATATTCACTTTTTATAATATATAAATAATTATTAAATGAGTCGGATCGTAATTCTGTTGTATCTTTAAAAATTAAACTCGAGTTGGTCTTGTTTATTAAATTAAGTCAATCTTAAATTTGGAATCGGCTGAAGTTCAATTATAGAGAGTCTTGATCGAGACACTCTAACTCGTCGGCTCAATTACCGTTATAGATGTGAAGAATTTAATCACAATTTTACAATCTAATATTGTTCTTCTTTTGGGATTATCTTACAGAAGTACCCGAAATTGATGATGAGATTTGGAGTCCTGAAAACAATTTGGACAGCGATTTCGTGTACATTTCGCAAATATTCAGAACCTCAGGCTACTCGTCGGAAGGTTCCGACCAATTCCTCGTACTAGAGAAGCAACAGCGTCTCAACGGGAAGGGCACGTCAAAAGCGTCTCGAATCCAGAGGAAGCTGATCTTCGACACGGTCGGAGAAATTCTCCACCGGCAGAAACTGTCGCCGCCGTGGAAGGCCTTTTCCGGCGAGAAGGCCCAGTTGGAGCGCACCTGGTCGGAGTTTCAGAGGATTCGAGATCGGGACACGTGTCAGGACAACGACCTGTTCGAGGTGATCTGCGGAATATTACGAAAAGACCTCGCCGGAGATGCGGTCTCCGGGTGGGGCCACTTCGCGATCGAGACGTCCGAAGCCGTTCTCGACATCGAACGGCTGGTATTCAAGGATCTGGTCGGCGAGATGATCCGAGATCTCGCTGTCCTGGCCGTTGATCGCAGTAGTGGTGGGCCCAGGAGAAAGTTGGTTTTCTGAATAAGTGAGAAAAAAGAGAGGAGCAAAAAGTAGTGTAATTATTGATTTAACATGGCCGGGGCTTTAATTTTTTGCGCGCTTGCTTTGGGGATTTTTGACCCTGCTTTTTAGATAGTTTATTTTTAGTTTAATATTATTTGACTGGTTTTGTCATTGTAATGTGGAAAAAGAAAGTGGTTTGGGGTCGAGCAAATCTAACTCCTGTATAAAGGTGCATGTGATGAATTATGATCCATTTGGAAGCTCGAAACAATCATGGTTGCTTAGTGAGTGTGTGGGAATTGTGATATACAATAATCATTATAATACTTTATTATTATTTAAATAATAAAAAACACTATGTAACATTTTTTCTTTTGTTAAAATTATATTATAAATTAATAAAATCCATTCCTGCCATAGGTTAATGGTCAACAGTTTATGCCTACTAAATATTATTTTTAGTTGAAATATTTGATAAAGTTAAATTTAATATAAGTTGGTGAAATTAACTGGCTACATCATACTAATCATAGATCATGGCCACTCAAAATTTACTAGAAATCCGTCAATCAACCTGAATCAGAGACGTTGGAACTGGAGAAATTGGTTCGATATTAATTTTTAAATTCACGAATTAGAAGAAATCAATTTGATTGATACAAAATTACGGTTAATCGAGTAATCATATATGGTTTAACGCGTGACGTGTTACTAGCCATTGATTTCCATAAATCGAATCCCGTTAGGCGTCTAAATGTAGTCGCCAACAAAATCAGTTCAACTTTAACCAAAAAGTTGGTTCGATATGACATGGTTTTGAGGCTGAAAATTTATTCAAAAACCCGTCTAATTTTAACCCAAAAAATCGGCCGATAAAACAAATCTGTTAATTTTAATGTTGATACCAACACGATCCAGTTTCAATTCATAAAATTAGAATCCGAATTTACCAGTCCATTTTCTGGTTCTGAAGTTCTGATTAATCAGTTTTGAGTACCCGTTGAAAATAGCGACACTTTTGTGCGAACATTTAATTTACCCTAGCGGTGAAATGGGTAATAATGGTTGGTAATGTAATTATTAATTAATCAATGAATTTGGGTTGGTAGTGGCACTGTGCAATTTGCACGCCAATGGGTGTGTGGATCATTGGATTTGGGACCCATTGTTTGGGTCTATAATTGCCTAAAACTCCCAAGTACTGGTCCATAGTTTTGTCCCCTCCTAAAGTGATAAAACGACACCAACAAGGCATGTTCTATGGTCTCATTCTCAAAATGGGTTTTTGTGACTCAACCCAATGATTTGGGGCTTTAGCTCTAATTGCGTCCGTTTTTGAGCATATGTATATGAAAAATGGGGTCTAATCGGTTCTTGTTATTACCAAACATGTTCGATTGACAGCTTAAGGTTTTGGCCCTTTTTGGTAAGTTTGGAATTAAGAGTACTTGTGAGTGCTGTCGTTTTGCTCCAACAATCCCACATGCAGCATTAGTTAGTTCTCATAATTCGCAATAATTGGTGGGTAGATTTAGAATTGGAGAACTTACTTTTTACTGTATTTTTTAGCAGTTAAAATTTCAGCATATTGTAATTGAGATATGTTTTGAGATAATGACACTTTGTTACACCTAACTATTACGAAATGACACTTTCATACCCTAACTATTTTTATTTCTTTTTTAGTACCCTAACAAATTTGTTGTGACAACCTAACTCTAAAATGCCTAAAATACCATTCGTTTAAAAAACCATAAATTGAATTGGTTCAATTTTGTTTATCTCTAGTTCATTTTGGTTTATATTTAAGTTGCAATTACGATTATGCCCCCAAATCTAAAATTAAATTTGAACCATTTCAAATCTGGTTTGATAAATCAAATTGGACCAATTCTATTATGATTTCTTAACCAGGGGTATTTTAGTCATTTTAGCATATGTTGTCACAAAAAAATTGTTAGGGTATTAAAAAAAAGAAAAAAATAGTTAGGTTATGAAAGTTTCATTTTGCCATAGTTAGGTGTAACAAAATGTCATTATCCCATATGTTTTTATTGTAAAAAGAACAACAATAAAAAATTAGTTATATTATAAAATAATTTTAAGGTTATATAATAAAATTAGCTAGAAATATTTGGAAGTAAGTTACTGTAACACATAAGTGCAATGTGTTTTTTTTATTGATTTTGATTACTAGCAGATCAAAAAGTTATTATATAAAGTTCTATATAAGGGTCAGTGTGGGTTGAAATTGAATAATATTTAGATCGAGTTGATTTTAAGCTGGCTTGTTTAGTGGGTAGGAAAGACTAAACTGTATCTTTATAAATTTTAAATCATAGTGCGTCAAAAGGTTATTGTATGAAGTTTCATGTAACGGTAACTGTAGAACGAATAATAATCAAATCGAGCTGGGTCGTTTAGAGGGTAAAAAGGTCAGTTGTATTGAAAATCAGAATAATTGAATTGAGCCGGGCTGAGCTCGAACTTGTCTATTCTATTTCGAGCCGAAATCGATCTTGATTGTATAAATTCGTTCGAGCACGAATTGAGATCGAGCTGAGTATTCATTTTACAAGTTGAATCTTGGCAAATTGAGACCCGATTCAACTCGTTCACCTTAGAACTCCATTCTCCATATATATATATATTAGAAGCCTAATGTTGGGGTTATTGTGGGCCTTGTGGGCCGATCTGCAACTTGGTTGGGCCCATGGAATTTTCATTTCCATGGCTACTATTATAGAAACCAAACCATGCGGGTCTTGTGGATGTGTGTGTCTCTCTGCCTTTGTTTAAATTTACTCCTATAGGACCCTACCAAATGGGCACCTCCACAAATCAAATATTTAACGAGACGCTCAAACTCAATTAATCAAATATTAGACTTAAGATAATTATAATTTACCCCTAATAAAATTTAAATTTAAAGTTCAATTCGTTAAATAAATTAACCAAGCTCAAGTAAATTTTATAAGATCGCATACTAGTGATGAAGATTCTAAACTTGAAATCAGTTCCGAATAGAACCCATAATCATGATTAATGATTTAGTTTTAATTATGAAATTAAGAGAATCATTCAATTATGTTCAGCTATGATTTTCTAATCTCATAATTGTTGGTTAATCAGTAAAAACCGAACCGGTTTGTATCGCCACATATCCAACTCTTGTTAACGCACATGCTATCGTTATTTTGTTTGCAAATTTTATACTTCAATCATGTTATATGATAATCAAATCTCTCTTAAACAATAAATTCATTGTCCGTTAACATTTTTTATAACTTTAAATTCAATGGTTTAATTCAACATACAAATTGAACCTAAATTCAAAAAAAAAAATTAATCAATTCCAGCTAATAAACAAATCAAGAAAATATGGTTAGAGCCAAACCATTGGCTCGTTTGGACCTTACTAGGAGTTTGTGCTTGAAAATTTTCACGCACAAACTCCTAGTATCTGATAGAGGTTTGATAACATGTCTTAATAATATCAAGCACTCATTACTCATAAAAAAATCATTGATTTAATGTTTATCAACAAAATTAAGCTTAATTCAAATCATTTACACCATACACACCAAGATTCTAAGTTCCAACCCTAACCTCGAGAAAGAAATAACTCACTAATGTTCTAAAAATCTCCGACAATAGGCTAGCATTTTTTAGAACACCTAAATACACTCAACCAAACTATTTAAACTATAATAGACTTCTCAAATAAGTTTCAACAGACAAGCAAACCAAATAGAACAAATTAATCTAACTATTTATCAAATCTTCAGACAACATGTGTTGCCTGTTAACATGGATATTGCATATTGCTCAACAGTTCAGCAACCAAACTCATCAAATTCAAGGTAAGGACATGAGGACAATCTCCACATACATTCACAGCATTGTTAGACAAAGACACTAAACATACACTCTCCAGATAAACCCCAAGTTCAGACACAGTAAACACAAATAGTCCTTAAGTCAGAAACAATATGAAATCCAAACAATCAACCTCAGTCCTTGGTTGTCTTGTTGATGAGGGACTTGTGGATGTGTGGAATCACACCTCCTCCCGCAATGGTTCCCTTGATGAGGGTGTCGAGCTCCTCATCCCCACGGATCGCCAGCTGCAAGTGCCTTGGCGTGATCCTCTTCACTTTCAGATCTTTGCTAGCGTTCCCAGCAAGCTCAAGCACCTCTGCTGTCAGGTACTCAAGGATTGAAGCCAAGTACACTGCAGCTGTGGCCCCGACTCTTCCATGAGCAGCGATTCTTGTTTTGAGCTGGCGATGGATTCGACCAACTGGGAACTGGAGATATCATATCACAATAAGCAGTATTAGCACTCCTGTTTCTTGATTGAACTAAAGAGTAAAATATTTATACTGACAAATTCAAGTCAAAAAATAAAAGATTCATGGATAAAATGATCATCATCCCAAAAAGCACAACAATGGAGCCAAGTTATAGATAGAGATCTATTTTTTTTATAAAACTGCATTAACCTAATATTTGTCTCTGGGTAAAACTTGTGAGATAATCTTACGATTCCATGAAAGTCAATTAAGTTCACATACAAATAGGAGGAAGTTTATTATGAGAGAACAAATAAGACTTTACAAGATTGAGTTCAATAGGTTTCATCATACCCTCATAAGAAAAAGGGAAATATCATACAATAATCCCAAAGCTTGAACACAACAAGACTTGTACTGGTTAATCCTATGATATCATAATCAATACAAAACATATTCCAACAACTAATGCCTTGGAAAAATTGAACATAGTCAAGTGAGTTCACCATCGCATGAGCACAAAAATACACAACTTTCTTTATCAGATCCATTACATTACATGCACAGTATTATTCACATTTAGTATAACCCTTGATCAAGTACTTCATTATTCTATTTGCAAAGATTGAAAATTCCACTTTTAATTTTGTTTTTTCATATTTTACTCTATACATCCACACTACTTGAGTAGATATAGCTAACTGACATAAATATCATTCATAACCTAAGCTACCATCATATTTAAATTAAATTGACTTGTGACACATATTTTCATACCAGTTCAAACTTGATTTTAATAGCTACCAACTAAGTGCTTATACATTCAATAATGAATTTAGTGATCTATATTTATCTATGGGTGAATATCACGGATAATTGAGATTTTGGTTGTTGAACAACCATATTTCAAACAACATATGACATTTCAGTGTTTAAATTCAAAATACATCAACAGTGCAAATAAACAAGCTAAACTCATACATATTTTCCCTTTTACATTCAGTAATGAAACTACACATTTGTTTATTTAAGGACAAAAACCAAATGTAATTGAGATTTGGGTTGTTTAGCATCCATGTTCCAAACAACACATAACATTTCAGTGTATAAATTCAAAATATATCCACAATGCAAATAAACAAGCTAAAAGGGTAATAATAATATACACATATAAACATACCCATGGAGTGAAATCACAATTATAAAAAGTAAAAACACACACCCAGTGCTTGAAAAATTGAAGCAGATGAACAAATAATGAGATAGTCACCTGAATACCAGCTCGAGAAGACCTCGAAACCGGCTTCTTCTTGTCTTTGTCCTTGTCCTTGTTAGCTGCTGTAGTTTTTGCAGCCAGCAGACCCTTTCCTCCTTTTCCTGCCATCTTCAACTCTGCAAATTTCCTCAAAAAATATATTGTTAAAAAAATCAAATGATAATTCTGAAAAATAAACACTACAATTGGCCAATTGCATCTAGAAAACTCAAGATCTGCTCAAACCCTAACGCGTTTCAAGCTTAGCAGATTTACAAAAAAAAATAAACACAACCCATTAACAGCAAAAGGGTTTTTCGACGAACCCATGACAAAATTGAAACACAAAACAAAAACAAAATAAGTAATTGCAGTAACCAAATAAGAACATAAGATTCAGGAACGAGGATAGAGAAAGAGAGAGAGAGACCTGAATTTGTTCCTGGGTTTGTGCAGATTAGGAGAGATCTGGGCAGTGACTGAGGGAGGGAAAGAGAGACGGATCTGATTTTGGATTTAAATATGATGGAAATAAAGTTTCGAATCCGCCAATTTTTTGAAACGGCGGTTTAATTTTGGTGGGAATTGGAAAAATATCCAATTTTTCGCGCTTTCAAGTTTTTCGCTACCAATTGAGTGTTGACCGAGTCAAAACTCAAAATTGAATGAAATTTACTGGCCAATCTTTGATCCCAAGTGGGCCCATCAGGCCCATTGTCACATATCTTAAGCCCAACGGACCATCTATTTTTTCCACGGTGACCTTTTTTACCCGCTGACACGGTTGTAAATGAGTTGAGTTTAACGATCCCTTCGAACGGTACGTTAAATACTCAGTTCAGACTTGTTGTAATTGAGCTCGATTCGAATCAAGTCGCTTTTTTATCATTTCATGAATAATTATTATTTATTTAATTTTTAATAAATATCTATCTGTATTGAAAATTAAAAGAACCGAATGGAGCTCGTATATTTTATTTCGAGCTGAACTTAATCTCTGATCCCGTCAAACAGTTTTTTCACTAGACAATTCCTGTCAAAATGCAGTTCGATTCGGCTCGTTTACACTTTAACCTCTGATCCCAAATGGGCCCTTCAGGCCCATCATTACATATCTCGATCCCAAAGGACCATCTATTTGGCCCACGGTGAGCCTTTTTTACCCGCTACTTTAATTTTCCATTTTTCCTTATGATCACTTTGGCGCGAATTTTAGAGTCCTTCACAGAAGCCACATATAAAAAGGTCATTTTGGGCATTTATCTCCTCCTCGGTCTCAAACCAGCCCGATTCCCAAAACCCTAACCTCTCCGGCGGGTGGATTTTGAATTTTCCGGCTCCGATTCATGAGGTTATCAATGTCTCATTCTCTGGTTTGCCACTTCTCGAATCGGAAATGGCTGTGGTCGCTGCGAAGACCGAAGTCGCGTCTTGTGCGTGAAGCTCTAGTTCCGTCGCCGACGGAGAGTGCGGTGGTTGAGAGCGTTTCCGGTGAACGGAGATGGAGAAATTGTGGTCACGAGTCGAGAGTGGCGTAGATACGCGATTGAGCGCTTGAGGAAGCTGAGCCTGGTGAGAGGCTTCGACATGGCTGTTGTGTTAAGGAAGAGAGCCAGATCCAAGTTGATGAACTCGGCCGATCTTTTCTGGTGGTGGTGGGTGGAGGTAATGAAATTTGCGATTCTGCTTGGTTGAATTTTACAGGATTCGTGGATTTGAATGCTTAACACTTGTTCGTAGTTTGGTAGTGGATTATTCAATGCTTAACACTTGTTGGGAGATTTGTGATATGTTTCTGTTAAGAGTGGCGTAGATGATGAAAAGTGTGCTTGTTTCAAATGCTTAATCAAGCTAAAGTGACATTTTGTGAAATCCAATGTATATTGTTCACAAATAGATTCGAGTGTTGGGGACGTCAGATTCTGATTGCCAATAACTCTTGATTACTTTGTGCTATGATCATTTACGAGTATGTAATAAATTGCCTTAGGCATTGTACTTATTTTGTAACGCGCTATGGATTAGTTCGTTACTGCCTGATGTGCCTTGCCAAAGCCACCGAGGACAATCAGGACATTGGCATTGCTATGAAAAAGGCCTGGGTGTATATGATTACTTATGATTCTGTTTCATATTAGGACAACAAATCAAATGTCAATCTGTTTGTCCAGTTCATATTAGAGTTTCAAATCCCTTCACATTCTATTGTATTCTATTGTTGCTTTTTCGGTTGCATGTGAACTTCTTGGTTCCACTGACTATTTTCCTGACACCCGGTGCTTGCTTATTTCAAATGCAATTATTCTGGATTTTACCGTAATTAACACCCAAGGGAGGAAAATTTGCAATTAAGAATCTTAATTGTGACTGTTGCTTGAGTAGAAAGCACAGTCGTATTAAGATGGTAAAAAGTCTAGTTACTAGTTGTACACCCAGATCAAAGAACTAAGTATAGTGTCAATTATACAGCCCACCTTCAATTTTGTTCGAATTGTATTCCATTCCTCATTAATTGTGATGTGAATTTTCATTCGCCATAAATTCTTTGCACAACAGACTGGGAGTAGCTTATTTTTTGTGTTCTTAGGGAATTAGTTAAACTTGTATATTACAATTGCCATTGCCAGCATTCTATGTATCAGTGTACATTGCATCTGCACAACACATAATTTAGAGATGTCAAGATAAGTTCGTTGTGAGGAGTTATCTTCGAACTTAGAAATAAAGGAACAGACAATGGATATCCTCTTGCAGAGGGCAATTTTCTAACTTATCTTTCCAACAATGAAAATGCAGGAATAAATAATTCAGAGCGCCCGCTGGTCAGCATAGGTGCACGTGCTGGACAGCACTTTTCTGGCCATTGGGGTCCCGGACATTAACAGGTACTTTCCAATATTCATTCTAATACTATCTAGAAAGATCTTTCTCTGCAGTGCACCTTCCATGGATTATTTTAGCTTATGGGAGAGAGAATTTATTACTCCCTGACTCCAAAATAAACGTCCCATTCCCGTTTCAGTCTGGTAATTAGTTATGGATTACCAGTGTTATTCTTATCCTCCATAGTTAGTAATGACAACTTGAGTAGTGTGACATGGGTGCACCTGAAGGGAAAGAGTGAAAAGTAATACACTAAATATTGAACTCTTAATCTACGCAAATAAATGGGATACTAATTCAGGAACAGAGGACTTAGATGAAAAGGGGTCACACCTTGATTATTCGGTGAACTTGAATTAAAGCCTCTTTACTTACATAGCCAAGATTTAGCAAAACTAGACCACTTTGCTACTTTAAGATGGTGAGCACAAGTACTTCCTTTATTGCTGAGTTGCAAACGTTTGTGTGGGTGAGATACATGTTCTCCTGTTCTGTACCAACATATGCACCACACAATCCTAGCCAAACCATAGAACCCCAAAAGTGGGTAGTAAAAAACAACACAAAGCAAGCAAAATTTGGTGATGGACAAATATCGCATGGGTTTAGGATGAGATGTGAGGAGACCAATGACATGTTAGCTTTCCTTCCCTGTCTTTTACTAATGACTTTGAAACATCTATACGCTTTGATTCAGTACCTCTAGTGTATCTACTCTTACTTTGGGGATGAAATCAATGGTAAAAATGTGCTATGATGCTTTAATGAACACTACCGTTTCTTTACCCCCAACTAAATTGTTCCAATGAAAAGGAAGCACAAGGATGTCTCACACTTTAGCGTGTTCATGACTGTACCAAACTGAAACCAACACTTTGTGAAGTGGAACAAAGAAATTAGGGCTTCTTATTCTTCTGTTAATGTAGCCATAGTCAGAATATAGTTGTGAATTACATTGTGAATTAGTTGCCTTGTTTAGGGAACTGAAAACGAAATTAATAGCATTCATTGGTTTCAACACTAAGATTTGAACCCTTCTATATTTGCTGAACAAAATTTGGTAGTTTAATAATTTTGAAAGAAGAAAAGGTTACATATTTTTGTCTGTCTTTTAACTAAAAAAAAAATTAATAGAAGAAGAAGAAAGAAACTTAGAAATAGACTCCAACAACTGTCTGATGAAATAAACTTAGAAATGGGATGTGCTGAGGTTAAAGAACTGATGCCCAATAAGCAGAAACTTTGTTGTCCATTTTACTATGCAGAATAGGTTGAACTTAGATTATGAATACCAAAAAACTTTAGGAAACTTGTGGGAGACATAATCTTCAAAACTAGGGGCCTCAAAGAAATCAAATGACCAGAATTCAACAACCAAGTATTTCTAAAAAGGACGGCGGTTTGGTATTCCTTTTGTATGGTTTTTAGAAAATGTACCTTTTGAGAAAGTTGATGGAAGCGTTTTAACAAAAAAGAAAAACACAAAATCTCGCGTTATAGTAATAAATTATCTGTTCGGTTTGGAAAAATGTATGATAATTACTTTGTTATCCTTCTATCTACATAGGTAAAAGTATCTCAAATTTTTCACCCTCCCACCCAGTAAAGTTAATGTGATTCTAAAATCTCACCTCCCTATGGTATTTTAGTTTCCTCTGCTAATCTTCCAAGCTAGAATTTTACTTTCCCAGAAAAAATAAAATTATACTCTGCCCTCTACTTTTCCATAGGACCTTAATTTTGTCTTGCAGCTAACTTCTATGGAGAAATTTAAATACATTCATCTCACAAACATTTGGCCATTTTTAATGTTTGAAGGGTTCAGTTACTTGACATAGACTCATATTCAAACCTCTGTAAAAACGCTTACATATTATATATGAATAATTGCAAAAACGTGTCTTGTACCATGACATTTTCTTAGAGTTGTTGTGTAGTACATTAGTTACAAAAACGTGACCTGAGCTTACTTTTTTATTTTACAACATATGTATATATATTTTTGAATAATGAAATTGTCAATTGATTAAATAATTTAAAATAAGAGACAACGATGTCCTTCTATTTTTGTTATTATAATGGTAGTTTCGTTTTTATTGAAAAAATAATACCCGTTTTGTACTGGGTAACTTCACTGCATGTTTTTTTTGCAGTTAGTGTAATATAATAACTCCTAACAAAAGTGTCGCAATACATGCCATGTATTCACAATTATCTCTATGAACAAAAGTGTCTCGATACATGCCATGTATTCACAATTATCTCTATGATGTAATATTTATTGTTATTTCTGGACTTTTGTGGATTTGTTTTGATCACATACCAAATTTCACTTCCATCATAGGAATGCAATATGGGAGATCAATTGATGTTCGTATGAGAATCAATATGTTCATTTCATTTGTCCATAGTATTCAACAAAATCACATTTGCTGTCGTGCAGATATGATGTGATTGCTCTTTCTATCCTTAAAAAGATTATATGCCAAAAAGGAGATCTCTTTCCAATTTCCATGAAGTCATTGCAACCTCTCCACTTTCAGGTATTATTTTCCACTCTTGCTTTAACTTTCACTCTATTAGCCTTTCCACTATTTTTCCAACTATAGAACTAGAAGTAACCAAGCAACCACTCTTCACAGGCACCAATACTTTACTTTGCACAATTAAGATCAAACAATCACATCACTCTAGATAAATTTTCATCAACATAAGTACCATATGAGGTCCTATGTTCTAACATAATGGGTCATCTGCTTTGGACAAGTGTGATGAGGATTAGGTTACATGCAGTTTTATGGATATCCTTGATAACAGCCAATATGTCGCTAATATATCGGTTTTTGCAAGCTTTTCGAGGCGAAATGACTGATATTAGTCAAACCCGGCTAATCCAGCAAAATTTAAATTGATTTTGGTCTAATCCGGTCCAAATCAATTAATTATGGTCTACTCCAACTTAAATCAATTAATTTTGGTCTACTCTAACTTAAATCAATTAATTCTGATTTAACCCATCAAAATTCAAATTGACATTTAATTTCATATTTGATTTTTTTGGATAGATATTTTCGTCATTTTATGAAAATACCAACGGAAAAGGCTAAAATTTTGATGAGGTGTAATAAAGTGAGAAAATAAGCAGTTAAGATATTGCACAAGGGAAAAAAAGTTGGATATACATTTAAAAATGATTGATACTTATGCACAGTAGTAAATTGACATTTTTCTTAAAATATATGTTTTGATTGATTTTGCATATACCAAACTGTTTTTGTTCCGAATTAGTATCAGAAATATACATTTTGTCTATAATTGATCCCATTTGTCGTTATATATCAATATCATATTATCGCATACTAATTAAACAGTTTCAGGTTCTAGAACTGAACTGCACATTGGCACTCTAGTTTGGGTGTGGATCAAAGAAGGGACCACACTCCACACCATTCTTATCTATTATTTACCCCCAACACTTTAGAAAGAGTGAAAAGTTTCAAATGTCTGAAATTGACACTCCAACAATTTTAGCTTCACACTCACAATAGTAGAGTCGAGTATTCAAATCCTAATGAGAGAGAGAATAGGACACAAAAGCTCCAAGGACGGGTCTTTCCCACCATTTCCCGATGTCCAAAAATGGAGAGGGTTGAAAGATGGTTTGGTGATCTCATTTTTTATTTTGACAAATTAGAATATTGATGTTCCCGAACTTGTGAAGTTTGAAATATTTTACAAATTCTAGAAAAACAAGACCCCTAAAGTCTCTTACCGTAATAATAATTGTAAGGTAAAGATAAGGGCAATAAATAGAGTAATAAATCAAAGGAAACACACAAATTTCAAAGCGTTCAGTTACATGCAAAATCTTTATTCACGTCACACCAAACATATTATGGGCACAGTAGATACTTCGCATAGCCAAAAGAAGTAGATACTGCTTTGTCACTGAACCAGGTTTTGAACTTTACTAGGGGCCAACCACTGTACCGAGCCGTTACACCAGAAAATGTGGGCCCATAAAGTCTCAATAAATTATAGTGACATTATCTGATAGTTTCAGCCAAAACTGATATTATTATTTTCTAAATATAGGAATCCTTTATTTGTTTTTTATTTATTAGAAAAAATATTTCATTGATTTCAAAGGCTTTCCATTATATGCATTTGAACACTTATTTGACCTGCTATGTTATTCTTCTAAACTTATCACCTAGAAATAGAAGTCCAGAGAGGTAAACGAGTCGAATCGAGTTTTATTTTGGTGGGGCTTGACTCGGCTCGTGAAAATATTGTTCGGCTCGAGCTTGAACGATCCTACACAGCTAAACTTGAATTTGGCTCAATTCAATTCGTTTAAATTTCAATACTAATATTTATTAGAAATTAAATAAATAATAAATGATTCAACTTTAGAGTTGCTCAACAATATGAAACGAGTTGGTTCATGAGCCTTAAGAAATTAGACTCTAGCTCGGGTTGTTTATGAGATGAGTTCAATCTTAAGCTTACATTCGACTCGAGCTCAATTATACCGTGTTCGAGTTGAGTTCAAGCGATTTAATTAAAAGATCGACTCATTTACAGCCATGTCTTAAATTTCATTAAATCAAAATTTAGTTTTTAATGCACTTGTTACTTACTAAAACCTAGTTGCTTGGTGTTAGGTGAGGTTAGGGTAAGAAGTTAATTTGATATATTTATAGGCAATTTTCAAAAATGGAAATTCAGGATTAATTTTGAAAGTCAATTGATGTAAAATTGAATACATGAAAGAGGTTCAATAAATTTTCTGAAAATATAAGGAATGTGATTACTTGCGTGGTGGGTTTTAAGTTTTAACCGATGGCGGTGGTGGTACTAGTCAAATTGTAGATCAACAACATGGTAAATGCATTAATTCAATTCCCGAAATTGCCCCCTGAAACCATCTGAGGCGGTTATGTAACCTCTGTATATCCAAGGGCATAACGGTGTTTTCAACTTACTGCGGTTTCGTGGCTCCGCGTAAACCACCACGCGAAACGAAACGGGCTTATCCTCTTGACACGCAACCATCCCATGGGTAAGAACGTGCCCTCCGCCACCTAGGATGCCACGTGTCACATCTCTCCACGTCAGCTGCTCCTATCCCTTATTATGAAATATGAAAAATTACGGATCACTACCGAACTATCATCTATTTTCACATCACTATTTTCACATCACTGCTCAAATAAAAATGTCTTCCATTATCACTCATTTGCATTCACTTTTATTCACTGTTTTAAAAATGTTAGATCATAATTGCACGATGAAGGTCTTATGAAAAAATAAATCTGAGTGAAGAATTAATTAGAAATTTTAGAGAATTAATTGGACAAGGCTTGGAGTTTTAGAACACTCTAATAAATTATATTTAACATAATTTTGAGATGAAAAGAAAAACATACCCTTATATTAAAAATTAATCTTAATTCATTTTTCTTTAAAATATATGTAAAAAATATAACTAAAAAATTATATTGGTTTTTTTTATATTTGTGTGATAGTTGAGTGCAACAACGTGAAAATGTTGGGGCAGTGGTTTATTATTTTCCTTTATAAATTATAAATATATCCTTCGGATCACTTAAACCGCCTCTTATAAATTCCCATTTCAAATCAACACAGAGCCAACCATTTCTCTCTCTTTTCAATTCCTTCTCTCGCCGGAAAATTATCCGGCTGCCGGAAAAAGTAGATGCTCCGGCTGGTGAGTCACCGTGTCTTCAACGGCGACGACAAGACGCTCTCTGTAACCGCAATTTGGAATTGGAAATCGTAAGCAAAAGCGACTTTTACTTGGCAGAGTTTCTGAATCATTTCATGCTCTGTCCCGCGAATCAGAAACAATTTGGCTATATAATATACAATCAATTCGAGATAAAGAGTCGGTCTCGATTTTTGTTCCTGGTGTGAACTTTTTCTTCTTCTTCTTCTTCTCGGTTTCTGTGCGGATGCGATTTGCTGATCTCAGGTTCATGGACGAAGAGAGTTCATAAAGATTAGGCTCAGAACTCGTGTTTCAGTTCTCTACTGGTATTTGCTTTTGTGAAGAGTCGTTCAATTTCTCGTGACTTCGATCACGAAACTCTCATGCCTTTTCCAATGAAGATCCAACCGATCGACTCTCAAACGACGGAGGAGCTGCGTCGTTTCAAGCCCGTCGTCGTCAAGTCGCGGCTCAAGCGGCTCTTCGAGCGCCAGTTCAGCACCGTTCTCAGGACATCGGAGAAGGTCGAGTTCGAGCCGAGCTCGGTGTGCCTCGACAAGATGGTTCAGAACTTCATCGAAGAGAGCAGCGAGAAGCAATCTGGAGCCGTCAGGTGTGGACGGAACTGCTTCAATCGGAGCTCCAACGATGGCTCCGACGACGATCTGGACTCGCACGGTGAATCGCCTGAAGTTCTCAAGGTGATTTCGCAATTATCGAGTGTGGAATTTCAATTTTCTGTTTGGATCTGATTTTTCTCTTTCGTTTTCGTTTTCTCGGCTGAGAAATTTTTTGTTTCTTCTGAGCAGAGTTTGGCTATTTGCGCGAGTGTTCGCGAGAGGACATTGCTCGCGGACACATCTAAGATCGTGGAGAAGAACAATATCTGCAAGAGGAAAGACGATTTCTGCAGGAGGATTGTTACCGAAGGATTGTTGATTCTCGGATACGACGCTGCCATCTGCAAATCTCGCTGGGAAAAATCCCCCCTCTATCCAGCCGGTACTGTTTTTTTCTCTCTGTCTGTTTCCTGAGAAAGTAAAATTTTCGAAATACTTTCTGTTTGTTTCCTGAGAAAAGCTTGGACCGTTTGTTTCCCGAGAAAGTAAAATTTTCGAAACACTTTTCTGTTTGTTTCCCGAGAAACGAAAATTTTCGATTTACTGAGAAATTAAGTGAACGAACGGACGATTCGTTTTGATTTTACAGGTGAATATGAGTACATAGACGTGCTGATTCGAGGCGATCGATTGATAATCGACATCGACTTCAGATCCGAATTCGAGATCGCGAGGTCGACGAAAGCTTACAGATCGATCCTCAACACGCTCCCGTACATCTTCGTCGGAAAATCCGATCGTCTCGAGAAAATAATCGGAGTCGTCTCCGAAGCAGCCAAACAGAGCCTTAACAAGAAGGGAATGCACGTGCCGCCTTGGAGAAAAGCCGAGTACGTGAGGTCCAAATGGCTCTCTCCTCCCACGCGCTCTTCGGGACCGCGTCCCGAACCGGCGTCTCCGGTCGAGCCGGAGCCGGTCGAACCGGACGGCGGCTCAGGGGACGAGGCCGGGTCGGAGTTCGAAGAATCGGTGTTTGCTTTTTCGGAGGGTTCGTGGGAGGGAGAGAGATCGACGGCTGAGAAAGGCGCGTGGAAGCCACCGGAGATTAAGATTAGGAGTTCGCGGATTGGGGCTAAAGTGGTCACCGGATTGTCTTCGGTTATTGGATAAATTGCCGGAATTTTTTTTGATGCAAGTCGGTGGTATTTTTGTAATTTTGGTGTTTAGAAAGTCCATACATAAATGGTATTGCCGTATTATTATTTATAACAATTAAAAATGAAATTCCCTTCTGCTTTTTATGCAAGGGCATGATTTATCTGATTTAATAATAACATCGGTTTTATTTGGTGAACGGTTTTTTGTTTCTCGGTTTTCTGAAAACGCTAAGCTATAGTCGAATTGGAGGTTATGCTCTAGAGATTGTTGGAAAAATAAAACTGATTAAATAAATCGGTTTATAAATGACTGAACAATATTGATCGGATAATAATCTCTATTTTGAGTCTGAGTCCATAATATTGAATTGAGTTTGTATATGAACTTTGTACCCAGCTATTAAAAGAGCTTTTATTGCTATATTTTTGGCCACTCCACCAATTTCATAAAGCATTCCACCCGGTTTAACGACAAGTATTCAATATTCAGGAGATCCTTTCCCCCCAAACCCATACGAGTTTCTGTAGATGGTATTGTAACTGTTTGTTTGACATGAATATTTAAAGCACGAATAAATGTATGACGGGTATATATTAAAATTCCATCTATTCAATTTCATTTAAGAAAATCGAGTAGAACCAAATATAATATACATTAATTTAAACATGATTTAAGCCATTAATTTATATTAATTAGCCCAGCATAAAATAATTTAAATAATAATCAAGACCCGTCTAATTCTATCGGTTATATTTTTGTTTATATTTTCTTAAAATTAAACCGATCTGGTTGATTTTGGATAGATTGGTTTCGAATCTGAACCATAAAACAAAACGACGTCGTGTTGCACACTTGCCATGCTAAAACGCGCCTTGTTTTGTCGTGTAGCTCACACTGACACTGCCTAGTCCCTCGTACTAAAGGAGGCTCCACATGGTACCTCGGAAACAGCAGTGCCTAGTGGCTCGATTTTTCTCTTAATAAATAAATAAAATTAATTCATTTTTTTTCCTTTTATAACTCAGATACTGCAACAGAGCAGAACAATCATTACACTTTCTTACATTAATATAATAGTAAATGTTGGTAGCTCCTGGCTATCCAAAAATGGGTCGTGGGTCCCATGAGGTTGTATATAATATGGTTTATTTCTCTGTGGGTCCATTAATGAAATTACAATATGATATTAATTACTGTAGCATTGGATTAGGCAACGACTAAAACGTGTCGTTTTCGGAAAGCAACTCTGCACCTACCTGCTTCTTTATGACCTTTCTCGGTGCATCTGCTCCCATACGGCACCGTTTCATGGGTTACATGTGAGTTTGGGCACAAGTTGATAATTGATGGACAGTGTCTTTAACTAATTGAGGGTTCGAAGTGTTGGTAGAGATGGCAGTGACGTTATGGGCTATTTGGAAGAATAAAAATGAAGTGGTTTGGCGCGTCGATGTTTTCTTCTGCCTTAGTAGCTTTTGAGGCAGAGAGGAGCGGCATGGAACATAGAATGACGGTTTTAGCCTCGTGTCAGAGAAGGTTACTGGTCTCAAACCATAATTGAGAAAAACGGGAAACAGGGGAGTGAAGGTGAATGTAGACGGTGTGGTCAATGTTTAAGGCCGAAATTCTATATGGTATGGTGATTTAAGAATTTCGGAGCAGGGTTTTGAATGTGAAAAGTCCAGAGGAGGGAGGGGGGTTGCGTCGATCCTTCTCTGGTAGAAGAAGCTCTTGCCATTCGAGTTGCCTTGTTTTGGGTAGAGGAAAGTGATTAGGCGATCGCGTAGTTGGAGTCGAATTGTCAGAGAGTAATTCAAGGGATGATCAATGATGAACAGTTGTTGAGGTCGGGACCTCTATTTTTTTATTGTAGGTAGATTTTAACAAGTACTCCCAATTTATCTTTCCACCTAATTTTAATTCGACTATTACGCATAATATTTAATAACTCCATATTTAGTTCTAACAAAAATTGTTTTACTTATTCATGTTTGTAGCCTTCATTGTTAAAATCGTTAAAGTTAAAGGTCAAAATTAATTTTATAAAATAAGTATTTTAAATTACAAACATTACTTATAAATAAATTGTTGTTTTACAATTGGACAGTATATATGTTGATCGACTACTTAAAATAACAATTACCATTAATATACACATCAAATGAACTTTTTGGGGAAATACAAAATTTGCTTAATAAACAAATGCATATATAGAAATTTAAGGATAGCTTGAAAATTCAGAATAAAATATTGCCAATAGCTTCTTGTAGTGGATAATCACATACAAAACATGTCTAAAATTGCATTGGAAAAAGCTGGTAAATAATTTGTCAGCTTTACGAATAGAATTATTAGCAGTAAAAGTAAAAAAAAGAAGGTAAGTAAGTAAGTGAGTGGAGGCAAGTCAGAGCCCAAACCTCAAGAAACTACCACGCGTTTCGCCACATTGCACTCACGTCGATGATCTTGTCTCGTGCTCCACTTTTTGAGAAAATTGGAAGTGGGCTTTACTATCGGCCCATTTTTTTGTTTATATTGGGATGGGCTTTATAGGTTTGGAGGATTGGACAAATGGGCCCGTTAAGCCCATTTGCATTATTTGTATCCCTTGTTGGTATAAACAACGAAAATAAGGAAGGAGATGATTGGAAATAGAAAATACCATGTCTTGTACAGTGGTCACTGATTCGAAAGTAATTTCTATGATTAAGCTGCAGTGGCGATCATGTCATTCTGATGCTCGCACAATAGTTTGTAACATAATATCATAAGCGGAACCTACCTAAAAGTTCAAACTGATATGTGGAGACTCAGATTGTTAAATAAGCTGACGAGTAGATTCACATCTTTCAGATGTAAGACTCTAACGCATCTCACTTACGTGTAAGCCGTTTCGAAATGCACGTGGAAGCATACGAGCGATGACAGATGTAGAATGGACGTCTTCCGATCTATGGGTTTTTAGGCCCAAAATATATGGCATGATCCATGAGCTTTTATCCCCCATAACATGTAGAGGTCACGTCCAAAATAGATACTTTGAGATGATATATCTTCATAATATCCTCTGCTTTATCAATGATACTTGTGTATATTTATTGGAGACGATCAATAAATAAATCACAAAACATTCACGTTAACAATACTGGACAGAACTCAAGAAGAGAGAGAACATGATAAAACCAATAGAAAATGATCGCTTATATCAGAAAAGTAACAAACCGCAAATATCAAACCGTATGATTGAGAACTACTAAACGAATTTAAAATATACAAATATATTGAGTTTCAGTCTTTTCAAATATCAAGAGCTTATAATATTTATAGAATATCGAGTTTGTTAGACTGTAATTATTACATTATTAATGATAAATCGATATATAACTATTGATTGAATTTGTTTGAAAATATAATCTTATTGAGCTTATACTTCCAAATTAGTTCGTTAATATTTTATTTATGTTTATACTTCAAAATACTAGTTTTAAATCCAATTAGCATTTCTAAATTTGTAATGACAAATAAATTAATCAGCTTGAATTCGATTAATATTATTCTTTTCTAATCAGCTTAAACGTTTTATGCTCGTTCGTGTTCAAAGCCAAACAAATTTTATTAGTCAAATATTGAACTAATTACATCCTTAATTACAATCTCATAACCGACAGGACTAAAATTACCGGGATACCCTTACCGTTTTATGACCTTCCGCGCGGGAGTCGGGGATGTAATAGTAAATTCCACAGGAAATCAAGACCACAATTAATTATCAACGAAGGTTTAAGGACCACGTCACGTGTTCTAATTCGCGGGCGAGGATCCTGTGCTTCGCGGTACAAAACCCATTCCGTGGACTCTCTTCTGCTGATGCACAAAAAAAGAAGAAGACCCAACCAAGTGGAAGCGACGGTCTGAACGTTTACATTTTGACAGTTCTCTTCTGGGTTTCGTTAAGATCCCGATTTGTGCTCGTCTTGAAGGTCGATTTGTTCTTTTTTTCTGCTCATGATTGGTTCGTTTCTGCGATTTAATGTAACTGCAACGCATTTGGGTCTCGAGATCTCTCCGTTCCATGGAGGTTCCTTGCTGGGTTTTGTCTCTCTCGATCGCTCTGTGCTTTTTGGCATCTGGGTCTCTCTCAATCGAAAATCTCCACCAAGCGTAAGTGGGTTCGATTAGATTTTTTATTTTTTGGTGATTTGAAATTGGTGCTTTACTTGATGCGGTACTCAAAAGCCTGAATCAATCAATTGGGTTTTGAACGAGTGAAAGATGTGATTTTTTTTTTGTGTTTTGGGTTTGTAGGAAGTGTGAATGTGTTGTTGTCTTGTTGAGATCTTGATGGGTTTTATTAGTTTATTTGTTTATTCCAGAAGTGCCCAATTTTAGCTCATGGCTTGCCATTTTTGTTTGGTTTACTTGTTGAAATTGGCTCTGGAAATTTCTGATAGGTTTCAGAATGATATAGTCCACAATGTAGTTTAATGAGAAAGGGTTAATAGTTGCTGATGTGGACTGTAATGTTGTAATTTATGTTCCATAAGAGCTATTGCTCATGAGTAAGCTGATCAGTGAAGTGGCTGAAAGTAGAATATGATAGATGTTGTAGCATTTTAATCTTTTAGCTAATATATGAACTTGAAAACCCAGTTTGAAGTTAAGAGAGTTGATTTTCTAGAAATTCTGGTTGAATGTGTGATCCCATAGAATCCATATATAATCAAGGACAATTCTTGCCAGACCTAATTTTTAGTTACTTTGGGTAGTTCTGTGATATGGGCTCGAGACTTTGGAAGAAGCCGTGATCCAGTAAATTTGATAGCTTCAACTTTTATTTAGTTGATTGAATATAAAAATAGGTTGAGAGAAGCATGTTTATACCTAATAAAGATATGGTAGGAATATGATTTTCTTAGGTTGTCTTGTGCTGTTGCAGGAAATATTTATTTATCTAATGCGGTTTAAATGCTTCTATATTCACGCTTCCTTGTTGTAAAGCTAATTTTTTTTGTATATTATTCGTTATGTCCAAGAATTGTTTTGTAATCGATGTCATATAATGTATTCAGATTTCCCATCATTGAACCCGATCCTGGTCATACGAAACTCCGTCTTTCTAGGGAAGGCTTGGAGGCTATTGAAAGAATAACTACACCAATTGCAGCAGTAGCTGTAAGTATTTAGTTACTGCATCACATACACCTCTTAAATTAAGATAAGAAAGAAATATGTTTAATCCATGTTATTTTACTTCATACAAATTTGACAGCAAGTGGGGATTGTTTATTATTTTTTCTTACATAAGCTTGATCTCATTTGGGTTTATTTTCATTGTGCATAGTATCCGACACTGGTCTATACGTAAATTTTTATGTGTATTTTATACTTGTTTTATGCTGCATCATCAGGTTATTGGTCCATACCGCTCTGGAAAATCTTTTCTTCTCAATCAGCTTCTTTCCTTGTCCTGTTATGAAGGTGTAGTCTTGACAGCTACTTCTGTATACTATTATATTTCACACGGAACCATTTATTGTCAAAACACCACCTAATTTGGCCGGTTTCAACCTATTGACCCTCATAAAAAAATATTCCTGCAGGATTTGGTGTTGGACACATGCGCGACACAAAAACGAAAGGTAATTTCATAAATGCCACTGTGGTTGTCGCGAATGATAGCAATTCATATCCGTTCTCTCTTTGCTATTAACAGGGATATGGGTTTGGGGAACCCCTCTGGAATTGGAAATAGACGGCGTGAAAACTTCTGTGTTTTACCTTGATACGGAGGGTTTTGAAAGTATTGGGAAGTCAAATGTATATGATGACCGGTAAATACTAATATTTTACTCGCCTCGATGGTTGATAATTATTTCATTATCTTTTTTAATGACACGTGCGTCTGCAGGATTTTTGCTCTTGCAACTGTTATGAGCTCTGTGCTTGTCTATAACTTGCCCGAGACGGTTAGTCATTTCACCAATAATTTCTTACTTTTTAATTCCTATTTGGTTTCATTGAGCAAAAAATTGCCAGAGACGGTAATGTTGAGGTATAGAATTAAAGGAAGATGAAAATGAATGTACAAAATGTTATTACTTTTGGAAGCTCTATTATATGATTCGGTTGTGACTTGCTCTGATTTGCAGATGCCCATTATCTATTATTTCATTTTTTCCAATGGTTTTTTGTTGTTGTATGTATAGATCCGTGAAGCTGATATATCTCGGCTATCATTTGCTGTGGAGCTTGCAGAAGAATTTTATGGCAGGTATATGCTTCTGCAAAGTTTTATAATTTAAAAAGTTTTTACATGTTTTCATTTCAGCATGGAATTTGTAAATGTTGTTTTCTCGTGTTTTTTTCGAGCAAGAATACTAACGTGTACATGTTGTGATCCTCCCATACCACCCGGCATACAGAGTGAAGGTAATTTGCGTGCCACTATGATCCTATTTTCTGATTTCTGCTTTCGTGTATTATTTTTATGTAAATCAAATGTGTTTGTCGTTTGGCTTGGGGCCACTATTTTAGGGTCAAGATATTCCGTTTGAGCCTGCCAAGCTTTTGTGGCTTATCCAACGCGATTTTCTACGTAAGTTAAAAAAGATTTTTCTAGCTCGTTATTGGTAAGGAATTGCATTCACATACCAATGAGGTTACCTATGCACTGCAGAAGGAAAGTCGGTGCAACAGATGGTTGATGAAGCTCTTCAACATGTCCCTAATAAAGATGGTTTGTCTTCTCGCCACGTGAGTTCTATTTAATGGGTCGTTAAGTATGGGGCACATTATTAATACATGCTTATTGTAATTTCAGGGGACCATAATATTGCCCAGGTATGTTCGCTATTGTTGTTTTTTCAATCATACTAATGTTAGGAGAAATTGCAAAAACAACCCTTAAACAAAAAGTGTGCCAATGTACTACCCTAAATTTTTAGGATGCAAATAAATATAGAGAGTCTAAATCACCCCTATGCATTTACAAAAATAAATAAATAAATTTTAGGATCCAAATGTTACTATTTCGTAAATTTGTAAATAAAATTCAAAAGTTGAATAATTTTTTTATTATTTTATCTTACCACATTAATAAAATATTACATTTGTATCTTGAAATTATTTTTCCCCTGTAAATTTACAAGGGTAATTTGGAATTTTCATATTAATTTGCATACTTAAAATTGTTTAGGGTGGTGAGTTGCAAGACATGAAAAGTCAAGGGTGTTTTTTTTGCAATATCCCCTTAGTGTTATTATGAGACTCGGAAGTTGAAAGTTCCCTCCCCCATTGAATTTATCAGGTTAACCAAATTCGAGATTCTTTGGCTGTTATGGGTGACAACAGCACAGCCTTCAGCTTACCGCAAGTATGGTTTTGGCTTGGGCTTGTTTCATTTGTAATGCTCTCTATACCGCATGTGATCTAATTTTGTCTGTATTTTAACTTCTGAAAATAGCCTCACCTTCAAAGAACAAAGCTCTGTGACATGAAGGACGGCGAACTCGATCCAGCATATGTTGAGAGACGGGATCAGTTGAAAAAGCTTGTTAGTAGCATAATCCGCCCAAAGATTGTGCAGGGAAAATCTCTCAACGGGAAGGAGTTTGTAGCTTTTCTAGAACAGGTAAGTCTATATGTTCGTGTGTATATTATAGTTCTAGATCATTAATAGTGTGAATCTTACACTAGATTTAGACGGGTCAACTATAAATCCGACCGGTGATTATTTGAAGTTGGAGAATTGAGCGATTTGTCGTGAAGTTGGTTATTTTAATTAGCATTAACCATTATTTTATCTCTAAATTTAAAGACCACTTTCATTTTTTATATATTCCCTCTTGTCGCTATCAAGCTTACATTTGTCGCTCGGCGCAAAAAATATGATCAAGTTCGAATTCAGCTCAACTCGGTTCGGCTCGTCTAGTTTTCCCATAAATATTTAATAAAAGTTCAAATAATACTTTTATCATATTATACAAAATACATATAATTAACTGTATACTAAACGAACCGACTCGTGAGCCTATCAAGCCTTGAAAGGTTGGCTCACGTTGGGCTCTAATTCGGCCTGAGCTTGATAATCACGGACTCAAATAGAGTATTTAGCGAATCGAGCTCGAGTGGTTCGACTTGTTTACAGCCCTAGCATCTTTGGTGTTTTGAAATGCTGACTGTATCACGCACGAGGAGCAAATACGTTGCTTTGGGATGAAACTTTCAAATGTTGCATAAATTGAAGAAAATAGTAGCTGACGATGAATCTCATTCGTGTTAACTATCATCTTTAGATCTATTTAGAGCGGGGAAGGGTAGTTTTTTTCGTGTCTAAAAGAAACCTTATGTTTTATTAAATTCTTTTTCTGCTTATTTCAATAAACTGAAGAATTAATGATTCTTCAATTTTCAGATACTCGAAGCCTTGAACAAAGGCGAGATCCCTTCGACGGGCTCTCTCGTGGAGGTTTTCAACAAGGGTATTCTTGAGCGTTGTGTGAAGTTATACACCGAAAAGATGGCGAGATTAGGTTTGCCTATTTCGGAGCAATCCCTGCAAGATTCCCATGAAAGGGTTAGAGACGAGGCAATGCAAATGTTCGATAATCAGCATTTTGGCCGTCACCATGCTAAGAAATCGGCTATGCAACTGGATGAAGAAATTGTGAAGGTGCGGACGTTGTTTTTATTAACCCTCATTATTCCATATTGTACTCTGCAGCGTTTTGCTAATATGGAAAAGGGGAAATTGTAAAAAAAAAAACACCCTCAACTTTTCGTCCTTTTGCAACTTACCGTCTTTAAGTAAAAATGTGCCATTTTATCGCCCTAAACAAGTTTTAGGAGGCGATTTAATATGAAAATTACCCCTATAAATTTGCAAAAGAAATACATTTCGAAGATGCAAAAATGTTAATATTTAATGATTTACTGAAGTAAAAAAAATATTTTCTTTGAATTTTACTTACAATTTTAACGAAATATTAACATACTACATTCTTGTACTTGTATGCGCTGGAAATTTTACGTAGGTTCACAGTAATGTCATTTTGGCAAATGAATATCGATCCTCAAAGCTCTGTGAGGGACTGTATACCAGATGCGAGGATCTAATGGACCAGCTTCAAGTTCTTAGACTTCCGTCCATGGCAAAATTCAATGCTGGTTTTCTGCAATGCAACCGAAGTTTCGAGCAAGAATGTGTTGGGCCCTCAAAAATGAAATACGAGCAACGCATGATGAAGGTTAGACATTTTTCTTTTGTTATTGGTGGTAATGAAAAAAAAATAGAGTTGAATACTACGAACTTTGTCGTATTTTACTTCAATCAATATCCCGAAAAAATAATTACTATGGAGACATTAGAAGCAGAGGTGTAAATGAACCAAATTGAGCTTATATTTGTCGGGACTTGGCTCGAAAATAAATAGTCAAGCTCAAATTCGGCATGACTCGATTTGGTTTTCACTGTAAATATTCATTACAAATAAAAAATCATATTTTAAATATATCAAATAAAAATATATAATTAACTTATATACTAAATGAGCTTGTGGGCCTAATTACTGATTGGCTCGAGTTTGGCTCGTTTATTAAACGAGCCCTACCTTGAGCTCAAATTCGGTTCAAGCTTGATTATAACAAACTCGAGTCAAATATTTAACGAGCCAAACTCGTTAAAGGCTCGGCTCTAATTTGACTTTTAGCAAAAATTAAGGATTAACATATCACATGGTTGGGCAGATGTTGGGAAAGTCACGCTCCTTATTTATCAAGGAATATAACCACAGGCTCTTCAACTGGTTGGTGACGTTCTCGCTTGTCATGGTGGTTGTGGGTCGGTTTATTATAAAGTTTATCATGGTTGAAATCGGAGCATGGATAATGTTTATCTTCTTGGAAGTGTACACGAGGTTGTTCTGGTCAGCCGAGTCTCTCTATTACAACCCAATTTGGCATGTCATCGTGTCTACTTGGGAGACGCTAGTTTACAGCCCTCTCCTCGACTTGGACAGGTAATGACGCTTTCTTTTTCCTTTTGAAAACAGTACATTTAGTATCAAATTTCTGTTATGTTCCGGTGAATGTTGCAGAATAGTCCTCAACTATCCTCTTTATTCTACTTTTGTTCCAGAATTTTGCTTTATTTCAATATAGTCCCCTCACTATCCACATGGTTATATTTAATCCTATAACTATCCAAAATAGTCGACTTGGTGCTGTTATGGCAAGCCATACAATTCAGAAAATTTCAGGTGGTTGGACTAAATTTTGAGTGGTGTTTCAAAATAGCCTGAATTATCCATTTTTTTAGTTTCCCCCCTAAGCTTTGTTCTATTTCAATTTAGTCCCCTAACTATTCAAATTGTTACATTCAGTCACAGAAATGTAATTTTGTATCCATTTGATCCCAACTATCTAAATTAGTCCAGTTTAGTTTGCGCCATAAACTAAATTGTTCAGACGCCATTTCGGAACATTTTTCTTGTATTTCTGGTATTGTTTCCATGTGTAAAACTGGGATGCTACTCTTCTTGTTTCGGTTAATGTTACAAAATAGTCCTCAACTATCCCTCTTTGTTCTGATTTTGTTTCTAAACTTTGTTTTATTTCAATATAGTCCCCTCAATATCCAAATTGTTATGGTTTAGGCCACAAACTTTGTTTGGTATCCTTACAGTTCTAAAACTATCCAAAATAGTCGATTTGGTGCTGACGTGGCAACCAAACGAAATGATACAATTAGAAAATTTTGGATAGTTGAAGGACTAAATTGGTAAGATGCTGTTTTGGAATATTTTCCTTCCTCTTTGTTTGTTGCAACCAGAAATGCATTGAAAACTAGCTCGTCGACTTGCTAATGACCAAATTAACCTTGTACATAATCATCTTCGTGAATTCATAGGTTCCAGAAGGTTTCAAAACAATGTTCTTGTTTTTTATCATATAATTGTGAAAACTCATGCGACATTGTGCCTGAGAACCGTGATTTTTGTGCAGATGGGCTGTTCCGATTGCTGTAATAATGTTTGCGCTGGTACTCTACTGGCGATGCTGCGGGAGAAGGAAGCAAGGGCCTCGGTGGCTATTGCCTCTGTACAACGAGCACAAGGGTGGCTCGAACCGGCCAAGATCGGACTGAAAAATCTGGCTGATCGTCTTTTCTCGCGAGCTTTTTCGCCTTTTATATGCGAAGCTCGACGAGTTTAGTTATAGTTCTTTTTAGTCTGAGTAATGTTATACGAGAGACGGCTTTGATAGTCTTTGTAGTACAAGGAATGGTGCCAAAATGGTTTGTATTAACAGTTCATGCTGATTTGAAATGTCTGTTTGATTTCAAAAGGGACTTCTGAGTGAAAAAAAAGTGGGAAAATGTTTTAATTGATTTAAAATAAGCACATTATTTGATTTATTTAAAGATTTTATTAAAGAGTGATGCTCAAAAAGAAATTGTGAAGACGAGTGAGAGAATAGTGTTGTAAACGATATATATCAGGTTGATTTGTTAAATATTTGATATGCAATTTCTATAAAATATATTCATAAAATATAATTATTTATTTTTTGAAGAAAAATACAAATTTTATAATTAATTACATTTGTTGTATAATTTTATAATTATATAACTAATTATATAATTAATTAAAATATTACTTAAAAAAATATAATTAATTAAAATATAATAAATATTTATTGTATCTACGTATATTTTCATATTTGATAAATATATAATATGTTTATTAATAAAAAAATTATAAAAATAATGAATAATAATAAAATATTCATGAAATATATTTAATATTTATTGTCTTTATATATACCTCTCATGTTCTCATATTTGCACACGAAAGGAGAACCGAAATACGAAGAGGTCATGTTGCGGGAGCCCGAGGAATTTTCAACCGAACCAAAAGAATATTTTCATATTCGTGTTATAATAAAGTAATTTGTTTTTTATAGTTATAAATGAATAATAGTGTTAAAATATTTAATTATATAAAAATATTGTAAATTGAATTAAATAATATAAACACGAGAGACACTCTGTTGTGACTTTCAAAGAGTGATTGTCGGTAGATAGTGGATGTGCTGATGTGGCAGCTCAAAAACTGACACGAGACTCCTACGCCTAATTCAAGTTTAGCTTAATAAAATAAGCACCTTCGAGGCTGAGTCTACTTCTCTTCCACTTTTGAGGTCGCTATTGACTAAACACAGCCTCAAAGCCCTCGTTCCCGAACCGAGTCGACTCAGCCTCGAACCCGAGCCACCGGCAATGGACGCTCACTCCTCGCACCTGACCGCCCCGAACCGTTCCCGGAGCTCCCAGTCGCCGTCGCCGTCGCACTCGGCGTCCGCCTCCGCCACCTCCTCCCTCCACAAGCGCAAGATCGCCGCCTCCGACGACCACGCGCCGCCCTTCTCCTTCTCCGCCGACACGCGCGACGGCGCTCTCACCTCCAACGACGACCTCGAGAGCATCTCCGCCCGAGGCGGCGCCGACTCGGACTCCGACGACGACGACGAGGAGGAGTTCGACAACGACTCCTCCATGCGCGCCTTCACCGCCGCGAGGCTCGACAGCAGCGGCGGCTCCGCGAGGAATCCGAAGCTCAAGACGGAGAATTCGACCGTGAAGATCGAGAAGTCCGAGATCACGAAGGACGGGACCGCTGGGATCGGGACTCCGGGAACCTCCGGCGGTGGGAGCTCGGTCCCGGGGGCTTCGGTGAAGGAGGAGGCGAAGAAGGTGTTTACTGATAATTTACAGACGAGTGGAGCTTACATTTCGAGAGAAGAGAGCCTGAAGAGAGAGGTGAGCTTTGTGCTCTTTACTTTACTGAATTGTTTTGTGCTCTTTACTTTACTGAATTGTATATAGGAGCTAGCTTAACCAGAATCTATGTTGATTGATTGACCCAAAATTTGTGAGTAAATGATTGATTCATAGTAGGGGAAAATAGATGTGTAACTGAGTATATTTTTTGTTGTATCTTCAAATTTTACCCCCTTTTTGCTGTCTTAACTATCATGGATTAACCCATTTGGAATCTTCAGGAGGATGCCGGAAACCTCAAATTTGTATGCCTTGCAAATGACGGTATTGATGAGCATATGATTTGGTATTTATTTCTCTTTTCTTGCATCTACTTTTTACAGTGTGAAGATTCAACTTGAATCTCTTATTGTGGCTTTTTGTACTGAATTTCCTGTTATGCTCTTAACAAACTCCAAAGGCACTACATTAGTTTATCATCAGCTATTTTTTACAAAAATAGTAATGTGTTCGTATACAATTCTATTCATGTTTTTGTTCTTGATTTTTCAGGTTGATAGGGCTGAAGAATATATTTGCCAGGCAACTACCTAACATGCCTAAGGAATATATTGTCCGTCTTCTTATGGACAGGTAATATCATGAAATTGTTTATAATTTATACGATAAATGTTGAAATGACTGTGAATAAGGCTTAGGGGTGAAAACAGAATCTCCTAGTTGTTCTATGTTGGTAGCTCAAAAAACCCTTCCATTTTCTCTCTGGATCAAACTTCGTGCATCACTGCAATTGTTTGTATCAAAACAACTCACCTCTATTTATTAAACATTAGTTTATCAATTGTTTGTATTGAAATGACTCACCTCTGACCCTTGTCCCTGCTAATTTTCTGTTTTATTTTCTACACATCCATGTAATTTTTTTGTATGGTATCTGCTACAGAAGCCATAAATCTGTGATGGTTATCAGACACGATAATGTCGTTGGTGGGATTACTTATCGTCCATATGTCAGGTACTTTATTTGCTTAGTTATTTCTGAATGATAAATCAACTTTCTGTCTTGTTTCGTTTATGCCACGTTGTATTTTCCAAAGGCGGCCATATTTCTGATCATGTAACTTAATTGTAAGAATATTGGTCTTACTCAGCCAGTTTCTCCTATTTGTTGACACACATTCTTGGAAAATTGTAGCCAAAAGTTCGGGGAGATAGCATTTTGTGCAATCACTGCAGATGAGCAAGTAAAAGGTTATGGAACCAGACTGATGAATCACTTGAAACAGTATGCTCGTAATCAGGATGGACTCACCCATTTTTTGACATATGCCGATAACAATGCCGTTGGTTATTTCATCAAGCAGGTCTGGATATGCTTATTACTGTGGTTGTCCATATACTTTGTTGCTTGTGAAGCAGAAAGCTAGACTTGCAGAAACATACTATTTGATCCATATATACAAATCTAGTATAACATTTTGAGCACACATTCATTAATATAAATAAAAGAGCAAAACGAAGATCGATAACCCAAAACACTTTCAATATGATGGGATTTCGAGTTATCCTACTTTTCTGATAATCACTAACATTTTTATTGGCTTCATTCAAGATGCTGGCTCAAATGTCTATATGCGTTAACACGATACAAATTATGATGAATCCATCTAAAGGGTTAAATAGACTCTTAATGCATTATTTAGTGAAGTCTGTTCTGATCTTTCTTACTTGTCCATTAGGAGCAAAATAAAACATCAATCCTCCACCTTAGTCAATTGGGTGGTCCATTATTTGATTGTAACATTCACTTATTTTTTGTTTGGATGCTGAATATTCATCATCCACCCTAGTAAATTGGATGCTCTATTTGGAATTTTTAACTACACTGTTGTTTGCTGTTGTCCATTTACAGTAGCTACCTTGTTGGAAATCTGGCTGAATAGCTACGTTTATGGTTTTGCATGATTTTTCTTTCTGTGTCTTGACTGTTCCTTTTCAAATACTTTTGTGTAAATGTAATGATGTGAATTTTCTTTATCCACCTGTAGGGTTTCACCAAAGAGATTTACTTGGAGAAAGATAGATGGCAGGGGTACGGTGATAGAGCTTCCATTAAAACTCAGTTCCTGAAAGCTTCCAAGCATTTTCATCTGCCTTAAATATACTGCTGGGGAATTCATTAGGAGAGAAAATTACTTGAAACTAGAATTATCATTGCTTTATATTGCTAAGTTTTATTGGTAAACGCAGTTTTTTCACAGGCCAGAAGAAAGAGGAATTGAATATAATATGCCAACTAATGTTCCTTTCTTAGGGCTACTGTCAATATCTTTAAATTTTGATCTATATCTTATATCACATTTGGAGTTTTGTCCAGCTGTAGCCCATTGTTTTTGGTAATCTCATTCGACCAATTTCTATACTATCGTAAGAACTCTATTATAATGCAGGTACATCAAGGATTATGATGGAGGAATCCTCATGGAATGTAAAATTGATCCAAAGCTTCCGTATACTGATTTATCCAGTATGATTCGCCGTCAGAGGCAAGTGAGTGGATATGCTCTCAGTGTTACTGTTTAGCATTATGTATTTATATTAGATAAACACTTGTACCTTGCAAATCTTATAGCTTATAACTTCATGTAATACATTTAAGCAATACTCATCATTACTCCTGATGTCTTGGTTATGCTAGGCGATTGATGAAAAGATCAGAGAGCTCTCAAACTGTCACTATGTCTATCCCGAACTCATTTTTCAGAAGGTATATGCCTTATTCCATTGGCTATCATAATCTGTATTCTGGCTTCATGCACATATGTTATGCCTGTATTTTGATACTTGCACTCATATCTAACGATAATTCAATGCCTTAAATGTTTTAGTTGAGGGAACTCGGGTTCACTATTTGACGCTCTCATGTGTATTTGAAATCTAACATATAATTTCTGATTTCACTATTCAAGTTAAGGTAATTAATTAATAATTAGAAATCTTTAGTCGTGGAAGCCTCCCCTCTTCAAGTTTTAGGAATATTTAATTACTATTATTTTGTTTATATGTTGTAAAAATTCTAATTTATTCATCATGTAAAATGCACCTCAAAAAGGATCAAAGTAGTAACCGTGGAGTCTTTCATTGATCTTCAATCAATAATCTACTCATTGCGGAATAACTATTTTTGTCTGACATTTGTATTGAGATACCTTATAAACAACATGTAACTTTTTGGTCACTTTCTTTTAAAGTTCAGTGTGTATGCAAATACTGACAAGTAATTTTTCTTTTCAGAATGATGCTGGTGTTCCTAAGAAAATCTTCAAGGTTGATGATATTCCTGGTTTGAGTAAGTTCCTTTACCTCCGGCTCTTCTCTATTTTCTTAAAATTAGATATCTTGTATCTTTGTATCTGGTTATAATTTCATTCAATTTGAGTAGTTATGGATATTCTGAATTTTCTAATAAAGGTGGCAAATGGGTTGTATTTGTTATGATCTTCCTTTTATGGTTTTGATTATTAGTAATAGTGGCAAAATATGTTCTCAGAGCATTAATTTCTGGTGCCAAGTAAATTAACCGAATATTTATAGTGTGCTGAGTAAAGTTTGTCAATCTGATAATAGGGGAGGCTGGGTGGACTCCTGATCAATGGGGTCATTCTCGGTTTAGAATTCTAAACTCTTCCACCGACCCCTCAAATCTGAAGTCCTTGACTGCATTTATGCGTTCTCTTTTGAAGGCAAGTCTTTATTTCTCGGTATTTTTACTTTGCAAAAATATTTTTGTTCCAGTAATTCCTGATTTTGGACTTATATTGGATCCATTCTTATTTTGTGTAAGCAGTCAATGCATGACCATGTTGATGCCTGGCCGTTCAAGGAACCAGTTGATCCCCGTGATGTCCCTGATTATTATGAGATCATCAAAGATCCTATGGGTATTTATTTTTTTCCTTTTCCCTTTATTGACTGAAATGTGGGTGTCATACTTTTTTTAAAATGGATTCACCAAAAATAAGTTTGTTTTTCCATTTCTATATCAATTAGTTAATTGAGGATGAATTACGAATAATTCCCTCCATAAATTTATGACAACAACCTGAGTAGGTGGTACATTGGAATAAAGGGCGAGCAGTCGAGAACTACATTTTGAATGCTTAGTTTTTGCAAATAGTCAAATCGGACACTCACTTTGGGATCAATTCCTCACAAATAGTTCTGTCGAGTTTGGGTCATTAACTGTGGATTTCCTTTGGAAAAGATGTTTTTTAATGTAAGTTTAAGATAAATGTATTTTCTGCATGCTATTTAATTTCCATTCCTGTAGGCTGTAGCTTTCGGAGAATTTCTGTTGCCGAAAAATAATTGTTCAAACTTCAGGATATAACTAGTTTGAAACCTAAATTGACCAAAGTGGAACTTGTGATGTCTGAATATACATATCACTGCAGATCTGAAGACAATGTCAAAGAGGGTCGAGTCGGAGCAATATTACGTGACATTCGAGATGTTTGTTGCCGATGCCAAAAGGATGTTTGCCAATGCGCGGACCTACAACTCTCCGGAAACCATTTATTATAAATGTGCAACCAGGCACGATACTTACAAACTCCAACTAGTTAATTATCGTTATTTTATCTACCCCGATCACGACTTTTAACGGGTTGATGTGCATGCATGCATGCATGCAGGCTGGAAGCGCATTTCCAAAGCAAAGTTCAAGTGGGCGTCAAAATTCAGTAGTCAAGATCTTCGTAAGTGTACAATGTCTAGAAGAAAAAACGCTTCTACTAATTTCTATGCACACACACCGCAACTTCACCCAGTGATTTCGTGTCGATTACATGAACTCTCTGCAACTTCACCCACAAGCCTCCGGTGATTTACTGTAATTTCTTAGTGAACAGTTCGAATCAGAATTCGAAAATAATGCTTATCTAGAATTTGATGTACCTGTGTGTTTTCTCTAAAATATTTATCAGCTACTATGTTTCATGAGTAATTGGGGTGTACACGAGTAGATTTGAGCTTAATTTTATTAAGACTTGGTTCAGAAACCTTTTTTGCCAGGCTCGATTCGTTTAGGTTTTTTGTTTCATATATTTATTACAAATTGTATTAAATAGATATTATAAGTAATTAAATTTTATACAAACCGTTTTACTACGTGTACTGGGCCTTGATAGGTCAAGCTTGAGTTTAGTTCGTTCAATCTTGGCTTAAAAGTTCGAACTCGATTATAATGATTGTGAGATAGATATTTAACGAATCGAGCTTATTGAAGAGACCGAAACATTCTCTTCCTCATGTTTACGAATTTTGAATTGTTATTGTCCGAGACAATGTATGGTCAGTCCAAGGTTCAGATAAGGAAGCAATTGAAAGACTTGATTTGGTTTGAAGAAAATGGTTTAGTTTGAGTTTCACTGATATGAGCAAATTGAAACTCCAACTTGAAAAATATAGTAAAATCTCTAAATTACTCAATTCATTTGATTATGATTACAAATACTAATTTTCAACTAATATTTATATATAACATATGTAATTAAATACGATATTAAGGAAGTGGCTTGCGAGCCTACCAAACATAATAAACCTAAGCTTTAGTTTTGACTATCTTTATTAATCGTACTTGACCTTGAACTCAAATTTGACTCGACTACAGGGAACTCGAATCAGTTAATGTCAATGCTAGTTTACAACCCGGTCGCGGCGGATACAATCAACATAACATGAATATATGGTATTTGAAGTTGGTAAATATGATTCCGAATCTATAGATATAGGAGGTCATTTACTTCATTTGCCACAACATTCCCAGCCAAAACACCAGGAAGAGCAAAAGAAACTAAAACCTAGTTCTGTCCCTTATCGTGAGGAAGGTTCCAACCGGGCATGGCCCGGCTCGGGTTAGCTCCAGCACCAAGCTCCTTTCGCGGGTGTCGGATACTATCCACAGACTGCATTGTCTGTGTATCTGCCATAATGTGCCCTACGCCACCATCGATCTGCTGGCTTGCAGAGAAAGAAACCGGGCTGTTGCTCTGGAAGCCGCCTCCCCCGAATCTTTGGTGATGAGGCGCAGCATTGGGGATGCTCGGGATTGGCTGGAAAACATGATCTGGGTTTGTCTGCATTGCGCTGGTAACTAGAGGCATGGCTAGAAATGGATTGTATCCTCCCGAGACTTGCTTAACCCGCTCCTCCGACATTCTCACCTAGAAAAAAATCAACCAAACATCTTAGTGAATTCTTATCCTGAAGCGCACCAATGAACAAAATAACAATGTTAAAAGAGAAAGTTGCAAAAGGGCGACCGATAATATGACATTTGTTGCAAGAAAGCGATGTGTTGTTTGCACTTTTGTGGAAAATGTGTATAGTTTTATAAAAATGACGAAATTTCCACTGAAATTAAGAATTATTTATTTAAAAATAAATACTTTAAAAGTTTTTCTATTTTTAACTTCTAACTAAAACTTGTACAGTCAAATTTTGTAATTTAGTTTTTAGTCAAAAATTATTTTTTTATAATCATGTTATGAAATAATTCTTAATTTCAGGGGAAATTTCGTCGTTTTTATAAAAATACTCATTTGCAAAAAAAAATGCAAACAAAACACCTTGCAAAAAATGTCATGCTATAGGGCACCTTTTTGCTATTTTCCCATGTTAAAACATCTTGAGACCTCCGCTTAATACAATAGTTTATAGATAGTATAATGTTCCCTTCTGGAATCAGGATTCATATACTTCTATAAACTGGATACCATTTTCTCACTAATGCTAGTAATAAAAAGCATAACCATATTACAACATGGAAATCAACATCATCAAGCACTGAAGCCTCAAAGTAATATGCACGGATCTTGACTTTAACCCTGAAATCAGTGACCAGATACTTATTATATGATGTTACTGTCATTTCTCCTACAACCTTGGTTAAATCCTAGGAAGATTGGGCAAGAGTCAAATGCTTTCCAAGAATTTGGCACAGCCTAAATGTTTCAATTTGTGGAGTACATTCATACTGAAGAGAACTGATTCAGTATCTAATTAACAGACTGAGTACAAAATACAAAGTCTTTATAAACACTTACCTTTGCTCTTAAAGCTTCGATTTCTGCATTCAAAATTCTATGTTCAACAGTAGCATCACCGTACTTGCGGTTCCAGCTGTCTTGGCGCTGCAGTAGCGCGTTTTTGTCCTTCCTCAGTTCCTCGACCTATACAGTACATCTCACAAGGCTTAACAGAACAATATTTTTTTCTTCATGAATGATCGGGAGAAGGTTATAGGCAAGGAGAGTGAATCGGAACCTGTTCTTCTAGTTCACTCAATAGGGCTTGTTTTCTCCTTCTAGAGCGCCTAGCTGATTCTCTATTAGAACGCATCCTAAACCACCAACATATTAATCCATAAGCATTCGTCAACTTACTAATGGATTCGAGTTTTCAACTTCTCGGTTTCTGACTCCTGAGTTTCATGGCAAATTCAATTCAAAGGATATTGTTTTCTGAAGTTGAAAATAATATAACACAATCTTCTATTGAAATTGAAGTTATAGAAGGAACTCAAACAGCGAGAACGTAAGTTATTAATATAGAGAATTTGTGTTGAAACCTTCTAGCGCGTTTTGCATCTTGAGGACCCATATTGTCAGTTGTCTCGGTGTCTCTATCAAGCTCATCATCCGAATCGTCTCTCGACGACTCGCTGGTTGTTTGCCTCGGTTGCTTATACTGCATATCAGGTAGTGTGGAACTACCTATCGGTTCACAAGGAGCCTGATTCTGTGCCACCGAAAAGGCAGGACCAGTACCTATGATATAGTCGTGAATCATACATAAGATTTTACAGATAAATCTACAACCCAAAATTAAGGTTGAACAATGTGGACTAACCAAGCTACAACCAGTCTATAATGGTAACGAAATGGCAAAATTTTGGAAGTTTTAAGGTAAAAAGAACCAACCCTCCCTTTCATAGTAACAAGAGAATCAAGAACTGTTTTGTCAATAAAATAACCAAGAAGATCACAACTTCCACACAGCATTGCAATTAACAACAAATTGGGTCCTCAGCAGATCGGTTATTAATAACACATGACTACTTGGCCAAAACACAAAACCAGTGTTCTAAAAAATCCCCGACTTATCTGATTAATCCATGGGTAGTCCCCGATTAGTCCCTAAAAGGCCCTCTATGCCCGACTAGCGCCCAAGCGATTTTTAGAACACTGCACAAAACACTATACTGATGCAAGAAGGCTATTGCTAGCTACTACTAATGTCATGAATGCCCGGATATAGCATGAACCTAGACGTCGGTTCAGTGCAACAAATGACAAGGATCAACAACATGAACTTAACTTCTCATACATCAAAGTGAACAAAACCAAACCAACCAACCAACCAACTTCAATGCATCAATGAACTCAAAATTCAAACACCCATATCAGATTTAGGTATTTAGAAGCTCATAAGAGCTTGATAAAGCCGATTCATACCAAACAAAAATTAAAACTACTTCTCAATCCTCTTCAGTTACATACAAACACAACTAATTTCCAATAAACCACAAAATTGGTGAATAAATTAGTTACACTCATGAGTCATACCTTGACCTCCTTCAACATGGATCCCCAATTGGGCACTCCTCGGAACCTGATTTTTACCCAAATGAAGCAAATCTTTTGGCTCCATAGACGGTTCCTGAAATCACACCCACAATTATCACTGTTAACAATCATCAATCATTTACCACAGACCAATTGATCGATCAATTGAGAGAGACAGACCCGACTGAGCGCGTAAGCTGCACACTCCAGCGCGAGCTTGTTCTTCAGAAACAACCGATACTCGTCCGAATCATTTCGACCCTCCAGAGAAGCGAGATCCGACGGCTGAGGATGGGGCTTCTCGATCCCGACCACGTCCTCGACCTTCGAGACCGTCGACGACGACGATCCGGCGGCGGAGAGCGGCGGCGGCGGCGCCGGATGCGACACCTCCTCGAAGAACCTCTCCAGTTCCAGCTCCGTCTCGCTGCGGATCATGATCGGCGACATCACCGCGCGGTTCATCACCATCGATCCCGGCGACTTTTTTCTGGTCCGTCCGATCTCGCAATCTCTCGCTCGCTCGCTCGCTCTTTTTGTTCGCCTGTGGTGCGGGACCACTGTAATTTATTTTTAAGGATATTGATCGGGGAGATGAGGCGAGATCTCTGGGGATCACGGTGGACCCGCGCTGATGTCTTGCCACGTGTGATCTATGGAGGGGTGAGTGTGATTTTTGGGTACGTGTCGCGTGATGAGAAGTCGGTGTCAGTGAAGAGGACAGTACTGGATCGTGGCTCTTTCTTTTTTTACTCGCGTGCGTGCTCTGTTCTAGTTGGGCACAGCACAGTAGAAGAGATCGCTTGCGGACAGATTTGAAGGTGGGGCCCACTTAATATGCTTCTTCTTTCTTTTCCTTGATTTTATCAAACTAAATATTTTAGGTTTTTGACTTTTTGCAACGATTTTAGTGCTAGAGAGGGGAAATTGAAGCTAATTCCCAATTTCCTTTTCACATAAACACTGTTTTGAAATTTGTATTTAATTATCCAAAATTTTCAATTCTTTGTATATTTTAAAAACAGCTAAATTAAATGAAAATTACTTATTAGTAAGCTGAATTAAAATCAAAAAATGTTTAAAAATAATCTCACGTAACTACAGTTGAATCGATACATTTATTACCTATCGACTATTTCGATATCGCGAGAGTAAAGTTGAGAATTGTTTGTTCTCATGCAGTTACATTCACTTTTATTTTAAGTTAACAAATTTAATTTTTAATGCAAAATTATCAAAATACTCATGATAGTCATTCAGATTTTCAAATTTATATTACCAAAAAGTTTGCGCTTCCAAGTGTAATAATTATAGCTGATCTCGGTTATATGTTTTGCGCTCAATGTTAAGCCCAGATGATCTGATGGATGCAGGGCGTAAGGCGAGTGGGTAATGACGGATGTCCCAGTACAACCACTCTCAAACTCTTCTCATCACCTCTTGCATTGTCTCCCATAATTAGGTTCATACAACCTTTGATACCATAAAGAAAAACATGAACAATTACTTCCAGTGTTGTATTTTATAATTGATAAATTGGCACATTTATACAAGGATGAAAGGGTTAAGAGAGAAAAATAAATATTCACAATTAATATCGAATACATACGTGATAATAGAAAGTGAGTCAACCGATAAAAGGGGGAATAAATCAGAACATTATTTCTTTCTTGATCCATAAAGATCACGACATCTCAATATCAATAAACTATATCCAAAATTTCATAGAAGAATTTGGGTTAGTTATAATTGATAAATTAATCAAGCGATTCTTTGATTAGAACTATACTGTAATGTGATGGGCCTTAATTTCGTATCCAATATATAATATTAATTAGATGTTTGGATATTGTTTTCAAAATAAATATATAGTTTATTCACTTCAATACGAGTCAAATTGAATTTTACGAAATGAAAGATATTCGAATTTTATGAATATTTAAACTATGAATTACATTTTATTTATACATTTTAAATCAAAAGTAATAATTTATATTTATATATCATTTCAGCTCAATTCTTCTTAGCTAACTATGACTTAATTCGGATAAATAAATTATTATTCATGAATCTCAATTTTATTAATACAATTCGGTCTAATTCTCGGTTCAAGTCCGGTTCTCGGTCCAAAACGAAAACTCCTCCTTGTACCCACTCAAATCATGACCCACTTATGGCCTTTTAAGGCAACAATAAAGCCCAGGCCCACAATGACAATGGGCTGAACAAAAGCAACTTGCACCGAAAACATTACAAAACGACGCCGTATGGATATCTGAAACGAGAACCCAGGAGCATATTAGTTACAGAGAGTGTAAAAATCGGCGATTCATAAACAAACTGATTGTTTCTCCGAACGCTCTAAAGCCAAAAGCGAGACAGGTACGCATTTTTGTTCGTTTCTGCTCTTCCGTCCTCACAATCCTCGTGTTGTTCTTCAATTGTGTATCTGATGTTGCAAGATCTAGTCGATTTCTGTTTGGTTGCTGAGAAACAGTGTGAAAATTGAAGGAAATTTCGAGCCTCGCGGTGTTGTGTGTGTTTGATCGGGTACAAAATCGGTATTTTTTTTTGGAAAATGATGATTTGTTATAGGTTTATTCGGATTTCGACTGAGAAGCTAGGATTCAGATTGATAGCTTTTGAATCCACTGTTCAGATGGATATTTTCTCCGTCGCAGAGCGCAATTAGTGTTGAGATTTGATTGATTCAGTGAGCTCTGTTTTGATATCAGCTGAATACAGTTTAATTTATCTTATGTTGCAGTCTGTTTTTCTCTACAATGGCCAATAAAGCTCAGATCCGTACCAACCAATCAGCAATGATTGCTATGATTGCAGATGAGGTAATGAACAGTTCTGTTGCTTCCTATAGATCCTAAGTTTAAGTTGGTTTTGAAGAAATGCATAATTTTTCATGTTTAGTGGATGCAAATTATGCGAAAGTAAATGAAATTATTCATTACTGATTTTCTGTTCATAATATGATCTGCTGAGTATGGCAATCTTCTTAGAGCAATATCTTATGGTAGTTCTTTGAAACAGGACACGGTAGTTGGTTTTCTGCTGGCTGGAGTGGGTAATGTCGACTTGAGGAGAAAGACAAATTACCTGATTGTGGACTCGAGTATGCTCTTAAAACTTTGCAAAACTTTATTGTCTTGCACTATATTGTGTTGACAATAATAATATTTTCTTTCGAAGTTAGTGATAGAATTTTGAGCAATGTTGGCCACAATTGTAACCGGAGAAATTAAATTTTGATATAAAAAACTTCACTACCCAAAGAAAGCAAGCAAGCTCATCCTGTTTTATGGGCGTGTATGTTGTTTGATACTTGTTTATGTTTTGTATTTAGACAGATAGGTACAGTTTTAGGGAAATTTTGGCTAGTGGTTGTCCCTTGGGTTTCATTGGTCTTCCAAGTAATTGGAGGAATTAGGATGATGTTTGTTTGCTAATTGCTATTAGTTGCACATGTTTCATCTGTATGCCAAGAAAATGGTGGAAAGGATGAACAGTTGGAGATTGAACTTTTATCAGATTATAGATATGATCCTTCCATAGTTTCCTTGGTTTAAAAATTGGGCATTTCTTGTAAGATTTGTGTTATTTATTTGAGAGGTATTGTTTTTATGTATATATATAGTTGGATGATATTGTTTTTGCTTAATTTGCTTAGAAACAACTGTTAAGCAAATTGAAGATGCATTCAAAGAGTTCACAACAAGGGAGGATATCGCAGTTGTGCTGATTAGTCAATTTGTAAGTTCTTTCTTATACACTATCATACTCTTTCTGCATGTTGGAAACAATCACTAACTCAGTGTTAGAGTGAACAAATGGAAGAATTTTTCAGCAACTAGCCGACTAGGTTACCTTTTCAGAATCACGTTTCATCGGCCTATTCTGTAGGCTTAACAATGAATTATAGGGACCAAAGGTTGTGGGGGAAGTGGCAGAGATCTCATGTAATAAGCATGAGGTCGCTGCTTCCAATCCGTATGCCGACAATATTGCACTCAGTGTTCTAAACATCCCCGAATTCTCTGATAGTCCCTGATTAATCATTGAATCCGACTAATCCCGATTAGTTCCCAGAAGACTCTCTCCCCCCGACTAGCGCCTAGCGTTTTTTTAGAACTTTGATTGCTCTATCATACCAAAGGCTGTGGGTGAAGTGACAGAGACCTCATGTATTAAGCATGTGGTAGCTGGTTACAATCCCCACACTGGCGATATTGCTGATAAAAAAAATATTGCTCTATAATTTATTACTGATAAAAAACGTGTCATCAGCCTATTATGTAGGTTTGGAAGAGTAAGTATGTGTGATTTGGCGATGACCACCCGACAGTATTTTACCTCGAGAAGTTAGATATTTAGTTTGACACAAAGTCACTACCAGTTGCCTCTCCATATAGCAGTTCTTTGTAGAACTCATGTTTTGTACAATCCTAGCCCTTTTTTGAGTTTTTCCTACTCGGGAATTAGTAGTTAGTTTTCATATTTTCAATAAAGTCTTAATTGCTTATCAAGAAAAAAGTTTGGGATCATCACGTGTCTTCTTTCTTTGATTTTCAGGTTGCGAATATGATAAGGTTTTTGGTTGATAGTTATAACAAGCCAGTTCCTGCAATCCTGGAGATTCCTTCCAAGGACCATCCTTATGACCCTGCACATGATTCGGTTCTTTCGCGAGTCAAGTACCTCTTCTCTGCAGAGTCAGTTGCATCTGGAAGGCGCTAAACTCATATACAGAGCTTATGCTTCATATTTATGTAATAATATGCTTTCACATCAGAATTGAAAGACATGTTTCCTTAAAACTTTCCTGAGGTTGCTCTATTCTTTCTCTTGCACCCATCATTAGGAATTTGTTGTTCTTTGTATTATATGTGAACCTTATGAGATGTTGGAACAAACTTGCAATAATAATGGTAAAATAACTTTGTGAACTGAGTGTGTGATCCTAACTTCCATTTTCTTTTTTTCCTTTTTCTTATATATGTTTTTTCAGATGTGAATATACATTCTAGGTTAATTGCAAATAATTACATCTATGAATTGGTCACTGTCTAAAAATCATCCAAAAATAATTGTTGTGGAAAATGACTCTTGTTTTTTATTTCGAGGAACGAAAATAACTCTAACTCTTGTTAATTGTTCAAAAATTCATTGGAAAATAAATTGAATTAAAGGGTTAAAAGATAATTAATTAGGGATTAGTCATAAATTAATTCAAAGCTAATTGGACAAGTAAGAAATTTTTAGAATACTGGTTTACATACACATATTTAGTGGATCGACCTGGTCACCCACACTAAATATATCAAACCCGACGAAATTCCAATATTCTCGATTCAGGATGCAGCGAGATCACAACATTTACTCTGAACTAAATCCGATCGGGATGAGATCATGGATTAGGACAATGGTACTAACTTTCATTTCATGGCTTATTATTCGAATTTACAATATGATCACGACAACAGAAGCAAAACAAGATACAAAAAATAATGGGAAGGTCTAAAATTTTATTCATATTTTGTTTCGAATGCTAAAAGCATAGAAAATGAGTTACAGTAGCTTCCATCAATATCATGCTCAACCAAGTGCAGCTTTCAAGCTCTTGGTGAAAGCTTCGAGCTCCTTCAGTCCCTCCTCCGGAGACTTTGCATCGCCGAGCACTCTCACCATGGCGCTTCCAACAATCACACCATCAGCTCCCCATTCCACAATCTGCAATACAAAGATAAATCCGAGTGATTATCCGAGTTCTAAAAAATGCTAGACGCTAGTCAGACGAACAAAGACTAATCGAATTTGTATTTTCCTATTTTTTTAAAAATTTATTAAATAAATAACCATATAAATACAATGAAAGATGAATTATATCATATAAAGTTAAAAATAATGAATATTTAAGATATATGAAACATAGTATCTATCTATTAGTATTTATTTTTTTCTTTCAAATATTCGCCTAAACTCGCCTAGCCTGCTTAAACGGTGAAATTATATGAAATCAGGCCGTGTTCTAGAAATCCCCGCCTAGGCTGCCGCATGATTTTTGGAACACGAGTTATTTAAAGCCGTTAAAAAGCAACCTTCCGAAGGGATATCTTTGAAGGCTAACCTGTTTCACTTGCTCGGGTTCTGATATGCCAAATCCGACTGCTACAGGCTTCTCAGTTGCCTGAACAATGAATATTCCAGAATGAGACACGAAAAATGCTAAGCTGCTCGAAACTATCCTCTTAAATTACGTAGTATGAGAACTTTAAATGGAAGAAAGAAAAAGAGAGACATACCGATTTGATTTCCTTTAGAAGAGTTTGAACCCTGTTGTTTACAGAAGAACGGGTACCTGTAACTCCGGTGGAGCTCACCTATAAAACACGGGGATTAAAAGAGTTAATCACAATCTGTAATGCTAGCTTTCGACCAAATTAAAACATCCCAAAATGAGTTTTCTATTTGACTTTTCAAGACCTCCTTGCTTGTGTACAAGTAATTAAGTGAGCACCAAACGTATCATTCTCAAGACTCTAAAGTTCACACACCCTCGCAAAAGTGTGACGTTTTTGCCATTTTCCCAATAATTTACGCCAAAAACCCACTATCAATTACGAGAAATGCCTTACAAGATACACGAATCCTTCTGATGCGTCGACAATGTCTTTCATCCGGTCTTTTGGTGTGGTCGGTGTCGTCAACAGTACCAGTTCAATGTTACTCTTAAGAGCTTCCTCTCTTAAAGCTTCGGTCTCCTCTAAAGGAACATCCGGAACCACAAGTCCTGAGTGTGGATACAATGTGGATTAATCATATTTGATGCTATCAATGTTATAAGTCTAATGTATTTGGGAAATGAGAAAATATATTACCGTGCACACCAGAGTACTTTACGCTTGACATGAAGTTCGCGACCCCGCACTTAAGAATCGGGTTGTAATATGTAAATAAAGCGACCGGACAAGATAATTGTGGAGTCACCTGTTTAATGAACAACCAGAAAAATCAGTTGACTAGAACCAAGCCATCAATCCACCGCACTTCATGAAAAATTTCTAAAAGGTCGGGCGGATAGAGCATATGGAGATTAATCGGATTTGTACTTTTCTAGATCAAAATATAAATTTAAACCATATAAAATATACACATAAATATTTTCATTTCTGTAACATCATATCCTTGACAAATAAATAACATTAAAATCCTCAAATGTGTCTACCCCGACTCCTCCATAGTACTTGTTTTAGGTATATTTCGCTCTATTTTTTTTGTTCGGTTACTATTGTGTCGCATTAGCAAAATAGAATGGCATATCGCGTTAGAGTAAATACCATCCTCAACATCGAAAGAACCGAATCCAAATTGGTCCCTTTTGCCAACGAACGTGTTGCTGCAGCCTGAAAAAAACAGGGTAATCGGAAATTGAATCGATATGAGTAGTACACTAATACACAAATGATCCTCGTATCAAACCTGAATAACCGGCCCATCGGCTAAAGGATCGGAGTATGGTACACCCACTTCGATAATGTCTGCTCCGCACGAATCGAGCACCTTCAATGCTTCAGATGTTGTGTGAAGGCTGGGATCGCCCGCTGTGATGTACGGGATAAGGGCCGGCTTCAAAAGGAAGTATATAATTAGGACTTAACAATATCGGAAAAAATTCAGATTTCAATTCAGCCACGAAACATTGTTCATGCATATTATTGCTATAGGCAACATAAAAGATATTGATGAAAAATAAAATCAGTACTAAACTTAAAGACTCTTTACTACATGATCAAAGCACAACAATGTTGGATCCAATTAGCTTTCAAAGGAAAATGATTTGCTGTTTCAAACAACACAGACTCTCCAATCTTTCTCCCATTTTCTTCCACAATCTTTTGATCCAAACAGAATCCATCAAATCCCGTCCATTTCATCTCAGATCAAAATACCCAACTCCTATCCCTACGATATACCACCAAATATGAATCCACAAACACAGCGATCGAACAGCAAAGAAACAAATTCAAGAACAAGATCGAAAATTTCCAGTAATGATTTCAATTGCATGCGTATAACACACGATATAGAAACATGAAGAACAAATCTCAGAAATCCAAACACAATCCATCAAAATCTCCAACAAATCACGTCCATTTTCTCTCAAATCAAAATACCCAATTCACATCCCCACTAGATATAACCAATTATGAATCCACAACAGCAATCAAACACAATTCTAAAACGAAATTGACAACAAAATTGTTTCCAAGTACTGATTTCATCTGCATGCATATAACACAAGACATTAGCAATAAGAAGAAAATTCTCAAATCTTTCACCCCTTTTTTCTTCCACATTCCTTCAATCCAAACAGAACCCATCAAAATCAAGTGCATTTTCTCCCGAATCAAACTACCCAATTCACATCCCCACGAAATATCACCAAGTACGAATCCACATCAACAATCAAACACAAGTTACACAACCAAAACTGAATTTGAAAATTCCCAGTACTGATTCAAATTGCATGCAAATAAAACAATCAGTGTTCTAAAAATCCCCGACTGGTCCGATTAATCCCCAAAAGGCCCTTTTCGCCCGACTAGCGCCTAACGTTTTTTAGAACACTAAAAACAAGTAATTATGTTTATACACATAACAACAGAAACACTAACAAGTTCTAATAAACTGAGCTCACTTTGCCTAGTTTCTTCAATCTGGTGAATGTCTCAGCGAGCCCAACGACTTGAGTGGCGCTGAGAGTAGCCATTGGAGTGAACCTTCTGAAGGAGACTGTTGATTTCAGGTTTGGAACTCGAAGAAGGTGATGGGTCTCTGGTTTTTTCACTTGCATGAAGCTACATGTTGATTTCAGAGACATGGCCATTGTGAACTTGCTTCTTCTATGTGACTCTGTCCCTCGCTCTTCCCTGTGGACTCAATTTATATAGGGTTTTGAAATTAAATTGAAAAAAAAAACAAATATTTCATATATGGAAAAAAAAAACAAAATTACGAAATTAGAACAAAATAATCAAGGACGAGGATGATAACACGTAACAAAATCTCTAAAAAATGATAAAATTCAATACATTACCTTATAAACAAATTTAATTGATATTACGTTTACTTACGTATGATTCTTTAATCTACGTGAGTTTCTGGTATTTTCATGGTATGGTCCTAATTCATGTACTTCCAATTTATAGGTCAGATTTATGTGTATTTGTTTATGCAGTGAACTGCAAATTTCATGTCCATTTCTTGCTTGGATAATGGGAAAGGGAAGTGAAGTGCATGAATACTATGAAAACTAGCCAATGGATCAATATAATTTTGACATGATTTATTCATTTATTGGCAATAGTAACTGCAGTTTTGTTTTTATTTGTTTTTAAACCTCTTTCCTATTAAAAAATATATATAAAAGTTGGTGAGAAGTTAGTGTAGGGTACACAACAAATGAAAATTATATTGAACTCTCAATTGGTGACTGCGTGTCTATTTTTATAATTGTATGGGTATTAAAATTATATCTTATTAAAACATTTTCTATGCGATGAAAAACTATGTTTTGAAGTCAGAGATCAAACAGTTATTTAAGTGATTATAACTGACGATGGGCAAGGATTGTAAAGGAGCCAAGTTTTTAACAAACTGTTTATGACTCGTTTTGTTAAATATTTGGTCCGGCTTCGTTATAATCGAACTCGAGCTAAATTCAAGCACAAAACTATGATCGTTTGATAAACGAGCCGAGCTTAAGCCATGAACTTTAAGGCTCCACAGGTCGCGACCCCGGCCGTATAATATTTAATTAATTATATATGTTTTTATAAAAAAAGTAAACACTTATTACGAAATTAGACAAGTCGAATCAAGTTGAGCCGATCTCGAACTAACTTGTTTAGTATCTACTGAATAATATTTATTTTATTTATATTGGAAACTAAGCGAACCGAATCGAGCCGAGCTCGAACTTATCTACATATTTTTTTAGTCAAACTCAAGCTCAGTTACATAAACTCGTTCGAGCCCGAACCGGGCTCGAGGCGAATATTTTTTTCACAAGCCGAGTCTTGCCAAATGAGACTCGATTCGACTCGTTTACACCCCATTCGTGGGTAACAGTTTCGGTTCTGATTTTAAAATTGAAAAAACCATATAATTTCAATCCTTTAAAAACAGAACCACCGAGTCGTCCAGAATCAAACCGAGTTGTCCATAATCAAACCGATTCTCTGATCCACGTGTGTTAGTAGGGCTGCCAAAAACAACCAAACATATCCAACAAATAACCCATTTGAATATAACCGGATTGGTTTGTTTCAAAAACGAATCAAATCAAATTGAAACTTTATCGGTTTAGTTTTGATATGTAAAATGAAAACTTGATGAAAACCGAACCAAATTTAAAACTTTATCGATTTGAATACACGGTCGTTTTAAGTCATCGATGATCTTTACTAATTGAGCCTAAAATACTGTTCGAACAGAAAATAAGTCAGATAAATAATAAGTTCATATCGATAAAAAATGTGAGAATTTCATAAAATTTGGTTTAGAAAAAACTGAATCAAACTAAAAAATCGATATATTTAAAACAGAACTGAACCAAACTTTATCGATTCAATTTCGATTTTTTGTTTTCTTAAAATTAAATTGATCCGTTCGACTCAAAACCAAACCGTAAAGTGGACTATGGACTAGATAGAGGTAGGCCCAGAGAGAACCCTCCAAGCCTTTAAGCCCAACTTCGAGAGCGCGAGAGGAGGAAGAAGGAGAAGCCATTGACGCTGATACAGAGGTCGGCGAGCGAAATCGAAACTCGAATCGCCATTTCTTCGATTCTCCGATATGCTGGGACTGGGCTTATCGTACGGGAAGGTTTTGATTCTGCTCGGAGTAACTGCTGCTGTCGTCGGTAAATAATCTTCGTCTCTCTATCTCTCTGATTCGTATCTGTGCACGCACAGTTCCAGTGAATTAGGGTTTGATTTCTGGTTGATTGAATGATTTGATACTGTGAAAGGACCGAGGGAGATCCTGATAATATCCAGAACATTGGGGAGGATCACTGGCCGAGCAGTTGGATATGTGCAATTGGCTCGCGGACAATTCGAGTCTGTCATGCAGCAATCTCAAGCTCAACAGGTATTATATGGAATTTACATGAGGATTTATGCTGAATTGATGTGATTTTGATTCTAAAACAGTGTTGTTTCTATCTTGTGGAGTGTCATTTGTTGAATTTGTAAAGTATTTGTGTGAATGAGGTTGAATGATCATAGCAAGATTAGTTCTATTGGCAGAGGTATGCTGAATTAAACTAATTGATGTGAGGATTTATGTGATTTTGATTGTGAACTAGCGTTGTTTATGTCATTTGGTATGTCATTTTGTTGAAATTGTAAGTAATTGTGTGAATGAGGTAGAATGATTATAGCAAGATTAGTTCTATTGGTAGAGGTATGCTGAATTAAACTAATTGATCTGAGGGTTTATGTTGAATTTATGTGATTTTGATTATAAACTAGTATGTTTATGAATTGTGGAGTGCCATTTGTTGAATTTGTAAAGTCTTTGTGTGAATGAGGTTGAATGGTTATAGCAAGATTAGTTCTATTGGTAGAGGTATGATGAATTAAACACGGGGAGATAAGAAAATGCAAGTTAACACATCTCTTGACATATGTGAAACAATGCGGGTAGAAGATCTCATTGGGTTTTGTTGGATGATTATCGTAGTTGATCCCAATTTTGTTCGGCAAATGACGAAGTGGTTGTTGTTAATGGTCTTAGTTGTTTATAGTTCGGCATCTTGTACTTATTTTGGACTTGTTTTGGTCATCCGTGTTGCTGCTTTGGGTTATGAAGAAAGCACGGAAATAAACTAGATTGTACTTTGTATTCTCGTCGTAGGCGATTTGATTCCCCTATAAAACATGAAGGTTAACCCCACCTTGATCTATTGTTAGTTTTTGTTTTTCATTTGATTGTGAAACGACTTCTGGAGAATTATATTGTTTGGAAATCAAAATTCTTACCCTTCGTAGTTTTGGTACCGGAGAGATGAGAATTTGTTTTGGAGGATTAGATGGTTGTATTGATCTATGATTACGATTTACAATTGAGCAATATTCTGCTAAGATAGCTACTTTGTTAGGTGCATAAAGAACTCCAAGACACGCTGGCACAACTTGAAGCCATTCGTCATGAAGTTCGGAGCATCTCCATGTTGAATCCCGGTCCCATGACTCGCAGTCTAATGAACAACACTGGTCAAATCCCGAATATCAATGGTACTATCCTCAGTTCACCTTTTTAAGGTTTCAAGCTAGATGAAATTTCAAACATACATATCTTGCAAGTTTCTAATTTCTGTTTCCTTGGGGGCCTAGGCAGTGACGGAGATCCCAATACTCAAAGACTACCCGACAACATGGACAACAATTTCTCTAGTAACGGTATTCAACCCAGCTCAATCTGTTAGATTTTCAGGTCAGACAATCTTTTCTGCGAGTTCTAACTTGTGTTTCACTGTTTCTCTGAGAACCTAGCTGGCAATGGATCTCAAAAACTTTATGGAGATATTGGGGCAATGGGTACCATTACTAAGGTATAATCTTGTATACCATTTCTTTTTAGGAGTTTTTGAAATTATTGAGGTGACACTTGTATTTTTATCAAATATCTCTTAACCCTTGTCTGTTCCCTTTTTTATTTCTTCAGGATTCTAGCTCATCCTCCTTGCACTTAAGTAATATGCACAGCCGGGCAACTACTTATGCGAAGTTGGCTGAATCTGCAGCAGTTAAGACTGGGTCAACAATGGATGGCGTGAAAAAGGATATTCTAGACGAAAGATCGGGTCTTAAGGTTTTGCCTGTATCTGCTGAAAGTGCTGGGATGCTACCCAATCGTCCTGGTATTATTTTCTTTCTCTGCCTGTTCGTTACCTGCTATTTGCTTTGCTTTTGATTACAGTGCTATTCACGTTCACGGTACATTAGTGTGGGTAGGATGGCCCTCCTATCACTTCTTTCATCATCTATCAGTAATATGGTAGTAGGTAGTATATAACACAACATGATGGCCTTTGAAATGTCCCGTTTTCTTTAAAATAATGTCATAGTATCATAATCAAATGATGAATCATGATGAATAGGGTTTCTTTCAATACAAAAATGATTCCAAAATATAAACTTGTCATCATTAAAATCAAGGGTAAATTCCACATAACCCCCCTTAACTATAAGCGTGTCTCACATGCCCCCCCTTAACTACAAAATCAATCTGTGAGGTGCCTTAACTATCCAAAAATCCCACTTTACCTTTTTTTGTTGATTTTTTTCAAAATTCTGTTAAGTTTTTGTGAAATGACGAAAATACCATTGTATCTGAAAATTTAAAATAAATAAATAAAAATGATTTTGAACTTTTTTTTCTAATTTTCTCATTTTACAAAATAAAGAATAAAATTTTGTTAATAGTAAAAATAATTTTTAAAAAGTTTTTTTTATAAAAAAAAATTAAAAATAAAAATTTACTTTTAAACATCGTTTTTTATTTTTATTAATTTTTATAAATATTTTTTTTAAAATAAAAAATTAATACTAAAATATTATTTTTATTCTTTATTTTGTACAACGAGAAAATAGAAAAAAAGAGTTCAAAATCATTTTTATTTATTTATTTTAATTTTTCAGATACAAGGGTATTTTCGTCATTTCACAAAAACTTAACAGAATTTTGAAAAAAGTCAACAAAAAAAGGTAAAGTGGGATTTTTGGATAGTTAAGACACCTCACAGATTGATTTTGTAGTTAAGGGGGGGCATGTGAGACACGCTTATAGTTAAGGGGGGTCATGTGGAATTTACTCTAAAATCAATTCAGGAATATAGTATATGAATTCATAAGTTTTCAAATCAAAATAAAAGAAACTAGATATGATAAGAGAAAAGAAGGTTAACTTCCATTTTCCGTTGTTTTGTTGGTTCTTGCAAGTGGGGAACGATACTGAAATTTATTTGTTTCCCATTCTACCTTAGACGGTTATGAGCTGTGGTTACGGGTTCTTTTCTGGTATTCACACAGGGAAAAAACTGTGAGTTATTAGTCTGTCTGATCCATGATAGGCTTTTGTGGTTAGCTCTAAGTTGCATTGCCCGTCACTTACAGTTCATTTAATTTGTTCTTTGATTGAGACATACATATGCTGTTGAACCCTATTCACGCATAATAGGCATTTCCTATACTCGTGCATATTTAACTAGTGTTTGAGAGACAAACATGTGGTGTTAGCAGATAATGTAAAAGGATCTGATATCGTGCTGGAAGCAATAATGGAAGCAGAGGTGGCTAACAGTGCAAAAGAGTTTTTCGCTCAGCCTGAGAATCAAATAAAACAACAGTGAAATGGTAATGTTCTCTGTCAAACTTCCCCTCAAGGCTATTTCTCCATGCTAGTAGGATAAATAGGGCGTGGAGCATTTGAAACGAAATACATTAAACTTTAGCTCTTAAATATTAACCTTGAAAAATATCGGTCTCAGATTCTAGACGAGAACCAAGGGCTGTGGGAAAAGTGACGAATACCATACAATGAGCATGAAATTGCCTCCAAACTTGTGGTTATTGTTGATCCAAAAAATTTTCTAACCAGGAGCCTTGAAAACAATAGTTGTTTTTCCGCTGTTATAATTTTTTTCACTAGTCTGACTAATCTTGATTGGTCCTCATAGGCTCTATCTGCCCGACCAGCGCATAGCGTTTTAGAATATTATTTTTCTAGCCATTGTAATAATTGTGAGGTCATGACCTCTATTATTTCTCGAAAACCTTTTTGTATTGTCTCGCTTCCAACCATCTATCCCATCAGTTTCTACTGTGCATGCAAATATCTTTAATTATTGTTCGTATACATAAATTCAACCTTACATGCCTGCTATTGTTGAGATTGCCTTCACGGCATTTTGTATTTCTGACTGGCTTGTTGATTATTCATATGGCCAATACGGCGCCATAACTTTGTACATTATCTGTTGATAGTATTAGTGATTATGTCTGGGGGTAAGCAGTTGAGTCGAGCCTAATCTTATCGTGACTCAGCTCGAGAAAAAGTAGACTCTTGAGCTCAGCTCGGATTTACATAGTTAAGCTCAAGTTTAGCTCAAAAAGAAATAGTAGTTTGAATTTGGCTAGAGCTTGATTATTACGACCCAAACATTAAATGAATAAATCGAGTTAGAGCAACTCGTTAAAGGCTCTTCTTGTTTACTGCTTAATATTGCTCATAAATTTACAGGTAAATCATCACATTACGAGCCTCTAACACCAAGTCAGACGAATATAATCAGCAAAGAGCTAGATACTCGGAATCTTTGTTTCTTCACCGACCATTTTGTTTCTTGATTTGATGTAACAATAGTGAAGATAGCTATGTATGCACAAAATACATAACTGTTGCGTGCCTTAACTGTGAATATGTTGACTTGCAGGTGTCAAGCTAATTATCACTCAAGAATCGTAGAATTCTATGAATGTTAATATTTTCAGAAATCTTTTTTTTTTTTGACAAATTAGTTGTCTCTTAGTTTCTGTTAATTTGATTGTTAATATGTATTTTAAAAGCTCAAACTTTATTAAAATCTAGAGGCAAATAAAAAAAAGGAGTACATCAAAAGATAATTGGACAACTCCACATCGGATTCTCATATAAGAGAAAAGAGCGAGATTAGCAACTCTAATCGAAATTGACTCAACCAAACTGAAATAAATAGCAGAAAAATGCTATCAAGTTGACGAACTCTTCCTACTTTGCTGCTCATGAATCACCAATATTAAATCACCAGCACATCATTTAGATAATATGAAACAATTATTATATTATTCTTACCCAATCTAATAGTCTAACGAATGATTTATTGCGAACTCATGACCTCCACCTCGAACGGGTTGAGACTCCCCGCAAATCCCTTACAAGAATCACCCTGAAAATTATTTGAAACGTAACACCATAATACTTGTGTAAACCTCACAACGACAAATCTCGTGAACCTCTTACAACAAGCACTTAGCAAAACACTTCAAATGATCCAAAGATGCAAGCTGAACCCTCACATCTATTAATGTTAACATATGTGAACCTCCGTCACGATACGTGCTAAACTTGGACAATTGTGAAAACACTCTATCATTGAAGTAATTCCGCCAAGAAAGAGACTAGAAATTGCCATCGCCGATCAAATATCTTCTCCCGGGACAAATACCGACAAAACCTCTTGGCCACTGCATCTCTCAACAATCGAACCCATTCTTTCCCTGAAATAATCCAAACTTTTACAAATAAAATTGTTCCCAATTACTATAAGAAAGGACACAACCCCGATCGCCAAACTGTTCAATAATTTTCACCAACCACAAAATCAAGACGCACAAAATGAAAGCGAGTTCTCATATCTTTTTTAAAGGGACTTTGGAATTTGGATTACTTATACAAAATTCCATGATAATGCGGTAAAAGTTGATTTCATAAATAATAAGTTAATGTTAAAAATAAAAGTCACATAGTTAACATAGTATCACAGCCAAGATTATAATCTCTTAATCATCAAGTATCATATAATAAATATTCTTATCATCACTTATAACATCCCTGAAAAGTCAACTACAATATAGAGTAAATGACAAGGTATCACTATGCATAAACCTTTGTTTTTACAAAAAAGTGAAGTTAAATTTATCATTTTTTTATAAAATGGGTATATTTATAAAGAACGGCAAAAATACTATTAAAAAATATTTTTTGAAAAAAATTAAAAAAATTATTTTTGATTTGAATTTCCTAGATGAATAATTTTAGAAAGACATTTATAAAGTGCGAGCTGATAAAAAATTGGATGAATTCAAGTTAGAAAAATACTTTAAATTTTTTTAATTTAAAACAAATTATTTTCGTTACTTCAAGAACATTTACTTCATCTTTAAATATACACAATTTGTAAGTAAATGATAAGTTCATCAACATTTAATTCATTAATTAATTTATTATTATTTAAAAATTGATGGCAAATCTTTACAAAACTTAATCAAAGAAGAAAAAGGCTAGTAACGTAATATAGACGAAAAGCAAGCCCTTTTAGATAAAGGACGCCATTTTTAAGCAGCAGGATAAAGCCAGCCACCTTCATTTTCCCTCCCCAGCCTTTACTCTCTCTCCTCCGTGTACGGACACCATATATAAAGCACAAACGAGAGAGAGAGAGAGAGAGAGAGAGAGAGAGAGAGAGTTCACACAACGAGTTCTCATTTCACATTCCTTCGAGACCTCTCGACTCAGTAACTCGACTCGGTCTCGGTTCGAGAGCTCGAATCCATATCCATGGCGAACAACCCTCCCGACGCGCCTCACGACGACTTCTTCGAGCAGATTCTCGGCCTCCCGAGCTTCGCCTCGCCGGGGACGGGCCTGCCGGGACCAGACGGCGGTTTGAACGGCGTCTCCGCCGCTCCGATGATGCTCCAGCTCAGCTCCGGCGACGGCGCTGCTCACCTCCCCGGCCTCGGCGCCGGCGGTGGTCATGGAGGCGGAGGAGGCTTTCACGGCTCGGTGTTTCCTCTAGGCCTGAGCTTGGACCAGGGGAAGGGAGGGTTTCTGAAGCCCGAGGAGGCGTCGGGGAGCGGCAAGCGGTTTCGCGACGACGAGAGAGCTGCTCCGGTGAAAAATGTAAGTATGTCTTAGATTTTTGTAAATTCGCATTTGCTTTGATTTAGGTTTTGATGTTTGGCTGCTCGGAAAGTGCAGGAACGCGGGAGAAAATAGGTTTTATGGTTTTTGTGTGCGTTTTTTGATCTAATTGGAAGAACTAATTGCAAATAAGCCTAAAATTCATTCCACTGGAGTTGTTGTGTTTTCTTTCATCCGTTTGATTAATTTCCATAATCAGGAATGATTAATTTTCCTGGCAGCCAAACAGATCTGTTGTGTTTGTGTTCAGAGTCAGATCTTAGATGTTGATGGAGATCAATTCTTATTGTTTACTTGTGCATTATTGAAATCTTTGATGTAAGCTGAAGAGATGGGAATAGATTTGTCAGCTGGTTCTGTTCTTTTGTCTGATAGCTGAGTGGACTAGTGAAACCAGGACAATCTTCAATATTTTTTGGGGTTGGTGTGAATGTGACTAGATTCTGTGTTTTTCTATTTGGCAAGGAAGATAGTACAAAGATGGGCATGGTGGAATGTTTCAGGAATGAGAATTGGCAGGGATAATCTAAACCTGTCACATGCAAAGTTAAATCGCAACAAGACAACAAGAAAAATTCACAAGCATGTGGAAGAACAAGTCTGCATCTAATTTTGTTTGAAAGTTTCAGCTCTGATTTGGTGATGATTAGTTGCTAAACACTTGATTAGTGGCCTTTTCCCCTTTAGTTTACAAATGCTTCCCGATCTTGTTACTTTGTTAAATACCAATGCAATTTTTGGATAGTTCCCGGAAGATCTAGTTTTGAAGGCTTGATACCCACAATCTATAAGAATTGTTTGACTGTTATTTAGGGAATAGTCAGTCTCTATTTCACTGTTTTCTTGATTCTTGCAATACAAAATGAAAGTATGTAGACAACTAGAATTTAGAATTAATTTGAGAATTGTGATCTATCAGTGGAAGGCTTGAATGCAGTTAATGAGTTACACAATAGCTTTTTGATATGCTTGACATCTCGTTCTTCTCTGATGGAGTATTCTAATGTTTTAACAATCACATCAGTATATTATCTCCTACAAATTCTGGTCCGGATGGTTTTGCTATCTACCCCTATATATTATGAATTTATGATATCTACATCCTGGTGTGATGCCTGTTTTGATGTATGCTACATCTGCTCAGCTGATACATTATCGATGACAATCATGGCACATTTCTAATAATTTTGCCCTTGGTGATGGAAACGCCCCTCCCTTTTCCAGGTTTTCCATGGCCAGCCAATGTCCAATACCATTGCTGCTGCACCACATCCACCAACAATGCGTCCAAGGGTGCGGGCAAGACGAGGGCAGGCCACAGATCCACACAGCATTGCTGAGCGGGTAAGCAATACTCAAGAACAAGTTATGGAACCTATGGAAGACACTGGTATTGGTGCTTGATATGACTTGAAAAGATAATGATAAATTGATATGTATCATAGTTATGGACACTGGTCCACCATAAGGTGCATAGGCGGAATTTGGTGTTGTGGATGTAGCTTATTTTCTTATAGGTGCACTAACTGGATTGAGAAGCAGATTCTAGTAATTCTTGATTATGAGAAAAGGCATGATGACCAGGATAATCATGATTCAATACAATAGAAACCAAGTTGCTTAATCTATTACTTCAGAATTTAATTATAATGTTAAATTTGGAGCTACATGTGTATTGAGTTTGAATTCTTTATTTTTACATTGTAAATGCTCACTCATTCTTGGTTACCTCCTGCTGGAACAGTTGCGCAGAGAAAGGATAGCAGAACGAATCAGGGCATTGCAGGAACTTGTTCCTAGTGTCAACAAGGTTAGGTTTATATTCACACAGCCTTGTTTTTCATAATTCAGACATTGATAATAGCTTTGTGCATCTATAGTCACCGAATAATTTGATGTTTCTCTCAGCTACTTATCCATTCTGGAAGATTTTAGGACTTGAGTGTACTTAGACAAATCTAATAAAATTCGCTAATCTGGGGATGATGATGAATAATGAAATGGTTGTATACTGGGTTAATGACATATGTGTATTCTGTAGTTTCATGTAATAAGTTCAGACTCCAACTCAATTGCATTGGTTTATAAGTTAAAAATAGGGTTATTGCTAGAGTGTCTGTCCAGTAGAGATTGACTTTGGCAATGAGATCTTAAACTACCTAAAAGAAGCATCATAGAAAAGTGATCCATAAAGGCCACTTTGCTGCTGCAGTTTTCTCTATTTTTCTGACATGCTGCTAAATCTCAAGCAATTCTTTCTTCTAGATTTTGACGAATGGTGTTTTGTTTGTTTTTATAGTCAGATAGAGCTGTCATGCTTGATGAAATTGTGGATTATGTGAAGTTCCTAAGGCTCCAAGTAAAGGTAAAGTAGTATTTTGTTCTCATAGATTCAATATTTACCCAATCTCTTATTTATAAACTTATGAGTACGACGAATCAAAAAACGATCCATATTTCGTCATCTATACTTGTTCAAAATGTTCTGAGTAACTAGCACGTCTCTACCCATTATAATATTCCTAATATACATTATTGTTTATCACTTACATGTACTTGTTTTAGAAATATATCATCTCGTCATGTTGCTCTACCCCTTTGCTTTACACATGAACTTCAGTTGATAGTTTTATTTCAAGAAAGACCTGTTGAGGTGAGGTGCATTATTCTTGTTGTATACTTCTACTCATCAAGTTACATATGACCTATTTAGTTACTCCAAAATGAATACTTTGCCTACTTTGAATCATGAATCTGCCTTTTTTTGTAATTCACATTGTATCTACATTTAACAGGTTTTAAGCATGAGCAGATTGGGTGGAGCTGGAGCTGTAGCTCCACTTGTGACTGATATCCCACTAGCATCTGTCGAGGTATTAAACACATGAGGTCATTATTAGGGATGTAAACGAGCCGAATCGAGCCTTAATTTAACATGGTTCGGCCGAGCCGTGAAAAAAGTGTTGGGCTCGAGCTCGGCTCGGGCTCGAACGAGCTTATGCGACTAAGCTCGAATTCAGCTCGAAATTTTTTATAATTCTTAAATAAAAAAATAATTAATCAAATACTAAATGAGCCAACTCGAGGTCGGCTGGACTCGATTCAGCTCGTCTAATTTCATTATGAATATTTAATTATTTTTAAATGTATATTAAATGTATATAATTCATTAAATAGTAAATGAATCGGCTCGCTAGCCTATCAAGCATTACAAGGTCAGGCTCGAGCTCTATTATAACGAGTCTAAACTGAATATTCATTGAACCGAGCTCAAGAGGCTCGTTAAAAACTCGGCTTGTTTACAGCCTCAGAGATCATTATTCTCCTTACTTTAGGCAATTTTAATCCATTTTATACCGATACCAGGAAGAAGGCGGCGAAGGTGGACGAGCCCAACCAGCATGGGAGAAATGGTCCAACGACGGGACGGAAAGACAGGTAGCTAAGCTCATGGAAGAGAATGTCGGGTCTGCAATGCAGTTCCTCCAATCAAAGGCGCTATGCATCATGCCGATCTCCTTAGCTACGGCCATCTACCACACCCAGCCACCGGACCCCTCTACGATCGTCAAGCCCGAAACCAGCCCTCCGTCTTAGGGTAAGACAATCCTCTTCCCCGGTCCCAAAAATCACCTATAATGCTTTTTTCTAGGGTCCCACTCCTAAAAAAAATGAATGGTTCCAAGTCCTCCAAGAAATTGGTTGGCCTGGCTCTCTTTCAAATTGCAATCTCACTCAGATGCCACAGTCCTTGCTTTTATGATTTTTCTGCTTTTTTATTTACAAGCCTTCGTTTTGTCAAAATAGGGTATGATGTCAATGCCTATAAAAAATGCCATCCTTTGTTGTGGGTGTGTGGCTAAAGTTGAAGGGAAAATAGGGGATTGGATTTGTCAAAAGCTTCTTTTGAAATGCTAATCTTCTTTTTCTGTGTCAAATTGTGGGGAAGTGGAAAATGATGGGAGGCACTTTTGTGGTAGTGGACTGTGGGGGCTCTAATTTTTGTGTAGTGGGTTTGTGGGGCTTTGTAAAAGGAGGGAGTATAGTATATTATTATATGTATGTGTTGTAATAGTGATGATATATATTATTTCGAAACAGAAATGGAATGCGGGAGGCAGATTTATATATTGGAAATAGTGATGTTGGGTTGTTGGTTGTGTCTGAATTGAGAGGTGCTGTGGGAATTGATATTTTATAGTGGTTATTATGTTTGTTTACTGTGTGAGTAAGTGGGTCCCGAAGAGCTATTCTGAGCAGCTCCTCTTTTGTTTATTCTTCTCCTTCATCATCAAATCATCATAGGATGGGGAATGGAGCAGCAACACGATCGTTAGTTCTTTAGCGGACTTGCAATACGATTCTTGTAAACGGCTAAGGAAAAGCCTATTTCGTGTACCCCAAACAAGCCTATGTATTGGTACAGAGAAGCCCACGTCGCAAGGATGCAACACGTAGGCCCAAATAACAGGTTATGGCTCAAGAAAATTGCATTTCCAAGCCAAATTAATCTACTATGAATGCCTAAACAGGCACACACGTATAAGCCTAAAGAAGATACATGAAGCCCATATGTTGGCATGATAAAAGCCCAAGCCCACCTAAATTGGGCCTCAGACCCATGCACATTGGGCCTCAGACCCATCCACATTGGGCCTCAGACCCATGCACATTGGGCCTCAAATCCACCGAAAATGGCCTTTAACACATATGAAATGGGCCTCAGGGCCCACCGATATTAGTGTCAAAGCCCACAAATAATGGGCCTCAAAACAGCAATCATTGAGCCCAAAACCCATATGAAGTAGGCCTCAAAAGCCACTGATATTGGGCCTCAGAGCCCGCACTGATTGGGCCTCAAAGGACCCTGATAGTGGATTTAGAGCCCACATATATTGGGCTCTCTAAGCCCACAAAAAATGGGCCGAAAACCTATAAACATTGGGCCTCGAAGCCACTGAAATTGGGTAACAAACCCACCAACATTGGGCCTATGAGCCCATACGTAATGGGCGTCAAAGGCCACATAGATTGGGCCTCAAATGCAACATGGATTGGGCCTCAAAGGCAACGTTGATTGGGCCTCAAAGGCCGCCAATACGAGTCCACAAAAAAGAAGATATATTATGGGGTAGTTTCAATCAAAAAACAAACAAAACTGAACAAACAAAACTGAGTATCAACTTTTATTTTACCACGCTCGGTAGCAAGTCATTGTTAAACTGATAAAAGTGTCACCCACCTGACACATTACATCAAACAGGAAAAGGAGACGGAACAAACAAGGATTACAAAAGCACATATATGTGTATCCATAAACCATACACTGGCTGGCAGGGAGATACAAAAAAATGTTTTTGGCTATCCACAGAACCAAAATAGGAACCTGAGAGAGCCTCGTCAACTTCAACGCTTTGCATTATTGAATGTAGACAACATTTATCGTCTAACCTTAACAGGCATCTAGATCTCGACACGGAGGAGGCGTGGGCTCGCTTAGCAACGTTGTGTTCCCACCTTCTGGACCGCTCATGATGCGTCGTGGATTTTGTGTGCCATGCTGGAAAATACAATACAATACCAAACTTAAAATCAGAATAACGATCACTGCTGGCAGCAGAATAATAATAATAATAATAATAATACTTGAGATTGAACTAGTTATTACCGGTGGCTTCTCCCCCTTCCTCAACTTCTCCACTATCTCAACCACTCGCTCTGGAGTCACATCTTCCTGCATTTTACAAAAATTGAATCCACAAGAGACGTTGAATTAAAAAATAAACTCGTGGTTCTGCAGTGTGCAAAAAGTACATGATAAAACAAGGATTTTCTCAGACTTACGAAGTAATTGTAAGTGTACCCTTCCGAACCATTGGAATAATCAGCCACTGTTATCATGGGAGCATTCACACAACATCCCTGAAATGACCCAAAATTTAATTATAGAAGGCACCACGTGACATCCAACAAAAAACTGCTAAAAGTTAATACTTCTTCAGGCCTCCGGCCAAAAACTAGTCTCTTGCTTTTCTATATTTGATGTTGTAAAATAAGTGTCACCCTTTGTTCGGGATGTTAGTCATGAATAGATTACCTGTAATATCCTCGTTGTGAATTAGTTAAACACTTCATGTTGATGCCATAGCAGCATTGAAAATCATAACTTCACCTATCCTTATGTTTATTCACCAGTCACTACCATGATCTTAACTTCAGCATTAGTTGTGGTCAATGTTCTAAAAAGCACTAGGTCCTAATTGGGCGGAGAGGACATTATGGGGACTAATAAGGGATTAATCTAATATTAATCAGTAATTATAGAGGATCAATGGTGGTGCAGCAGAAGAATTTTTAGAACATTGGTTGTGGTAGAAAGAGTACCAAATATTTTATCGAATGATGCAAGTTCACACTACTATACCAAAGTAAGCAAATATAGGATATAACTCACCATGCACTCCATCTCTCCAACAGAGAACATACCATCCTTTGTTACTTCTGCAAATAAATAGACGGTGGTGGATAGGAATATGTAAATGTGCAGACAAGACATAATAGCATAAAAAATAGAACAATAAAAAACAGGAGCTAACCATTGCGCTTCACTCCCAAGTGTTTCAGTAAAGCGCTCTCTATATCTCGTGACCCACGTATCATACAAGGTGTTGTGCCACAAACAAGCAAGTGGTATGTACCCACCTAAAGGTAAAGATAACAAGTGCATATAGTTAACCATGATTTGCACGCGATAAATCATAAATGTGTGACCGTTTTCTTTTTCTGCTCATTATAGTCAAGGGAAAGGTAAACCGCAAGCAAAGTTTTTGTCCTCACCTTTGCCCGATTGAACATGGAATAAAATGTAGCAACCTCATATACCCGTATAGGAGCAACTTCTACAACCTTAGCAACCTGGATTACAGTAAAGGTTTTTAATTTTAAAACAATGTTCACGCTCATCATACCAACCAGACCATGCAAGTATTTGAAGTGAAAGAATAACATTTGCTTACAAAACAAAGATTTCAACCATATACAGTACATGAAATTGGATCAGGGCAAAAGTAATTAAACCAGATATATTGTCATAGTGTTTACTTAACAAAAATAGATAGCATTAGGACTAAAAAGTCATATTAAATAGCTAATGGATGGAGTTCAGCTACAGGATTTATGCAGCCAACCAGACTCGGTCTGGAACTGGCTTGAATGTTGTTTGTGACAAATACATATTAGTTAGTTTTCAAGTACTAGTTATTTCAAATAACATAATCATAATCCAAAACCTCCTATTTCGGTTCATTTTATTCTAAATTCTAGTTGTAATACGCCCCTCAGTTGATGACAGGCGGGATAAGTTTGTTATACATACTAATAATTTTAAACTATACGGGTATTAATAAGAATTAAACTGATCTTGATCTTGGACATACCTTTTTTTGTCTGTATAACTTGAGATTTTGGACCTAGATACTTATGAGATCACACCTGGAACCCTTATTCAACAGGTGCATGTTTCTAGTAACAAATGATAATCGTAAACAATCTATGTCATGCACATTATTCTCTAAATTCAACTACCACCACACTCAATGTGGTACATGATTCTTTTACTCTTTCCTTTCCAAAATAAGTGCCCACTTTCCTTTTCATTAACTTAGTTAGGCATGAAGTGCCACTAACATCTCTAAGATAAATAGTCACTCACTTTAACTTTTTAAGGCACAAAAGGGTATATGAGATAATGTCCATCACTTAACCATTACAAAAAATTTAGTCACTTTAATTATATTTTACATCATTATTAGAAATTGGGGCGAGTACTATTCTCTATTCAAACTAGCAAGATGAGAATAGCACATTTTATTTTTTTGATCAGCAAGAATAGCACATTTTATATTTGTGTCTTGCAAAGCGTATAGTTAAAAGAGGGTGTGTAGGAGTGAATCAGAATGAAATGAAATCATCTGATTTCCTGGTTTTCCTTAACTAGCACATAAGCACTAAGTTGATAAAATGACCCATCATACTGTTATGATAACAGGTGATTTGTAGGGTATCCATTATGCTACAGGATTTATCAATGTGTATGTGTGAATCTTTTATCTGCCACAAAATTTGTATAGCATGGCAATAAACCTCAGGCTGAAAAGTAAGGGGGCATATTGTTAATCAATGACACACCACCACAATCAAAGGGTATGCATAAATAAACATATTGATACTAATCCGGATGCAAAGTGTGTCACTTATAGTTCAGTATGATTCAGGCACTGCCTGAGACATATTCATGTATGCATTCAGAAAACGTGGCAACTAATTATTCATGAAGGAGTCAACATACTGCATTCATTGCTGAAACAGGAAGCCACCCTCCATGTTGCTGCTGTGCGAGATCTAGTAGAGGAATAACAGCAGACTGCTTATAGTTGGATGGGTAGTGCGATAAGATTTCCTTGACCTGTTCATGCACCAGTTCGAAAGTAAGAACCTACCAACTAAATTTGTCAAACAAAACATGTGTCCTTACAAGTGAAAATGTGCATCTACCAACCAAAAAAACTTGAGGAGTTTACTGTTTCTTCATATTCAGCAATTTTTTTCTTTTAGGATTATGCAAGGCTAAAATTGGTAAGGCAATTTGTGTAGAAAAAAACTAATGTCACTGGCCGCCAAAACTGCATTTCAATTATATGGGATAAGCACTCAATGCAATAGCCTCTTCAGGCGTATTAGCCCAAAATGTCAGTGAAAAAATATCACATAAAATGATTTAGGCAACACAACTTTTAGCGAGAACAATTAACAACACTACCCACCAATCACTTAACCTGTCCAACATAAGCATATAATATAACTATAGCTTTAATATGAACTGTATTGGGCTGCATATTGTATGTATCATATCAGATTCCAAAACTCAAGTGAAGTCCACACTCCAAAAGACAATATGCATTTGTTTCCTTCATAACTACAATCACCAATTGTAGTATAAAATAAAACGCTTCTAAATCTAGAAAGTCTGATCCACCAATACACTTAATAGACAAACTTAGACACTCAAAACAGGAAAGAATCAGAAAATCGCAGAATCACGGAACCTATCAACTTATACACTAATGATAATTCTTTACTTTCATCCGATGAACCAAAATAATATAGAACATTTTGACCTAATGATGAATTTAAATCACCTTTGGTTTGTTTGCTTCACTGAACTCCCATGAAAGGTCCGGATTGTTATCTGGACTGTCCAGATGCTGCACAGAAACCATATCTCCTCGTCAAAACTAAATCCACCAACAACACACAACTATACCGATTTGTATACGAACATCAGCAACACAAGTGTATAAGCAAAATCGAATAAAGCAAAACCAAATCCATAATCAATCGTGCTCACATAGTTCAAAGCAGTCGATAGCGGCCGAGAACTCTGCAGAACGAGAGATTGAACAAAAATCAAACGAATTACAAATTTGATCGGGCGGCGTTTGGATACCGAGAAAATGAAAGGAATCGAGAAGGAAATACCTGAGCAGATTGACGGAGAACCTGACGGATCTCCAGAATTCGCTTCGACGCTAGGCGAGCGAGCATTTTCGGACGAGAGCGAAGCGCGAGCGAGAGAGAGAGAGAGTCTGTGTGTGACTCGCAGATTTGGGGGAAATGAAAGCGCTCAAATGGAACTGATTGTTCCTAATCTGTATTTCTCAACGAGGTCCCGCGAGTGGTGACGCCTAACGTTAACGGGGTGCGCACAGCGCACTAGGCTCATTAAAGTTTCCGTCTTCCAAGTTCTCCACAACCGGTGGACGACACACGAACAGCGTGCGCACGTTAGCGCTCCGTGGACTGAGCCCATGGGACTTCAAGCCTTCACTTATTGGGCCCAGTACTAATTAAGCCCAATTGTCAACCCAGTGGCCCAATATCATCAACATCTCTTCACTGCTCTATTGTACTGCTCCATTGTCAGGGGTGTGAACGAGTCGAATCGAACCTTAACACAAAATAAATTGTTATAAATACATTCTTGTGATAAAGGTTATTACAAGACATGGAGGGAGCATGTATGAAACTTTAGAAATCGATCATGTATCCGACATGATACTTCTATGAGACTAAGATGGTCATAAAACTAAAGGTAATGAAATCAAGTGATTGAGTCAAGTAGTTCTTTTTATAAATTTATTAAAATTGAAATTGAAATAAGATTAAATTAATAAATGAGTAAAGTCTCGGCTCATATGAGCACGCCAAAAAAATATATTATAATTGAGCTCGATTCAAGATGAACGAGCTTATGCAGTGAAGTTAGAGCATGACTCGTAATAAAATATACAAATTCAACCTCAGTTTTAAACTTGAAATGAGTTCAAACTCAATCACATCTAAGAAAAATACAAACTTAACAAAGTGTTTAAAATAAAATGGGGGTAAATCCACTTAGGTCACTACAAGTTTATAATATCACTTAGGTTCTCATAATTCTAATTTAATTTACGAGTCACCACAAAAGTTTGTAGTCTCGTTTGGGTCACCATAATTCTAATTTAATTTATGAGGTCACCCTAATGAATTTTTGTCTCATTGTTGGTCTATTTTATTTTGAAAAGACCAAAATGCCCCTCGTCTCATTTTCTTCTTCGCGGCCCCTCCTTTTATCGACCACGACCCTCCCTCCGCCACCTCCTCTCCCGCCTCGACCTCGCCAGCGCCGACCACCTCTCCAACGCCTCCCTCTGGTGGCGCCGCCACCCCTTCCTCCACCTCACCCATGTCAGCACCTTAGACGACGATTTTTTCTCCGGCAACGACCGCTCCGTCACCGTAATTCTAATTTAATTTTTGTAGTGACCTAAATAGAACTACCCAAATAAAATTACCTACTATTAAATGACATAAAACTTAGTTTGACGTAAATTAATAGAAAATATGTTTAGTTTGGATAATTATCTCTGCTTTACCCAATATTTAAATAACCGCATGTCCTGTCCTTTGCACTCGCGCCGATAGAGAGAAAAAGAGAAGATAGACGTTACAGAACACAGCAGGAGCTCTCAGCGATGGCGATAGGGCAAGCGATAGCGTCCGCTTCGGCGAAGCAATCTCTGTGCTTCCTCAGAAACCCTAAACCTTCCCTATCCCCAAACCCTACCTTCTCCTCCACCTCCTTCAAGCCCAAGCCCCAGAAACTCGCTCCCCTCCGCTACTCGTTGCAGGACCAGGACCAGGAACAAGGCTACGACCAAGCGGTGTACCCCAAGCCGGTGGAGATCCCGTGGAGGAAGGAGCTCAGCAACACGGTGCAGCTCGTCGGAAACGTCGGAGCCGCCGTGCAAATCAAGCAGCTTCCCTCCGGCGGGGTCATCGCCTGGACCAGCCTCGCCGTCTGGAAATCGGCCTCCGAGACCTCATGGTATGGCCTCTTGTACTGTTCAAATCCAAGCTCTGTGGATAAGGTTTTTGACAAGAACGATTGAGCATTGTACTGTTGATTTGTAGTTCCATTTTTTACATGATTTTGGTGTGGCAACACATGTGGGTAAGGTTCTTTCTGGAGGAAATGCTTGGAATGACCACATTGTTTAGGGTTTATTGAAGGGAAAATGGCAAAAACCTGCCGTACAGTGTGACATTTTTGCAAGAGGATGGTGTGTGCTTTGTTACGGTCAAAAAATGCGTTATGAACTTTAATTTAATGTGTGTATTTGTGCAAAAATGACAAAATTGCCCTTAACATTAAGAATTGTTTTTTTAAAAAAAATTCTAAAATTTGTTTAATAAAATTTTTTAAAATATTAATTCTTAATTTCATGGGCAATTTCGTCATTTTTGTACAAGTACTCACATTTTGCACAAAAAATCAAAGTTCAGAGTACTTTTTTGTCATTAACAAAGTACAAAGCACCGTCTAGCAAAAGTGTGAGAGTATACATCAGGTTTTTGTCATTTCCGTTTATTGAAATTTTCGTCATAAGTATATGTATCTCATTTCCTAATTAGACATGAATTCCCAATAATGGTTATAGACAAGTTGATTCTCGTTACATGTACTATATGGGCATATCGAGTTGAAAGACCTATATTGATAGAAGATATTGCGAGAAGTGTGTGAGTTTATAAGCATTTGGAAGTATGACCCGCAAAGGAAAATGTAGTGTTGTTTGAGGAAGTGGAGGTTTTGTGTTTGAACGTCAATTTTTTTTTATATTTCTCTATGAAGTTAGTTTTGTTGGGATATGCATGTCATGTTCAGATTACTTGTTTTGCTGGAAAATGAAATAGAACATAAACCATGCTTCTTATTTGTTTATTTTTCATTTCGTTTGAAAGTGGCAACTTCATTGTCTAATTGAATTTGATCATTTCAGCTCTTAAGCATTTTCAAATTTAATACTTGAATTACTTGATACTGTTCTTTATCCAAGTATTATGTGTTGAAGAAATCGTCATTTTGAGATTGAAGGAACTGAAACTTTTGAGGATGACTTTAGCACTTATTTCTATTCCTAATCTCTTTGAAGTAACTATCAGTGTGTATTTGAAGTGTTTTGGGCTACTTGCACTGATATGTAGAAACTATATACATGTAATAATTGGTATGTTTCAGGGTCAACTTGGCGTTCTATGATGAGATGGCTCATGTTGCTTATGAACATGTCCAGAAAGGCCACCGGATATCTGTTTCTGGCCGGCTAAGTTCAGATACAGTTGAAAATGATGATAATGCAAAACCACAGACATACTACAAGGTTCTCTCCGTTCCTACAAGTTACCGTCATAAACTTTTCCTTATTTCCTCATTGACGCATCACTGATGCTTCGCGTGTCCTGCGCAGGTAGTTGTCCAGCAACTAAATTTTGTCGAAAGCACCGTGTCACCAACATCATATTACGACAGTAATAACATGACAGGAGGCAAGTACTATTTTAAAAGTTGTTCTGTTTTCATCTTTTAACTAAATTTTGTATGACCAAGTTTTTTATTCAAACTATTTTTAAGTTAAAATCGTTTTTTTAAATCATGGTATAAAAGCCTCAATTCTTAATTTTATGGGTAATTTTTTCATTTTTATAAAAAATCACATTTTGCAAAAAAAATGCAAACAACACAACACCCATTTGCAAAAGTGTCATATTATGGGCCACATTTTTGCAATTTTCCCTAATATCATTGTTGAAAATTAATCTAGATTTGAGAAGGGTCTCGTTGCTCTCTTTATCTTATGTTGACTGTTTATGCATTTTCTGTGCAGGTAAATATCCTGGAAACGGTGCCCCGAGTGCTAGAAGAACTATTGAAGAACTGTGGCAAGATTTATTTGCCAATCCAACAGAATGGTGGGATAATAGGAAGAACAAGGTACTTCTCTATTTGTACAAATTGGGAGTCCTATACTATCAATGGTTGAACATTCATATGTGGAACATCAACCGGTTCATACAATTTGGAGGTTTAATTTGGTGAAGTTATTTGTTATTGATAAGCAGGTGAAGGGGGATCCATGGAAATCTAAGCTGATAAAATTAAAACAGTTACCGAAAACAAAAATAATTTATACTAACTGATACTGTCATCGGCGTTTTTTCATACACAAATGTAGCAAATAATTAAAAAATTATGTTTTAACTTAAATATATATTGTTTTTATGTTACATAGTATAAGTTCTATTTTGATTGTGTAGTATAATAATAAAAAATACAAGTCCGGTTAATTCTGATTAGTCCCCGGATGCCCTATCCACCCTAGTTTGTCGTCTTTTAGAACAATGATTACACAGAGGGAGCGGTCTAATGGAGTTGCCCCCGCCTTTTAGGGGTCTTGTGAGGGGTGTCACTAGGCACACACATACACAATCTTCCCCTGCTTTTTGCAGAGTCTGTTTTCATACTATAATGCAGATTTCTTCTATACTATGTTCATTATAATTAAGCATAGTTGCTCTGATTTGCAGATGACCCCGAATTACCCGGATTTCAAGCGCAAAGACACCGGAGAAGCTTTGTGGGTTGAAGGAAGAAACAACCCGGCTTGGGTGCAGTCCGAACTGGAATCACTGGACACAAGGACGGATTGAAGGAAACTTCTAAGCTCTCGTGAGTACCCTTATCGCAAACTATTAGTCTTGTAGTTGACATCATGTAGTGTATTATCGGGTTTTAGAATATTTTGGATTCCACTGAACTATCCCTAGTATGCACCACATCTTGTAGTGGTTGTAGCGCATTCTCGGGTTTTGGAATATTTTGGATTCCTTTAAAACTATCCCTAGTATATGCATCATATTTCATCGAATTGCTGTTTGTCTGAATCAGGCATGTCAATTTCTTTTCAGTTCGAGTACCCATAAGATGATATTGCTTGTATTACGCAAAACACTATAAGCAACGAATTGTGTTAATGTGTGCAGGGGAAATTGCAAAAACAAAAAAATAGCAGTGAACTTCTTACATTTTTGCAAATGTTGTCCAAAATGACGTAAATACTCCTGAAATTAATTGTTAAAAAAATTAACTATTTTTTTTCTAACTTGAGCTTGTCGGTTTTTATCTTCTTTGATCGAATATCACCGGCCGTAGCTTGGAGAAGAGAAAAATAGGCAAGCTCGAGTTGAGAAAAAATAATTTTAATTTCAGGGTCATTTTCTGACAAAATCACAAGCCTTAGCAAAAAAATAAAGTTCATAACACTTTTTTCCAATAAAGAAAGTTCACACCCACTTACAAAAATTGAATAATTCACAGCTACATTTTGCGATTTTCCCACGTGTATATATGTTGATCCCTGGGAGAAACAGAGAGAAGTTTCATTGTTTGTACAGTTGATTCTCTGGGTTACATTTTTACATTTCCTTCTCAAACATGCCTAGGTTTTTCCGAAGATCGAGATTTAATATCGTCACTGTAACTCAAATCTTTAGTTACTCGATTAGCATACGAAAATGCAATCCCAACTAGCAAGCCTCTAGTTCCCTTCTTCGGATCCTTTCATGATTCTCATCCTCTTGCAGGAGCATATGAACATCCTGCACAATAAAATTGAGCATTTAGAATTTTGTAAGAGAAAAAATCAGGATTTAATCTCTTATTAGTTCCATTAATCCGATTAGTTTGATTAGTTCTCGGATGACGTATCTGTCTGAGCAGTGTCTGGCGTTTTTTAAAACATTTATCATAATTAATCATGTATTGAAAACCAAATAAAGAGATAGAGATCAAAAGAACTTACTCCCATGGGACATCTCCAAGAAGCATCCAGTCACCATCTTTGTCTTCATAAGTAGGAGAATAATCAGACCCATTGTACCCTTCTCTCTCTGAGTATTTTCCTGAGAATTAAATCAAACCCGAAATATAATCAGACTCGGATTAAATATAATTAAACTCGGATTATAAACTTATGACTTCATTTATTTTTATTTTTTATTTTATATACATACCAATGGTAAGCTTGAACATATCTTCTAAAGCCTTGATGAGTTGAGAGTAACTTTCGTAGACTTTAAGGTCGATCTTCCTGAGGTAAGGAGCTCCGTCAACGCTCACTTTGACCAACCGCCCGGCAACCTCCGCGTTCTTTGACTGCCGGAGAATATTTTTCCGGTAAGATCTGACCGGCGGCCATCCCACTACTTGTGCTCTGCAACCATTTCATTACCAACATCGTTAATTATCAATCAACCACTAAATTCATCTCAAAAATAAATTTATTTTTTTAGGAACTCGCCGTTTAATCATTTCAGTTTTGCAAAAAGTCTTTACAAAAAATCTCTGTTCACCTTGTATTTTTTCCACTATTTTTACAATTATGTTAAATAGACAAAAAATCTTGAAATATTTTCATAATCCTGAAAATGTGCTCGTGACTTAATACATGCAATTGCAAAAAAATATCGGGTATAGTGATTTGTAATTATCTCTATTTTTTATTGCAAGAGCTAGATTGCTTACTTGGAAGGTGGTGCATCGTCCCGGTCGCCGGATCTGGCCTCCGATAGGCTAGATCCGGCCTCCGACAACCTAGACCCTTCCGAAGGCTCCGGCGTAGCTCTCTTGTTACTCTTTCGAGGATTCCGAGGTTCTTGTCCCTCGGACTCATGGCTTCCGGGAAGTCCCAACCTCAGCTCCGTTGCCTTCAAATTGAAATCACACTCGTAACCCATTTATTAATTTCCCGATTAAAACAAACTCCGGTGACTTTTCCGGCGATATCTCGTGAACTCCGGCGAGAAACGTCCGTTGAGCTCGTGAGAGATTGATGCTTAACGTTGTTGATGGGAAAAAATATGCGACGCGCATGAAGTTTTATAGGAGAGATCGTATCGTCTACGTGCATGAGTTTAACGAGTGGGGTGTGCTTGGCCCACGCGCGGGGACCCACGCGTTTACAGCACAGCCAATCGCGGAGATCCAGGTGGGGCATTTGTGGGCCACGCGCTACTGAGTGAGTTGGGGAATTTCGTCGACAGGTGAAAGATAGTTGCTGGTTTGGTGTTGGGGAGTGAAGGGGCAGAGGAGGGACAAGCACAGCCAATGGTGTTGAGGACTTTGGACCAGGAATGGACGGTCCAGATTGGGTTGGGGTTGATCGGAGGCGTTGGATTGGGAGCAAGAGCATGTGGGTGGATCCCACGTGGGTGTTTCTGATTGGCTGGATTTATGCTATAATTAGTTTTGATTTGGCCACTGTCTGGTACATGGCATGTGAAGCTTCATGTGAACTGGTTCCTTTGCAATTATGGACAAGTTTGTTTACTTGGCCAGCAAAAGTTAGGTTTTCTCTATCAGATTTTTTTTTCTCCATAATTATGATTCGAATGGAAAAAAATGGTATAAAGTGAAATGGGTTTCGCTGGTAAGTCTCATGTAAAGTCAATTTCCATTATGTTATCGAAATCAAACAATCTAGAATGACTCTAAGAGTTTAGTAATTTATTGACAATGTGTTGTTTACGTCTATATGTACAAAAAATGTTATATAATCAGAAAGTTAGTTGGTTATGTAACTTTATTGGTTATATGTTCGGATATTAGATTTTCAAACATTGAACATAACATATTATCAGGTTGTGAGTTTTCTCGCTCTCAGTTATCGAGATAGGGTGTCTCAGCTCTGAACTTCAATTCATTGATCGGACAATGTGAACATTGTACTGGCTAATTCCAGTGTGAATCTATAATCGATTCAAATCATAGACATTCACTTGATTTATGTTGGAGGGTGACGGGTTTGGCTTCGCCTCGAAGAAGGCTACTGATCCCAAACTAGATATGGGAATCGTCAGAGCAGGGAACGACGAAGATGAATATAGACTTACAATGTTAGAGATTCGGTCTTGACTGTAATAAGAGAATATTTATATTTGCGAAAAGATTGGGGGTGAGTGAGATGCGTTGACTCTTCTCTCTAGTGGAAGCTCTTGCTATCCATGCCTGTTGAAACGTGTCAGAGATAGCTATTGTACGAATGTGCCCATGAAGTTGGATTGTCACGAAGTGATTCAGGTGGTGACCAACTATGTTCAGTCGCTAAGATTAAAATGTTCTACTTTGCATAATTGTACGATGAAATATATTCCCAATATATTGCTGACTTTTATTAGGCATTTTGCTAACGAGGTAGCTCATTATTTAGCTCAAACTGCACTTAATGGGAAAATTGGGACCATAAAAATTGGTTCTTAGAGAGAGAATTACTTTCAACTGTAGCTGTTGGATGGACAAGAAATAGAATTGAAAATTGAGGAACAAAACACATTCTAATGCGCAACAGAAGGAAATGGAGAAGTGCAAATTTCAAAGGAGTGGTGGGCCTCAAGCCACACGTGGTTCATTATTGCCGTCAATTTGGACCTTATGATGTTCTAAGAAAATGTCCAAAGCCCAACGAGGCCCACTCCCCAATCAGGCATTACCATGTCCGATCTAATTTCAAGTAGAATTGACGCAAGTTTCCAACCCTACGAACAAACTGGTCGGGGCAGGGAAGGCTTCGGGGCAGGTTTGGTGTGGATTTGACAATTAATGTTTACATCTCCGTTGGAATCAGATCAAAAATTCTTCGTTTCTAACGAAAATGAAAATTCCCCATTTTTTATTTTCAACTCAAAAAATGTTAAACATATATTCTTAATAAAATTTGTATTAAAATTATATTTTTTCATTAAACATGTATTATAAAATATTATTTTAATAAATATACATTTTAAAATATAATTTTTAATTTAAAAAAATATATTTTAATATATTGGGGCAGAACGAGGTGGGGACACTTCACCCCGTCCTCGCCCTGTTCCCATTCGGATTCAGGAATTCCTCACCCTATTTTCATTTATATTCGAGGTCCTCATCATCAGGGACCAAGAATATTGTCATCCCTAGCTTGTTTATTATATAATTATACACTTAATATAATTAAATTAAAATATACTTTAAAAAACAACTCAAACTCAACTATGTCCAACAATGCTATTCCCCAACTACAACCGTTTAAAATTCATACAAAAAACTGAACAAGGACACAGGGAGAAATGTAACAAACTAAAACATTTATTGGAGATGAGCTATAAAAACACTCATTAGGGTTTGATCTGATAATCTTAATTTTACATTTGAAATAAAAAATAATAATTGGGTGTGTTGGGTGGGGAAGGGTAAAATTTACCAATCCCGTTTTGTACCTCCACAAGAACCAGAACCTAAAGAAACTATCACATAGAAAACAAACAGATCACGCCATATTTATGCTAAGATCAGCACCTGAGAGCTCGAGAGCGCCTGATTAGTCCACGAGCACATTGCACAGTCGTCTCTCCACTCTCTTTCGCTTTTTAGTTTCGTCAGATGGCTGCAAATAAGATAAGTGAACCCGTGTTAGACAGAGCTCATGTTTTCAACACCAAAGCACGCTGTGACTGAATTTATGCACTTCGTATTGGATTTGCAGTAGTGAAATGAAAAATGCAGCAAGCATAGATGATGTGTTTGTTTCGGGGTTTTTTCTGAGTATGGAGTCTTTTTTACCTGCTGGTAGAGGAACTGTGGCACCCGAACTCTCTTGGAGCCATCAGCTAAGCGTTTACACGGGAAATGATTTTCCACAGCAGCGTAATCATTTTGAACCTGCAGGCACAGCAGGGGAAAATTAAGAACAATTGATAGGTTGTGAAGTAAAAGCTAGTAAACAAATGAAAAAATGGCAGTTTAGTATACTAAGTATCAAACATTTTCAAAATTACTCCTAACCCCTAACCTAAATTTTCAAAATACTAACAAAAAATGCTAAATTTTTTACGGATTGTAGTAAAGTGAAAAAATAGTTAGGGTAATGCACAAACTTAAAAAGAAGTTAGGTATAGTCAAGTGAAAATGGGTGATTATTTAATTAATTATAGTCAACTCTCATTTTCCCTAAAATTAATTAACCCCTAAGAAGCAATTATTTAATTAATATTCTACAGATGCTAGATGCTAGTCGGCAGATAGAGACTTGAGAACTGATAGGGAAATAATTTGAGACTAACAAAACTAGTTGGGGATATTCAGAGCGTTGCATTTTATAGATATCCAAATAACTTCATATTTTTATGCAAACATTTTGCTTTCAGAGGTTGGTTATTGTTTTTGCAGATACAGACTTCTTAGAAACCAAATGGCTCTAGCAATCAATCAGCTATCAGATGTTCAGATTTCAAACAATCTACAAGTGGTAAACGAAGTAACAACTTGCCTGGCTTTGGATGGCCCCAAGTAACAGCTCTTGACAGCCTGATGCATGTACGCTTTCTAAGCTGGGGCACTGAAGCAGCAATCTCTCTGGGAACAGAAACAACAGCTCTCATTGAGTATATTAAATTGTTAACAAAAGAACAATCAGATGGGCCAATGCTGAAGATTAGAAACACACCTGGATATAAATTGTTGCACGAGTTTAGATTAAGATCCTCGAGCTTCGGGCAATTTAAATATAGGGACTGCATTTCATTAAAAATGAAGGGGCTAAGAAAATTAAGTAATGAAACCCATATAAGCCAATGGAGGATGCATTATAGATTCATAAACTTACATCTAGGCCAGAGCACCCCCACAAACTGAGTTTCTTCAACCGACCGTGTTTTATAATTAACTTTTGATACATAAGGTGTAGTTTGCTATTGGATGTTCTCTGTAATTCAATATCTCCACTTTCTTCAGAAATTAGATTTTCTGAATTGGGATCGCATATGGTCATCCCACAATCCATCAGCTCGAGAAAAGGCAATTGAGCTGTAGCAAACTGTATCCCACCTGAAAAAATAGCATTTAATAGTCTAGTGAGAACTTCATTAAAACCAAAATTGTTTTATAAATCTAATATTGCAAAGGGAAAAAACTTTAAACTTACTTGAAGTAATGTTTGGACACAAGGCAAGGAGCAGCCTTGATAGTGTATCGGGGAATACGTTACAGATCATTCCAATGCCACTATCACTAATACTAGACCTGAAAGCGTTAATTGGAGAAAATAATGTTAAAATCATTTTCTATTTATGTCTTAAGCTCTTTACAATGCCAATCATCATAAAATAATCTTTAAATTTCATTAAGAACAACTGCACAATAAGGACAACTTGAACAGGGTAGAACATAAGCAACATTATGCCATATGTATACAGTGATGAAGCAAGACATGTAACGGAAACATACCCACTAAGATCAAGTAATTCTAGGTCTGAGTAACTAGAAGCAATTGCAGCAACAGATGCATCAGTAATGTCCGTTCCAAGCACAAGCGAAAGCATCCGCAACCCCCTGAAAAGGTAGAAGACATCCTTTATATATAATAATTGGGGGTCAATTCAGCAAGAATGTATTATACAGACGATTGGGATATTGCAAGGAAGAATTGAGGATCACATAATGTAAGGATTAACGGCAGTGTTCCTATGATTATTGGAAAATGAAAGCAGCACCAAAATATTTGACAAACCTCAAGTTTGCAGCTGTCAGAGCAAGTACAACTGAATGAGAAAGTCGGAAGGATGCAATGTGTATGTTTTGCAACCTGGGGCAAGTTCTTCCCAGGCCATCAACCATGCAGGTAAGATCGGTATTGTCATTCTCTTGGCGAGAAAAATCAAGGGAAATTTCTTGTAAACCGGGACAGTTTAATACCTGAAAAGAAAGTAGTCAGTAAATACAATGGAACTCAAGTAGAGACAATTAACAGTATAAAAGAGAAGATACTTAAATGCAAATAAGAAAGAGACAAAATGATCACCATCTTAGATAAGGAGTGAAGACCGGAGAGCCAAAGTGTAGAGAGACTTGATGAACACAGATTAAAACCCCCAAAATTAGAACATCCTTCCATTTTAAGGGTTGTTAGGTGTCGCCTATCCGCAACAAAGCGGCCCAATTCATCTCTGCAGGTTATCATCCATTATTTACTTGCAGCACACAGTGAGTGCAAAAATATAGAGTGGAATCACAATACAGCAATAGGCCAATCTTGCCATGACAATGTAATGTGCATCACACTGCGAATCATTAATTCACTGATCTAATACACACAACATATCTGGCAGGTAGCAGACCTGTAATCGGCTTTACCCAAATAACAAATGTTGGCAAAATTGCTTTATATAGATTAACTCATATAATGTTTCTACAAAGTTTGGTTGTGACAAAGTTGTAGTGTGCATGGAAGATCAGATCATACAGAACCCACACTTCTCTGCCAGATTAGCACATTTGTCTCTGGATCAATACCTTAGCCATATTGATTACTGATCATGCCCAAGAAATGACTACATATTAAGTACCAACTAGCAAGTACATAATGTTTGCCTATGATAACCGGAAATGTATCTACTAACATTAATTATCATGTAACCAAACAAAATGATAAATACAATCATGAGAAATAGATGAGAAATTATACCCAGTGATCCAATTGACTGCATTTTCAGATGTAGAGATCTCCACGCACTCTAGATTAGGGCATGAGAACGCAATGCAAGCCAGCATTGTTGCATCAACATCACTGCAAGATCCAAATGAGAAATATGAAAACTGCGGCAATATAAAGAATTATAATCCGTAAATTTCTTTTACAATAAACTATAAATCCTAAATTTGTCCAACAAAAATGTGCTCCAAGGATTAGATTGAACAAAATTGAACATAAAATTTATGGAGAAACAAATTATAGCATCATGATGCTTTTCTGCAACAAAAATAAAATTAATGTAGCTGTGCTCCTAAACAAACAACAATGAACCGTTGTTAAATCAATGTTTATGGATGGATCAAAGAGTCCTAAAATGATTATTTAGCTGATTTAAATCAATTCTCATCTCAAAAGTCCCAAACACTCAATGTTCTTTCAATTCTCAGTTCAATGCTGGTCAGATCTCACTTATCATCGCAGTTAAATCCAATTAAGTCCGATTTGCATATTCGTCCACAGGTCAATCACGGATAAACCCTAGATCTGATGAAATCGCACCAAAAGAACCCTAACCTTTCCATCTTAAGATAAAGCCTAAGAAGGTTTGGGCACTTCTGCAACACCGATCCAACAAATCCAAGCGGAGACCTCCCCGGAACCTTCAGCCTCAGCTCCTCCGCCGCTCTCCACAACCTCCTCGTCGTCTCCCTCCACCCCTTACACACCTTCGCCGCCGATAGCAGTCCCGCCGGCGGCAACCTCCTCAGCACCTCCCACAAACAACCCGCCGGAAGACCGCCGGAGCTCAGATCCAGCTCCGATTCCCACATTGCAACCTCAAACTCATCGCCGCCGTGCTCGATCTGCTCATCGGCTCCCACGGCGTCGCCGAGCTCGTCGTTGAAAGAGAGAGCTCGCCGGAGGTGCGAGTAGCTCTGCCGCGACGCCGGCGCTCGCACGGAGGCGATTACCGGCGTATCCGACGATCCGATCGGCGTTGCGGCGTCGCCGGTGTTGCAGGAGTGGCCCTTCTTCGGCTGGCCGCACCTCCCGCAGTTGTAGCTCCCTCGCTTCTTCACGCGCTTCAGATCCAAGCTCTCCTGCGTGAAACCGTCTCCGTCTCCGGCGACATGGCTCATTCTCTCTGGTTCTGAGAAGAAGAAGAAGAAGATACAGAGAGAGAGAGAGAGAGAGAGATAGGGTTGTGTTTTGTGTTGTGTTGTGCGTGTTGTGTGTGTTTTGTGAAAGAGAGATTGAAATGAAAATAAAGAGAGGGAGGTTTTGTTTTGGACGCGGGAGATGAGAAATTGTTTCGCGCGCTGCTTTTAAAGGGAAAAATATAATTCTGGGAAGGAGCGTGCTATTCGTTTTTTACACTCTGACGGAAATGCCCCTCTTTTGGTTGGTGGTCGTTGCGGGTAGAAACAAAAAAATAAATGTTGATTAATTTTTTCCCATTTAAGTGTAAATGCATTTGAATTTCGTTATTGGTGGTGAATTAATTCAAAATGTTATAGAAACGATTTTATTGCTACGTTTTTAGGAACCCAACAAGCACATGCTCTGTCTTTGTTCCTCTAAACAATGTATAGAATTTTTAATTCCCATAAGAAAATAATGTATTTGTTTCTCCAAAACTGATATTTAATTATTACCTGATATTTATCTCCTTAAGAATTTATTAATAGTCAATTTTTGATTCTTTATATTTCTCTATATTTATTCACTTTCTAACCTTAATTTAATTGATTGTTAGTAGTTTTCATTGAGATTTATATTAAAGTTTAAAAAAAATTACGTTATTCAATTTTATGAAAAATAGAGAGTTACCCACTAATTAAATTTATAGGATAACTAGTTAAGATTAAACTACATGTTTCACAAATTTGATAATATTTTGTGGGTTTTTTTGTTTCTTTTGTAGGTGTTTTAGGGGAGGTTTATTTTATTTGTTTTTTTGAAAAATAGGAGAGAGATTAAGTGTTGGCAAATAATTCTTTATTTTATTTTCTTTAAGTGGAGATTATTACATATAGGTTTTCTAGCTCATCAATATTATATAATTTATACCAATTTAAAATTTAATTTTATACATTTATTTTATTACTCTAGTGAGTCCAGGACTGAAATATACTCAATGCAATGGGTAGTATTTAATTTACCTGATTTTAATCTCTTTATAATTTTTACAACAGTCAATTTGTAATCCAATATATTTCTCTATACTCTTTCTAGCCTTAATTTAACAAATTGTAAATAGTTTTCATTGAGATTTACATTAAAAATATTATAACTCTTTTATGCAGTGTTATAGATATTCCCGCGACCGACCAATATACCGGCGATATATCGGTTTTTGCAAGCTTTTCGCGACGAAACGGATGATATCGATGAAAATACCGGTTGAACCAACAAAATTCAAATTGATTTCGGTATAATCCGGTCCAAATCAATTAATTCTGGTCTACTCCAACTTAAATCAATCATTTTCAGTCTTGTCAGATCTAATTCGGTCTTATTCGGTGCACCTGATCAATTTCAGTTTGAAATTTAGGTTAATAAACAACAAATAAAAAGTTAAACTGTCATTCATTCATCTCTTTCAATTTTAAGTTTGAACTTCGAGTTTACTGACAAGTTTGAAATTAAAAATAATTAAATATCACTCATTGTGTTTTTAATAAATAATATATATGTTTAATTATTTATTTATTACAAAACGCGTTTTCCCGCGATCTTCCCGCGATTTTTCCGTGACTCTCCGAGTTTGGCAATCTCCCTTTTCGTTAGCTGGCCGCTCTGACCGATTGAACTACAATCCCAGGAAAATTAGGTGTACAGCCCATAATCTTGCTTTTATGGTCAATATTCGTTTTTTTTGAAAATATCTACTAATTGCTACAATTATCTCTAAGACATGGTTTTTTTTAGTGAGAAACACTAATTTCATGGTTAATTAAATAGTTGGTCAATTGGGCAGTTTTCAAGAATAAAAATGGGAGGACAAATCAGAGCGGAGAAATCGCACATGTGTCCCCGTAATTTCGGCGAATCGGCGAGGGCATTATGGTCTATTGGATCACTGTGACCACTCAGGAAGTACTTGCGTTGCATCTACCAGAACAGAGAGATGAGCTGTCAGGTTCTCGTGTCTCGGTGCATCGCTACTCTTATGATATGACCGTTGAAAAATATTGTTTTCTTAAAAGGCTACACACGTTATTAATACTTCTATATGAGTTTCATCAACGGCAAAAAATTCATTATTTAAGGCTAGTCTGTTTTATTTATTTATTAATTATTTAATTATTTCTAGTACTTTTTGAAAAAAACAAATAAATGATACTACCTATCATAACTAAATTTTGCTTAAAAAAATAAGCAGAAGTGACAAGTGTTGGGGAGACTCGATTCTTACTTACCATGACTGCATAAATAATTTTATATACACGGTAAAGTGTATATTTGACTTACCCTCCTTATGTTCAGTGTTTTTCTTATGTGAGATTCATCGTAAACTCATACCTTAATTTTGAGTAATTTTTAATTTTAAGTAATTTTGGTAAACTCAATCACATAATGGGTTTTAAGCATATACGGTTTTACCATAAAATGAGCTGATCATGGTTTTGGTTTTGCCAACAATAAAAATACATGACCCAATTTATCAAGAAGATGTATCGAACATCCCTCTAAATGTTCGGAGATTCGGTTCTTGCCTCGAAGGAGCACATAAAGAATGTCATATTTGACCATAAAACCTAACATATTGTGTCTATGGCTCAATATTTATGTAAGCTCTACTTATGATGGGTACTTTTTCTAATTTAAGATTATAAACTCACACGTGAACCTTACGTCAAAACTTATCGCATATTATCACTTTTATAGAAAAGAGTGTCATATATTTTGTTAATAATAAAATGGTGTTCTTAACGTTTATTTTTGTGTAAAATATGTATATTTTAAAAAAAATTACAAGTTAATTTCACTATAAAATTAAATTATAAAATATGATTACACAAAATTTAGTTAAAATATATTTTTTAAAATAATAATGCTTAATACCAAGGTCATCCGTCAAATTTTGAACAAATACAAACATTTCGTGCGCACCAAAAACACAATCCTGAATAGCTCTAAATTAAAGCATGTATATTATTGGGCTTGGCCCATCAAAAACGGCAAGACCGGTAATAGCCCAGTATGATGCTTTCAGGCCCATTCAAGAACTGCAAGCCCGCTGTTGTATAAGTATTATATAGAAATGTAAAAAAAATCGATGTTAAGAGTAAGTATTTTTGTCACCACTCCACTGTGATCTCATTGACTCTGACAATGCGTGACGTCACTTTATATGCAGCTAGAGATGTGCTTTAACTTTAAAACAATCACTAGCTTTATTTGAATAGATACTAATGATCCAATTTGACCCATCACATTCACTCATATCTCATAATCTAAATAATATATTATACATTGAATTTTTTTTTATTGGTTTTCGTAGATTGCAACTCTTATTTAATATGTTTATTTAAATATTTTAAAAATATAAGAAAATTATTGACATAATTGTATGAATATTAGATAATCCAAAATTTCGAGTACGTGTTTATGAAAATAGGTCGTGAGTTCGAGCCTTATGCAGACCGTAGGTGATGGAAATAATTTTTTGGTAGAATATAAAGTTTTATAATTATTAAAATAAAATTGTATGTTTTATTATTATTTTTATAGTTAAAATATTCTCATAAAATTATAAATTTCAACTTTCAAGTCAGTAGATGGTTTTGATTTTATTTCTTTACTTGAATTTTTGAATTTCTTTTTATCTTTTAAAGAAATTTTGTACATAAATGTTATCCTAAATTTTCAATACTCACTATGTTCTTTAAGTCCTAAATAATTTGATAAGGGAAAAGTATATGTGTGAAGGACGCACTCCGCTAGAATTTATTATTCAAATAGTAAAGGAGAACAAACAACAACCATTGGATCAAAATTCAACATTGACTCTCATAAATAACTAATTTTAGCGGAAAATTAATTTAATAAATGTCAAAAGGGCATATTAGTAATTGTGCCTTCCAGTCCTCTTTTAATGACGCTTCCGTCGGTTGTGTGTGCTCCTCCATTGACACCTCTAAGACTACTACTTCCTTGACGATGCTCCTCCATCGTCTCTGTTTCTGGTATTTAGTGTCCGTCGCGATCTCAATTCCTCTCCTCCTCTACTCGTCTTCTCTGATTTGGTCTGTCGCGATTATGCAGCAATTCTTTGATTTTGCAAAAATTTATTCGATGATCAATCGATCGATCGATATTGATCAATCGATGATCGGAAATTTAATTTGTTCAATCAATCATCGGACGTTCAAATTTTTATGTTGGTTTTGTGATTTTCTCGATTTTGTGTGATGATCGAACAATTTATCATTCTGTTGATATTAGCTCATTTTCGAGCTCTGAAACATGTTGCTAACAGTAAATGAATATCGTATGTTAAGGGTATGTAAACACTTATTTTCTATAACCCTAAACCTCTACGTTCAAGACGATTCAATACTGTCAAAATATTTTTTTTAATCCAACCTTACGAATGTAACACAATATATGTTTCTCTGTGTCAGGTAAAATTTCGAATAATTTTATTTTCAAATCGACTTCGATCAAGTACCATATGAGTCGAAAGACGTGTGCATATAACAAGATCATCAGAGTACTAGCTAACATGTTTGTCGAATCAACTAATATTTGGTTCGATTTCATGCATAAGAAACAAACAGTCATATGTACACCCACGATTACAAAAATATTTTCAAATCTAATCGGGAAATTGAGGTCAAACGTATATTAGAAAAAAAGTCAACACATTTTACTTAAGGACTGCACACATTGACATGGTGCGCCGTCCTTAACAACGGTTGCACCTGCGCACTCATTTTTACATGCGTATTTCTTAACTTTTGCCTGTGTATTTGAAGGTGTGTTGTTATGGTCTTAGCTAATGCCTGCACATATTAGTAGTGCATTGTTCTGCCTTTGGTTTATGCATTCTATGTGCGACCTTATGTCAATCAGATGTAGCGGATAAACATACATGTTAATAATTAATCTAGATAAACAAAGAACCATATCTCCAATATTTGATTCGATAAATCTCTTTCATATTTATTTTTGTATATCATGATAAATTGATAATCGTTATCGTATACATATTTATACAATGTTAGATAATTATATATAAGAAATATGTGAGTTTATAGATTATGTAATTGACTTCATTGATAAGAGACGCATGCTAAGAGGAAGATTCAACGTCTTTGCTGATACAAGGAAGACTATATAATTTCCTTAATATCCCCTCTTATGTTGAACAATTCGTTGGTTACAAGTCAAGTAGTTCGTGAGTATTTGAAAAAGAGAACTAAATAATGATTTAGTCAGAATATATGCAAGTTGACTATCACTCGGAACATAAGAGATTGATGATTTCTAGTTGAATCTTCTCACGAAAAAAGTAATATGAAAGTACAATATGCTTCATTCCATAGTGAAAAAACGGGACTGGAGCTGAGACTAGTGGTGCCGAGATTGTTACAGCAAATCACCGGTGTATGAGTTTGATCAAGACTGAGCTTCTTAAAGAGGGATAAGATCCACCTAGCTCACTTGCAATGTCCGCTAAAGTTTTGTACTTAATTTCAGTTGAAGAACGAGATATAGAACGTTTCTTTCTAAACCTCAATGAATTTGGTGTTGAGCCAATGCATATATTATACCGTGTAGTCATTTTTGTCGTCGGACTATACATCAAAGAACACGTAAAGAGATAACAAAAATTATGCTGAGATATGTAACTCGTAATGAGTGTTACTAGATAGGCTGCGAATAACCCGTTGAAGTGCTTGTCAATCCTCACAGGTTGTTGATAGCATAAGTTGGCTCACAAGTTGTTGATAGCATAAGTTGGAAAAGTTTGTTGACATTGAAGGCCACATCAGGCCGAGTGAGACATCAATATTGCAAACTACCCACCAACATCCGATGCTCGCTAGGCGATTGACTGGATTGGATTCAGTCATTCCATCGTTGAGAGGGAGGTGATAAATATATTTACGTTGACTCAAAAGTGCACCAGTAGATATATGTAATACCCATACTCCAAGGAAGTAATTTATCGGGCCTAGGTCTTTCAAAGATAATTGACGAGCAAGCAAACCCACCAAGTTATCAAGTGTGGGATGTTGAGATTTAAAGGTTGGACAATGGGTAAGAACGTTTCATTGTACTTTACACCATTGACAGTGCCCTTTGAACAACTTTCCAATGAAACCTCTGCAACGCTAGCGATGCACGTTGAACTTTAATTGAGCTATCAAAATAGGCATTGAAGACGAGATAGATTGTCGATTGTTCTAACATGACGTATAGTTATTCACGATTAATTAGCTTCCAATGCAACACATCAAAGGCACATCGATCTCTTGCATTAATGTCATCCATAATTGGGAGATACGCTTAATCAAGAACCTACAAAACATAATCAACTAAGATTTTACATACTAATTAAGATGAATTAGAAACAAGATAGGTGATATAGCAGTTGAGTTGGTTCAACAAGGTTGATCCGGAAACAGAGAGAGGTAGAGTGGCAAGCGCTCTTCGAACAGCTCGTCTTTGATGTCATCATCATTGGGGTACGTAGTAGTGGTGTAAAGTAGTGAGCGAGACATTGAGAGCGAGTCTGCGACCATTGCTAGCGATTCCCACCACGCACTGCTCGTATCTAGTCCCCACCCGGTGGACGCCCTTAGGAAGCAACACGTGGCGCCATACACACCGTCCAGCGGGATGGCGCCACGTGCCTCTCCATGGACTCTCCATGGGGGCCACCGCCAGGACGGGTGTCACATGCCACGTGTCACAGTCGTCACATGCCACGTGTCACAGTCGTCACATGCCACGTGTCACAGTCGTCTTGGAGGAGCAGCTCGGCGGCGCCGAGGCAGGCCGGAGCCAAGACGGTCATGTGGACCGTCAGGGCGCACGAGCCGTCGCCGGCGGTCGCGACGACCCCGAAGGGCTTGTTGAGTCCCTTCTCGCGGAGGCCGAGTGGGACCCTCTCCTGAATGAGCGGGCCCACGCCGGTTCGGTGGAGATCGACGTAGAGGAATGTGGGTCTCTCCCCGTTCACACTATGTCGTGGCCCGCACAGGGTGAGAGTCATGAGATTATTATTAGGGATAATTACACTTTACCCACGCTAAAATGACCGATTTTACATTTTACTACGGCTAAAAAAAAAGTTTACATTTTACAACAGCTAATTGCGTATTTTTTACACTTTACACTAACAGTGTTAGATTTTGCATGGAAAATTTTCATGTTGTATGAAAAGTCGAAATTGCCCTCAATTATTTATCAAAATTTCAAATTGATGCCATTATTCATCAAATTATAATATTTATTAATAATATATCATTTATATTTATTAATAAAAATAATTTATTATTATTATTATTAATTATAATTATTGAATAAAAATAAAAGTAAATCATTTTTTCAATCATAAACTATCAATAATTAAAATTAAAAGTAAATTAATTATTAATAATTGAAATAATATCAATTAATAGTAATAATAATACTAATTATAAATAATAATAATAATAATAGTTAATAATACATTGAAACTTTCAAAATAACATAACTCTCTCGTACGAGTTTTGTTTCGGGCTCATATATCATATCAAATCAAAGAGAATTGGAAGTCAACAACTTTGAAGAAAAAATTATTTGTCTATATATTATTAATAATTGATTTAATTTTACGTGATAAATAATTATTACCAAAAATATAAATAATTAATTATTAATAACTTTTTTAACATTTTGCTCTAGCACTGGTAAATGTTGGACGAATTTTTTTTAAAGATTAAAAAACTTGTTGTCGTTGGATGGAATTTTAGACAAAAACTCATTTCTTCGAAATTGTTGAACTTATGATTCTATTTGATTTGATATATTATGAGCCCGAAACAAAGCTCGTATGAGTGAGTTATGTCATTCAAAAGTTTCACCATATTATTAATAATTTAATATATTATTAATAATTAATATTTTTTTAATTATTAAATATTATAATAATATTAAATATTAATAAATAAATCTTTCATTAAAGTTGTTGATCTTTCGATTCTCTTCGATTTGATACACTATGAGCCTGAAATGGAGTCGTATGAGAGAGTCATGTAATTCGAAAGTTTCAATATATTATTAATAAATACTATTATTTGAATTATTAATTAATATTATTTGAGTTATTAATAATTAAACCGGGTCTGACCGGATTTGAGTGGAGGTTGATCTTAGTTAGGAAAAAAAATCCTAAAGGTATTTTGGTATTTTTGGTATAAAATGAAAATTTTCATCCAAAATCTAACACCGTTAGAGTAAAGTGTAAAAAAACGCAATTAGCGATAGTAAAATGTAAACTTTTTTTTAGTTGTAGTAAAACGTAAAAGTGATCATTTTAGCAGAGGCAAAGTGTAATTATCCCTTATTATTACATGATTCCTCGGTACAGAGCATTGCCCCATATACAGCCGTTGATGTTGATGGCGCCGAAGATCCGACGGTCTCCGGACGATCCATCCTTCCACTCCAACTTGGCCGACTCGACGCTCAACAAACAACCGGCCAACTTGTCTATGATCATCGCGGATCTCAATTTAGGGTTTCCTCTCCAATATTTACAGCTATTTAAAGACAACGGGGAAAGATAAGTGACGTCGTTTTGGCTTTCCTATTCTGTATAAAAATTCAAAATAGTGAATGATATTTAAATTTCCAACCTGTGAACATGCCCGACCCGACCCGATCTTGACCCGACCCGATATTGACCTTGAGCTCCTGGAAACCAAAACGACGTCGCTTTAGTCCAGTCTTGCTTATCAGAGCTATCGAGCTTGATATGTTTGTCCGAAGTTGTGATCATCGTTCTAAAACTCCCGGAGAATTCATGTCTTTCAAGTGAATTATATATAATATTTATTTAATACAAAATGAGTTTTATAGAGTTTTCTTCAATCCCGAGTTTCAGAACCTTGGATGTGATAATAGTCATACTCGTGTGCACTACCATAGAGTAATTATTCGATTTCCACCATACACGCGGTACAAGGAGCATTGCTCACCTGTTCTTATATAGTTTCGATTATGCACAAACCGAACTGATTGATTGCAGTGATATTCTTCTTCAGAATTAATACTCTTTACCTCTCTGTTGTATTTTATCGTTGTAGTTTGAAAAAACACAACACAATTTCACAGTAACACGTCATGAAACTCTATCGAGATATTTGGTGCTAACCGTTATTATCCAAGAGCTAAGTTCATCATGTTTCCGAGAACTAGGTTTAATTCGTGCGACAAACATGTTTTAACTGTCTCTATTATATTTTTATTTTCGTCATTTTTGGACAAAATTACACATTTTGCAAAAAAAAATATATGTTCACATCTACATTTTGCAATTTACCCTTATATTCATCTTGCTCACCTAGTAGAGTTCCACCACACCAACCATTGGCTTCATCGGCCGAGGTCAGTAATGCAAGGTACCTCCAAACCACAACAAATATATGTATTTGTCAGAAATGGTAGAATTGCAAATCATCCACAATCAATTTGCACCTATTGTAGACTTGTAAGAATCCGACTTTCTCTGAGAATATGTAATTGGATAATCATCGTGTTACACGTGGTTAACTTTAGGTCAACAAAAAAAATATATATTTAGGTCAGCAAATAAGAAAGAGATATATTTGGACCAACAAAAAAGAAAGGAAAATATCTCTTGAAAATTAAGTTTCTTGCAAGACAAGTTTTTCCCTGCTCTAGTTGGAGATCTATAAATAGGGTACTGACAATGTAGAAAATATCGAATAAAAATTGAGTTTAGTCTTTTATTGAGTTTGGGGCTGGAGAGAACCAGCTGAAATTATTCAATAAAATATTTATATTTTATCATCTATCTGCTCCCTATCACCTGATACATTATTCATGGTGTATCACATCGATGTTGCGAATTTTACTTTGTTCAATTAGGAAAAGATTCTATCGCACGCCGTTGGAGTCGAGAGAAAAACCGGCAAACTCGAGTTGAATTTTTTTAGTTTTTTCAAAATGTTGATTCGAGAGATTTTCATCATTTTGGACAAATATACACGACTTGAAAAAATATATTAAGCACATCGGGAATACGTCCTCTTCGCCGATGTTATCACCAGGAGAAAGACAATCTAGATCACAACCGTCAACTTGAGCCTCTTTTTGAGATCCTCCATTTGCAACTTTACGAGAGTGGACTTTGGGCACAGAACCACCGTCATCATACTTGCTTTAGCCATAAAGCCAATTTGAACGTATTTCAATGCACAACAAGAGTTTGATAGAGAATTTGATATGTCTCCGTGAAGCTCACGAATAATAACGCATACCATATTTCATGTGAAAATTGTGTCTTAATGACTGGCAATGCAACCAACGACAACATGGTGCTAAGGAAAGCACCATGAATTAGTTGATATTGTTGCCTCTAACTCTAAGAGATGAAGGCGAGATTTTGTGTTTGTTGGAGAGGAGAGGTAGTAAAGAGCACAATCGCGCCGGGCATCTGATCATAGGCGTCATCTAAAAAATTGTAGAGATTTCGACTCATAAGAATGGTTTGAACCTAAAATTTCAAAATTATAAGTTCATATTTTTAGTAAAGAAGTCGGAAGTTGTTATCGAAACTTATTGGCTTAGATGGGATGATTATATAAATACATAGATAATTATGTAATTTTATAATAAAAAATACCCTAAGTAGCCACTTAAATGTACAAAACTAGCAACAAGAGTACATTACTATAATCACTAATAGTATTATATTAACACACCAATCACAAGTTGTGTAGGCCACTAGTTATGAATATAAATGACAAATAATACAATTGTAAATATAATAGGTGAAATATAATAATTGTTCCGAAGATGTTCAGAAGACAGAGATTGTAGATTGTGCGAAGAACGTTCGAGTTCCGCTGATCACTGTTTACTTAAGTCAATATTGTTCACTCTTTGGCACTTGAAAGATTATCGAGTGATTGACTCCCAAGATAAAACAGACTTACACCACTATCGAGTGTTGCGAATAGTGGAGGCTAACAAACTAACGATTGATATGTATTTGAGGGATGGATGAGAAGATGTTAGGAAGAAGATGAAAATTCTGTCCCACTTCAAACCTTTATATAGGAGAGTTCTGAAAAGATTGTGACCCTAGAACCTGAAAGTGCTTCCGGTTCTTGATACTAGCAAATGTACCGTGCACATTCATCTATTTGAATGAAAAAAGGAAAATTCCACTTAGCTACTCTGTAGTGTACCGATTTTTCACTTAACTACCCTAAAAAATAAAATTGGCTTGTAAACCTTTTGAACTTTCCTAACATGTCACTTTGTCGAAGGACCGGAGTGTTCGGTGCCCATCTATGGTTTGGAAAGACTAAATTGAGGTGGTGGATCCCTATTTTTTTTTCTTTTCAATAGATTTCATCATCATGAATATATTTTATATTTTTGAGGAAGTACAATTTTTAATTATTTGTGAGTGCTTTGAGATGGGATTTCGCGCTGAAGATGGATCTGTACAAATTTTATCACCAAAAAATCATTATGAACTACTAAAGTTTGTAAGAAAAAGGTTTTAAAAAAAAGTGTACGGAATAACATTGATTTGAGGAGAGGAAAATAAATTAAAATTTGAAGACAGAGATGATATTCATGTCAAATTTCATTTACTTGCACCGCATTACCACAAATGATTGAGATTGAAGAGAGATGTTTTTTTAGAAATGATAGAGAATGAATGACATATTTTAAAATTTTAATAGTTAATTGAGGGTATTTTGGACTTTTATCAAAAATTTAACACTGTTAGGCATAAGTGACATGTTAAGCAAGTTCAAGGAGTTTGCAAGCCAAATTCGTCTTATAGGATAGTTAATTAAGTGAAAATCGGTATATTACAGGGTAGTTAAGTAGAATTTTTCCTTAAAAAAAGAAATGTACCAAGCCAAGCCAGATCAGACCAGACAAGACGAGCCAGTCAGTGAATTTCCCCACTACCCGTTAAGTGATGACCTTTTGCTATAATATTAGACCGATCCGAATACCTGCCAACCAATCACCAGAAATCCTCAAAAATATGATTACACAAATTTTAGCTATAACATATTTTCAAAAGTAATATTTATTTAACAAACAATAATTTCTAATGTTAAGGCCATTTGTCAATTTTTGAACAAATAAAATACATACATTTCGTACATACCAAAAACAAAATTTACAAATAAGATACACAAGCCTGAAAAGGCCTAAATTAAAGCATGTATGTTATTGGGCTTGGCCCATCAGAAACAGCAATATCGGTAACGGCCCAGTACGATGCTTGCAGGCCCATCACAGCCCGCTGTTATATTATATAGAAATGTAAGAAAAACAAAAATCCGATGTTAATAGATAAATATTGTTGTCACCACTGTGATCTCATTGACTCTAACAATGCGTGACGTCACTTTTTATGGAGCTAGTGATGTGCTTTTAACTTTAAAAAATAATGCAGTGGCTTTACTTGGATAGACACTAATGATCCAATTTGATCCATCAAATTCACGCATGATCTAAGCAAACTTGAATCGTTATCACAAACAAGTGTCATTGAATGATAAAATTATGTTTATATTAATATTATTTTTATCGAGTCATCAAATAAAATAGAGAAAATGACATTTTTGTGCATCTAAATATACACTTTTGACACTTTTATATCATATATATATATATATATATATTTTTAATGAATTTTATTTTAGGACAACTGGTTATTTATTTACCAAAAATGGTCTAGAATTTTGGTTTAATTCATGGATATTTGGTTCAATTCATGGGTATTTTGGAAAAAATGGTGGAAGTAACTGAATTTTGATTCAATTCATGAGTATTTTGGGTATTTTGAAATTATTGTCCCAAAATAAAATTCAGGATACTGAAGAAAGGAAAAAAATATAGAGTATTGAAGTGTCAAAAATGTATATTTAGATGCACAAAAATGTCATTTTCCCAATAAAATATTATACACTGAATTTTTATGGGTTTTCATGAATTTCAATTCTTATTTAAATAGTTTTAAAAATATAAGTAAATTATTGATATAATTGCATGATTATAATTTATCAAATACTCCAGAAGTTTGGGATATGTAATTTAAAAAGATGTCGTGAATTCGTACCTTATGTAGATCGTTGGTAATGAAAATAATTTTTCTAGAAAATTTTATAATTATTCAAAAGTAAATAAATTTGTATGATTTATTATTTTTATAGCTAAAATATTCTCATAAAATTATAATGGGAAAATGTCACTTAGCTCACTCGTGGTTTACACGTTTTTCACTTACCTCCCTCACTCGAGAAATACGTTCTGAGAGCCCCTGAAGATTAAAAAATTCTCACAGAACCCTAACACCGTTAGTTTTGGTCAAAAGTCAACTCTTTTTTGTAAAAATGACAAACATGTCTTTTTGAGGGTTTTCACTTACCTCCCTCGTGTTTTTTCACTTACCTCCCTTTGTATTTTCACCATCCACGACCCCCATGCGCCGTCGACGACGATGCCAACGGTACGGCAGCCATCGACAACCTGTTCGGCTTCCAGGAACCTCGCCTGAACCCTCCCTCGGCTAACCCATCACCTCCAGAAGCCGGAGATCGACGTCTCTCGGAGAGGACTCGCACTTTGTCTGCGAGGCCGAGCAGGCCATCGGCAGCTGGGCAAGGAAGGGGATCGACGCCGGCGTCTACGCCTGCAAGCTCATGACCAGCGCCGCCGTGCTCCTAAACGGCTGGCCAGGGTCGAGACCGACCCGATGAACGTGGCCTACGACTTCTCCACGACGGCGCAGGGCTCCTCCACCGCCTGCATCGCCGCGCTCGACGGCGACCGTCTTCGCGTGGCCAACGTCGACGACATCGGGTTCTAGATCTTCCGGGAGAACCGGTGTTGGTTCGTGTCTTCGGTCCAGCAGCGCCGGTTTAACTTCCCCTTCCAGTTGGGGAACGCCGAGAGCAGCGACTGACCGAGTGCCGCTGCGGAGATGGAGTGCGTGGTGGAGGTCGGCGACGTCGTCGTTCTCGGGACCGATGGGTTGCTGGACCGATGGACAAAATTGGGGGTTAAAGATGGCCGGACGGAGTCGCCGGAGGTGGAGGTGGAGGAGAAGGGGTGGTCGGACGGAGAGTCGGAGACGAGGCCAGCTGGAGTGGGTGACTGAAATGCGATGAACAGTGAAGCAATGACATTAGTTTGAAAATTGAATGGTGTGCTGAGGGTATTTTGGACTTTTCTCGACAAAAGTAACACTATTAGGGTTCTGTGAGAATTTGTGAAAGTTTGGGGATCTCTCATAACGTATTTTTCGGACGAATGAGTTAAGTGAAAAACGTGTAAGCTCCGAGGGAGCTAAGTGATATTTTTCCAATCATAAATTTCAACTTTCAAGTCACCAGGTCCTTTTAATTTTATTTCCTTATTTGAATTTTTGAATTTTTATTTATCTTTTATGGAAATTTTGTATATAAATGTTATTCTAAATTTTCAATACCCATTATATTCTTGAGTCCATAAATAATTTGATAAGAGAACAGTATATGAAATAATGAAATATCCCGTAAAAAAGTGAACATATTTTGCTAAATCAATAATGTATTTGTTCGAGAACAATTATAAGAAGGTAGGTGCGTAAATGCATTTAATAAACATACGTGTTAATATTTAATTTAGATAAACCAAGAAGCATATCTCCAATATTTGATTTGATAAATCTCTTTTATATTTATTTTTGTATATCATGATAATCGTGTCAATGTAATGGCCATGCCTCCATCAATGAGCCACATGTTGGCAATTAATATAATATCTAAATATTTATAATAAAATATATTTTTTATGGTTACGGAATCATTATTTATCAACACGTAGCTCTATATTGAATTTTTTTGGATCACCTCACACCAAAAAATAATAAATATGCACCGATGGTGTGGTTAGCAATTATCAGCAAATTTCTTGCTGTACATGTACACTATTTATGCGTAAATTATAATCTCGTTCACATTATTTGATACGTCCCAATTTGAGAAAATCAAAATAAACGGGGTGCATACAAATTTGTATGGAATGTTGTGAAGTCAAATACATATTTATTCAATGCTAGATAATTAGATATAAGATATAGGTATAATAGATTATATTAAGTTTCCGTATTTAGTTTCTTATATATATACATTTCATTTTCTCATATGTATTAGAGTTCTTATCCTTTATTGTCCATCGTAACAATATAATATAGGTTTCTTTGCATCTTCAATGAAAAGAGATAAGGTCCGCTAAAGTTGTGTACTCAACCTCATTTGAAGAACGAGATATGAAGCGTTGCCTCCTAAACCTCTCATGAAATTGGTGTTGAACCATGGTATATGCTATACCTTGTCGTAGAGATGTAGCCAACTTTTATCGTCGGACTCTACAACGAATAACACATGAAGAGATGAAGATGGGTATTTTTTGTTTGTTGAGGAGGAGAGGTAGCAGAGAGCACAATCGCAACATGCATTGGATAAATACCGTCTAAAAAACTATAGAGATTTCAACTCTCAAAAATAGTTTGAACTTGCAATTTTAAAATAATATGATCTGAAAATGTGAGTTTATTGACGATCATGAGGATTATAATTATAATGGGTTGAGTATAATGACAACACAATCTATCATGAGAAAAATAAGGTCGTTGTTGTGTGAGATGGATAGAAAGAAAATCAAAAACTAATTTGACACCATGTAAAATCCTTAAGTACATATTCATACAATACCGGATAACCAAATTGAAGAAATAGTAGTCTATAGATTATGTAATTGCCTTTTTAACAAAAGGAGCATCATAATATAAAGGTTACGTAATTTTCTTAACATGAAGTACCCAAATTTATTTAATTAATTAAACAGTCATTTACTTATATTTTGTATATAAAGTTCACATGACATGAGTCCCTCACTTCAATGATTTGCAAATTCCATTTTTTATAAAGTACGGTCTCAAATTCATCGAAAAATTCACTGAATTTTTAAAATATTAAGAAAGTCTTAGCAATTTAAACTTCACATTTTAGTAAAGAAGTCACGAGTTGTGATCGAACTTATTGGCACGGATGGGAAGATTATATAGAGAATTATGTAATTTTATAATAAAAAATACCTTAAGTGGTCATTTAAATGTACAAAACTAGCAACAAGTGTACATTACTGGGTCACTCATCGTATTATATTAACACCAATCCCAGTTGAACCAAGTAAATAAATACAAGTGAAAATAACATTTTGTGTACCTAAACATATATTTTTGACATTTTTTTACTTTACATTTTTTCATTTTGAGATAATAATTTCAAAATATCCAAAATACACATTGATTGAACCAAAATTCATGATACTTTCGAGTCAGTTTTCTAAAATACCTATGAATTGAACTAAAATACTCATAAATTGAACCAAACATTCATGAATTAAACCAAAATTCAAAGTCATTTTTAGTAAATAAATGGCTTGTCCCAAATAAAATTCAAGATATTGAAAAGAAGAAAATAAAAATATCATAAGCGTATATTTAAATACACAAAAATGTATTTTTTCCTAAATAGAAGTCACTGTACTAATCAAAAAGCTAATGCCAACGTAAGTTGCATGTCAAACAATTGACAAGTCAAAAGCTAGCTAAAAGCCAAACAAACATATTGTTGCTGACAAATGAATAAAAAAAAGCTTCAATTTCATGGCAGGTACAGCTTTTATAAAATAAAACAATCATATACCAAAAATTAATTCACATACGACCCAACCCAACCACTCCATTTTCGAGTTCCAAGTCCCAACCATGGCCAATATTTCTCTACCAAAGCTGTTCCTCAGCCAAGCGTCGCCGACAAGCCTAGCCTCTCCATCTCCGAAACCTCGGTTTCTCCGAACCGGTACGAGGTTATCAGGCGGTTACACGTGTCCGGTCCTGTCCCGGGACCAACCCGTGTCCTCTATCGTCCCCGAGATCGAGAGAGACAGATCTGAGGATGATTTTGAGGAGGAAGGTTCTGGAAGTCAGTGGACGGAGCCGGAGAGAAAGCTGGCGGGTCGCTGGAGAGAGATCAACGGCCAGGATGACTGGGCGGGGTTGCTGGACCCGATGGATCCGATCCTACGGTCGGAGCTCATCCGGTATGGGGAGATGGCTCAGGCTTGCTATGATGCTTTTGACTTCGACCCCTTCTCCAAGTACTGCGGCACGTGCAGGTAGGCCGTTCACGGTTCGGTTCTCAATCGGTTTGATTTTAAGAAAATTAAAATTGGACCGACTATTTTTTATTTTTATTCGATTAGATTCGGTTGGTTATGAACCAAATTTTATGGAATTCTCACGTTTTAAATTGTTTTGATTTCCATGAAATTCTCATATTTTGGATCGATTTTGACTTATTATTTGAACGTAAGTAATGCGGCAAAGGTTGTTTACGATTCGGTTCAACTTTAAACCGAACCAACTAATTCGGTTGATTTTGACTTATTATTTGTACGGAAGTAATGCGGCAAAAGTTGTTTACGATTCGGTTCAACTTTAAATAGAATCAACTAATTCGACTAAGAAAATGAAAACCGAACAGATAAAATTTAGTTTGATATGGTTTTGATCATGTCTATTTTTTATTTGGTTTGTTAGGAACCGAATTTAGACCGTTTGAAATATGATTTAACTTTTCAATTTTTGGTTTGATTTTTTTAACTTTAAATTTCATGAAATTCTCTCATTTAGCTGATTTTAACACATTATTTAAATTATTTTTGTTGGATCAATAATAGTAGGCCCAATTAATAACAATAGTAGCATATCTAAATTGATTCGCTCGGTTTGGTTTGATTTTGTCGGTTCTTATTTTATAAAACGAAACTAAATTAATAGAGTTTTAGTTCTGTTCAATTCAGTTTTGATCGAACATGACTAATTTGGTTCTTTTCAGTTCGATTAATTATTTTTTGGGTGGTTCGAATCGGTTCGGTTAATTTTACGGCGCAGGTTCACGCGCCGCAAGTTCTTCGACTCGCTCGACCTCGCCAACCGCGGCTACGACGTGTCGCGCTACCTCTACGCCACGTCGAACATCAACCTCCCCAACTTCTTCAAAAAATCGCGCTGGCCCAAGGTGTGGAGCAAGAACGCCAACTGGATCGGCTACGTCGCCGTCTCGAACGACGACGTTTCCAAGCGCCTGGGCCGTCGCGACATCGCCATCGCGTGGCGCGGCACGGTCACGCGCCTCGAGTGGATCGTCGACCTCATGGACTTCCTCAAGCCCGTCTCCGCCAACAAAATCCCCTGCCCCGACCCGACCGTCAAGGTCGAGTCCGGGTTCCTAGACCTCTACACCGACAAGGACGATTCATGCCGGTTCTGCAAGCACTCGGTCAGGGACCAGGTCCTGACCGAGGTCAAGCGCCTGACCGACCTCTACGCCGGCGAGGAGGTGAGCATCACGATCACCGGTCACAGCCTCGGCGGCGCGCTGGCGATACTCAGCGCGTACGACATTATCGAGACGGGGCTCAACGTGGGGGTCGCCGGAGATGTTGCTCCGGTGACGGTGTTCACGTTCTCGGGGCCGAGGGTCGGGAACGTGAGGTTCAGGGAGAGGGTGGAGTCGCTGGGGGTGAAGGTTTTGAGGGTGGTGAACGTGCAGGACGTCGTTCCGAAGACGCCGGGGTTTTTCTTCAACGAGAAGTTGCCGGAGGCGGTGATGAGGGTCGCCGGAGGGTTGCCGTGGAGCTACTCGCACGTGGGGGTGGAGCTGAGCCTGGATCAGAGCCACTCACCGTTTCTCAAGGAGACGAGCGACCCGGTCTCGGCGCACAATCTGGAGGCGCACCTGCACTTGCTTGACGGGTTAGTGCACCACTCGATCGCTCCCCCTATTTTTCCTCCTGCTTTTTTTTTTAAAGAATCGAATTGGCTCGGGCTCGCACTTGACCACGAATGAGTTTATGCAATTAAACTCAACTAAGTTTGAGTTCGTCTCGAAATAAACCACGAATGAGTTTAGATGAGTCAGTTTGAGTTCGGCTCGAAATAAAATAAACAAATTCATACATATATTCATTAAAAATAAATAACAGAAATTGGCTCGGCTTGCTTCAACTCACTCGTCTAACTCTAAAGTTTACTTTTAAATATATATTAATGCAAATTTATATAATAATTAATTAAACACTAAACCAGCCGGCTCTCAAGTCTATTAAGTCTTATAACGTTTGGCTCAAACTCAATTTAGTTATTAAACAATTCCAATTTTGAGCTCAAATTTAATTATAACCAAAACAAACCAAATAATTATAACTAAAGCAAATCAAATATTTAACCAACTGAGTTCGAGCAGCTTGTTAATGACCCGGCTCAATTTCAGTACCGCTTCCGAATTGATTGATTGGAATTTTCTAATTATTTATTCTATTAGTTAAAATTACTTGAGCTGAATAAGTTAGATAGACGGAGACGGCTGATAGAGATGAGTTTCAGTTAACTAATTATTATAAACAAAGGAACTGATTAAAATAAAGAATATAACATTGCCCAATATAAAACAAAAATAATTCGATTAAAAAATGATGGTAAATGTAATGGTCGGAACTTGGATTCGTCCATGAGTGTGTAGTTGTTAGATTTAAATAGCTGGACTGTGACATTATTTATAAAATAATTGTCCCAATCAAATGTGATTGTGATTGTGATCATGAAATTGGTTTAAGAGATTACAAAATCTCACATATTCATCTCAGTTCGTTGGTTTGATTGTTTTAAAAATTAAATATTTGTATTATATTTGAATTATTTTTATCAGCATGATTGATCCAAATATATATATTTTTAAATAATTGAGTAATTGATTGGTGCAGATACCATGGGAAAGGGAAGAGATTTGTGCTGGCAAGCGGAAGAGACCCAGCGCTGGTGAACAAGGCATCAGATTTTCTGAAAGATCACTACTTGGTTCCTCCCTTCTGGAGGCAAAACGAGAACAAGGGGATGATCAGGAACAACGACGGCCGATGGATTCAACCCGAGAGGCACCATCTCGACGATCACCCTGAGGACATGCACCAGTATCTCAAGCAATTAGGCCTGTTTCATTGTGATCAATAAGAATTTATCGTTATTATTTACTGTATAAATAAATATTAGTACACTATTGTTTACATATTTGAGCTAGTCAAGAAATCTGGTAAAAGGAATTAAACTGAAATAAAACAGAGTCCATACCTGGTTTGTTCCGCCTGGGTAATGCATTGCTGAAGAAGAACACTGATGATTCAATTTTTTTTTATTTGCTACAAAATAGTGAATAAATTACGCATTTACCCTCAAAGATCTCACACGAAAGTGTAAGTTTCCATGAAAGTGCAATTCAATCAGCTAAGAGATATATAATCCACGGTGAGGCAAAAAAGAAACTTCAGAACATTCAAGTCATCGTTCGATTTTCACAAATTAGGCGCTTCGGGAGACCAAGTTCACGACCCGCGAGCACCTCGAGAGTGCTTGAGAAGACGATTTCCGCATCATTGTCTGTAGACATTTTCGGTTTTCCTGCAAATGTAATAAACTCTGTGAATATTCATAAAAATGGTGCCATATTCATTTGGTAGCCCTATTATAGCAAGATTTATGTCATTATAGTTTTTCTCTCTTGAGTAAACAAATGTTATAATTTAGGCTTTTCGATATTCTACATACCCTAAATGTAAAATCCTATCTATATATTTTAATTAAGTTCCAACTTTTGAATGTTCTTTTTAAACTTCTCATGATTTGAAAGATAGAAAGTGATGCAAGATAAATATAAAGTTAATAATCACCATACCCCAAAAGTATAAGCTGTGATTGGCAACAATCACTTGGGTCTGAACATGCTAAACTCCGGCCGCAGCTTTAGTTTCAGGATCCACCTTTTCCTGAATAAGAATGAATGATATCAACTATCGAATCCATGTTCTTTTGATCTAGAAAATTGGTCTAAATTCCCGTGCATGCCGTCTTTACAAACATTCAGAGTCCTTAACAATATAAAAAACAGGAATATGCAAGTCCAAGTCCAGTGAAAATTCAGAGTCAATGATTTTAACTTATAGTAAGGTCAAACAAAGTCTTTTGACAGTTGAAAAAAGTAAAGGCTCTAAGTCTATGACAAACCTTTGATAGCGGGCCCTCCCGAATCTTCCGAGTTGGAGTTCTCATTGTGACGAACTCCTCTGCTGCTGTAGGGTGAACGCCAATTGTGGCATCGAAATCTGCCTTGGTCAATCCAGCTTTCACAGCAACGGCAAATCCCTGGGATTTTAACATGAACATAACAGTATGACCTTATATAAATAATAGTTTAGATACCTTAACTGATGATAGACATACCTGCACAATTTCAGCGGATTCTTCTCCACACATGTGCAAACCCAGAACTTTGTTCGTCTTTGCACATACTATAAGTTTCATAAAAGCCCGATCTGGAAGCCCCGAGAGAGTAGCCTTCAATGGCTTAAAGTTTGATGTGAAGACATCAACGTCACCATATTCTTTTATAGCCTGTAAATATCTTCAACATGTTAAACACAACAAACACACCTGAGTTGTTGAGGATAGGTCAACCATTTATTACCTGTTCTTCGGACAGACCAACTTGTCCGATAGGTGGCTGGGAAAACACAGCAGATGGTACATAACTGTTTGAAAAATTGGGCCAGGAAGCTTTATCAAATTCAATGTCATTGTTATACACTTAATAAACTTAATATTGGAAGCGAAATAAACTTAATATTGTAACCGAAGCACACTGCTGCCATTCAGTTACTCATCTATCATTCACCCAGTAGGACCCATGTTCTGTAAACTTACGCTAAAAATGTAATGGGAAATTGATACGGTCCCGATGTGTGGATCAAGTTATGGCTCGAATTGTGATAGATAGGGAGCTCGATTAACGAGAGAGTTCTAATCTCAATTTAGCATTTATTAGAGAGAGAACAAGATCTCAAAGGGAACAATTTAATTTACTAATAATTTTCTCAATACTTTATTCATGTAACACAGGTATTTATAACCTACTTGAACCCTAACCCCAATTAACAAACTAATAAAAATACTAAAAGGACACTAGCCCAAACTAATCATAAATCCCAAACTAATGCAAATACTAAAAGGTTTCAAAAAGGGGTTTGTCTAATAGGAATAGAATTCCTGACAGAAATAGTACAGGAAGATAATTTACAGTTTTGAAGAAAACCTTATTCATCTTGATTAGTATTATCCTGGTTAAAATGAAAAACATATACACGTTATCCAACAATAAACTTCAGTAACCAAACAGCTCGGGAGAACATATATGAGATACCTATAATCGGGTTTTGTTGGCTCATTCTTAAACAAAGTTTTTGCTAGTGCCCCTCCCTCCATCAAAGCAACTGGAGTCAAATTTATTCTATCTGTAACATCCCCCACTGCCCAAATGGAAGGAACTGAAGTTCGGGAGAATTCATCAACCTGTAGAAACAATAAGATAATCCCTTTACGACAATTGACAAAGCACGAGAGAGAGAGAGATGGAAAACTTAAAATCTTTAAGTGCGCTACCTCAATCGCTCCATTTTTGTTTAACTTAACTCCAACTGCCTCCAGGCCCAAGTTCTGTGAATTCAACATATATTAGCACAACGCCATTCCATCATTATTATATCTCAGCATATTTGCAAGCATATTAAGCATCAACCAAACAAGCAAGAGAGAGTTTTCCCCTTGGATCTACTGATAAAGTTGCATGCATGCTTTGACCTGACAACCTCTTATTGGTAACCCAATATATACCAAATGGATGTGAATCATTAAAAAGAAAAGGCAGACCTTTGTATTGGGCCGACGTCCCGTGGCAAACATGACATGCGAAAAACCTTCTACTGTTCCTTTGTTGGTCTTCAGACAGAGTGAACCATCTGGAGATTTGATGATAGCTTCAGGTGACTCCTCTGTATGGAACTCAATTCCTTTGAGGGCCATCTGTTCTGCAACAAAATCTCTGATCTGCAGGAACATATGAGTTCAATGCCACCTAGAAAAGAAGAATCTTGTTTGCATATGTATTAACTATGTAATACTAGCATTTCCTCAACGTTTCTCACCTCTTCATCAAATCCTCTTAAAACCTTTTTCTGTCTAATGAACACGTGGACATCACTTTTCAAGCCATTGAAGATGCCAGCAAACTCCAATGCAATGTACCCACCGCCAACGATTGCAATTTTCTCAGGTTTTGAGGGCAAATCAAGGGCAGCATCAGAATCTATTACATATTCACTACCAGGAATATCAGGGATGAAAGGCCGTCCACCAACTGAAATAAGTATATGCCTTGCCGTATAGCGTTTTCCATCCACATCGATTGTGTGCGGATCCACAATCTGAGGATAAATCATTTTCAGGTAATAATTACTACACTGGAGTATGGATATCTGCAACCAGTACTTTGGTAGAAACTGCATTTAATGAAAATTTGACTTCACAGCACCAGCTCACCTTTCCACGGCCTTCTATCAATTTAACATTAGCATTTTTCAAAATGTTCTTGTAGATGCCAGTAAGGCGCTGCAACTCGGCATTCTTGTTAGCAATCAAGGTGCTCCAATCATGCTTTGGTTCATTGTCATAATTCCACCCAAAACCATGACTCTCTTCGAATTCATGAGAAAATTTAGATGCGTACACAAACAACTTCTTTGGTACACATCCACGAAGTACACAACTGATGGCATATACACAACAAAACCTCATGAGAAAAAAAGAAGAAACAAATTCTACCAAGATGTCTACCGGTTACAAAAACCACCAGTGACTAGCCAACAAGTATGGTTCTAGATGAAACTTCGATTATATGGCATCTATCTTTCCAATTTACAGATTAAAATGTTCAATTCATCCTAGATGAGACATTGTAAATACACTGTAAATACGGTTCTATTCTTTCATATTTGATATTTCCAACTCGGTTAAATTTGAATTCACATTCCATTGACATAACATCTATGATCATGATAATGGATTCAAGATCAAGCAAATAGCTTATTCACCTCATTGCATCTAAATAAATCAACACATCATGCATAAGGTTACATTCTATTGACATAACATCTATGATCATGATAATCGATTCAAGATCGAGCAAGTAGCTTATTCAATTCATTGCATCTAAATGAATCAACACGTCATACATAAAAATCTAAAGCATTTTCACTCATCAAATATGGAAGAAACATGCAATAGATTATCAGATTACCTCCACCAGAACACAAATGAAGCAGAATCAATCAAAACAGATATTTCCACAACAATCCACAATACCAGCAGAACCATCATGGAACCGCAAATTCACAGTGCAACAAGTTCGATTAAGATTCTACGAACTTACAGTCCATTGCCATAACATCTATGATCATGATAATGGATTCGAGCTCAAGCAAATAGCTTATTAACTTCATTGCATCTAAACAAATCAAAACATCATACGTAAAAATCTAAAGCATTTTCACTCATCAAATATGGAAGAAACATGCAATAGATTATCAGATTACCTCCACCAGAACACAAATGAAGCAAAATCAAACAAAACAAAACAGACATGTTCACAAAATCCTCCGTATCAGTAGAACCATCACGAAACCGCAAATTCAAAGCACAACAAGCTCAGTTAAGATTCTAAGAACTTACATTCCATTGACATATCATCTATGATCATAAAAATGGATTCATACATAAGAATATAAAGCATTTTCACTTATCGATTATGAAAGTGACAATCAATAGATTATCAGATTACCTCCACGAGAACGCATATGAAGCAGAATCAAACAAAACAAAACAGATACTTCCACAAAAATCCACAATACCAGTAGAACCATCACAGAACCGCAAATTCACAGCACAACAAGCTCAATCAAGATTCTGCAAACTCACGTTCCGCCGACGCCTCCGGCGGTATCGGAAGAGATGGTGGAGAAGGGGAGCTCGCAGACCGCGACGGTGGCGCCGAAATTGGAGGCGAAGCGCGAGGCGCGAACGCCGCCGCTTCCGGCGCCGATGGTGAAGAGGTCGAAGTCGTACTGTCGAGCTGGATCGGCGCCGTTGCCGGAATCGAGCTCCGCGCGAGCGGCGAAGCAGCGGCGGCTCCGGCGGCGGCGGAGAGAGGGAGCGGCTAGGGTTTGGGGGAGAGAGAGGAGGCGAGAGGAGAAGGAGAGAGAGGTTTGGAGTGGGAATCTTCTACAGAGGTTTTGGAGAGTGTGGGAGGAGAGAGTTGCAGAGAGCTTTGGAGTGCTCAGGCTCGTGGCCATTTTTTTGATTGTTTTGTATGGCTGCTATTTACTGCTATTTATACTTTCTATTTTTTTTGGTTTTGCATTTCCTATGAGTTTTCATTTAGTTTTTTTTATCGTCAGATTGTATCATAATTTAGTGAGCAGTATAACACTAAATTTATAATTTTTAAGAACTTTTAAAATTGTTGTATTGATTGGTTAATTTTGCTTTATGTCCAATTATAACATGGTCTAATTTCTAAGCAAACTCTCCAGATTAAAAAATAATATGTGGGCAAATTGTTTCGATCCAAATATCTTATATTGTAGTAATATTTAAAAGAAAATTATTCAGGTTATAACCATAATTATGGTGTAAATTAAAAACTTGAGGTTAGGGATTCGAGCCTTTTACGTGATACTGAATAAGAAATGATATATGATAGTATAAATGTAAAAGTATTAAATTCAAATTTACTAAAGCTAAATATTTTTCACTAAACTTAAGTTCAATCTCATGAATCTATTTTGTTGATTTAAAGGTTATTTCTTTATAAAAAAAACCCAAAGATGGGTATGTGAGTTTATTATTTCACCACAGAAATAATTTTCAGTGATCCTCTAACTCCTCGTATGTAAATTATTTTTGGGGATATAAAAATGTTCAGATATTATGCAAAATAGAAGAAAATGAAAAGAAAAAATATATATAACCCCGAAAAAAGATATTGATCCAATCCATAAAATCTATATGGACCATAGACACTGAGACATACACAATCTCTTAACCGACATGGTTTTTAACGTAACATGTGTGCACAACCGACATATAAACTTCTCGAATATGTTAGAAGTTCAAACACTAAAATAGATTGATTGTTTTGTCTGCTCAATTGTAATTTGTAAAGCTTTGATAATAATAAATAAATGTGTCTTACGATAAATAAATTACAAAAAAACTAAAATAGAAACAAAAAAGACCAAAGATCTATAGGAAAAGCCGAAACCAAACACGACCGTTTTGTTCGTTCGACTCACTGTTGCGTAGAAGCATTTGATTGAACTTTCCACCGCTCAAATTCTGCAGAGCTCAACATGAAGGAGCTCGCATTTCTGTGCCCACCTCCACCAAATTCCTGTTAAGCACAAATGTAGAAACAGCTCTCATATCATCTCAATCTTTCAAGGCAATTGCAAGATATGTCAACAAGACCTCATGTGTAAAGATCACAAGATGAGTAATTGTTAAAATCCGATCGATTAACACTTGAGTTGATAGGTAGATGAGGCAGGGAATGGCGAAAATTTTCGAACTCCACAGGAATTTAGTTTCCCTGATTAGACGGGTAGGGGAGGGATCACTAAATCTGCCTCAAACCCGGCCGTTGTCATCCTATAGAGAGGCAAAATAATTCAACTGGCAGGACATGGTATTCCGATCCAATGGGATAGGGGATAGAGGTGGCAAAAATCTCTAAATCCGACGGAATCCCAATGTCCCCTATAGGAAAAAGTAGAGGACTTAGATGACTAAATCCGCCCCAAACTCACCCTAGAAACAAAATAACATGAACTTCTGACAGGGAACTAATCACTAAATCAGCTCTGAACTTGTCATATTACCATCTCAAGTAGGAGATAGGGAGTACTAAATATCAATATGCCACAAACCTACCCTTGTACCATCCTATAGATAAAATACCCCGAATCCAACATGTATCCGACATCTCCAATCCGACGAGTAGGGAACAAAATCACCAAATCTGTCCCAACCGCACCCCATTGCTATCCCTCTCTAGAGGGATAGACCTTCGACCCGTGGTATGCAAGACCTAGCTTTAACAAGAACAATTATCATATTATATGAGCGGTACACTAAGACAGGGAAAACTTTGGTACCTGTGAGATTGGTGTTGTGTCTTCTTTTTCCACACTTCTGAGGCTTATTTTGAGCAACTGATCGTTCTCGAGCTCGGGGACTTTATACACGACAGCCCCTATGGCCCTCAAATTCAAACCACTGCTTTTGTTAGCTAGTTGGTGTCCCAGTTCACTTCTGAGATGCGATATGGAATCTGCAGTCACAGCCAGGCAGCGCCCGAAGACTCCACCCCCGAGTCCTATCTCAAACGACTGATCAAGAACTTCATCGATTAATTTTTGCTTCTCCGATAAGCTCACCAATCCCAGGCTGATGACAGAATCTGGGTTCAAGGAAAGCAGCTGATCAAACAATGACGGGTTCAATGTGAAGTCGAATTCTATGTTCAAATCCTTTAAACCGCTGCTGAAGGCTTTGCTGTCGGGAAGAGACCACTTCCATAGATCAGCATCCTCAATGTACTCAAACAATCTCCTCGACTGATCGTACGTGCGAATCACCTCTCTGAATTCTCCAACACCGTCGTTAACGTCAACAAGCTTTGCCCTGAAATAGTCAAAGGCGATGGTGGCTCCACTCCTCTTCATGTCTATGACCTTTTCCACATTGTCACCAATGGAGTCGTCGCTTTCTACCATCTCGAGGGCGGTTTTGTGATGGTCCAAAACCACGATCTTGGGAACGAGGGAGGAGAGTTGGGAGAGAAATCCGGGAGGGCCGGAGAAATCGAGGAGATATACAAGGGAAATATCATGGAGAGGGAGGTTGTTGGGCTTGAGGGGGCTGTAGACGGTGTTGGGGAAGAAAAGGGTTGGCTCGGGCGACGTGGCGCTCAAATAGAGGTGAGCTGCCAGAGCTGCGAATACGCCATCTGGGCACGGGTAGTGATACAAAACCGCTGTTTTCTTTGCAACCATTGTATTCAACTTCAACCCGACACCTACACCTTGCATAACCCTAGATGAAGAGGAAAAAGAATTGTAAACTTGTATTGAAGAGAACGAAATGGACATATTACAATATTCAACTCGCGTTTCCTTCACAAATGACACTGACTATCTGCCATTTCAATAGAAACACCTAGAGAACACTAGTGATACGCGATACGCGTGAATTACTTTGGACGATAAATGAGTGTAGCTAATTTGTAGACAACTGCTGAAGAACTATAAAGGTAACTCAAATTGCCAGCACTGATTTCCAAACCTGTATTTGAATGAGAATAGAAAGTAGTCAAGAATTTCCACTAAACCCCTTAAAATCGATTGGCCATTATTTTAAGTGTGGACAACAAAGATGTACTTTGTTCTAAGTCCAAACTGGGTTGGGAAGCAAACGGGGATGAAAAATGAGTCATCTCTCAATCAAAAGGCACAAGATTGTGTTGGGAAGTAGAATGCACAACTGATTTTCCTAGGCTTTGAAACCGGTAAAAATGACCAACATTCGGACAATGTTGCTATAACCCAAACAGTCTAAACAAGCACGTTAAACACAAGAACCCTGCATTACATGATCGACAAAAGCAAACACATTTTTGGGCCACGCAACACATTTTATATATGGAACTTCTAAAATCACAAGCCTAATCTTTAGAGCCACAAATTGAACTTGAACTTGAAATACCAAATTGAAAATGGATCATTTAAAATCAACATTGTAGAAATCCCCATTAATCCCCACTTAATCTTCTATAATCTCCAATTAAACCTCAAACCCGAATTATTTTCACCAATTAGAGCCCTAGCGTTCTTTACAACACTGTTTAAACTACAGATCAAGTTCATAACTATACAAACACAGCGTATTCAATATGGTACAAAGAGTAACAATCACAAATATCAACTACTCATAATAATCCAAAATTGGAGGACGGTACTTACAGTCGCCGGAGAAGAAGCAGCAGCGACGACTCCGACAATGGTAGGCTCCGACGCGATTCGCTCAAGTATAGATGGAGCTCCGATGAGAGATCAGATAGAAGCTTCGCTTCTCGGAGTTGGAGACCTCAGCGGCGGTTAACGATCGGCTCAGGTAAAGCTCCGCCGCGTGAGGAGGCGGCTCCGCCGGTTTCCGATCGTTTTTTCGCCGGAAAAATGAGAGAAATAGGCGGCGATGCTGTGGGATTTGAAAAGGAGGGTCTTTATGGAAAGGATAGGGTTTCATTTTTGGGCTAGAGTTTGGGCCAAACAAGAACGAGTGGGCTTAGGCCCAAATAAATACAGAAAATAACGTCAAGAAAAACGAGCCGAGCCTCTGTCAATGATAGAATTCGGTTGTGAAAAAAGTGTTCGGCTCGAGCTCGACTCGAACTCCAACAATTTTATGCAACTAAACTCAAGCTCGGCTCGAAACTAAATAGACGAGCTCGAGCTCGCCTCGATTCGATTCGCTCAGATATTAATACAAATATTTATTAAAAATCAAATAAATATTATACGAGTCAGCTTAAAATTGACTCGATTTGATTCGACTTGTCTAATTCTATTTTTCTCATATTTATTTAAAACAAAAATAATTAAATATTAAATAAGCTAGCTCGCGAGCTTATTAAGCTTTAAGATGTTAGGCTTATTTATTAAACGATCACAATCTCTTAATTTTGAACATGGCTCGTATTCGAATTCGACTCGGATTCAATTATAACGAGTTCAAACTAAATATATACGAATCAAACTCAAGCAACTCGTTGTAAGCTCAACTCATATCGTTTAAGTCCTCTGAATGAAAATACAGTAAACCAAACACATTCAATACGATACACCAAAATAAACAATAATTATCAATTACAAAAATTACACAAACCGATACACATATATCCACCGACCTTGAAGTTTCAACACCAGTTTTATACCCCAAACAAGGAAAGGTTTTATAAATTCATGAACTCGCTTCAAAGAGACAAACCAGAGTCCTCGTCTTCTTCAAGACCAGAGGTGTAAACGAAGTAAACGGACCAGATGAGCCCAAACACGCCGAACAAGATCCAGCCCAATAGATTGTTGCTGAGCCCAAACGGAAGCCCAGTCCCTTCCGTGCTCATCCTGTCGTCCACCAGCGCCATCGCCGCCGGGCTCGCCGCCGCCGCCGCAGCCGCCGCCGCAACCGCCACTCCGATCTTCGACTCCGGCTTCGCCTCCGCCGAGCACCTCACTGTCCTCGCTCTCCCATTGTTCGCGAGCCTCGGCAAACCTAGAAATCCCCCAAAAAATTCGGATTAAGCAATTTGCGAGCGAAATCGAACTGAGAACAAAATCAGTGAACCGAAAAGTGTGGTTAACGGTTCGGTTCGATTTTGATTATTAAATCAAAAGAATCTTTTCATTTTGGTTCAATTCTGATTCTTAAAATTTAAATCATCATTTTACGTATGGAACTGAAGCCGATTCCAGATAAAAAAAAATTATATTTTGTCATTATTTTACGTGAAAACTTTATATTATAATAATGAAGTGTTATCTTTTGATTTTTTAGGAAACATTTAATAATTCAAATTTAAACTTTATCTCTGCAAAATTGAGATTAAAAGTGTATAATTCGAATCATAAAAGAACTAATCAATGAAAATTGAGAATTAGAACCCATAAACCAAACTGGAGACCGGGTCCAAAGCCGACTTCTTATGTAGTCGTTTGGATCCGGTTCAGAACCGCGTCCACTCGCTGCCCAAAATTAACCGAACTAACTAAAAATAACCTAACCAAAATGAATAAATTCAGTTTAACATCTAACATAACCAAAACTTCATTATTTAACTTTCGTTTTTATAAAATTAAAATCAATAAAAAAATTGAATTGAATCGAAAACCTATTAACTTAAAATACATATCTCATTTCAGGTCATCAGGTTTTTACGATCGGGTCTAAAAATATTGGGCAAACAAAAAGAAGTCGATATCAGTCTAAATTGTAACAATTTCATAATATTCGAGTAAAAACCTGATAAGTCAAAACGGTCTAAAATGTCACAATCGAATAATAAACAACCCTGGGTGAACTCAAGACGTACCGAGAACGGCCGAGCTTGAAGCTCCAATGGAGGGCTGCTTGTGCACGTGAGCGGCACGAGCGAGCAGCGAGATCGAAGAGCTAGCAGAGACGATCGACATTTTGGGAGAAGAAGAGGAGAGACGGTGAAAATTTGGTGATGTGGAGAAAGAGTTTTGTACGGTAATGTATATTATTATTATTATTATCAGTTGGTTTGTGCAATGCACCACAAGCCAAGTATCAGATTGGCAACCCCTCATTTGATATCCTATATCCACCGGACCAATCATCTCCCTCCACGTGTCCACTTCATCCTATACTCCCAGCCATCGTTTTTGGTCAGCACAGTGCAATGTAGAGATATTAATATTTTCCAACTATATATAAAACAAATTCTAATATATTAACACCCTCCAACCCTTAAGAATTTGCATTATTATAATATATATATTTACCGTTTGTTTTGTTCGTCGTTCAGGTAACGAGGCTACTCATGTTATGGCCTCTCTTACTCGTATAAGCCCTGATCGAGAATTTGAGTCTTTTGGAGCTTTCCCTCGTGTGCGGTAACGGATTCTTGTTAATAATTAAAGAATTCTTGCGTCAAAAAAAAATTCTATCAAGTACATAAATGTAACAATTTTTGTAGTATATATATAGAAAACACTACTTTTTCCTTGTCACCTGACCACCTATTTCCCCAAAATGATGGGTTTAGTCACCAAATAAAAAAATATGTGAATCAATAAAAAAATAAAGAACTGACTTTATAATTTTAATATAAATTTTTTGATGTTTGCATGCAATTTATTTAGTTTGATTTACAAATACACTTTACTTTTTTTATCAGCAATAAAATAATTATATCAAAGAAGAGAAGTTTTACTCTTAATAACTTTTCCAGCTTACAGAAAAAGAATTTTTAACTAAAAATGAAACATATATCTATTGAACGAGTAATGATCCGACTGATAATTGATATACAAAGAAACTGCTTGCTGCTGCTAATCAGCATTTTACCAAACACAAAGCCAAAATGGAGACATAACACTTATTTCTTCTCAATTATTGCACTATATATCATTTCCACTCGGCTTCTTCAAGTTTGGCCCGGAAAAAAATCGAGGTATAGTGAGTTCAAGCTTTACACGAGGAATCGAATCGATATGATATGAGCCAAGAATGAAGTGAACGAACTCAGTCTCGAGTCTGAACATCTGTTATGCAGCAATTGCCATAGACTATAATATCTAACTGTGAATGTTGCACTGTTGTAAGTGAGGATGCTCATACTTTACATGTCTGCTCCAGTAATCTTTGTACCTCCCGACCGCTATGTCCAACCACGGTTTCATGACCCCGTCGTAGTGTATCACCGCTGCCTGCTCGATGTCGCCCCGCTTGGCGCTCGAGTCGTAGCCTAGCCCGAGGGCGTGCCATTGACGGTCCAAACCGATCGTTTGGTTATAGAAGGTGACCCAACCCAAGGGCAGGCTCCCGGGTTTCCACAATGGCCGTTTGTTTCCCTGAAACCAAACATAGGGCAGGCTGAATGTTAATGTTGCACCCTAAAATTGGCTTTTGGGAAAAAAACCCTCCAAAGCACTCAAACCTAAAACCAGTCAAGCTATGGAAAATTTAAGACGATAAACATGATAGATGACGACTTATTGACCTTGCTAATGTGTCAAGGTATGAATATATTAGGCAAGCTTCTAAAACTCGGTGATGCGACAAACAAGAACTTTTAAGAATGGTTATGTCTACTTATATGTTAACATATAAGAAATATAACATATAATGCATGTATTAATGACAAAAAACCACAAATAAAAAACAAGATAGTTCCAAATAGCTTAATAAGTTTTAAAAAAAAAAGTTCACTTTTAACTACTCTATATGGAGGAGACGAGGACTACTTGCTCATAGTAGAACCATTGTTAAGTGTAAATAAAAAGTTGACCGTCTTTGACTAAGTTTGACTGAATTAACCGGCGTGGCCAGTTTTTACTTATCGTTCTAGGTGGTTCAGTTTTGCTGAACTCTCCCTGAGAACTCGGGAGTTCTAGAACACCAATATGAGGCTGATGTTTCTATATACCATGAACATGAGTTCGTGTTCCTAGGAGAGATCCGTAGTTCACACTGATGATGGAAAATGTGTGTTCAAGTTTGCCTAGAGCATGCAAGTACGCTTAATGTAAGGAATAGAGATAGAGAATGTGAGAGATTCCATACCAATTGCAAGTATTTATGGTACAGAGTGGTTAAGTTTCTTCTTCTCCACTCCCGCAAGTCAAACAGGTTCATCCCAAACGCCCATGTGCACGTCTTCACGTCAAACCTCTTGGCTATAAACGGATCGGAGAAGTTGATGAACCTATCCATCCGACCTAACAAAGTCCCATTTTCCCGACAAGTCTCCACTGCTGCATTCACTTTTCCCTTCATATCAACACTCCATAGTTTAGTTAGATCTCTTTGCACCACCACATCGTGATCAAAAAGCACAATCTTGTCAAGTTCAGGGAAAACGTCCGGGAGATAAAAACGAAGGTGGTTCAGTGGAGATTTAAATCTCGAGTGCTGGGGGTTTTGATTCTTCAAGGTTGAGTTGTACTTGCTGGACAACCACTCAAAATCCTCTAGCCTCTGGATTTGGATGGTGGCTTTCCCAGGAGGATTTAATATGAACCACATTGAGATTGCCGGGAAGTAGAGAGAGCTAGTCACCACATGGAAGACAATTTTTTCAGGTTTCTGCAAACAAATGAGCAAAAATAATTATAAAGGTTTCACACACTCATTTTCAACTGCATTATGGCATTACAGCTCAAATATTTAACCCAATTCCCACCTAATCTAACTTATCACAAAACACACGGGTGAATTAGGATATATTTAAAGGGAGATATGATTCTCAGTTTCTCACCCTCAAGTTCCAAGTTCATGACTTGCCATAGCAAGCAATGATAGAATAGGCAGAGCATATGTGGAGTCTATACATTTAAAATATTCAATATAACGTGCAAGTGAGGGAGCCACCAAGAAAAGGCAAAAAAACAAAATGAAACTGTGTACATGTACAAAGTATATTTGTTCTTCCATAGAGGCAGTTCAAAGAAAACCAGACAAAAACCTAGGCAACTGGTTTTGAATGGTCAGGATGTAGTACAATACTTTCAAGTTTCAATGCATTTAACTAGTAACCAGAATACCTGACCCAACCGGAACTTATGGAAGCAGGTTTGAGAGATTTAATCATCCACGCATTAAACTGATCGCTTGGTTTAGTCAATCATTTTTCAAAAATGGAATTATTCTTATCCAAAAAAAACTGAAGTAAGCTCAAACTATTTACCTTAGCAGCAGAGACAGTGGAGCTCACTACCACTGAGCTAGCTAGAACATTGTCGGAGAATACTGCATAATGATAAAGATCTGGATCATGCGATTTCTGTTGTCTTGGGAGCTGCCTCTTCTCGGGTTGCAGAGCAAAGTATTCAGCAGTCAACCGCATGGAGAGGCAATGAAGGCCTTTCGGGGTAGTCCGTGCAGCAAGATCAAGAAGATATGATGCTTGATTCTTCTGCACAAGGACCTGTTCTTCAGCATTAGTAGCCATAGCACGAAGCTTAACTGACATGGCAGAGCAGTCTGGATATATACGACCAGCTTTAAGCAATGAAGACTCCATGGACCTACTTTTTTGAATAGCACTGCAAGTTTCATCATCTTTGGGTCAAAATTAAATTAACTCCTTGACAGATCCGAAGCCTGTTTCAGTACCTCAATAGCGTATGAGAGAATAAAAAATGTCTTACCTCCTTGACAGATCTGAATCCTTATTTGTATCACCAACTGCTCGCTCCAGTTCTCTGATTCGTAATCTCAACTCCTTAACGAGATGGGAGTTGCTGCCTGGTGGTGCAAAATTCAAGTATGCTTTGGCTCTAATCACTTGATCTTTCATTTGTCTTACATTCTCATCGGTCGATCTCCTTGAATGGGATCTTAACTTATGATCATGTTGGATTGTTGCTTGGTCAGGCCGCGTCTAGAACCAATGGCAAAATAACATAAATAACTAAACTGCAAGAGATACTACGATTTTCGTTCACTCAATCTAGTTCAGAAATCCTCCATCATATTTTCACCTCAACTTCGCATCAATCGTGTCATATGTTTCCCCATGTAAAATATATAATGTGAAAATCAGGGGCTTCAGAAATATTGAGAATGTTAGTTTCAAGATCCCAGGTGCAATTTGGGGTTCAAAAATCATTCTGAAGACTCAGTTGTTTTAGTGAGAAGCTAAGGTTCCATGTTCAAAAGCATGTTCATATTTCAGAGTTGACAAACACAAGTATATAAACAAGAGCCAAGTGAACAATTGTCTGTTTTTTCTGTTTCTTTGTTTGTTCTCAATGTTCGTGCTAACAAGCTTCCATAACCCTCAAGTAAATTATAATTCAACCTCCAAGCCCCTGTCTCTTTATCATCAAACTCTATCCAAATTGTCTACCCCAATATATTGTTGCTAAAGACATCAAATTTTTGTAGCTAATAATAAAGTATAGAAGAAAAATTATATAGCCTCTAATTAATCTCGGAGTTACACATACATACCTTTTCCACAATTATGGACCTCATTTTCGGGGCAATCTGCCTGTTTTTTTCTCTGCTTTCACGATCAGTTCCTAAGATTGAATACCAACAAAGTCAGAAATCTTTTGAGCAAAAACATCACGTCACACCAAATAATACCAACCATTTACTTTTGGTGTACTAGACCAACCTCCATCATTTGTAGATTTCTCAGAATCTTGAGTCTTGTTAGATGAATGAAAACTGACTGCAGAACTTAAATCTTTGTACACAACTTCTTCGGGCACCCTCACACCTGTACCCTCCTCCTAAACAACAACAAAGACCCAACTTTACTTACAAAATACAGTGAACCCCGTTTCATATCAAACAATTCAAATTTACAACACTACTACCTGCTGGATTGCTTTAAGTTTCAAAGGATTTTCCCTGTGTTTCTGCAACAAGTGGAGATACCCATGTTAAATCCTATCAGTGAAGCACCTTCACCTGTCTGATTGCTGCTACAGTGGAGTTCAACTAAAATATCCCAAACCCCAAAACTGAGAGCTTCTTGTTTGATTGAAACAGAATCAACAACTAAATCAAAAACTCCATCTCCTCTCAGCAACCAAACAGATATCAGGCAATTTAAACAGAAAAGGTGCAATTAAAGAAGAAAGCTACATACAATATTAGGCAAATCCTCCATAAATTCTTCATGTCCTGCTGACAATACATTCCAAAATTGCAAACAATCAAATTCAGACTACATGAATCACAAATACCACCAACCAAACAGAAACTCATACTGAACAAATCAAAAGATACGTCTCCTACAAATACCTAAATTTGCGAGACCTTTGAGCCTCTGAGAGACGAACACGATCGGAGTGAGCACAGAAACGCACAGCAGAGAGAGGATGAGAATCCTCTGGCACCGACGAGCCTGCTTCATCAAAACCTACCTGTACAGCAAAAATCGACTCTCACTCTAGGGTTTTCAACTCCAATCCTTCCCCAATCGCACATTTCACAGCCCCAAATCAACTCGATTCTATGCTTCGACCACAAGAAACCAAGAATCGAGTCAAGAGAGAGAGACGAATCAACCAAAACCCTAGCTATTCACTGCTTTTCGCTGATTTCTGCAAGAATGTGAACAGAGAGAGAGAGAGAGAGATTGTGTACGGAGCTTGCTTTTTTGCTTGTTGTGTAGAGAGAGAAAATTGGAGGGTTCTAGAGAGAGATCGGGTCGTCCATGTTCGTGATCTGCTGTGAAGGTTTTTGCTATTTTTATGGGATTTTTTTGGGGTAAAAAATTGGAGACTGTATCGGTATTTATATACTTTGGGGTCTGCGCCGAGATTTGGGGCGCGGTGTTGACGAGGACGGAGATGAGTACACGTGGACGGTGGATGATGAGATCGAGTGGGCGATGACGGGTCGGTGATCGTTGATTATAACGTGATTTCTGGTTGGCTGAGTCCGGCATGGGACCCACATGGCACATCCCGACGAATGAAAATAAATATCACTTTATTATTGTCTATAAATATCTAATGGTAATAGCGATATATCAAAAATCCTTTAATTGTCCTCTATAATTTATGGTTAAATATTTATTTAAATTTATTTTTAGATTAATCTCGAATATTTTTTATTAATTTTTAGAAGGTCTTCTCCGATCAACTAATATCCAGTACTTACTAAAATATTGTGTAATCTGCCACTTATAAACTAATTTAATAGAATCAGGAATACATATAGATGATTGAAATCGAGTTTAATTTTATTAAAGTTTTGATTGAAAGAAAGAGTTCAATTAGAGTTTGAAGGAGTTTGTATAATTAAGTCTGACTTCGATTCAAAAATAATAATCAAACCCAAATTTTAATCGATACAATTCACTTTATTTTTGCTGCAAAATTAAAATATGTTAATTACAAAATTTTGATTAAATATATATTAAACGATTCCGGCATGTGAGGACGTCAAATATTGATATGTTGAGTTTGAGTTTGACTTTTTTTATTAAAGAGCTTAATATTAACTTGAATTTGTTTGTAATAAACATAAATCAATTATTTAATAAATTTATATATTTTGAGCGGCTCGTTAATATCTCGATTTGCTTACACTCTAAAATTATAACTATCGATATGTTTCTAATTTAAAATTAGTAAATTCTTGTAGTTTGTAACCTATTCGCATTGGGATTGTTTTGTGCACAATTTCATTAATATATTATACATAACATTTTAAGTAATTTAGAAACCAAATTAATATCTTCAAACACATTTTGCGAGTCCTAAAATTGTGGGTCTAACTAATGTCTATAATTTAGGAAATTAACAGCCTTAAACAATCATTTGGTACTAATTTAGGCATCTAATTAATGTTAAGTAGCTATAGATTACCTAACTAAATAAATAAACTTGTTCAATTTATGTCCCTATTTTTGGGGATTAATTTTCAACTCAATTTGACTTAGATGTAAATGTTGAACATCTTGATCCGAGGTGACTCGAGTCAAGAGCAAGTGTGTTTGTGACCAATTAGCCAAAAACACGTGTGTTAGTGACCAATTAGTGCACCTGGTGGTGGGTGCTATTTTAATAGGCCATGTGCATTGTCTATAGTGAATGTGAATGGAGGGTATTTATTATTTTCTTGAATAGTTGGTGACATCGATCCACTGTCTTAATTCAAATAACTCAATTATAGTTTGGGGAAGCGAAAATTAGCCCACAATTAATCATATGATTTTGAATTCAATTTTACGTTACAAGAAAGTTTTTTTTTATCTGAAGTATACTTCGTTACGAAAACAGTTTGGACATAATCTGACAAATATAAGGATGAATAAATTATTAGTGACCAACGCTTGTTTTATTAATTAGTTAAGCACTTGAGCTTGGGGTCAAAAGGTCGTGGGTTCGAGTCACGCTGCAGTATCTCGTCTGTGTTTTCAAGTTCTGTTGGGCCTCTCTCTTCCGGTGGGAGTCAAGAGGCGATATCCGGCCCCCTTCTACATAAGAGTGTGTTTTGAGCCCGTTATTGATACAATAATCTTAAAAACTCTTAAAAATAACAAGTTTGGTTCTGTTTTGCTTCATAATAACATAGTCGAGCCCGAATCTAAGTAGGAGTCAAGAGCGATATTGGACTCCAAATGTGTATTTTGAGCCCATTATTAATATATTAATTTTAAGAATTCTTGAAATTCACAAATTTGATGTTGTCTTACTTCATCATAACATGGTCGAGCTTAAAATCTTGATTCACAACTTGCTGATTAAAAAACCCAAATCCCAGTTCTCAATTCGGATGAGAAACGGTTGCTTGAGATAACTCATAAGCCAACTTATTTCCTGACCAGTTTACAAACGTAACCCTTAGTATTTGGTAACATGTATAATAACAAATGAAAATCTGAAACAATTGGGCCAAGCAAAAAGAGAAAAGAATCATGAGCATTTCGGCCGGAACAACTGACAAATAATCTATTTCAAGTTTATTGAATTTGTTTAAATAACCTTTACAAAATTAATTTGTTTGAAGTTTACTTCGTGATAAAATGTTTTATATCAAATAGCTATACGTTAGACTCAAGACTCGATAAATTAGTTGTTTATGTAAAACTCTAAATGTGTGCATATTGTTAGGATTTTATGTGTGAGTTTAATTCTCATATCAAAATATCACGAGTTATATAGAGAGTTTATATACATAATAAACAAGTTAGTCTTTTAAACCACCAGTAGACTCTAATGTGTTTGTGAGCTTTCTTATATGGATGCTCCTCATCGACAAAAGACTTTAATTCTCTTCAACAATGGTATCAGATGTATATTTGCACAAATTTGATAGAGCCGACAGTGGAGTGTATCAGGTCATGTGGGATAGTAAACTCTAGAACCACAATTGACTAGTTCATGATAATCGGATGGACCAACACGTGAATGTGCAAAACAATTCGGGCTTAAAAGTGTGACCAATGACTTAATAGAGAAAAGATTATTGTTAGGATTTCACATCGAATTACGAAGTTTAAGGAGAATTTATATAATAAAGCACTTATGATATAAATGCAATAAATTAATATTTGAAGTCAATACTGAACTTTAGTGCGTATATAAATTTTTTTTTATAGAATTCCCCTCATTAATAACTGTTATTCTTAGCTAATGCTTATTTTTTGTTATTGCATGTATTAAGATACAATTATATTTTATTATTTTATTTTATTTTATCTGATTAAGAATTTACCCGTGGGTTATGCAGTATCATTTTTACATTTTCGTTGACCACATGCATTTCAATATTTTGAGTTAAAATCTTTAAAATTGTTAAATTTTCATGGCTTCTACCAAAAAAACATTATGGAAAAAGGAAAAAAGAACATAATCATGGGCCATGATCATGATATGAGGTACTATGAAATAGGCAGTTCAGTTTCGGTCGGTCGGCTTTACAGATCTTTGCCTGCTTGCCAGTTGGTTCCTTGTTCACTAAAGCAAAAGCCACATTCTTTCTGCACTACTTAGATTAGATCAGCACCGTACACTGATGATTTCTCGAACAAACGGCTCTCTTCCGAGACCTCATTAGCTGTGATGGTACTGTCTTTCATGTGACCCGCTTTGCCTCTTTGTGTGCACTTTACGGAACTGCGCAGTTGGAACGGAACTGAAGATATTATTAGGGAAGGATAATTCATATGCTCGAATATCGAGAATCAGCTGCGTGCAATTTACAACGAAATAATAGAAGACAGATTAAACGACACTCTATTTATGTGTAAACACTAGGATTCAGACCGACTACTGACCGTCCACCCACACACAACTTGAAAAATTAAGGGCTGTGTCGGACTCAGAACGATCGCTATCACTAAACACAAACCACACTAACCAAAACCCGCCATAACTCCCCATTATCGTTCACACCCAAAACACTAATTTTTCCGGAGTCCCGCCATAACTCCCCATTATCGCTCACACCCAAAACACTAATTTTTCCGGAGTCCGCACAGGGACATAAATGGAGCAAACATACCATCACAACCTAACAACATCCCTGTTATGGTCCAAGAAAACAATTTCTACCACCACGGAGCTCAAAATCTTATTCGTACAAGATTAGTTATCATGAGTATTATAAAATTGGTTACCGGTGAGGCCAGGGTCATCGCAGGTAACCAGTGTCTTTCAACTGGACCTCGGTCCAAAGGGGTCCCGAAGTAGCACGACTAACCATTCATGACTCCAAAACAGATCCACCACTCCCTGAACCGAAACCAACAGAACCTCTTCGCGCTCGCCTGAATCAAAAAGACTCGGGATTCTCGGCTTCCAAAGACCCGGGCTAGAGAAGTCAGAAATTGCAGAGAGCCGATTTTGGAACAAAATGGTTAAGCAAATCCATTTTAGACCGTAAAATTGGACTGGACCAACCTACACCGACGAGGCCCTGGCAGCCGGAAAGATCTCTGTCGAGCAGAAACGAGCTTGTTCTCTTTTCTTCATTTAGTTGTTGAGAGCGAAGCGACTTTTTGGTGCTAAATTTGAGTCCAATTTATGGATTGAATTAGGTTTATAGTTTTTTTATAAGACGTGCAACTTTATTTTATACAATACCAAATTATAAACTATTGAAAATTATACCACCCGATTGACAATTGGAGTTTATAATTATTAAAAGTAACAAAAATTGAAAGTGATGCTTTAAAAATAAAACCTTCAATTTAATTCTAATGTGATTTGTAAGAATCAAATTCAAATCACAATTAAATAGTTCTCTTCTCAGTTCAGAACCGGGTCCAAAATAAATACTCCCAATCCACACATAGCCTCGAGACTTTTCTCCCTGATGAGAGAGAGAGACCATTGACCTATAATTATTTCAAAGAATAAATTAGGTCTTAACTTTCCAATTGACCTTTAAAGAACAATTTATGCCTAACTATATATCTGACCTATAATTTGTTGAAATTTAATGAGTACATAAATTTATCTTGACCTATACTTTATTGAGGTTTAATAATGGTTCAGCTAAGTTGGCCATGGAAAATATATCTGAAATTAAAAAAAAATCAATTTAAATTAAACCCACCATGCTTTTGCCAGCTACAATAACAGAGATCGTGCAATGTGTTATGTTTGTGAAACAAAACTTAGCTCCTTGAAGGCCTAAAATCCAAACCAAACACAGGTCATGTGGGTCACTACAGAACAATGACAATTCATTTGAAGAATACTCAGTTCTGGGCTCATCACACTTCTCATCCACCAAATTTACCAAAAGTGATTCAATAAAAAATGCATTTGACTCAAAGAGAACAATGACAATATAGTGGTAGGTCACATTTAACACTAGAAGTGACAACTTGAGTCCCATCACGAATAAAATAGCATTTGCCGACATATAAAGAGAACAAAAGCTCCATAGAGAAGCACAGATTCAGCAAGAAAAGCATAAAGTTTACAACCCATCAAATGTTCCAACTACATTATTTATTGAAAATATATAGACTCTCCAACTTGCTCCTTTATGCAAATGAATGAGACTCACATGAAAGTTGAAACCATACTATTCAAAGAAAAATCACAATATTCTTTCTGAAGAAAGAAATCAAATGTGAAGTCACTGCACACCACAAGTTCTACAGTTAAATGAACAAGAGCAGTAAATTTTCCTTTTTCTCAGTATTTGGAGCTAAAACTAACAAAATTAAACTAAAAAGATAAGCAAAGAATCAAATTCAAGATAAGAAAGAAGAGCATTGTTAAATCACTTTACAGTTACACTACAAATTCTACAATTAAATGAACAAGAATAGTAAATTGTTCCCCTTTTTCTGTATTTGGAGCTAAAACCAACAAAATTAAACTACAAAGATAGGCAAAAATTCAAATTCAAGATAAGGAACTATGGGACCTGGCCAGATTTCCAGAAAAGCTACTAGTCCTGGAAACCAATGAGAGATCACTTTACAGTTACACTGCAAGTTCAACAATCATATGGACAAGAAACTTTTGCCCTTTTCCTGTATTTGCATCTAAAACAACCATAATTAAACTGAAAAGGAAATGAGTGAAGATTCAAATTCAAGATAAGAAAATATTGGGCTTGACCAGATTCTCCCTAAAGGTACTACTTCATCTAAAACACAATGTGAGATCATTTACACCACAAGTTATACAATTAAACAAACAAGAACTGTAAATTTCCCCCCTTTTCAGTATTTGGAGCTAAACCCAACAAAACAAAGCCAAAATGATAGGCAAAGTTTCAAATTCAAGACAAGAAACTATGGGACCAAACCAGATTTCCAGAAAAGCTACTACTTCATCTAGAAACCAATGTGAGGCCACTGTACTTTACACTACAAGTTCTGCAACTAAACAAACAAGAACACTAAATTCAGTATTTGGAGCTAATACCAAACAAACCAAAGCTAAAAATGATAAGCAAATATTCAAATTCAAGATAAGAAACTATGGGACCTAACCACATTTCCAGAAAAAGCTACTTCTTCTTCATCCAGAAACCAATGTGAGACCACTTTACACTACAAGTTCTACAACCAAGACAACAAAATCAGTAAATTTTCCTCCCTTTTGAGCCCTTTCAGTATTTGAAACCAAAACCCATCAAAACAAACCTGAAATCGATAACCAAAGATTCAAATTGAAGACAAAGAAACTACAAGACCTCACCAGATCTCCACAAAAAAAACCCAGCTACTTCCCTCTTTCTCTGCACATCTTCAACCTCATCATTCCACTGGAAAAACCCAAATCACCTCACAATACCCAAATCCACAAAACCCCCAATTGAGGGCCAAACCCATCAAAATCGATCAAAACCCACCATACCCAGTACGATTCGTGGGGCTCCCGACGACCGAGGGCATGCTCCCCTCAGCCCCATCCAGATCATCGTACAGATCATCGACGCCCCTAAAGGCCGCGTGAAGCCCAACGAGCACAGTCCCGATCAGGAGCGAGACGAGCACATTGAGACCCACATGCGTGAACACAAGGGCCAAAATCGTGACCAGCCCAAGCACACCCAGCACGACCCTGTCGTCGATCCGGCGGCTCAGGACCTCGACCGGCCGGTCCCTGAAGAAGAAGAGGAAGAACCAGGCGACGAACACGGCGAGGAACGCGATCATCGAGACCGGGTGCCACAGGAGGCTCGCGAAGAGCACGAAGAGCACGATCATGGCGTAGTTGACCCGGAAGTAGCCGAGGTTTCGCCTGACCCGGAGCGTGGCCTCGCCCACGGTGTGGGGGCGCGTGAGGGAGGACACGGAGGCGAACTCCGGCCAAGGGCGGCGCGTGGCGACGAGGGCGCGTGAGGTGGCGGAGGCGCGTGAGAGGAAGTCGGCGGAGGCGGAGGTCGCCGGCGGGAGCGAGGCGTAGTGCTCCGGCGGCGAAGACATCGAGGATCAGAACGGGGATTGGATCCGACGGTGGAGATTCGAATCCAGGATTGGGAGATCGGTGGATTTGAAGATCCTTCAGAGGAAAGGAGAAGGAAAAGGATTGAGTCACGGTCGATTTGATATTTATAAAGAAGAATCATTGGTGCCAGTAAAACGACGTCGTGTGCTTGCTTTTTCGAATACGACGGAGTTTTAGCCTCTCATGGGCCGATTTATATGGGCTGTATGATACGATATTGGGCTTGAATATGAATATAATGCGGGCCTGAAAAATATGTGAAAACAAAAATGGAATATTATGGGCTTATATAGGACCTTTGAACTGGTGCCAGTAAAACGACGTCGTGTGCTTGCTTTAGAGCTACTTACTTTACGGCTCGTGAGCAACGACGATAGATTCCATTTAATACGACGGCGTTTTAGCCTCTCATGGGCCGATTTATATGGGCTCTATGATACGATATATTGGGCGAAAATGGAATGTTATAAGCTTATATTGGACTTTTGAGTTCAATTTTTCAGAGAAAGGGGAAGGAAAAGGATTGTGTCAAAGTCGATTTGATATTCATCGAGAAGAATCGTTGGTTACCAGAAAAACGACGTCGTATGTGTGATTGACTGATGCGACGGCGTTTTGGCCTCTAGCGGGCTTTATTTATATGGGCTGTGTGATACTACATTGGGCTTGAGTGTGAATACGATGCGGGCCTGATAAATATATGAAAACAATAAAGGATATTATGGGCTTCTATTGGACCAGATAATTATTTATCTACTGGTTTTTGAAGTTCAAATTTCAGAAGCCCAAATAAATTTCCAACGGCTATACAGTGTTTACTTGCTAGAATAAATAAGTGAATATGTTCACCAACTTAAATAACAGTTTAAACTTCCAGCTATCAGCTTGAATTTTTTTGTTAATTAGGCTTCTGACATAGTATAAGAGTCTAGGGATGTAAACGAATCGAGCTTTTAACGAGCCGCTCGAGCTTGGCTTGTCAAATATTCGGTTCGGGCTCGTTGTAATTGAGCTCGAGCCGAATTTGAGCTCAAGATTAAGCTCGTTTAATAAACGAGCTAAGCTCGAGCCTAACCTTTTAAGTCTCGATTGGTTATCGAGCCGGCTCATTTAATATTTATTGAATCGTTTATTTATATTTATATATTTATGAAATACTTATAATAGAATTACACAAGTTGAATCTAGTCGAACCAATCTCAAGTTGACTCATTTATTATTTAATGAATTATTTATCTCAAGTCGAACCGATGCTCGTTTCAGAAAATTCGCATTCTTCTTACCGATCCCCCATTTCATAAGTTGGTCAGGGTCGAAGCCAACGACTTTATTAGAATACTAAAACTGAAATATGTGAATATGTTCACCAACTTAAATAACAGTCTGAGTATTCACCTGTCAGCTTGAGCTTTTACGTTGGTTGACATGGTATCAGAGGCTCGTGGGTCGGAGGGCTTTCATGCCGTCCCTGCACCCCGCTCGTCTATTTTATCTAAACCCAACTTGCACGTGAGTAGGAGAGTTATAGTACCACGTCGAAACATACCTCCATGTCTGAATTCCAAATGATCCCTTTATTCTCATGGCGCCACGTGATTTTATACGTCGACGTTGGCCTTGCAATTTAAGCATTTATTCCCAAATTATACTAAAGCAAATCGGTTTCAAGTAGTGACTTCCACCTGCAACTTGATGCTTTTATGGACCAACCTTTCTCAGCATCTCTTAATGTTCTGTATTTGACCCTCAATTTATTAGACTTCGACATGTCTCCTATTATTTCTTTTGGACCTTATCTTCAGACTAATTACATAATTTATTTACAATGATTCAGTTCTCGATTGAGGTTCGACTTTTGGTATGAACTGAACATCATGACACGGATTTTTTCGTGTGATTCTAAATTTAATCAAACAGAATCAAATTTAGTTGGCCCGTTTCCAATTTTTATTTTCTTAAAACCGAATTGATCGGTTCGGTTCAAAACCAAACCGTCAAAAACCCTCTAACCGACACAACAATCAGGTTGTTTTTTCGATTAGAACTCAAAACGTAATGTATTGAGGTTTGATTTTGAGTATAATTAATGAGTTCAGACTAATTGCATAATTTGTCCACTACGATTGATGCAACGTACATGGCTAGAAAGAATTTTTTATCAAAATTCGCTAATTCGCAAGAATATCGAAAATGATAGATTTGAGGGGAATCTCGATTTTTTATTAAACTTCAAAAACTAAATAACACAAACGTATTACATTACTTAAATAGCCAAAACCGAATTGCAGAAAATGAAATCATAAACTTATTGGAAAAAGGAAATAAATTATAAAAATTGTCAAAAGTGCCCGAAACTTAAGAAATTGCGATTTTGACCCCCAAGATGACCTAGGATGGCCGAAATCCATCGTACATCATGGCGAAGCATGTGTTTTGCTCAGAACGACGTTTCCGCCCAGAAAACACTAGTCCTTTGTCGAAATCCGACACTTTCTTGATTTGCACTACATCAACGATCCTGTTCTCGGTTGAGGTTTAATTTTGGTACGAACTGAATAAAGTGAAAATATATGCATAAACTCGAAGCTAAAAGTTACATTTTTTTACTTACAAACTATTTCAGTTCAGTTATTCCTGATTAACTGTCTGTTCCGACTTATAAAAAATCATATCCGAATCACAGTTGACATGTTCACTAAAATATATAACCAAAAACTAAACTATTATCTATCATCACCGATTTTTTCAAATTCAGTCCGAAACCAGTTTTCGATCCAAAAAAACACAACAATAAGTTTTGCAGCATACATAATTTCTAGGCATTATTTGGAGAATTATTTTTTTTTTGTTGCAAAACACAGTGCCTTTAGTGAAAACACTAAAAGCATTTAGATCAGATCGTGTAAATTTTTTAGGGTGTTGCTATGATTCTATTCTCCCATATTCTTCTTTCTCATTCACTTTCGTCTTTAAACGCCGAATCAAAAACATACTTTCTCTCACTTTTGCAATGTTTTAATTATTTTTGCTTTATCAAACACGACAGAATAGTGAAGCCTAGTATTTGAAATGTGGCTTCAATTTGTTGCTCTACTCTCAACACTTATGAAATAAAAATGAAAATAAAACCTGTGAAAAAATATGCATGTTCGAGATACAATGTCACCAACCATTCTTTATTTACAGGAATCCAAACAATTTTAATACATGCTTCACATGGAGTCTCTGTAGTTTCGATTATGGTTGTTTACAGTTCGGTGTTTAAAGAAAATAAAATTTGATATTGAACGGATAGAATTTGGTTCGATTTTATATGAATCAATTGTCATGAAATTCTCGTGTTTTGGGTGCTTGTTTGAGTAAGTAGGCATTGTAGTGAAAATTGCCAACTCGTTCGACTGATCATCGATTAATCATGTATAATTATCGATTATTCTTCTGATTCGATTTGATCACGACTAATTTTCGGTTAATCTCTAGAAGGCCCTCTCCGACTCATGACTAGCGTCCAACGCTTTTTACAACACTGATTGTATGCTTCTAGCATGTTTTACAAATTTTGATAGAAATAATAGAGAAAATAATATTATTGATTGTCTGAATTATAATCAAATGTAGTTATTTATGTAAAATAAATCAAACTAAATGGGAATAATAATAATAATAATAATAATAATAATAATAATAATAATAAATTTTAACATTATGTTTGATTTAGGTAATAAAACTAGAATTGGTTGATTTTTTTGTCTTATTTTAGACCCGATTTTTCGACCCAGTTAGACTTATGGAAGTTGTTTTCGGACTAATTACACAATTTTATGCTATGAAATGCTGGTTTATAAACTATAGTTACAAGCATACATTCCAAATAGAGAATTATACAACCTAATCAAGACTTTTAAGATTGCAAATATTAAAACAGCAACAAAAATCTAACATTATGTTTTGTATAACCTTAAGTTCGATTCTTATTTAATTGTAGCTTTGATTTATTAAACCAAATAATAAATGAAGAGTTCTCTTAAAATTATAATTAAAATCGAGTGATTATCTTCGATTTGAAAGCATATCGAGATCCAAAATAAACACCTTTACTGCAGGTAAAATCTCTAAACCCAAATATCGTGTTTTTAACCTAGTATTCTGCTGAAATACATGCATTATATCCTGATTTTATTTTGGGAAAACGATAGAATACATGAAGCACATAAAAATCAATTCATAAAGTGAGTTATACATTTACATATTAGGTTATTGAATATGAATTCAATTATGGCTTAAATTTATGCTTACTTAACACATATTACATGCAATAATTAGGATGTATGATTATTTATCCTCAGATCAGATCCCAAAGCAAGCAAGCAACAATTTCTTGCTTTATAAAGGTAAAGGTCATAAAAACCCTAGTTCCATGTGCCCTATAAAAGCTCATGAATTGTCCCTTTTTTCTCCTTCAAAAATGCTTGTGTGGGGGTAAAGGAAATAAAATCATTAAAATGAGATAATTAAATGGGAATATGAGAAATATTCCGCAAATAAAGAAACAGATTGACAGAATGTCTTTTGATGGATGGGTAAAGAGTAGCCTCTATTAGGCTATGCCCTAAACTTTAAGGGATAGGGAAGAAAGTGCATTGTTTTGTTTTATGATTTGGGGTATGTTCCTAGATGTGTGGGGCTCCTCTTCATTAGGCTTTTTTTTTGTCTTACCACATTTGTTGTTTCTTAATCATCACATCTATGTTTGTATGGTGTTTAGTTTTATTTCTTAAAATCTTGTGGAAGTATATGAATTTGTAAGTGTGTTATTCTTGTTATGATTATAACACATTGATATTCTTAGGTTTTATCATCGTACTTTAAATAGGGAGGTTGTGAATTTAAATTTCGTTATAATAATAATGTATTAAAAAAAATAAGAATATAAAATAATTTTATTGGTTACATTTGTTTTTATCAGTCGAACTCGATCACAAGTATTAAAAACTCGAGACTTTGCTTTAAGTGTTAGGTAGATATAAACCTTACCTAAGAGAATCAGGCCTTACCGAGTAGTATCTCTTGTATACCCCAACAAATAGTATTAGAGTATGGTTTGCACATATTTCATCGGACCGGTAGACCAGTGTGTCTCATGGTGAAACGAGTCAGATAGGCCAATAGGATCCAGAGATCCTTGATTGATCATGTCAGGATTGCCAGATGAGCCAATAAGTGAGTGAGAGTGCAAAACGATTTGGGTTTAGAGGGATCAACCTGATGTGATAAGGCTCAATGCGGAGGGAAAGATCGTTAAGATTTCCACATGTGAGTCCAAATATTGCATCAAAAGAGTAAAAGCATAAGAAGAGATTATATATACATATTGAATTCAAACCCACTACACTAGTTTTTTGGCTCGTAGACAATCTTTAATGTATATATAGACTTTTTTATTGTGGTTTTTCTCCTTGGCAAGACTCGAATCTCTTATCCGTCAGTCTTAAACTCACTTGTAAAATTCTTAAATCTTAACATGAAGTTAAGGGTGTTCACGGTTCGGTTTTTGAACCGAACCCGACCAAAACCGAACCGAACCAGCGGTTCTTGAAGAAATCAAACCGAAACCGAACCCAAAAATTCGGTTGGTTTGTCAAACCGAACCCAAAAATTCGGTTGGTTTGTCAAACCGAACCGACCGGTTTGAACCAAAAATCAGCCACAAAACCAAAAAAATCATAAATCAAGCAAAAAATGATTATATTTCGGTCGATTTTTAGATGAATTATGTATAATAATTTTACACGAACTAAAATAAAACGTTAATAAAGCCCAAAAAAAAAATTCAATTGAAAAACACTCTAAATTGAAGCATAAACCGGAGAATTCATTATAATTTGAACTAGAGTCGGTCGGTTAGGTTTTTGATCGGTTTTAGTTTATTGAACCGAAATCGAACCGACCAAGAACAAAACCGACCAGAACCGAATCGACCAAAACCGTCCATTTTTTACGGTTCGGTGCGGTTCGGTTTTTTTTAACACCCTACGTGAAGTGCTTCCGATTTTTTTTCTAGAAATAAGAGTTTTTTTTTTTTTTTGAAGGATCTAGAAATAAGAGTTAATCTATATACTAATCTGACAGAGGTAACTTACTTTTTGTTGGACTTTGTGACAAAAAAGTAGAATTTGGGGAACAGAGTTTATGTTGTCCTAATAAATTATAAATTTCACACTAATCATTACTTACACAGTGAAAATAAATAATTTGGAGTGGGAACTGAATCGGACTTTATGGTCCACACGTATGAAAAAAAGATAAGATAATTAATACATAAAGAAGAGCATTGTCAATTTGTCATAATAATATAGTTGGAAAAATCAATATCTGAGGTAATGGGGAAATAACTAATGCACCATTATTTTTCTATTATTATTATTATTATTATATTAACATGGATTTTTATCATGGTTCTAGAATTAAGACTATATTATTATTAACCCTTTTTTTTAATGTCAGATTTGCCTTTTGGGTTTTAATCATCATTTCCTTACTTTGAGATTAATCCATTGAATAATAGGTTCTAATGTTTATTCAGAATATGTGTACAAACATTATGAAAAAATATGTTAATTCAACCAATATTACTATATTGGATGTGTAATTATTCAAAACTTAATAATAAAATTTCATTTGTTCAAATTTATTTTAAATGCATCCGAATCCGAAAAATACTACAGCTATTTTTATTTGAAAACTCAAATACTACAAAAATTACGTAATTTTCATATACTGCCACACACTCACTTGAATGGGTCAAATCTATTTCAAAATAGATGATCGTTTAGAATATGAACTCGGGATTTCATACGAGAGAAAACTCGTCTTGATCATGATTAAACTAGCCTCGTAACTGAAAATTGAACCAAAAAATCGAAAACTGTAATTAACTCTTCGGTTTCAGTTCTAAATTAAGAGAACCATTTAATTTTAGTTTAGTTATGGTTCTTAAAATACAGAACCGTCGGGTAATCGGCAAGAGCATAAACCAATTGTAGATAAAATTTTATATTATTTTAATATTTTATTTGTAAATTTTATAATCCAATTGTATTTTAGTAATTAAGTTTTAGATAGAACCTTTAATAATTTCAAATTTAAACTCATGTCTGTAAATCGGGACCGAATTCATCTTGTAGAGGCCATAAATCGACAAATTCACAAAACATAGGAATTAACTGGTTTTAATGGGTAAAAATGAGTCTAAACTTGAACCGCTCCTTATATCATAGTTCTGAGTCCAGTTCTCAAAAATTAGAAATCAATAAATTCGATTCAGTTCGGTTTCAGAATCGTGTCCACTCTTATTCGTCAGAGAAAATGAGACTATCATTTTTTATAACCACTCTATGTACTCTCCAACTTCCACAACCTAACATACATATGGCAACAAAAATGAAAATAGAATTACATTACATCACTGCCCAACTCTTCAACACACATAATTTATTCATTTAAATACAAAATATCCATGCATATTCAAGACTATCATTATGGTGACACCAATATAGTCAACCATTGCATTGTGCTTGCACCATTTCGGCTTTAAAAACTGAAATTATTCACAATTATTATTCTCTTATTTTATTATTATTTCATCGACCCATCATCGCACGAGTGAGTACAAACAAATAACCAAGAATATTAATATATAGAGTAGCTAATTAACGTTGCGCCGTTAAAGTCAACGATTATGGGCCAGGTGGGCCCCGAAATGGGCCGCGTGGGCCAGGCCTTGTCAGGGTCCAACCGCACCCTGTCCCCCCCGGCGCAGGATAGCTGCGTGCCGTATAGAGCCGGTACTGGGCAGTCAAGCACTGGGGTACGTGTCAGAATCTGGGGGGTGATGTACACGCGGCGCGATCCGGTTCGTTGACTGGCAACGGCTATGTGGGTCGGAGCTCGAGTACCGGAGTGGGTCCCACCCCCTGACGAGGATAATATTTTTTCTCGCTAAAGAGAAATTGAAAAAACAAATAAAAGTTTCAAAGCAAAGTTGAAACTCTGTCGTATTAGCTTTATTTTTGTTGCTCTTTCGTTTCTTTTGAGGATTTTTTTGGTTATTTTAGGCTTTTGCTATATTCATAGTTGATTAAGATTGAGCCTGTAATTTATTTATTTTGTAAAAAATTATTTACAACATAGTTTTATGATATAATTACCATTTGAAATGACGTTTAATATTTATATTTTTAATATAAGATCGTTTATACGTAAAAATATATAATAATTAACAAAGAGTTATATTTACGCTATTGTAAGTTTTACTTTTGTAACTGATGAATAATATGATAAAATTTTAGAAAACTCATAAACCCACATAAAGAAAAGATGCTGCATGAAAAATGCTAATAACAAAAAAGAGAAAATCTAAAACGTTTTTACAATTCAAAAAAGACGTTGCGAATACAAGAGAAAACATGAATCGTGTTTTAGCTTCAAATCAATTATACGTTATATTATATTGTTTAAATTCGTAATGTACCGACAATCTGATTATATATTTTATTTATTATCAAAAAAGTTTGTATAGCCATTTTCTATATGTAAAATGACTTTCATTCATTACATTGAATAAGTAATTAAGCAATGAAATTAATCAATTGAGCCAATATTTATATGGTAATGTGGATGACTTTTAAATTTCTATTTTTGTGACAAATTTTGGAGACCAACCAAACCATTATTTGCCATCAATATTTTTCTAAAACAAGATGAGTGCATAATCAGCAATTTAATTGTTTTTAGGATATTTATGCAGATTCTATTTGTAACGAGTCAATGTAATTGCTATAAATGGACTTAGGAGTGGCTAAGTATTAATTAAAAAGCAAAATAAATTCCAAATACTATATAATTAATCAAATATAACATTTAGTTGGAAGATGATGCATGAAAATTCCCAAGTTCATGCATTTGACTAAGTGACAGTAAATAACTTAATATCAGACATTACTATTGCAATAAAGTCAATGAAATCTAAGAAGGTATCATTTAAGCCTTATTTGGTAATAATATTTTTTTGTAGTTGACTAAAAGTAGATTAATTGCAAATTTATGACACTAATAATATTTTATAATTGACTACTCGATAAATTAATAACTTAATTTATGATATTTATGTTTGCTTTTTTCTATCATCGACTTTCTTTAATAAACGATCAGTTTATATTATTATATAGACTGCGATAAGACAAACGCTTATATTGTAGTCATTTTTAGTAACTTATTCTATGAGTGTAGGTAGATAACTTGAGTGATAAAATGTTTAATTTACAGTATTTTAAAATAGTTGAACTCTTCCAATTAATTTTCGATTAATTTCTGGCTAATATTTAATTAATTATTTTTAATTTTTAATTAATCATCGTCAAATTCTCGATCAGTTTTCGTAAGATTCACTCTGTCCAACTGATACCTTAACATTTTTAAAACTTTGATAATTTGTACTTTGGTTCTTTGACATAAAAAATAAGGTACATGTCTAAAATCCTAAACTCAAAAACTATTAAACTTGAGCACAAATTGGAAGTTTCAAAAAGATGTGATATTTATATTTTTTACATATATACAAAAGAGAAGAGAATAACAAGGTCTTTGGTAGGACCCATTTTTGAAATCTGTGACACAGACGGCAGTTTCATTTCTGAGCTTCTCCTTCTCTATCTCTCTCAAAAAAACAGGTTATTCAATTTAATTCCCAACAGCTTTCTCTCACTACCCCACAAAAATTAAAGAAACAAGGAAAAAAAAAGTCATTGGTGATAGCTTCTCTCTCTAGATAATTTTCATTTATATATATGTAAACAGAGTAATTTAGTACTTTTTATTGGTTCCAGTAGAGGAAAAAAGATGGGTTTTTTGTACTCATATGGCTTTTGCTGTGTGTGAAATCTCTCAAGAGGAGCAAAGTCTTCTCCTCTTTCACACCTTTCAATCTCAATAGCCTTGGCTGAGGAAGAGAGGAGGAATCTAGGGTTTTCAAGCACCCAACTCAACAAAGGTCTGATCTTTTCTTATTTTTTGCCCAAAATTTGTTGATTTATCTAGTTTAAATTGTTTAATACCTGTATCTGCTTTGATCTCCATCTGGGTTCTCCTTTAATTTATGTTTTTTTTTCATTTGGTCTCTGCAGAGTTGGTTGAATCTTGTGTTCTGTGAAAAAGAAAAGGTTCATGCTTTTGTTGGGTTTAGGTTGATTTTCATGTTTTGGGGAATTTGAGGGGGAAGAAGCAGTAAAAGGGTGAGATGGGTTTTTCCTTTCTGTTCTGAAGATCTTAGATTTCTTAGTTTTTTTGTGTGTGAAAATTTGATTTTTGGGAAGTTAGGGTTTGTGGGTTTTGGCTGGGTGAAATGGAAGGTGTTGAGGAAGCTAACAAGGCTGCTTTGAAGAGTTGCCATGAGTTTTTGAGTATTTTGGGCCAACCCCAAGACCAGGTTCAGTATAGGAATGCAATGGTGAAAGGTGGGGATGCTCTTTTTAAGATGAAGAGGCTTTGCTCTATGCTTGGTGCTGGTCTGGGTCATGCTAGGGTCAGGAAGGTCAATAGGTTTGAAACAACTCCAATTCCTAGGAGCATCCTCTTGGAAAGTCCTCACTCTTCTAAAACAGACAATTTCACTAGAAATCTCCTTCAATCTAGTAGTTTTAACAATAACCCCACCAAAAACCTCCTTCAATCTAACGGCTTTCATGAGAATCACACCAAAACCCTCCTCCAGTCAAGCAGTTTTCGTGAAAACCCGACAAAAGCCCCGCAGTTTCTTAAATCTAGCAGTTTCCATGAGTACCCTGCAAAACGCCCGCATTATCTTCAATCTAGTGGATTTCGTGAAAATAATCTAAACGCTGAAATGGGTTCATGCTCTAAGAGTTCGTTGTGCCTCGGAAACAACCCGTCTTTGGAATTAAGCTCGAACGGGAAAAACCCGACTCACCTCGTGCAACAGTCGCAAACCCCGTTTCATTTCCTCCAGCAGCAGCATCAGCAGCAGCAGAGGATGCAGATTCAACAGCAACAGATGAAGCACCACGCGGAGATGGTGTTTGGGAGTAGAAGCAGCAGCAGTGGTGTTAACCTGAATTTCGATAGCTCCAGCTGCACACCCACCATGTCGTCCAACCGATCCTTCATCTCGTCGTTGAGTATTGATGGCAGCGTGGCTAATATGGACGGGAGCGCATTCCATCTGATTGGGGGGCCGCGCTCCATGGATCAGAACTCTCAGCAGCTGAAGAGGAAGTGCACAGCTAGGGGAGAAGACGGGAGCGTGAAATGTGGGAGTAGCGGGAGATGTCATTGCTCAAAGAAGAGGTTATTACATATTTCCATATCGGCTTCTCTCAGTTTTGGTTTTTCCATAAATGTCATTTATTTATTTTACCAAACTCAATGTGTTGCCTTTTATGTTTCTCTTACAGAAAACATAGGGTGAAGAGAGTAATTAAGGTACCGGCTATAAGTAACAAGCTAGCTGATATTCCTCCCGACGATTTCTCTTGGAGAAAGTATGGTCAAAAGCCAATCAAGGGTTCTCCTCACCCTAGGTATACCGATTTCTTCCTTTCTTAAATTTCTTGATTTCAGCTAAGATTTATAATTTATCTCCACTACTTTGCATAATCATTGTTTCTGTATAAAGGTGTGTGGTTAATCTTGAATGAACTACTAGTATATATGCTATGACATTAAATTATTCAGTCATGAACATAAAATGTGATGAGGTTTTGTCTATTTATAGATTTTGGTTTTGTGGATCTCTAAATCTTAACCTTTGTTACTAATAATATCTGATTTGCATAATCATTTCTAGGGAAAATGGCAAAAAAGGTGCCTTAAAATATAACATGATTGCAAGAGATTGTTGTGTTGTTTGTTAATAGCAAAAAGGTGCCGTTTTTTTTGCATATTTGTGCAAATTGTGTGTATTCTTATAGAAATGATGAAATTGCCGCTAAAATTAAGAATCCAAACTTTTATAACATAATTTTTAAAATATATATATATTACAAGTGTTGTTCACACAAATTTTAGTTAAAAGATAAAAACAGAAAAACTTTTAAAACTAATTATTTTTAAAAAATAATTCTCAATTTTGTGGGTAATTTCCTCATTTTTATAAAAATACACACATTTTGCTCAAAATGTAAAGTACACAACACCTTTTTGCCATTAACGCTTACACAACACCCTCTTGCAAAAGTGGCATGTTATAAGGCACAATTTTTGCTAGTTTTTGCTAAATTGTCAGTGAAGTGTGGTAATCTTGAGTGAACTACTATTATATATGCTATTAAATTACTCAGCCAAGAACATATAATGTGATGAGGTATTTGCCAAGCAATAAATTTCGGTTTTGTGGATCTCTCGTTGATGAGGTTTTTGCTCATAAATGTTGTAACTTTGGCGGATGTTTATTCATTTCCCTTCTTAATGTCTCACTAAGCATGATAATATTGAGATTGTGCTTCTTTCAAAAAAATCCCCTAATTCTAAGGTGTTTCTGAACATGTTGCAGGGGATATTATAAATGCAGCAGCAATAGAGGCTGTCCGGCGAGGAAACACGTGGAGAGGGACTTGGAAGACCCATCCATGCTCATAGTCACCTATGAAGGCGATCACAACCATTCCCGTGGACCTTCACATGCTGTAAGCACATAACCCGACCTTGCTTCAAGCCCCTCGATGCGTGACGATCAGACAAAAACCTAATTTCTGGTAGGCTTGAATTGCTCCTGTACATATTTTGCATGATTCAAGCATGGGATATATTTATTCGGAGCATTTTCTTTCGGGTTTTTTTTGTTTTTCTTTTTCGGGCTCGAGAGTACTCGGCTATTTAGGTCTTAATTTCACAGAGAAAGAATTTGGGAAATTTCAGGTCGGAGATTGTTGGGTCTCTCTTCTTGTATGCTAAATATGGTTGGAACAATTTAGGGCTTTTTTCAATGAATGCATTGGGTTTTTTTAGTTGTTGATGACACATTTTGGGGTGATTCATATTGTGACTGGTTGGTGTGTGAGTTGACATTTGCCTTTGGACTTACATTGATTTAGCACATGAGTGACAAAGAAACACATTCTCTAAGGTTTTGAGATGTTATTGTGATTAGGTCAAAGGGACCAACATGCATTGTCTATGTTAATGCCACAGGTTTAAGCATGTGATGATTTGGATAAGTGGTTGACTTAATATTAGTATCTGATCTAATAATTAGCAGCACTTTTCTATAAATACTCGACTTGTCTGATTAGTCTTTGATTCTTAATATTTTTCGACTAATTCTCAAAAGGCCTTACTCGAAAGGCCTTATCTGCCCGACTAGCACGTAGCAATATTTAGAACAATTATTAATAAGGGAAATTATAAAAATATATGTGATTTTCTGTTTACTGCTTTGAACGTAAAAATGTTGTAAATTACGAACTTTAATTATTTATGATTTTCAAGTTATCATCGTAAACAAACAAGGATTGGATTGAGAATATGCACTCATACCCAAATTCACAATTTCTACATAGGAATTGTCTCAAACTGCAAACTGCTGCGATATCCTTTTAGACATAACATCTTCTTTTATTGAAAGTAATGATAAAAGAGTTTAGAATATGGTCATGGGCCTTCATCACTCTCAGGCCACCTGAGACCTTAATTGCTCACAACAATGTCAAGCCATCCTCTTGTTCTTCAATTTCAATCTCTCTCTCTCTTGTTTAGAGGGCTGTGTTGAGAATAAATAAATACATAATATGTTTTTGGGTTAAAGGTGAGCTCTAATGTGTGTGTGACTTTCATTGGGTGCTACTTCTATGTAAGACCCTGATCTCCTCAACAGTGGTATCAGAGCCTTGGTTCGGTAGACTCTCCTGGTTAAGTGGGTTGGGTATTCTCTTATGGCTCGTAAGACCGGGACCATGATCACGTCTCCACATGATGAGGCTCAAATAGAATGAAAAGGGCCCTTGTGGGAGAATAGACCAAGGTAAATTACGTGGGCTTAGTGGGAACCAGCTCAATGTGATGAGACTCAATTTGGAGGGGAGATTGTTATGTCCACATGTGACTTTAAAGTCCCACATCAGATGAGTATTGAGTATAAAGACAGTTTATATACACATTGGATACTAGACCCATTAAGCAAGTCTTTTGGGTCAAAGGTGTGGGAAAGAATCAGCAGAAAACCATGGCTATAAATAGGTACCAAGGGACAAATCTCAGCCACACGATTATATGACCAACGGTGAAGATGGACGCGGTGGCATTGAGGCGTAAATAAGTCGAAGTTGTAATTTCTTTTCGTCATTTAACATATACATAGGGGTATATTTGTATTTTTGCTCCTCAAGCTTGTCTTCTTCCCTCACGCACCTCTTCTCCTCCGTCCGCAACCTCAACCTCCTCTCCCAGCTCTCCTCACTCAAACACATCGAGCATCTCCGCCATCCGACTCTCGATCTCCTTCGTCCGCTGGGTCCACTCCGCCGATCTCTCAGCCGTCGAGATCGTTGTCGATGTCCCCGAACAACCCTTTCGTGAGCGAACTCGTGGCGTCGGGCCGGGGAGACAATCGGGGCTGAAGCCAGTCATGACGGTGTGGGAGAGGTTGAGGGAGATGGAGAGGGCCTGCTCGACGAAGCCGGACATGGAGGGGACGGGGTCGGACTGAACACCTGGCGTTGAATCGCCTATCCGTTCCGAATCTGAAAGCCTTTCATATAACTGAAAATCTGAAAGCCTTTCATATAACTGAAAACCTGCAAGCCTTTCATATAACTGAAAACTTGTCCCATATAACTGAAAATCTGCAAGCCTTTCATATAACTGAAAATTTGAAAGTCTTTCACATAACTGAAAACCTGCAAGCCTTTCATATAATTGAAAACCTGCAAGCCTTTCATATAACTGAAAACATGTCCCATATGACTGAAAACCTGTAAGCCTTTCATATAACTGAAAATCTGTCCAAACAATGATGAACTACATTCGAACATGTTTTCTGAAACACATTTCATGAAATTCAAATGTATCAACTCATAAACAATTCAGATCAAGATTTTTCCAAAATATGAAAACCTTTCATATTTTGTAACTGAAAACCTGAAAGCCTTTCATATAACTGAAAACCCTCGTTACACCAGGGGACCCCTCGTCACACCACTTCCCCGACGGGTATTAGTGTTTTCCTATAGAAAAATACTCGAAACCCTCGTTACACCAGGGGACCCCTTGTTACACCACTCCCCTAACGGGTATTAGTGTTTTCCTATAGAAAAAAACATGAAGCCCTCGTTACACCACTCCCCTGACGGGTATTAGTGTTTTTCTATAGAAAAATACTTGAAACTCTCGTTACACTAGGGGACCCCACGTCACACGATTCCATTTCATGAATTGTGTCTTAGAAAACCTGTTCGAACGTAGTTCTTCATTGTTTTGACAGGTTTTCAGTTATATGAAAGGTTTTCAGGTGGAGCCGCCTATCCGTTCCGAATCTGAAAGCCTTTCATATAACTGAAAATCTGAAAGCCTTTCATATAACCGAAAACCTGCAAGCCTTTCATATAACTGAAAACTTGTCCCATATAACTGAAAACCTGCAAGCCTTTCATTTAACTGAAAATTTGAAAGCCTTTCATATAACTGAAAACCTGCAAGCCTTTCATATAACTGAAAATCTGAAAGCCTTTCATATAACTGAAAACCTGCAAGCCTTTCATATAACTGAAAACTTGTCCCCTATAACTGAAAATCTGAAAGCCTTTCATATAACTGAAAATCTGAAAACCTTTCATATAACTGAAAATCTGAAAGCTTTTCATATAACTGAAAACCTGCAAGCCTTTCATATAACTGAAAACTTGTCCCATATAACTGAAAATCTGAAAGCCTTTCATATAACTGAAAATCTGAAAGCTTTTCATATAACTGAAAACCTGCAAGCCTTTCATATAACTGAAAACTTGTCCCATATAACTGAAAATCTACAAGCCTTTCATATAACTGAAAATTTGAAAGTCTTTCACATAACTGAAAACCTGCAAGCCTTTCATATAACTGAAAACCTGTCCCATATAACTGAAAACCTGCAAGCCTTTCATATAACTGAAAATCTGTCCAAACAATGAAGAACTACATTCGAACAGGTTTTCTGAGACACATTTCATGAAATTCAAATGTATCAACTCATAAATAATTCAGATCATGGAGGGGACGGGGTCGGACTGAACACCTGGCGTTGAATCGCCTATCCGTTCCGAATCTGAAAGCCTTTCATATAACTGAAAATCTGAAAGCCTTTCATATAACTGAAAACCTGCAAGCCTTTCATATAACTGAAAACTTGTCCCATATAACTGAAAATCTGCAAGCCTTTCATATAACTGAAAATTTGAAAGTCTTTCACATAACTGAAAACCTGCAAGCCTTTCATATAATTGAAAACCTGCAAGCCTTTCATATAACTGAAAACATGTCCCATATGACTGAAAACCTGTAAGTCTTTCATATAACTGAAAATCTGTCCAAACAATGATGAACTACATTCGAACATGTTTTCTGAAACACATTTCATGAAATTCAAATGTATCAACTCATAAACAATTCAGATCAAGATTTTTCCAAAATATGAAAACCTTTCATATTTTGTAACTGAAAACCTGAAAGCCTTTCATATAACTGAAAACCCTCGTTACACCAGGGGACCCCTCGTCACACCACTTCCCCGACGGGTATTAGTGTTTTCCTATAGAAAAATACACGAAACCCTCGTCACACGAGGGGACCCCTCGTCACACCACTCCTTCGACGGGTATTAGTGTTTTCATATAGAAAAATACACGAAGCCCTCGTCACACGAGGGGAACCATCGTTACACCACTCCCCCGACGGGTATTAGTGTTTTCCTATAGAAAAATACACGAAACCCTCGTCACACGAGGGTACCCCTCGTCACACGAGGGGTCCCCTCGTGTATCTGAAAGCTTTTCAGATTATGAACAGGGACATGAAAGCCTTTCAGATTATGAACAAATTGAGTCCTTACTTGTTCTGGGCTTCTTGTATCTGAAAGGTATTCAGATTTTTCTGATACAAAAATTTTGACTGATAAACTGAAAGCCTTTCATATAACAGAAAACCCTCGTCACACGAGGGGACCCCTCATCACACCACTGCCCCGACGGGTATTAGTGTTTTCTTATAGAAAAATACACGAAACCCGTGTTTTCAGGTTTTCAGTTATATGAGAGGCTTTCAGGTTTTTAGTTATATGAAAGGCTTTCAGATTTTCATTGTTTCCAATTTCTCATATAAAATTCGTGGATCCAGATCTGGGCACTTCTTCGAGGCGGTCCAGCGCCAGGTGTTCGGTCCGACCCCGTCCCATCCATATCCGGCTTCGTCGAGTAAGCCCTCTCCATCTTCCCCAACCTCACCCACACCGAATCGATGTCGCCGGACTCGAGCCTCCGGACAAACCTGAGGTCGGAGAGGTAGGGGCGCGAGGATGGGGAGGCGGGTCGCATCCGTTGAATCGCGGACCGGCAGATCAGATGGCGGCGCGTGGGGCTTGGTTGTGGTGAAGGAACCGTGTGCGGAGGAGGACGTGGCGGTGAGTGTGGCGGAGGAGGCGGAGCTGGAAGCCATGGAATTGAAGCTCATGCACAATCATGTGGAAGGGGTGAGAGAAATGATAGATGTGATTTATGAGGCACAATTACTAGTTTACCCTTTATGAGATTTATTGAATTAAATTTGAGCATAAATTGGTTAATATTCATAGCCGTTGATGAGATTGCATCCGACGGATGGTGGAGGTCCATTTGTACCTATTTGAAACATGGTTTCTGGCTAATTGCATCCCCAAAGGTGGGCTTTAATGTGTGTGGGCTTTTCTTAAGTGCTTCTCCAGGTAAGGCCCAGATCTCCCGAGCATATGTTACCTAGGAAAAACCAAGTACTGATCAGAGATTTGTCACCTAAGAATATAAAATATGGTCTGTGTGCAAATTACCAAACAAGGAATATGAGTGTGTTTTTACTTCATTCTTTCAATATTAGAGAAACAGGTAATGTTACATCTTGGGCTTCAGGCCCATTACACAGCAAGTCAGTAACCAAATGGGCTTGTCACACCAACCACGAAACACGCACGTGCCTCACCACCGCAAAGATCACCCCAACACGTGACCCCCCCCAAAAAAAAAGTCCCAAAAGCAAAAAGAGTCACTCTGGTGAAAACTAAACTATACATAATAATAATATGATTCTAAAATAGTTTAACAACCCAGGGACAAAATCGTAAATCCGCCCTCCGCCGCCGGGTCCGCGGCGGAGACGCCCTAGAACAGCGGCGCCGGGAGGTTCAGGTCGAACAGGAACGGCTTCTTCTCCTCCTCCTCGGCGCCGCCCATCGCCAGATCCACGCCGTCCATTCTGTACCCCCTGTACTCGGACCGGACCCGGACCCCGCCGGCGACGAGCACCGGGAACCCGACGAACTCCCCGCCGCCGCCGCAAATCTCCGGCGGGTCGAGGCGGCGGAAGTTGGTCTTGGCCTTGGGGCCGCGGAGGCTGACGGCGGCGTCGTCGTAGGCGGCGGCGGCCTCCTCCGCCGTGTCGAAGGTGCCGAGCCACCTCCGGGCCTTCTTCCACGGGTCGCGGATCTCCGCCGCGAACCGGCCCCAGGGGCGCTTCCTGACGCCCCTGTAGCGCGGCGCGCCGCCGCCGGGCCTCAGGCGCTCCGGCGGCGGCGAGGAGAGGGCGAGGCCGAGCGAGTCCTTGGGCATTGTTACGGTGCGGACGCGTGCACGGTGAGAGAGAGAGAGGGTCGCGAGGTAGGGTTTGTTGAGGGGGTGTGTTGTGTATATATAGGGGAAGGGACGGTCACGTTAACGCCGACAGGTCTGTTTCGTGTGCGTGGTCTTGTTATGAATATTTATTTTATTTTTTATACGGACAAAATGGGAAGGGTCAAAATGAGAGCGCATTAATTAACCGCCTACGGGGTCAAAACTCAAAAGGCATGCGCGTGGATTTGAGGTTGAGTGATGACTTACAAAAGGTGAAATTGTATGTATTATCGCAATTTTGTAAGAATTTAATGTGAATTTATTTTTTATTTTTTAAATGTGTGCATTTATGACAATAATATTATTGAATGGGATAATTTCATATACCACCCCCTAAAATATGCTAAATCTCACCAAACACACTATAAAACCGTTATTCTCACTAGCACTCCTTTAAAATAGGCAAAAATTTCAGTTGTCAAAAATTTATTGAAAAAAGACAAAAATATCCCTATTCCTCACCATATCCTTTGTCTCTCCTCCCTCCCTCCACCGTCGCCGGCGAGCCTCCCTCCGACCAATCTTCTCCACCACCTCCACTCCTGGCGCCACCTCGAACACCTCCGCCGCCACCGTCAACCTCCCCTTCCTCCCCTCCTCCGCCCCCTCCATCCTCACCTTGAACTCCTTCTCCCTCCAAATCCTCAACCTCGCCTCCCTCCCCATCAACTCAATCTTCGCCATTATCGCCAGGACGGTGGACACGCGGCGGGAGGGGATTAGCCGGAGGGAGGTTCGCCGGCGACGGTGGAGGGAGGGAGGAGAGAAAAAGGGAGTGGTGAGGGGTATTTTTGTCTTTTTTCAATAAATTTTAAGGGGGCGCTAGTGAGAATAATGGTTTTAGGAGGTGTTGGGTGATATTTGGTATATTTTAGGGGGTTGTATATAAAATTATCTCTCATTAAATTTCAATTATTTAAGAAATAATGGTTTTTTGAGTCGAGATAATTGATTTTTTACTCTTTTGAGTTTGGAGTCTTGCGAATGAATATAGATGATGTGCGAGAGTGAAAAAAATTACAATCTCGAGTTAAAATTATATATTGTCATCCGCAAAATTTATTTTGTGGAAAATGTCGTTATTTTTTAAAATAATTAATATAAGAGGGCTCTCTTCTGGACAGTCTGGTGTCGATGGGAAGACTTGGATAAGAAAGCTTCATGGATGATGGATTTTGTTTGTGGGAGTGATTTTGGAGGTTGAGGAAAGCTGTGATTTGGTTAGGAGTCATATTTAATAGGGAATGTATTCTCCCTTAGGCGTTCGGGTAGAGGAGAGTTGGCTCAGTGCTAAAATTGACGGAGGGGAGAAAGCGGGAAAAGTCACGCAATGTCAAGCTAGGTTCATGTGGACGACTCCAGACAAAGGGGGAGGAAGATAAACGTTCATGAAGCGGCTGCGAGGACTTTTTGGTGGGCCTTGTGATTAGTAATGCAGGAGAGAGGTCCTAGAGACGAGTGGGACATGAGGGAGGGTTGGAGCTGAGTGGTGATTAATTTTGATGCTCAAGGTGTAGTAGTGGAAGTTAACGGGATTGTCCCCGTCGTAACGTTTGTCGTGACGATTTTTCATAATTGTAGGATATCGTTGTCTCATCTTCATGATGTAAGTGTCTCCTTCGTGTTTAGAACAACGAATAGAGATATCGTCTTCCTAGCTAAGGCGACTCTATCGGGGACTGATTGGCAAATAGAGGAGGAGTCATCCTCCCTGAGTCCCTAGTCTATATGGGTGTACTGCTCGAGATTTGTTTGAATTTATTTAATTTGGACGTTCAACATACGTATGCATATGAATGCATTCCAGTGAAAACCAAAATAGATATAAGAAACGTTAGAACCAACACATGATGTCATACTGCATGGTGCACAAGTTCTATTCCATAACATAAAGGAGAAAGTTTATCTGTCCGCCGGAGAAATGTTGTTATTTTTTTTCGGCACGTCAGCATGTTCGGTGCCACATGTCGCACTCTCATAAGTTCAGACAGTTCGCACACCCTCTCCTAGCTAAGGCGACTCTATCGATGACTGATTGTCAAATAGAGGAAGGGTCATCTTCCCTATGTCCCTAGTCTATTTGGGTGTATTGCTCGTGATTTGGTTAAATTTATCTGATTTGGACGTTCAACATATGTATGTATATGAATGCATTTAAGTGAGAACCAAAACACATATAAGAAACGTCAAAACCAACACGGAATGTCGTACTGCATGGCGCTCAAGTTCTATTCCATAACATAAAGGAGAAAGTGTTACCTGTCCGTCGAGAAAATGTTGTTATTCTTTTTTCAGCACGTTCGGTGCCACATGTCGAGCTCTCATAAGTTCAAACAGTTCGCACGCCCGTATGTAATAAAAATAAATATAGGGCAGGTGAGGTATAATGAGGAAGTGAATATCAAACCCACCCACGTATGGTCCAATCAATTAATACACCAACACAAAAACGATGACGCGAGCATGCGAATTGAGCAATGACATTTCATATCAACCAGACCAATACAAGAGCAGAGCCAGAGCCAGAGCCAGACTGAGACCACTTACTCACTCTGAAGCCTCCATTTTTCTCTCTCATTAATTGCGCCTACGCGTTGACCCAAAAAGAGATGGCTCTGGTAATCGTAAATAAACTCGTTGAATCTACACTACTAGTTGTTGGGTTCGGTCCTGTTGCTCTCACTGGTCAAATTTTTCACCAACTTTAATTGACAAGTTTGGTGTTTGGGGCCATATTGTGTCGTGATCGTCAATCTTACGAGGAAAATAGTGAAACTGAGGTTTGGGTAAACGAGGTCATTGATCGTGTGATTGATACGAGCGAAGCGACACCTAGAAATAGAGGAGTGTGACTCGTGTTGTGTCCGAACTCGTAGGTCCTAGACTACCCAAATTCAAGCAAGTGGGTTCAGACTCAGAGCGACGGCGATTATTTATTTTTGTTATTATTATTATTATTTATTGTTTTAGGCGGCTATTTCTAGCTTCAAACAATTACTCCACCAATTAATCATGAATAAGATCAGAAGCTATTTCTGGTCTTACAGACACTGGAGTGTAGAGCTTACTGCAATTAATCATGACTACGAGCACACACAACTCTGGCCCATTAGAACCAAGTCCGGCCCATTAAAAAGTCCATGCTGGACCAGGTATTCAACTTTAGCTCCCCAAACTTTTTTTTAGATTTATTTTAAAATTCTAGTGCAGGGGTAAAATGGACATTTCATATCAAAATTAACTCGGTTAGAAATGGTGACATTTCAAAAAAAAAATTCGCCGTATTGAATTGACACTTAAAAAAGTTCACTGTAGTTACATGAAAATGTGTCAAACTTCACCGTAGTGATCATGAATTATTTCTTGTTCTTTTTTTTTTAAAATGAACTCTTCATTCATAAAATCACGAGAAGAGTAGAACTCCACAGCCGAAATTTGAGCATTAGCCGTGGTTTATAAGTAAACAGTAAAAGACAATTTTAAGACACCCTACCTCTCTGGACACATCCACGCAACTATGTCGTACACACCGACCACTAAAACTAAAACACACTAAACAACCGAAACAAGTCGGACACTCCAACAACCTAAAAACACACACTAAAACTAAAACACGAAACACCCAACATGTACTAAAAGCAACAAACACAACAAAACTTAAAACAAACCGGACTACCCTTCCACCTTCCTTGTCGGGAAATCCTATCATATGAGACCGTACACCTTAGTGAGCGCTGCTCCTCAAGCATCTCCCACGGGAGTACTCGATAACCACCCAATCATGAGTTTCTCGGTGTGTCCCGGTTCATGGCGAATTCGTCTCCACCATAACTTTAACATGACGGAATTTCTCGGTCCCGACCAAAAATATCGTTTATACACGCGCATATATGTATTATAGAATATCATCTTAATAAAAAAATATATCTAAAAAATAATACCTTTCATCAAATATGCATTTAAAAATACTATCTTAATCATTAAGTACTTAATACATCGAGGAAGTGTGGAGATACCTCACCCGAGTAGGGAACTCCCCGCCTCGAATGGAGCAAGGCATCGAGTCTCCATCCGGAACGGAAAATAATGCCATCTCTAACAAGAATCACTAAAATATCAAAATCTGTCCGTGTCCGGAACATGGGTCATAGAGTTGTGCGTCGGCGGGTCATTAATTGTGACTGGTCCAAAAAAGGCCCTTAAAAATAGGAGCCACGAAAGAGTTGGGTGATAGGCAAAAAGGTGCTACGAATTGCGAGTGAGTGTGTCGAGTGAAGTGAGACTCGTGTTGGATCCTAAAAGACTAGCCTACGCAAACACAAACTCAAGCAAGCAAGTGGGTTTAGGGTTCAGACTCAGAGCGACGGCGATTATAATTTATAAGGTAACATTATTGTTCAGTACGGTAAGTATTAAACGTTTTAGGCGGCTATTGCTATTTGCTAGCTACAAACAATTACTCCACCGATTAATCATCAATAGGATCAGAAGTTATCACAGCTGACTGCAATTAATCGCGACTACGATCACATAATAAAACCCTAGATAGGCTGTGATAGAGGCAGCCAAACTTTTAACGAGCCGGTCAAACTTTTTTCGTTAAATAATTTCTAACGTCTCGTTATAACTGAATCGAGTCGAGTTCAAGTTTGTCTGTTTTTTCAGAAATGAATTCAAGTTTAGTTGCATAAACTCATTTGAGTTTGAGTCGAACACTTCTTTCACGAGTTGAGTTTTGTGTAAATGAGGCTTGACTCGACTCATTTACACCGTAAATCTGCTAATACCTCCCCACACCGTTAATTACACAACATATTTACAATGATAAGGAGTCGTGCGAATTTTAAAGGTATTCATGATATTTTTGAGAAACATAAATAATGTGACCGCTATGCGACCTTAAAAGCTAAATGTGTATATTGATGAAAAATTTCGTCTATTTTTTAAAGAAATACATAAAACATATTAACTACGGTGACATAATAATAATATGATAATTGCACATAATTTTCCACGTTGACACATAATTGATTAATTTCCCCTGTTTATTTGATTATTAAGATTGAGGTGAGGTTGTAAAGTCCAGATAAATAAAAGCCAACCCATCAAAAGTTCATGCTGTGGAGTGTGGACAAGGTATTAGCTTTTGCTCTCCCATGGAATGGCAACGGATTGAGTTCGAATTGGATTTTGTCAAACTCGCACCCGCTCAAATCGAACAGACACCCGACTCATGCAAAACCCGCTAACATTGAACTGGTGGCCGACCCATTCAAAACCCACCGAGTACAAGTTTTTTCAAAACCCGATCCAAAATTAATTATAATACATACGTATTAAGAGTTAAGTATGATTATAATATTTAAGTTAATTATTACTTTTTAAATATTTTCAGGTTCGTGTCGACTTTGGATCGGGTATAGGTCTACTCACACTCGGACAAAAACCAGCACTCAATTTTTTTTCAATAGGTTTCACCCATTTCAATCGGGACGGGTGCATCTGGTATCCGTCGAGTTCATACTTTTTTGCCATCCTACAAGCCAGTTTTGAGTTTGAATCTAAGAAGAGGTTGGGAAACATATGGGTCCTTCAATTATGGGGATGACAAAATCTCAGAACTCAATCGGGATCCAATATCCCGGTCTGATGGGGGTAGAGGATCACTAAATCCACCCCGAACCTGCCCCATCCCCTGTCCGACTCACACCCGACAAAAAAAATACTCATTAACCATAACTGGGATGATACTAATTCCCTGATCAACTAAATGTAAAATAACATTGACAACCAGTAGATGGACTATAGTTCATAATTCATATATGACTTGTGACTATATCTGAAATATGCAGAAAGTGACATTATGATAATAAGAAGACTTAACTTATTTTAGGCACTAGTAGAAGCAATCCATATGCAAAAATCTTCACTTCAAAGGAATGAACCTGGAAGAGTGGGTGGCGCCAATTCCTGGCCTTCCGTGCTTGACGGGCTTGTAACTGATTGAAAACTCCGCTAGATAATGTCCGATCATCTCCGGCTTGATTTCAACTTGGTTGAAGGTTTTGCCGTTGTAAACACCTACAATGCTCCCAATCATCTCAGGCACTATGATCATATTCCGCAGATGTGTCCTCACCGGCTCTGGCTTCTCACCAGGCGGGGCTTCTCGTTTCTGTTTCAAGTTGTCAGCAGTAAAGTTTTAGCACACTACATCATTTTGTTCAGTGCATGATATTGGTACAAGATAATTGAGCTCGTCTAGATGATATCAATATCCAAAAAACAGTGAGAAGCAAATAACATGCAGTTGCTTAATAGCTACAAGAGATCAGATATCCACAAACCATGCATGTCAGTGTTTAGGAAACGATTCGATGAATACGTATCGTTTAATTTTCTAAAAATTGTGCGACAGAATAGCTTATAGGTACCACATGCCTTCCCTTTTCATTTAGAGATCTTACATGTACATTATGCATAAACTAGTCATTGCATACTTCTATATCTCGTGATTCCCGTCTTCTGAATAACACAAATCATAGTCTATGTATCACATTCCCTACGCGGTAAAGTTTTAAATAGGCCTTCGATATAATAAACGTTGATTGTGCTTGAAAGGTATTTTAAGAAAATTTCGATCTTAATTATGGGAGTAAATTCCTTATATCTAGTGAGCGCACAAATAAACCTCTTCACGGAGATGGGACGGTGCTGAATTTGAAGAACACTAGAAACTAGGGTTAATTTAAGGGAAACACTATCCAATTTCAGCAAGTGTATTCAAAGACATTCATTGTCATTACTGGCTTGACATAGACTTTTCATGAGAACTATCATCAAAAGATAATATATCCAACCAAATGTTTCGTGTTAAATATTGTATGATACAACCTATAATGTACATTTAGGAATTAGGATTGGCTGGGAAATATCACTGTCAGTATCTTATACCTACGGCTCTTGTCGTCATTTCTGTCACTGCTAACTAATTTCAGCATCTTCTTAGAACTAAGTTCTTCTCTTGTTCTATATGAAGCTTCACTTCTTACACTAACTTCGCTGGTGGCAATGATTGCTAGCTACACAACTTGCTCAAATAAGTCATGTCATCGTTCATATTGGTGGAAAGCTTGAAGAATTACTATAAGGATCCATACTTGTATACGAGATTTCCCTCACGTCTTCACACACATATGTAGTAATTTTAAACATGCCTAAGAAAGTTATGATATCATCCTACTAACAGTATGAGTGATGCAGAGAGTAAGGACAAATTCCCTCAAACAAGTCTTTTATAACGCACAAAAACAAAACAAGAGCAACAAAATAGAGAACACAACTTGTATCAAAATCACAAAAATGAGTAAATGTCACATACCGCCTTGCGCAACTTCTTGATCAGAGCCATCGGCTTCCTCTTCAAACCACGCTGAAACCTAAAATCATACACAATCCAATAAAAAATTTAACACTCGTACAAATATGGAAAATCATAATGGTGAAACATAGTTGGATCACCTTCTGCGAGCACGAGCATTGAAGAGCTTGACGAGGCCATCAGTGGTCATGTCCAGTAGCGCATCCAAATCAACTCCCCTGAAACTGAACTTCTTAAACGTTCTCTTCTTAGGCTGTGCAGAAACATCTGCCAATGTATCCGCCTAGAAACCATCAATCCGAATAAACATTAGAGCTCTATATACCCTATATGTACACAAATCATCGCATCCTCTCTTTGTTTATCAGAATTATGCCCAATGAATGCAATGGTACAGATATGAAATTTCGGTATCAGTTTAGCAACAAATGAAAATGCACGTATAAATCCAGAACCAGCTTTATGTTCATAAATCATCAAATCACCTGTTTGTTTCTCGGGAAAATGTACAATCAATGCTCGATTGCAGATATAAAATTTCTAGTATCAGTTCAGCAGCAAACAAAAATGCACATATAGATCCAGAACCAGGTTTCTGTGCATTAAATCATCTGATATATCTGTTTGTTTCTCGGGAAAATATGCCAGAATGCTTGATTACAAATGCAAATTTTCTAATATCAATTCAGCAGCAAACAAAAATGCACATATAAATCCAGAACCAGCTTTCCGTGCGCAAATCATCAAATCATCTGTTTGTTTCTAGGGAAAGTGTGCAATCAATGCTCGATTACGAATGCAAGTGCGCATATAGATCCAGAACCAGCTTTCTGTGCATAAATCATCGAATCATCTGTTTGTTTCTCAGGAAAATGTGCAGCGAATGCTCGATTACAAATGCAAATTTTATAATATCAATTCAGAGGGAAATAAAAATGCACGTATGAACCCAGAACAATCCTTCTGTGCGTAAATAATAGAATCATCTGTTTGTTTCTAGGGAAAATGTGCAATCAATGCTCGATTGCAAATGCAAAATTTCTAAATATCCATAACCATCTTCGAGCTCTCACCATGATTGAAGATGGAGAGAGAGCCGATAGAGCTGATTCTGAACAATATGATTGGATCGGACTGATCTCAACAACAGTGAATTTATAGAGCTGCGAAGTTTGCGATTGCTTTGGTTGGATGTGACTGATCTCTACCACACCGAGAACGGCTGGTTATGGGCCATACAGCAATTTGAGGGAACAATATGATTTTTTTTACTGTGGTTCTCCGGTTCAGTTTCTCGGTTCTACTCGATAAAAATTGAATAATTTTCGATTTCTAAACTAAACTCAGTTTAAAAATCGATTTAGACTAATTTGAGTCTGATTTATAGCCCAACACTTTAAGTTTACAATTATAAAAAAAAAAACAAAGTAACAAAATCTGAATGTTAATGTTTAATTATTGCATAACAACCGAAATATAAAGGTTGCAAATAAAATATTAATAATACATGTGGATGAACGAGAGGTGGGGATACCTGGCAATACGAACTAAGTATGATTCTTACCGGTTAACCATCTGCTAAGGATTTTAAGAACTATAATAGAGGTATAATGAACTGGTTTATCCAAACTCAAAACTAAAATCAAAATATTATCCACGATTCTTGATTTTAAGTTATGATTCAGTTTGGTTCTGAGTGTGAGACCAGTTTCGAGACCAAAATGTCCACCGTGAATAATCACTCGTAATAATGATCTAATACAAATCAAGTCACTTTAGCAATGCAATCAACAACAATGTTTACAAACTTTAAAAGAAACAAAACACACTGGAGGAAAGCGTTTACTAAGCTCGAATTGAGACTAGGAAGATCGACAAATTCCATTTTATAAACACTTTGTCCTATGTATAGGTTTAGACAATATCATGTTAGGGAATTTTGAATAACCAACATTTAAGTGAGATTTATTATGCATCAGGTTGAACGAGTATAATCGTCAACAAATACAATAAAATACGTGCACCACTTATAGTAGTAGGTAAGGGTGGGAAGTTTTGGTGCAAAACCGAATTTGAACCGAAAAATTGAGAACCGTAAATATTGTGTCAATTTTGGGTCTAAAAATTGAGAACCGAATCAATTTGATTCAGTTTTGGTTCTGATTGGGTAGAACCGAAAACCAGACAAAAAAACCATATCGTTTCCGACATTGGGTCTGGGTTTGTGTCTCTAAAAGGGAGAACCGGTTTATCTGGTTCGATCTGGTTCTAGACTCGTGCCCAACCTTAGGAGCAGGCGACAATTCATGCAAGTCATAGTGTATTAAATTAAAAGGTGCAAATGAACGTGACTTGTTTGCAGAAAAAAGAAAATTTATGTTATTTATCGAGTTGACACGAAACACAAGCATTGATCATTTTGGGTGAAACTGAGCCAAGCATACCAAAGTTAAGTAAATAACTTAATTGTTGAGAAGAATAATGTCTGAAGCGAGAGTGTCAACGATCAGTAGAGACGACGACACCACAATAATGTGATGTCGATGGTGGAAGTCGTAAATATGTGAGCTCAAACATGCGACCCATCTTACGCGGTTTCCTATAAATTTGTCCCGTCTTTGTATCATGCACAGTTTCAAACGAGGAAAAGCCATAAAAAAATTGCCATGACTCATATCTCATAACTAACCTACATAGACAAGGTTAAGAGATAATTTTGGGAGTAAATGGGTATAAGATAACGATGTTTGTAGTGTTAACACAATATTAGAGTGAGTATCTGATACGGATGAGTTATCAGCAGTACAAACAATGTAAGAATTTGATAAAGGTCTAGCATCCAAAATAAATATGAATCATGACTCATTTGGTTGAGACACGCATAATCATAATATTAGGGTTCAGTTGTACCCGAGGGATTCAAGGAGAGTGAAATATCTTAATGAACCAATTTAAATGATTTACCGACATAGGCCGACACAATGACTTGTTTGACGGTATTGTGATCAAGATTATCGAGAAGTGTTACAGTCTCCTTAACGAGAGGAGTACAAAGAGCACGTGGTGCATTATATGTATCAATTGAGACAATTAGAGTTGCTCAAACCTAACCGTTAATCGAAAAATCGACCGAAATCAGATAGATGCGGAGCAAAAATATCCGAAACAAGTGAAATTAAGCCTGATTTCAGTTTCAATTCATGCTAACCGGCGTGGTCTAATTCAATTTTCGATTTTCGTGTTAAAAACTGTGGTTAACCGCTTAAACCGGCGTGGTTTAATCATTAAGACTTGGTTCACACATCACCATAACCTGTTACTTACAAACTGAAATATACTTATAACCCTCTATCTTAATTCTTGCAATTCATAGAAAACTAAACATGATAAAAGATTCATTGCTTTTGTCAAAATAACTTTAAAAGTTGATCTGGATTTGTAAATTACTTCTTAGAAATGATTACTTAATGTTATTAACGAACTTTAAATTTACTTCCTATCTAAATCTTCGAAAATGTAAAATTAATTTTAAAATTAAAATTAGCTTTTGGTATAATCACGGTTAAGTACACTTAATTTTGTATATATTTACACTCATGTTGTTTTAGCTTGCTACCTTACTTAAATTTTTTATTTTCGCCCGCTTCAAATTCCGTTATACATTTAAGAAAAATGTCGTGTAACTTATGTACAAAAATATTTGAATATGAATTTTGGGTGTAGTGAGCTAAATAAACGTGGAGGTACTTAAGGTTGTTTGATTTGGTTTTGAATTGAACTGATCAAATAGATTTAAGAAAATAGAAATCAAATTTGGTTCGTTTGGTTTCAAACATGTCGGTTTTCAGTTTGATTGGATTCAGTTTTTCATGAATCGAGTTCAATGAAAATATCTGATTTTAGACCGTTCTGACTTATTAATTGACATACTGATTTTTAGTTGAAGTTTTTGAATAAAATTTTATGAAATTCACATGTTTTGAGTCAATCTTGACTTTTTTTTTGCTGGGCTAGTATTTTTATCCCCAACTAATAGGGATTGCTGACTTAAAATGAACATGTGCCAAATGAACTGATTTTTTGTTTAGTTTTTCATAAATTCTCACCTTACAAATCGAACCTATAAACTTCAGTTCGATTCTATTTAGTTTGACTATTTTTAGGCCGATTAAGTTATTTTTGAGCAACCTTAAAAGGTATTTATCCAAAACATATTTGATTGGATGTAACCAAAGGCAATTACCTTTAGTTTTTTCCTTCAAAATCACAACTCTAAATTACTAAAAGTATTATTAAACAATATTTGTTGTCATCAATTGCTTATTTGGTTGTTTGATCAATTTTAAAGTCAAATAGAACAATCTCTCAATCACTTTCATATGTTCTTCGTGTTTATGTACACGAAGCCTTATTGATAGTTATCATATATAAAAGCTTAAAGATCTTAATGATTTGTACATATAAAAATTACAAAATTTGTAAATGACAAAGCCTAACATGTGTCAAAAGTCACTCTGTATATTGCTTGATGGAATAGAATCTGGAAAAAGAGCATTTGAAGTCACTGATTCAATGACCATTTTGTTACATCACACTGAAATTAAAACTGTATTGATCTTGTGTTGTGACAAATTGTATTGTAGAGTGTATCTGTTATAAAGTTAAAGCTAATCACTTTTTTTTTCAAAACTATGTTTAATACACAAATAATAATCCATTGTTATTATTAAGTGTATATTTAATTTATTACTTGGGGTAAAATGATGGTTTATAATAGCCTATTATGATTGGTTTACACAAATGATGTGTATTAACATGGTTGAGTTCTTGTACGACATGGTCAAGTTGAAGGTGGTTTCACTCAATAATTTTGTATTCAAATTTAATCGGATTTTCGTGATACTTAAGCCGATAGATTCATGTGTTAAGCTATTGTCACGTTCGATCAAAAAATCCCATTTCAATTCCAAGAATTCTCTCGAAATCTCTAAAAACCACAATAACATCAATGAAAACCCTAATACGGACCTTTGCGGCTTCAAATTCGATTTTCTTCCAAATTACCAATCCTAAAATGGTTTGTAATAGCTCTTTGGAAAGCTCATATAATAAGCTACAAAATGAAAAACATTTCACTCAAATCCATCAACTGCAGCTTGAGTTATGACTTTTTTAATCCAGCCTAAAAGCACACCAAAAATATCCTCAACATCCTCCAAGTCCCTCCACCCAACCTCATACTTATGTTCAAGTTGCACGTTGTTTCGCTCGATAATTATGTATGCAAATCTGATCGGATTTTCGCGATTCTCGCACCTAAATGTTCACGCGTTAAGCTACTACCACATTCGATAAAAAAATCCCATTTCGATCCCAAGCATTCTCTCAAAATCCCTCGTAACCACAATAACATCACCAAAAACCCTAATTTCGACCTTTGCGGCTTCAAAACCGAATTTCCCCCAAATTACTAATCCTCACATGGACTTCAATAGCTCATTAGAAAGCTCATAAAATAATCTACAAAATGAAAAAAAAATCACACAAACCCATCAAGTGTTGCTTGAGTTATGACATTTTTAATCCAGCTTAAAAGCACACCCAAACCAATAAGCCTCCACACCGTCAATCCCCTCCCAAACTCCTCCACCCAATTCTAATACCTAGCTTGCGTTCTGGGCCTTGGATAGCCGTTTGATCGGACGGCTGATATTCAAACTTAACGGAGGATCCGATCCGCGTGCTGGGGCTCTCAGCCAATCAGCTCGCAGCTTGTGGATGTCGTCGCGCACACACTCGACTATTTAAATCTTCTCATTTTCATCGAATTTTCTCACACCAAAATCACCAGTTCGATCAACAGATCTCATCTCTCTCTCGATTAAAATTCCCGATTCTCGAAACCCTAGAAATGGCGTCTGAAGAGCCCACCGTCGTCGCCGAGACCGCTCCGGCACCGGCCGACGAGCCCGCCGCCGAGAAACCCGCCGGAAAGTCGAAGAAGGCGGCGAAGGAGCCGAAGGCGAAGAAAGCTGCGGCGGCGAAGAAGAGGAATCCTCCAACTCATCCTCCTTACGAGGAGGTAAATTGAATCGTCTTCGGTTTCGAATTTTGCTGAATTGAGATTTGAATTTGTTGTGTTTTTGCTGTGTGCGATCGTTTTCAGATTCGAATTCTGCTGAATTTTGTTGTGTTTTGGATCTGAAAATTTCTGTGGATTTGAATTTTGACGCAGATGGTGAAGGAGGCGATCGTTACTCTGAAGGAGAAAACAGGATCGAGCCAGTACGCGATCACCAAGTTCATCGAGGACAAGCAGAAGAACCTCCCTCCCAACTTCAAGAAGCTCCTCTTGTCCCACCTAAAAAAGCTCGTCGCCGCCGGCAAGATCGTGAAGGTGAAGAACTCCTACAAGCTCCCCGCCGCCAAATCCGCCGCCCCCAAACCCGCCGCCGCAGCTCCGGCGAAGAAGAAGGTCGCCGCCGCCAAGCCGAAGGCCAAAGCGCCGGCGAAGGCGAAAGCTCCGGCGAAGCCGAAAGCGCCGGTCAAGGCCAAAACCGCGGCGAAGCCGAAAGTCGCCGCGAAGCCTAAGGCCGTAGCGAAGCCGAAGACCGCTCCGGCGAAGGCCAAGCCCGCCGCGAAGCCGAAGGCAGCTCCGGCCAAGGCCAAGGCCAAGGCTCCGGCGAAGCCTAAGGCTCCTCTGGCGAAGGCGTCGAGGACGTCGACGAGGACATCGCCGGGGAAGAGAGCTCCGGTGAAGCCGAAGGCTGTGGTGGCGAAGAAAGCTCCGGCGAAGCCGAAGACGGTGAAGTCGCCGGCGAAGAAGGTGGCGGCGAAGAAGGGGAAGAAGTGAGGACAGAGACGTAGTCGAGGGTCGTCGTGTGTTTGTGCTTGTAGGGGTAGTCTTGTAAATTTGTTGATCTTCGGGTGTATTTGTACTCAATGCTCTGAAATATAACATTTGAAATTTTATTTTCTGCTTATATTATTTTCGGTTAGTTTTGTACTATTACTCAGCTTTAATTTATTCGAATCTCTTAATTTCCTTTCTTAATGATGCGCAATTTAGCCTAAGGCGTAGAAAGCGGTGCTAATTGTTTGATGCATGCTAACGTGCGCATGTCATTGTCAAGACGATGACGCAACTCGTACTTGTGAAATGATGGACGAACCGGCGCATGTTAGCGTATTACTCGACTGTAATAATGTATTTGGACTCCTAATTTCCTTTCTTAAATACTGTATTATAATTAAGTACTCATTGATGCGCATTTTAGTTGATTGCGTCAAAAGCGGTGCACGTTACGAGTTGTCAGTTATCGTCTGTTGCGCATGTCACGTACGTCACTGGTTCTGTAGGAATAATGAGCGATCTGGTGTATTGTACCATTGGCGCATGTTAGTGTACTGGCGGAGGAAATGCTCTGGTGCGCAGCTTGTTAAGGTCCGCCACCGGTAAAGGTAGTTACTAGGTGTCGTACGAGCTCATCAACTGCTAATAAAACGACGGGTCGTTTGAACTAAAATTTGGAGGGAGGGCGAGAATGAATCCTGACCGTCGAATTTTGGTGACTACCTCTCTCGCTAACAAATCTCCGCCTTAGAATGTCTCTACTGTCACAGTGTCTCTTCTTTCTTGCTTAGCTCCGTTGAGGATTGCTTCAGCTTTCACAGCACAGTTCGGTGGTTTCGGCTCCATAGCTCCGTCCGAAGGTAATGAACTATGCTTCTGAATCTGAATCTGAATCTGATTGTGATATTAATATTCTGTAATTTGGACAATTTTGAGTCACTTGAATTGATCTCAATGTCGAGTGAGCTGAGGAGAGGCAAAACCCTAAATGTGGATTTGAAAAGGCCTTTTGTTTTTGCACATTCATTTGAAGTGAAAATGGTGATACAGGTATAGCTTTGGTTTGGTATCTCATGTTCTTATCATGCATGTGTTGTGAAGCTTGAGAATGTGATGTTTATGATGATTTTAAATGATAACTTGGTCATTTTTGTTGTGTGAGCTTGAACTTTGAAAGATTTGAAGTTTCTCAAGCTCTTCTGGGCAACAATTGTGTTCTGTTGGGCTCGTATTGTAGTTAGATTGTGATAAAGGTAATTCATGGATAATTGTAGTGTTACATGATACTGGCGTGACATGATTCTGAAGTTTATGGTAATAGTAGGGTTAGAATATTGCAGTATGGCTAAATCCTTATCCGGGAAAACCTAGATTCGTAAGAGAAATTATATTTATTGCAGCTTTAGTTTGTTTATTATCTGTTTGTTGGCTGGGAGTTTGAGTTTGTGCATAAATTTCTTTTAGGACGCTTCTGATTTCTGAATGTGTCTGTTAAATTTCCGAAATATAAGAGTATTATTGATGAATAACTTGACTTAAGAATTACAATAGGTCGTTCCTTTATATAAGGAATAATAGGAAATAACCAAACTAGAAAACATAATACTAATAGGAAACCCTAATTAATTAACTATTCTAATACTCTTCCTCACGTGAAAATCGTGTAACACAAGTCTTGCACGTGAAACAAGAATAATAGGAAAGCTAACATCTACATCGAACAACTACGGTGCAAAACATCTTCAATCATGCCGATTAAACGGACATGAAAACAAGTGATTTTTAAGAAGAATCACTAAAACTTTTCAAGCAGCTACGTCATATAATGACAGTGTGGCAACTCGTCGCATAACAACGGTGCAAGGTGATTTTAAGATTAATCACCAAACTTTTCAAGCAACTACGTTATATAATGATGATGCTGCAACTACGTCGCATAACGACGGTGCAAAAGTGATTTTTAAAAAGAATCACTAAACATCTCAAGCAACTACGCTGGTGCGAAACAATTTCAAGCAACTACGACGGTGCACAACTCAACAAAATCAGTAGAGCTAAAAACTTGGAGAACGAGCATCGAAGACTTGTGGTGGCGCGTGAGACTCACGCGCGATTAACGGAGACCGAGGGACAACAAAATGGTTGGACCTGAGCTGGAGAAGCTTCACTTGCGGGCGGTGAGGACAGAAAACTCCTCGGACTCCTTGAACGAGAAACTTATCTGGAAACACTGATGAACAATGCGTATGAACAGTACTGACGTAAATAGTGACGATGAACAATATCACGTGAATATTGACGATGAACAGTATGTCGTGAATAGTGCGTGGTGAACAGTAATTCGAAATTAACGGAACAATAATGCATCGCCCACCCGCCAAAACAAAATTAGTGAGTGGGCAAAGCCACACGGTTAGGATCGAATCTATCCTGACTCTGATATCATGTTGAAGTTCTAAAGTATAATTGTATTATCGAGAATAACTTGACTTAAGAATTACAATAGGTGGTTCCTTTATATAAGGAACAATAGGAAATAACCAAACTAGGAAACATAATACCAATAGGAAACCCTAATTAATTAACTATTCTAATAGTGTCAAATTGATTGGTTGAAAAGAGATCATTGGATACAGCTGGAATATTGGATAGATTTGTTAAATAACGTGACCGATACACAAATACAATCTTATTTTATCAAACCATGGTTCTTTAATGCTATTTTGTAGACCGACATATTAGATTAGTCGTGGAGCAATTGATCATTCGATGTAGGGGAGATTATATTTTATACACTACCTGGAAATATAAATCATTGTATTCTGTTGTGAGTTACTTGACGTGTGAACATTAGACAATATAATACGAACATATATGCTCCTTTCATGAATATTGAGTTTGTTGAAGGAAACAAAGATTGAAGCAAATGTGAAAGCATGATTTATTCCCTCAGCTCAAAACTGTTAAATTGTATGGTTTAAGCCTCCACATGACATTGATATGTTCACAGTTCATATAACCTTAAGGTGCATTTTATGTTTCATATCATTCTTATTAATGTTATTTCAGGTATAACTTTGACTTTCCGTTAAATAGTATAGATGCATGCATGAAGAATTGAGAAAATAGGTTTTACTAATTACTTATGCTACGGCCGGTTATAGTGTCCCCTTAATTAGAATAACGTTTTTCAATATCTAACTATTTCGCATGCGTTCAATTGCTATATTGGAGTAAACCTAAAATTTATTATAATTTATGTTTACTCCGTCTTAACCTTTGGGCCTTTTATTTAAACGAACAGTTCTTGTGTTTGATCTGAACTGGAAGTAGAAGCTTAACAAAGCAGAGTTGAGGGAACTTAGGAAAGGATGCACCATATACCCGGGGTATGTTTTCATCATCCTATATAAATCATAATCTTTGCTCAATCGTCTAAGAAATAATTACGAATTTCAAGCATTTTGCTTTTTAATTCTTGTGCTGTCATTTTTACATCTCAGACATGATTATCTGAGACATCTTCCTTTATTTATTAGATAAATTACTGAATTTCCACCTTTTATAATCTGAAGCGAGCCCTGTTGGTAAAAATGTATACTAGACATCATCTACTACAAAGTCATTAATGTGAATGGAGAGAGCCGAGACAGATTGTACCTTAGGAGGGCCTTCCAGAGCATTGGGCTCTTAGTTTCCTTAATTAAAAATTTCTATTATACTTAATTATGATTTCTTGTTTAGATTATGATACAGTCCCACACTTTGAATATGGTTATGGGTCTTGTGGTTGATAGGGGGTTCATTAGAGAAAACACCGATCTATGGGTTCGTTGGAGAGATCACCGACCTCTGGGTTTGTTTGAGAGAACACCGTTCTCCAATTAACCTTTTTACTCAAATATTCAATACTTTATTCATGACCATGTTCAGGTATTTATAGCCTGCCAATGAAGCCTCCAACTAATAACCTAATTCAACTAGAAGTACTAAATCCAAACTAATCCCAACTCATATAGTAATTAAAATACCCCTCATCCAACTATCCCTTATACTCCTGTTCCTCCTCATATTAGGACTGGTATCATCAGATTATGTATTTTTACTCTATTTGTAATAATAACACATAAAAAATACCAATTAATACAACAATATGCTCTAAAATTTAACAATCTTTTAATGTTGTGGATCAACCCACACCAAGCAAGTTTGAGAGTGAAATAAGAGCTTACTGTGTCAGGTTATTTTGCTTGTTCGCTGCTCAATAGTTTTGAACTATGAAGAAGGGTTGTAGAGAGTCCTTGGTGGATACAGGTTATTTTGCTTGTTTGCTGCTCAATAGTCTTGAGCTATGAAGAAGGGTTGTAGAGAGTCCTTGGTGGCAATATCATCACACTCCAGTTGGCTCCACCATGACGCTTCTCCCTTGATCTCTTTGATGCTGTTTTTGTTTTCGCTTGTCAATTGTAGCTTCTTCAGTTCGGGGCATCTCCTCACCTCAATCACCTCTATGCGAGGCCATCCTCCTATTTGCTTGCACATTGCCCTTAACTTTGGGGAGAAACTCAGCTTGATAATCCGCAAGTTAGGAAGAACACTGAGAGAGTCGGACACAACGTTATTGTCATATGTAAATAACTCTTCCATTTCAGGGCTATCGCCTACACCAATTACTTCAAGTTTTGCAAGGTTTTGAATTAGCCCGCCGAGTGAGAGTAAATGCTTCAACTCCTTGCAGCCTCCCACGGTGAGCCATCTTAGTTTAGATAATCGGAGTCCAAGGGGGGCGAACAGTTGTGAAAGGCTCTCCACACCCTTCAGCTGAATCAATTCAACATGCTCCAAGTTAGGAAGTAGATCATGTTGGGCACTGTAACATCCCCTTGTTGGACTGAAACTGCTTTTGGCAATAATGAGTGTCTTCAAAGTAGAAAATGGAGCACTGCTATTAAGTGCCAAGCTCTGTACCATCCTATCCAAACCTTCACAATTATCAAGAATCATAACAGTCACATTGGTACTGCTTAACACATACTCTATCCTTTCTTCTTCTGCATCAAAATTCATATTCACAAGGACTAACTCCCTCGTTGCTCCAACGAAGTAGGCAAATCTTATGTTGCCACCAATTGCAAGCCTAAATGTTGCCAATCTACCGATCCAAGTAAGATTTACTTGGGAGTTGGGAGATGTCAGCTTGGTTCTAATACATAACACCCTTAGTTTGTTGAGGTTTTCTAGTTCTTCCAAATGTGCTTTTCCATCTCCTGCCTCTTCCTTCAACTTCCATACATATTCACTGCCTTTCATGTTTAAGACCTCTAAACACGGCAACGTTGCAATTGTTTCAGTTGGGATGCTTACTAGGCTTTTAGTGTGACAGACATGTAGCTCGCGTAACCTGAGCAGTGTCTTCAACCCTCCAGGCAGTTCACGGATATCAGTTCCAGACAAGTCAAGCATCTCGAGTTTTGCGAGCCCTTCCCATCCAGATGCTGGTAACTCTTTGAGGAGCTTGCATCTATTCAAAAGTAGAGTTCTGAGATCTCCTAGTTGCATGATGGAATGAGGCAATAAATTGATATTAGTGTCGGTCAGGTTCAGTACTCTGCTCGATGGAAATCCTTGCAGCAAAACTTGTACAGCTTCTTCATCGAATTCAGTGCCTTGTAAAAATAAAGTCAATGTCTTGGGGCATTGGAGCGTTGAGTGATCGTCTGGCAGCTTCTTTATTTTGTTGTTGATCAAAGACAACCTTTTCAGATGTGTACCAAGTCTAATTGCTTCGGCAACTTGGCTCAATTCAGTTCCTGGTATGACGAGAGAATTAGGGCCGTCCTTCAAGGAAGCTGCAATCCATATGCCAACATCACGAACTATATCATGCACTGTGCACTGATCGAATTTCACATTCTCCAACAAACAAGCATCTCTTAGAGTCTCTACTATAGCAATTCCCCTGTCGAATGAATTCTCGTAGCTCAACCCGTCTATCAGACCTTCTCCTATCCAACACTGTACCAGTTGGTTCCTAGTGTCTATTCGGTAGTCCTCTGGATATAAACAGCAAAACAAGAAACAAGACTTGATGTTCTCATTTTGTAAGGAGTCGTAACTCCATTTCAAAGGGTTAAATACCTCCTTTTCGATGCCTGGAGTAGAAGGCCTTGACCTCCTCAGCTCGTTCAATGCATCTCTCCACAGTTCAAGACTTACCTTTCCTATCATAGATGCCCCAACAACCTTGATTGCCAAAGGCAGACCGTTACATTCTCTATTCACCAATCGTGCATGTGGAATTATTTCTTCTGAATTGGCCACCTCTCCAACAGTTGTACGGAACAATTGCCAAGCTTCGTCATCGTTTAACGGGAGTATTTTGAATTGTTCAGCCATCTTCATCTGTAGACAAATTGCTTGAGATCGAGTTGTCAATAAAATCTTGTAACCCTTGTGAACTTCTGGGAGCGGAATGCCCAGAAGGTGGACATCGATAAACTCCCAAACATCATCTAGGATGAGGATAAACTTGTTCTCTTGTAAAAGCCTTTCATGAAGCTGAGCAGCCATGCTTACTTCGTCGCCATCTCTGAGGTCAAATTCCAACCTCTGAGCTATTTTCTTCTGGACTTGTTTATGATTCATTTCTCTTGATGCGACTGTCCAAATCACCTTGCCAAAAGACTGCGTAGAAGATGAGAGACTAAGCAACTTGTTATTGAGATTCCTTAAGAGCGTGGTTTTGCCCACACCGCCCATACCCCAAACGCCAATGCTTCTAACTCCGTCACGATTCAGCAGATCCATGAGTTTTGCCAAGTTTTGAGTTGCTGTTGATTGGTCTTCCAGTGAAACGGTAGGGGTGTGCTCTACCTCTGGCACTCGACGATGACTCGGGAGCACTATTTGAGTCGGGTATGCCTCCGCTAATCTTTGTAGCTCATTGAGAGTCTTGCTCACTCTCTCGCTAAGACTGCATCTGAAGAAACAGCCACGAGAGACTCTTGTTTTGGTGGTACCTGTTAGGTACTCACAAAGTTAAGTAAGAGTTTATATACACATATTAGACTCTAGACATATCTTTTAGGTTAAGTGCGGCATCTAACATGTGTATGAGCTTCTATAAGGCCTATATCTCCCTAACAATGTTATCAAGAGCCTTGGTTTGGTATACTCTCTTGGTAAAGTGGGTCGGGTACTCTTATGATTGGTAAAATCTAGACCATGATCGGACCCTCTCATGGTGATGGACCCTTGTATAATTGAGTAGTACAAGGTAAAAAGTTTGGACTTATGGGGAGCTCAACCCGGTGTGATGGGACTCAATGTAAAGGGCAAGACTGTTAGATCTACATACGAGTATAAAATCTCAAGTCAGAAGATTACAAACTTAAGAAATGATTTATACGAGATTACTTAGGTGAAAACTAGGAACCGATCTCAGTTGTTAGATTAACGAAATATAAGCTGAAGATCAAAAACCCATGTTGGGGGAATTTGTAATTTTGGTAAACTTGAATTTAATTAAATTTATTAATCATTAATGACTTGTTTTAATCTCATGCATTTATTCCATTAGTCCAATGGCTTAAATTGGTTCTTGGTATGCACTGTAAGAAGAGATTTTCACCTGAATAAGCCCCATGATTTACACAAACGTTAGACTCTGTACTTATCTTTTGGGTCAAAGAGATGAACTCTAGTTTGTGTTTGGGCTTCTTTACGTGTTCTTTCTAAATAAGGCCCAGATCGCCCCAACAACAATACCTTCAGATAGACCCGCGGGGTCCATAATCGCCTCTGCCACTGCCATAGCATCTTGAGTCTGTCTCCGCCACTCTGTTGCTTGGTACGTTGCTGCTCCTCGGTTTCTCTCAGCCTCATCCACTTGTTGGTTGACCTGGTCTACGAGATTACCCAAATCTTGCATCTTCCTTTGCATAGCGTCGAGATTGGATGACAGAAGCAAGAAATTGGTAGTGGCAGTGTAAATGGGGCGAGAAACAAGTTTGCCAAATGCTAACAGTGTAGAAGAAACTGTAGCTACTAAGCCACACACGGCTACGAAGGTAGCCATAATCGATCAATATGTTTTCGGAATGAAAACCAGAGGATCAAACTCTGATTTCAAGATTCCCTTACTCGGCTTTAATATCTTCAATCAAAATTCCCAAACTTTGTGTACCTCTTACGATGTCGTTCTTGTTCAGAAAATAATGCTGAAATTAATAAGAGACAAAAATGTTTCCTGCAATAATTATTTATTATTCTATTAAATGACGTGTTCAGATCAAAAAGTTCTAATTTTGCACACTGATCTTTAATATTTATAATATGTTTTCAATAAATTATGTTTATTGAAAATGATAGACACTGACAACTTTTCTAAACAAATATATAAGATGATAATAAAAACTATTATATTACTTATTGATCAATAAGCATAACAGGCAACCAGATATGATCAAAATGAAATAAATAATGTCTTAATTTATTTTGTTCACACGTTTCTGAGAGTTGACAAATGTTAAATCACCGGATGCTAGGGCTGTTGGTTTTGAGTTGGTTTGGTTTTGAACTGAACCGATCACTTTGGTTCGGTTTGTAACATGTGGGTTTTCGGTTCCATTTGGTTCGGTTTCTTATGAACCGAACTTCATGAAGTTCAAATATTTTAGACCGTTTTGAGTTATTATTTGACTTACCGGTAATTGGTTGAATTTTCTTTAAACCAATTTTCATGAAATTATCACATTTTGGGCCGGTCTTGACTTATTTTTTGTTGGACCGGTATTTTTAGGCCCAATTTATAAAGACCGGTGACTTAAAACAAACCATGTATCCAAATCGATCGGTTTTTTGTATCGGTTCGGTTATTTTTGGGCATCCATACCGGAGGCCATGGTCTAGGATGAAACACTGAATCCTGCATGATTATGGATGATGTCTCTAATCTAATAGAGAAGATGATTGATTGAAATAAATTTTTGCTTCTATAGCTAAAAAACAATATATGTATTCTGTAAATGAATTTTGGGTTGGAGTACCAAGTACATGAATTGAGTACCTCGTATCCAATTGTGGCTTGGACGAGATAGGAAAAATCCCTTCCAAACTCACATATCAACTCCTACGTATCTATTTTCAATTCCACGAGGCAAATAAAGTTATGGTTCATAAAATGTTTTGAAAGTAAAGATTGTATGTATAAAACATGAATGTGTAATTAGATCAATTTATTTATAATTTCCCAGAAAGCTCACTATTAAGGTGTAAAACGATAATGCTTCCTTTTACATATCTTATTTTAGATTTAAATCTTCAATAGTTTTTTCTTTCTCAGTTGTCCCGTGGTTTTAATATGAGCATGTATGCTCCTTTCTCGAATCTTGAGTTTGTTGAAGGAAACAAAGTCCGAAGCAATTGTGAAAGCACGATTTATCCCCTCGGCTCAAAACTAGAAGCTGAACAAAGCCGAGTTAAGTGGAGGATGCACCATGTACCTCCGGGTAAGTCTCTCCTAGATAAATTAGAATCTGGTGCACAATCATAGTATGATTTTGTTTTGTTTTGTTGTGCTGTCATTTTTATTCTTTCTCTGCAATCCTAATTCCGAACATCTCAGGCATGATTATCTTAAACATCTTCCTTTATTTATTAAAACAATTACTGAATTTCCACCTTTTATAATCTGAAGCGAGCCCTGTCGGTAAAAATGTATACTAGACATCATCTACTGCAACATATCAATACAGCCTAGATAAAACATTATTTACTCACTGATACATCAAAAGAAAGTTGATCTTTCATCTCGGGGACTGTGGTCTCGTGAAGGCATCTTCCCCTAATTCCTCACGTAGAGTTTCAACTTTCTGGATGCAATACTTAAGCTCCTGTTGAATGTTTAGCCTTGAAGATGACAATACAATATCTTTCCAAACTGACCCATCCTCGCAAGCTGGGTTTGGAGGTTTGTAGAGTTCATATAGCGAATCTGCATTTTCATTCAACCTGCCTACTGTTTTTAGGCAGTGGATTTCATCTGGATCAACCAACAGAGTCTTATCTTTGTCTTTCCATCCTATCATCTTCACAAACACTATTTTGTCAGCAACAGTTTCGTTGATGGTTATTCACAGGAGGGCCATTTATTTTTGGGAAAATGGTAAAAACATACCATATGCTATCACAATTTTGCAAGAGGGTTCTATGTACTTTATTAATGGCAAAAATGTGCCGTAAACTTGGATTTTTTGTGCAAAATGTGTGTTTATACAAAAATGACGAAATTGCACTTAACATTAAAAACTATTTTTGTTAAGAAATAAAATATATTTTCTTAAAACTTGTTTTTGAAATAACTTTTAACTAAATTTTTTATATTTAAATTTATTTTATAAAAAAACTAATTCATAAAATTATGGGCAATTTCATCATTTTATGTACAAATACACACATTTTGCACAAGAAATCAAAGTTCACAGTACATTTTTGTCATTAACAAAGTACACAACACCTCTTGCAAAAGTGTGATAGTATGCAGTAGGTTTTTTCCATTTCCCTCAATTTTTATTTATAAAATTAACATGTCAGTTTGCGTATACATGGGATTTCCATTTTTAGTTCATTAGGTTCCATGTTCTCTATTTTAATTGCACACAACGATTTGGAGTGTAAGTTTGATGTGTAAGCAAAGTCATTAATGTGAATGAAGAGAGCCTAGATAGATTGTACCTTAGGAGGGCCTTCAAGACCATTGGTACAGTATAGCCTGGCATTGTCAACCAGATTGCAGTAAGTCATAAATGCATTTGCAAATCTCTTATGAGATCTCAATTGCGATTGTACCCGCACTGCTCTTCTACACATGATAGCTCTCCTGTAAAAAGCAAAAATGTGCTCTTACATTTAGAAATGGTCAACACAAAAAACTAGTTTTGTTTAATAATACGACTAACAAATAACCAATAAGAGTTGAAAGTTAGTAGGATACCTTATGCCTCTAGCAACAGCTAAATAAGCATCACACATAACTCCTACAAGCTCTATCCTGTATGGTTTTCTCCTTTTTCCCCCGGCACTGTCTGGTTCGTCTCCAGCAATTTGTTCCCAGTATTTTTCAGTTACATTTCCATCTCCAGAAACCTTGTAACCAGGCCCCATGCGGTAGCGTTGGCGGTGGACGTTTCTTGCCATTGTTATTGTCTGCACGACAAAGGGTACCCAGGAGAGAGTGCCATCCATGATGACATCTCGTCCTTCGTTGAGCGCTGTGACCAGAAGAGACGATGCTGCGTCTGTGGATGATTGGTGCACCTGTTTCAAGCAAACCCGTTGGTTTGTTACATGCTCCATTTTCAGTTTGTGGTCATTTTATGGTTTTGCACATCTTAGTTGTAAGAGTATAGGGTGATTTTATGTTAAAAGCGTAAGAGAGACTGGTTGAGGGATGCTCAAGTAATAAATAAGGGATGTTTGAAGATAGATATCTGTGAATCATAATCATTGCTAACTAAATATTTTGCTTCGTTTACTAATTTCTTTCTTAGCTCTTTAACACTATTATATTATTTGCATAATGTTCTCTTCCTAATTTGCATGAAGTTCATACATAGTAATGAGGCAAAGCCGTCTCTTTCAAAAAGAAGACTTTATTTGTGAGGCAATTCATAATATTGATGTGATTATGCTGCTTTTGTTGACAGGAGCGGGAACTTACCAGTTCAGCAGTTTGGAGCATGTCAAGATGACCCCGCGAGCTAAGGGCTTTGTAAATGACATCCGATTCCTTGAAGGCATCGGCTTCAATCACTACTGCATTGGCTTCTGCTCCTGCCCAAAACGGTCTGTTCCAATTTAAACTACATTTTTAGTCTCTTGCATTGCATATATGCTTAGCACTTATATATGCATACAGATTTGAATATTCTGTCAAAATATCTTTCTTTAGTGGCCTTTTTATTTGGCTATATACATTAAAATGTCCAATTTTCTTATTATCCCATGTATATGTGTATACATCTGAGTTTGTTTATGCCAATGGTGCATAGATTATTGGATAAACAAGTAGAATGAAATTTTGTGCACTCAAAATTGTGCTTACTCTTTAAGAATATCCTTGAGCACTGTGCTCTTGCCGGCTCCCATGCCACCACCCATGAATAAGAGAACCGGACTTCTGTCACTGTGAGCCACCGGAGCCATTACCTCTGTGCATTCCGATTCGTCAAGTGGTGCAAGTCCCATTGCCTTCATCTCCTCCACAAGTGTATTAAAAACTCTAGCCACCTTCAGATTCTTCGTCACCCTCTCAAACCTCTGCTCTCTGCATCAGAGAAAGAGATGAAATAAAGATGAAAATTGAACGGTTCAACAATATTCTTGCATGATCTTATTTACTTAGAAATTGGAATCAGCATTTATCGTTGGTTGATTCGTAATTTTTCTTGATCTATTTTTTTCCATTCCAATTGCTTTCGATTCTGTTATTACATTTTTTATTCTGTTATTACATGATTCTACTTGATAGGAATGTCTTGTTTTTTGACTTGTGTATGATCTGCATATTTATTTTCCGATAATTTGGTTTTACCCAAGTATGGTTTAGGATTGTTTAAAAGTGTCCCCTAAGATCTGAAAAAAATGTTAGAAATCAAAGTATATAGGAAGCTGCATTTCTCATCAGATTGAATATGTATCATAATGATCATACCCACCTGGTTGCTGCCATGACAATGTTCTTGAGCTTCCTTTTCGGCTCATCGGAACTCAATACCTGTAATTTTCAAAATCATCACTCTATTTCATATATGTGTGTGCCCTGAAATTAAATTTACGTTTATCTGAATTACCTGAGTAATCATAAGATCTGTTTGTTTCCAATGGAAGGCAAAATAACTGAGGATGCATCTCTCGAACTCCTCCACTAGCTTTACAAAAAGAGAGTCTGCATCGGGCTCGTTGGAGAAGAACGAGTATATATCTTCCTCGAAGCCATTGCGCTTTCTGATGTATTCAGAGGCCAGCTTGCAAAGATGAGGACATTCCCTCCTGTCTTTGAATCCCATTTGCCTAGCTGCACCCACAAAATAAAAAACCCGGAAATGGAGATGAAGAAGAAACACAAGGATTCAAATGGGTACCCGGCGAAGGTGAGAAATCGAACCTCATCATCATATTATCACCAAAGGCCGTGCTGGCAATATTTTTTTATAAACGCTTTTTCTATTAAAATTATAGAAAAGAGAGGCAATTCCCAATATGGGAAAAGAAAACTCTAGAAACAGTACAAAGAGAGTGAAAATACATAAATGAAAAAAAACATAGTTCCAGAGTCTAAAGCGGCTTGGAGATATGCTGCTTGATTTTCCGTCTCGATCTGTTGGACTGCTTGAATCATATGGTGTTGTTTACTTTATTGGTGATATAAAAAAATAACTATTCATATCATCATTTTTCTCACCTACATAATGCGAGAACCTCTCTAGCTTCTCCGCGCGACCCGTGCTGGCCAATCTGACTCGCGGGATGATTCTCTTGTCTTGCAGGTTCCGGAACTGGAAAAGCAAAGCTGCAGCGATGATGAATCCGATGGAGGAGACCACAATGATGTCTGTGAAGGTGGGTTTAATGATCTTTTCGTGATCTATGGAGAAAATAGCAGCAAACATGTTTGAATGTTGAATCATCTTTGATAACATGTATCATGTGATCTTGATTCCGTCGTTCGTTCTATTTTCAGGCGTAGCCCACGAAATGGATCAAGTTTTCGTGGAGGGAGAGATCTGGGAGATGAATGGATTCACCATTTCTGCATGGTTGCTGAGTATTCCGGGAAAATGACAATTTTCTAAATTGATTTGAAGATGAGAGAAAAAAATTATATATGGAATTGCAGATTAAGGGCTGTGATGAGTTTTTGGAGATATGATGGACAGAGTTGAGAGGTACATTTTGGTTCATGGATTTTTCCACAAGTGTAATTGTGAAATAGGTGTTTGTATTGCCATTGAATATTCATATACAAAAGTTTTGTTCAAAGACTATGGTTTATGAGACAGGATAGACCAATTCTTCATGGCCAAGCATTTCCATGTTTTACTTCTTCTATAATTAGGCTATTAATAGAAGGTAAATTGCAAAAAGTTGCCATGAACTTTTTCAATTTTGTAAAAAGTGGATGTGAACTTTCATTTTTGCAAAAAGTGGCAGAACTTTTTCTTTTATTATTTTGCAAGTTGTGTACATTTGTCTGAAATGACGAAAATGCCCCTAAAGTAATATTTTTCAACTTGAGTTTGTAGATTTTTTTATTCTCTTGCACGCCACTGATGTCCTTCCGTGATACTTTAGAGCTAGATAAATTTGGAGTATAGAGAAACACCAGTAAAAAAGAGTTCAAAAACACTATTTTTATTTTGATTTATAAAAATTAATTTTAATGGTATTTTCTTCATCTTTTAATAAATATACATATTTTGTAAGAAAATTTTAAGTTTACATGCATCATTTTTTTGAAAGTTGAGAAATTGAAAAAGTTCATAGTAACTTCTTGCAACTTTCCCTTTCAAAAATTGTCCTTTATTATAGTATTACAACTATGAGAAATTATAGAAAAACCCATATATTATCCTTTGTTCAACACTTCTTCTCAACCATCCGATTTACTAAGTACTAAGTTACGAATATAAGGTTTCGTAAGTGATTAAACTCGTCTTGATCTACTGAATCAACTTTATTAAACATAATTCGGCTATATAATATATTTGAGAATGGTGAAAACATTGTATATTTTTTTTTGTGGTTTTTATATCTATAGTTTAAGTCTTCATATTTGAATTAAAATTATAGGCACACAATAGAATTTTATTATTATCGTCAATTTGAATACATATTATTCGAGTTATTCAATTTCACTCGAATTTCATGCTGATTAAATTTATAACAAAAATAAATATTATTGCATATGCCCTTTAATAAGAATAATATTTTCCCATGTCGTTTCTATTTCGTATATTTATTATCGATGATTTTTTGAAAAGTTAATTTTATAACAGTTATAATTAAAATTCTAAGTGGGTAGATCATAACTATAAACACATAACCAAAGCTAAACTAATTTTACTCGTATTTAACGAATTTTATACGTTTATATTTGTGGTGAGTTCGAGAATTCGATTTTGTCGGAAAGGTGGAAAGGAATCTATAGCTATGGGTAAATGATTTTATTTTAAAAAAATATTGTTTTAGCTAAAATTAAACCCATATAGTATTGGCCTGGGCCTGACAAATACTAAACGGGCTCAACAAGACTGGGCCTATACCTTGTGGGCCTTGTAAAGCAATTTCTTCAGATGATAAAAGTATATAAACACACTGTTTTGATTTTAGGCTTCGTCGCGCGAACAATTGTGGAAAATTTGGCCGATTCTCGGAAAGCAACTGATTGTGATTGAAATGCTTTGCTCGATTCTCATGAAATTCATTGGTTTATTGATTGACCGATTCGTTCACGATACATATTTGTTGGTATTGTGATGGATTTGGCAATTTCTGGGAGCGTGTTGAGGTTTGTGATCCGAACACAGTGACATTTACTGCAATGATTCATGAGTTTTGTGGATTCCTTGAGGAAAATGGGGCTGTTTTTGGGGTGTAGTACTAAATTGATCTTCATATATGGCACTTTTGTGAAGAGGGTTGTGTCCAACATGAGATACAAGTGTTGCATTTGAGGTGCTCGATGAAATGCCTGAAAGAAGGATTGTGAGGTTTGGGGGCTTCTTGGAGATGATGAAGTGTAGGTGAATGGAATGGGGCTCGTGTATGGGAATTTTGTGGAAAGGGTTGGCTCCAACAAGAGCTACAAGTATTGCACTTGAGTTGTTCGATGAAATGCCTGAAAGAGGGATTTGTGAGGTTTGGGTATCTTGGAAATGATGGAGGGTGTGGGCAGTGCTTGTCTATAGCTCTGTGATTTATGGTGTGTAATTGGTTGGTGGGTGAAGGAGGCTCGATGTAGAGAAAGGTTTTTGATACTCGACATTACATTAGACCTTTACCTAGGTACATGAGCTTAAGCTATTAGGTGGAAGCAGATGGCATGTTAAAGCTGATCATCCAAAGGGGTAAAAATCCCGACAAGATAATCTTTAGCATGATCTGCTTGCGTCTATGGCGGATTAAGGGATGTGTCGGTATGAGGCTTGGCTGAGAAATGATTAACAAGAAAGTATTAGGCCGAAAAACTTTATATCGGACACCATACTTAGTAACTGGTTTGCTTCAGGTGGGTAAGGTAGGAGATACACAAACATTGTTTCTTGAGAGGCAAGTTCATAACCTAACTTGCACAAGTTTGGCACTATGGCCTCGCAAACTTTCAAAAGCCTTACTGATGGGTTGTGACACATCCCGGTCATGGTCCAGAGGCTCTATAGAGGATACAGCAACATTACATTCTGGTTCTGGTTGATTAACGAAAGGGGCAAGACCTGCTGGAGGAGCTACCGGCATCTGTATCTCCTGCAACCTGAAATCGGCTTCCTGGGTGTGATTTACCTGATATTGCATAACAGGTATGATGGCTATACCCTTTTTCTACTAGAACAGAACATTAACAATTTGCTAGTTTGTTACTAATTTTGTTGGAATCTACTAGAACAGAACATTAACAATGAAGGTTTTACATCTCTGATATTCTAAGAAGCTATACTTCACTTCATTTTCCTCTTTTGCCCTGTTTGGTTCTTAGAACACAATAAGAGAAAGAAAGTGAATCTGGAATCCTTACACCTACTGTTCCAATCCTAAAATAGTTGAAAGATTCCAATTGTTTTTCTTTTTCTCTGTATAGTCTTCTAGGCAAGCAGAAAGAAAATGTGTAGATATGCAGAATTAAACACCCACATGGAATAATGCATACAAGTGTTTTACGGCTTTCAAGAAATCAGCACTTGTCACAAACATGAGTGCCATTGGGCAACAAAAGATATAGGATGAGAACCTCAAAAATATCAAAGCTTAACCTATGTACCTAACTGCATGGCTCACTCATGTCATTGTCATCTCACATTTTTTCCAAAGAAAATTTGGTTTTGCACCTTTTCCTGCCATTTAGGATGTTAATGTTTTTCTTTCTAATGACCACAATATATGTTAACTGAGGATCATGTATCTAGGAGATAAGGGCCCTATCTGTCATCTTCCTGTATTTCTCCAGTGAAAAATTGGATAAGAAAATTATTCCGAGGCTTCAGCCTATTGTCTTAGGATGTTAGATTCTTATGATAATGAGCCAGCAAAATCTGGAAAACATGAAATGAAGGCCTTGAAAATGTGAAAATTAGGAGGATAATAAAAGCTATATCATATTGCCATTTTTCCTGTTATCTTATATTCTTTATACTATGGGGACTTCTGCTATCTTTATTATTGTTTCATCATTTATCTGATATGAATGATTTGTGAGATCACAGTTTCATAATCAATCATTTAATATTATACTTTGGGTCCTTTAGGTGATTAGTCTGGCTTTTATGATAGCAAAACCTAGTAGTGATTGTTATGCAGTGTCAATCTTTATGAAACGTTATTGTATTCGATTCAACTTTCCTTCAATTACAATAGAGGAGGTTCCTTTATATAGGGAACAATAGTAATATAAACCAAACTAGCCCCTATCCACCAGATTAGCTCCTAATTAATGTCTTTTAAAACACTGATTGCGGGTGAAACTTTAAGCTTCTTTGTATTGAGTACGAGTATTGTGGCTGTTTTGACTTCAAACTTCTTGGCTATCTTTGATAAATTTTGTGACTGTCTACAGGATTGATGCTGCATGGATCATACATATTTCAGGAGATTACACAGATAAAATCCCTATGTTCCCATATGGCTGCATGATCTATTATCATCATTGCTATATATAAAAAAAACTAGCATTTATTTATTCACTTGCAAACTCAACCAGGTACAATTTATTTAACACCATGGACATAACATTTTGGAGATCTGACCCACTTGATTGTTATGTGCTTCAGTCTTGGATTTCCCATAGAGAAGCTAAACTGCAAGAGTCAAAAACATCTGACCACCAGGTAAGAATAGTCAATCATGGATAAAGAGAAGCTATCATGAATCCCAGAAAGAGAAGAACAGGTCAATTCAGTTCAGACGGAGCTCAGTTTTGTACCTTTTCTTCAGCAAGTATTAAAAGAACAACAACAAAGTGACACCTCCAAGTTCAAAGCCCTCCGTCGTCATCCTCAACTTTCCAAAGGTAAGACTGAGAATTCTGAACTTTTCTCTTCCGTATATTCACATTAGCACACAAAATGTCATGGCATGCACATATTAATTAACCAAAACTGTACGTAGTCTAAATTTACCTGTATGTATATTCAGCACCCACTTCTTGCTAATTCGATAAGTTATGGAAAGTTGTAGAGAAGTTCCAAGCCTCTTTTAACGGATCCATGATGAAACAGACAGTTCTGCTTATTTTGATGGAAACTAAACCTAGTTAGTGGGAATGAAGCCTGGTCCGAAATCATTCAGAGACGATTGCTTTAAGGTTTCACAACGAATGATCTCGAACCAGACAACATTCTCCTCAACTAAACTGTTAGAGAGAGAGATTGGATGAGGCTATAGAAGATTTTAGCATGGCCATGCACTATATTTGTCATTGGCTCCTTGTATGTATATATATATATACAAGAGTTTCTGTTGGATCACATGCCAAGGAGTCCACTTTCTACAATACCCTTAACTCTGCTTTTCAGACAGGCTTTTGAGTTAATAAGTTTTTGTGTGTAACAAGCAGCCAATTAACAATTGAATTATTGCTGAGCACGTTAACTGAGAGTCAAGTCAACCTAAAAATAGCCATGAAATTGATGTGCACACATAAATAAAGCTATGTATGTGGTCTATCTTCACTGTCTCTTTATCTTCCTTTTTGAATGATGACTATATAACAAAAATGTGTACACATTAGTACGTTATACTAATCTTCATAGACAAATAATTTTGGAGAAAATTAAAAATCCTTGTATTATGCATATATGATTTAAGCAGCTGCAAACATGTATAGATTCACTTATTTACTCAAGACTAACTATGCATGCATGAAATATGTGTGTCAATTTAAGCAGACACGTCATTCGACATTTGTCAAGAACCGAATTTCCCTGAAATTCTCACATTTTAGACCGTTTTGACTTACTATTTGACTTGTCGGTTTTCAATTGGATTTTCTTTGAACTGATATGAAATTCTCACATTTTGGGCTGATTTAGATTTATTATTTGACTTGTGTTTTGTTGGCCCAATATTTTTAGGCCCAAATAATAATGATCGATAACTTAAAATGAATCAGGTATCCAAATTAATTGATTTTCTGTTCAGCTTATATTGGTTCTCATTTTATAAATCGAAACTGAACTGATAGAGTTTTGGTTCGGTTCGGCTTTGAACCAAACTAATTCAGTTATTTTCAGGTCGGTTGGGTTATTTTTAGACACCCCTTCATGGGTCTTGATCTTGACCAGTTGACCTAATTATGTTTTTCTCAACTCTCAAGTAAAGGATCTATCTTTTGCTTCCCACTTGGGTAAAGGGAAGGTCTCTGTGACCTATTCTTGGCATTTGCAGACAGTCTTTTGCCAAACTTAATTTAATCCCAAGCTTAACTAATTTAAATGGGAAAAGGGGTAATGTCGAAAAGCAAAGTTGAAATTGAAGTGATTGATTTGCAGTTTTGTCTTGGCAAACCCTTTTTATTTTTCATTATCACACTTGTCTTGTTGTTGCATGAATCAGATCGCATTGTTAGATCTGAAAGAAGTTGTAGACCTGTAATTTACGTAAAGAATATATAACATAACCATAAAGATTTTCTTTGTAGCATTTTATGAAGTCTCAAAATCATAATGCATGCAGGGACAGGAGATTGAGTAATAGAGCAAGTGATTCAGTCACATATGGTGCAGAATAGGGTCCTTTCAGAAGTACCTCAAAGTGCCAAAAAGGCCAACTATAAAGGTTAGTGTTTCAAGTAAAGCTATTCAGAAACATATTGTGATTTGAAACTACAATATGCATTTGTTAGGTGAATATGACCTCAGGTTATTTATAAACTAATCGGATAATCAACTAGGAGACTTTTAGAAGACTTATTTTGATAGAAGAAATCTAGAATTCAAACATAAACCTCCTACAAAATAAGATGCTTGGTCTAGTGGGCAAATCAATTTCAGATTTATGTACTTTGTATTTATTTAGTAATTCATGGACAAATAGGTTAGCTAGTAGTAGCAAGTATAGTCCAGTTCAAAAATTTATGAGATCCAGCTGAGACTAATTATCATTAATGTCAATCACATCTTTGTGGACACTAGTCTTTGTGATTTTCCACCATATGATTCACCAACACCAGCAAAAGCAAAAGCTATAAGAGGATAGAGACAGCTCCTGAATAGGCCCAAACCAATCCTTGGTTTGGTCCAAAAACTAGTGTATGGTGAAGATACATTGGAAAAATAAAACAAAAATAGAAATCTTTATGGGAAACTTTGGTCTGATTTAATCTTTTTAGGGACCCATGTTCTTGGAAATGTCAGCAGATTAAAGTTGTGATAATATTACTTCAGACAAGAACAGAAAAGGGTGTATGGAATCATGATCTTCTATGCAAATTCAAGACTGTTAATGGAAAAATAGCCTAAAAAGGAAAAGTTGCCTTTTCAAATAGCATTTTGTTTCCAGATTTCAGCATAGCATATCCAAAAGTGTTGTCTTATTTCTTTTGGTTAGTGCATGATAGAAATATTCCTATAAAAGGAACCCATAATGTGTTGAATTCAATAGACACTTTCTTTTTCCCTTTCCCTTTCCCTTACAGTATACATATGTTATAATTAGGCTCAACCCATCAACACAACCACAAAGCAATGACTCATGAGTTTTCAGGAATGTGTGTGTTGCAGCAATGTCATGGCACTTACAAGGCAGAGTGCAAAGTTCTGCATAATTGGTTATGGTAATGAAGAGGAAGTAATTTGTAAATTTCAAGACATGGATGAAGAAAACATCATAAACCTTCTCCTCGCCATCATGTCGGTACCTCAGTAGTCCTATGTGCTTTGAGAATGTATAGAAAGTAGAAACTTTGTTTTCAAGATGCTCATTTTCTTCTCTCGCTCCTTTCTCTTTATCAGATCCTCGTTTGGATCATCTATGTACTGGCTTTTGGCCTAGAGCGAGTTTGTTCCCATTTCAGGAGCTCGCCTTCTTTTTAATAGTCTTTTGCTGATAAAAAATTGATTACTAGGAGTTTTCAACTCATTGCCTTGTTGACTTGAACTGCCCATGAATTCATTTTGTTTCAAACATGGCAAACGGACAGTGTTCTAAAAATCTCTAACTTGTGATTTGATTAGTTTGCCCGACTAACGCGTCTGACATACAAGTTACTGGTAAGTACTATCACTCAGTAATTCATTCTCTATATAATATAAACTGTTTTTTCTACTAGAAATAAAACAAGTTCCCAAGTTTGGTACTTCTCATTCTGAAATGTCAAAGCAAAAATGATCATGATCCCAAGTTTGGTGCTTCTCATTCTGAAATGTCAAAGCAAAAATAATCATGACCAAAAAGCATTCACAATTCAGCATCATCATGTACCTGTTAAACTTGACTAAAACTCCAACACAAAGTCCTTGAAACACCTAATTTATTATCCATAATTGTCAAAAATCAAGGCTCTATTTATATTCTACTCCAATCCAAGTCTTCAAATGTCAACTTTTTTTATATTTTAATGTCAAAATAATTTAAAACAATTTATTTCATTCATTTGTAAAAAAAAGAATTGGAAAAATTATAGGAGTTGCTATAGTGAGTCCCCCATTTTAGAGACTCGCTTTAGAAGGGCCCCAAAAATAGGGATAACATTTCGGGCTTGGGTTGGAGTTCAGAAGAGTCGCGGGTAGAGTTGCTCTTACCTGAGGAGTCATTGCAATGTTACCTGAATATTAATGGCTAAATTTATCAAAGATACAAGTCTTATTGCAGGTTGTATATTGTCTGGCTGTTTTGACATTAACGGGAAAATGAAAACAGCAGATAAGGATCATCAACCTTGTTGCCGATAAAAAAAAGAGAATAGTTCATCAAAGCTGTTTCCACAACAATCAATGGTTATTGACACATGCATGACAAACAAGGACTGTGACTATTGTACTGGGTGGATCTACTCCAAAAATGGAAATTGCTCAACATATACATATTACAGGCAATTTATACTATTTTGGGTTGGACCAACATTCTTTTCCCAACATGAAAAGAAAGCAAACATTGTCTGCAAATGTAGACAGATAGTATCTCCAAAAAAAAATAAAGGATTCTATAATCTGCAGATGCACAACAATAACCCGCTAGTATGAAATTATGGGCATTTATATGATATCATTTACGCGCTAGTGTGAAATTATGCAAAAAGCACACAAGAAACAAGAAGCATTATGATAAAATACAGCTGAATCTCAGAATTTAGAATTGACACATTGAAAAATATCCTGAATAATGCCACAGCACAAAATGAACAAGAGCATTGAACTCAAGAAACAACTAACAATACCTGGAATTTTTTCCTGCAGCATAGAAGCGCAGAGCCGCAAGTAGCAACGGGAAAAAATTCTATATAGGCGCAGCACATGTCGTTCTGAAATGCCCCGTCTGATTGCAGCGGCTGCAATGCACAACCCGCTTCGCACGACCTCGATCCTCTGTCCGGACCCGCCTCTTCCGTGGCCGCCCCGGCGGCCTGAGCGACTTCGGTGGATTTATAATGGCATTGACCTCCTTTTCACCGCCTTCGTTATGAAAGTCCCCCGACAGCTCTTTCCAGAGGGTCTTATCGGGAATCGGATGTATCGTCTGCGAGTAGGCCTTTCGATAATTCGCCACTGTGAAGCAGCTCTCCGTGAATCTGTGAACGTTCTGCCTGCAAGAGAGGAGAGCCGCCACGGCGTGAGCGCACGGCAGCCCCCAGAGTTGCCATCCCCGGCACAAACAGCGCCTGCTACGAATATCTACGATATAAGTCCCTTCGTGAGATATAACCTCGCACTCAGCGTCGTTCGCCCGCAAAACCTGATACGTATGCGCACGCTCAATAGCCTCGGACAGGCGCCTGTCTGCAGAAGGAACGAGTATCGTCGTCCACTGCATGCTCATTTCGCGGCGCTCGTTGAACCAGATCATAAGCTGCCTGCGGATACATTCCATCATCTGAATTATCGGGAGACCCGAGGCCTCGTGTATCCACGTGTTCAGCGACTCAACTATGTTGGCCGTCAGGTGGCCGAACCTCGTCCCCTCAAAGTACGCCGTTGCCCACAAGCGGGGCGGTATCTGGCGGATCCAGATGGCGGCGTCTCGCGATACCTCCTCGATCTCGAGGATTTTTTCTTCGAACTCGACGACGGTGAGGACGTGAGCGGCATCCCATAGAAGGTTGACTAGCATGGTGCTGTTGTACTCCTTCCTAAAGCTTTCGCTGAGGTGGCGCATGCAGAATCCGTGAAAGGCGGTCGGGAAGTTTGCGTCGACAGAGTCTACAATCGCTTTCTGTCTATCGGACAGAATCGTGAGCCTCGGCATGTTCTCCGCGTTGATCTCGAGAAGGTTGTGCAGCTCAGAGAGAAACCACATCCAGTTGTCATCGTTTTCCTCATCGACCACCCCGAACGCAATGGGAAACAAGGCACCGTCTCCGTCAAAACCAGTGGCGAACAACAGAGTCCCGAGGTACTTGCTTTTTAGAACAGTTCTATCGAGACCGATAAGAGGCCGGCACGCATTGAGAAACCCGTAAATCGATGCTTGAAATGAAATAAACAGGCGACGGAAGCAGCTGTCTGATGGGTTCCCATAGACCGTCGCTATGCTCCCGGGATTTGTTCTTCTGATCTGCTCACAGTACTGGGGAAGGAGGCGATAATCATCCTCGAATGACCCTCGAACAGTGGCCATGATCCGCTCCTTTCCTCTCCAGGCTTGCTTATAAGTTAACGCAATTCCGTGAACACGGTGAATCTCTTCTAGTATCTCCTTCGGTTTGCAGTTAGGGTTTTCTTTAAGGCGCTGCTCCACGGTATCGGCAACCCACTGCACCGAGGCTTGTTGATGACCCAGATGGGTGATTCCCCCACAAGTATGCGCTTCGTGAATAGTCCTAATCGTGAACGTGGGAACGCCTGGGAGCTTTGCAGCGTGGATCCGCCACGGACATTCCTTACTAGCGCATTTAGCAGTGAACCGGGTCTTGTCGGACTTGATCGTCTGAATCTCAAAGCGAAGAGCGATGGCCGTTTCTCTCAACGCCCTCCGACAACTGTGAACATCGGGGAATTCTTGCCCGACAGTCAGTTCATGACTAGGAGCCGGAACGAGAGCTCGAGACTGAAGGACAGGAGAAGAGACCACCAGCTGGGAGTGATCGTAATCTGAGGCGAGTTCTAAGCCCATCTCTTGATTATGGTCCAAAGCTAGGTCTAAATTTTTATGAAGATCGTTGTTGCTCTCCACAATAGACAGTTCACGATTCTCTGATAACCCGAACCCATTCTCCTGATTCAGTGTTAATCCATCGTCGTGATCGTTGACATTGTTATGGTCTTGATCAGCTTCTGGATCATCATTTCGAGTATATTCCAACCCATTTTCCCCAAGGTCATTAATATGGGAGCGCCCTAAACCCAGATCGTGTTCATGAGCGTGGCCTAAATCCAAATGACCGTCATGGTTCTGTCCCAATCCCATGCCATGACCATGACCGAGGACCATATCGTGGTCATGAGTCAATTCCAGTTGCTGGTTCTGCCTCAATAAAAAATCCTGGTTGGCCATTGATAACTCAAAACAGATACCAATGACAATCCCAACCAATCCAATATAAAAATCAGGTTATGCCAGGAAATAACCAACTTTCTCCACTAACCCAGTGTCCGGAAACAGAATGCAAATCAGAATCTTCAACCTTTTGCTTACCAATCCATCAATGAACTGTGAGGGCGAATCGGATTAAGCAAAAGCATAAAAATCCATATACAAACAGCATTACCCAAACTACCACGACTTTCTAGCTGAATCGGTGCATCTTCAACTCTTTCCACAATTCCGCACAATCTAGCTGAATGAACCAAAACAGAAGACTGAAATCAGGATCATATATCCATATCCAATATTGGAATCTGACAAAAAAACTATCAATTCAACACTTCCATTGGCTCAGTGATTTTCAAAGGAAAGCAAGGGAACAATTCATCGCATTAACCATATCGAATCATACAAAGACTCACTAAGAAAACACAGAAAATCAAAAACTTCACATTTCCATTTCAATCAAGCAAAATAAAACTACCTCTTCAACATTTCTTTCATTGGCTCGGTCATATTCAAGGGATGACATTACCTAATCATACAGACTCATCTATCTGAATGAACCAAAACAGAAGACTGAAATCAGGATCATATATCCAAATCCAAAATTGGAATCTAACAAAAAATATCAATTCAACACTTCCAGTGGCTCAGTGGTTTTCGAGGGAACAAAAATTCATCGCATTGACCATATTGAATCCTACAGACTCACTAAGAAAACAGTAAAAAAATCAAAACTTCACATTTCCATTCCAATCATTCGAGAAAAACCCTACCAATTCAACACTTTCATTGGCTCGGTGATATTCAAGAAACAGATTCACTGGCATCGCACATCATTTCATGCACAGAATCACTAAGAAAACACAGTAAAAATCAAAACTTCACATTTCCATTTCAATCACAAGAGAAAAACCCAACCAATTCAACACTACTTTCATTGGCCCAGTGCTATCCAACTATTCAAAAGCACGACTCATCACATTGACAGTACCCAATCATACACAGACTCACTAAAACCAAAACACAGTAAAAATCAAAACTTCACATTTCCATTTCAATAATTCTCGCATCATCCAAAAACAATCAATCATTAGATTACTGAGAAAAAAAAAAGGAAAAGAAAACAGACAGCAGCAGCAGCTAAATTCCCCTCTCCATCCATGAACCACAATTTTCCCAGCAACCAAACAGAAAGTAACCGCACACAATCAACAATCCTTACAAAAAAATCTCACCCAATCCCAACTTCCCAGAATCAGACACAACTCCCAAGTCCCCACACAACCTGCAAGAAAATCACACAAAAAAAACCCAAGTCAGCGATCAGACAACCCCAAAAAACCCCCGAAACGAAACGCACTAATTAGGGTTCCGAGAAATCGAAGAGCTCGAAATTAATCAGAAACATCGCAATTGAAATCGAGAACCCAAAAAAAAACAAAAAATCTTCAGGAGAGAGAGGGTCGAGGGGTGTTTGAGTAATTGAGGAGAGGTTGGAGATTGAAAAAAAACCTGAAGGCGAAGGGCAGAGAAGGAGAAGAGAGAGATTGAAATGAAGATCCAATTTTTTTGCTCTTCTAAGGGCAAAAAGGGCACGATTTTCGTCTCTTTAGGGATTCACGTTCTCGGGGGTATTTATGTCACCCTCTCTCTTCTTTCCGGAGAATTACTCTTTTGCCCCTCTCCTCGTCTGGTTGGTCCCATTGTCCAGTTCGCTAGGAGCCGTCGGATCGAACTAGTTTAGTTCTGCTCTAAAGTGATGATGATGATCAATCTCGTGACGTGGAATATCCTGAATATTGTATAATTAAATAATTATTATATATTTCAACGTTGATTCTTAACTGATTTTTAGAACACTGATTGTGTAGTTGGAGTCGTTATAATAATCAATCTTGTAATGCGTAATTTTATAAATATTAGAGTTATGAGTAGGGGTGTTCAAATAACTGGGAACCGTGAAAACCGATCCGAACCGACAACACATATGTTTATGTCTTATAATACATATTATATTATACATACAAACATTGGACCGAGCCGACCACCCATCGACCGAACCAACCACCCATCAACCGAACCGACCAACCGACCGACCATAATCGATTGGTTATTCGGTTATAACCGAACCGAACCGACCACCCATCGGCTCGGTTTTCGATTATGAATGTTTCATAACCGAACCGGTCGGTTCGGTTATCCAACCATGAACACCTGTAGTTATAACTTCTCTTACATTTTTTATGTGTCCGGAGTATTAAAAATTGTCGTCTTGACTGCTTTTTAAAACACTGGTTGAAATAATCGTTTAACCAATTTAAATCGCTCGATGATATAAAATTGGATCGATATTGTATCTTAGTCAATTCTAATTGTTCTGATTAATTCCTTCAAAAAAAATTGTTCTAATTAATTAAATTTGATATCGTATAAAATTAATATTTTAATTTTTATGGGAACGATGATAAAAATTATCATTTACTACTAACGTAATTCAAAGATTGAAGATGAAAAAAATTTAATGGTTTGACGAGATTTGATATTCTTGACTCAACGAAATGAAAAATGGGATTACATCACTAAATCTGCTCTGAACCAGTTTAATTATTATTCACTATTAAAATAATCCTCGATTAAGTCAACCCAAATCATACATTAAGGATGATTAAAATTTCTGAATCCGATGACACCCCATATTCTCTATCCATCAGAATAAAGGGCAGGATCACATCTAGTAAATCCGCCCTAAACGAGTCTCATTATCACTGTATAGAGAGACAATACTCTAAACTTGACAACGGGAATCACTAAACCCGACAAAACCTAAAATAGATAATTAAGTTAACTAACCTAAGCTTATACACAACATTACCAAACTTCAGAAGAATCTCTTTTCAAAGAGTATTGATGAATCAGAAATCAGAATCATTTTAGCTGCATTATCAATGTGCTACAATTCAGATTACAACAAAAATGTAAGAAATTCTAGGAAACTGCCTGAGAAGCAGTCATGTTTCAATGGGGGCAACAAATGAATAGATACACATGTTTGTATGCATGAGAAATTTTTCTCACCATTTCCAAGCAGAAGCTATACTAAATCTACCCCAACAAGACCATCACTTCCAATACACTGATTGCAGCAAGAGACACTAAGCTACAATAGAGACTTTCTTCAGTTCTTGCTGAGAACTAGTGCCTAATCCAACCTATCCGGGTTCCTCGGGGACTCGTTGTTGCCCTAAAAAGACTGAAGCGAAAAGAATCAGAATCAAGATCAAAATCAGATTCATCGTTGAAGAACCAACTCAAGACGGTAAGGGTCTAGCCAGCTGTGCAGATTCGAGCTTGGGCAGTAGTTGCGCGACCACCTGTTGGAGGGCGACGCGGTTCAGCTGGTTTTTGGTTCCGTTTATGGCCATTTCCGAGAGAAGCGTGATTTCCTGAACATGGGCGTTCTCCTCGAGGAGTTCGGTCCAGAATTCACCGTCTTCGTTGAGGTTTGATCCCTTCAAGAGTTCCGTTACTTTCTCTGAGGTTGCTACGTTTCTTCCAGCTCCACAGCCCATGGCAGTTGCGGCGCCTACTGCGTTCGCAAAGGCCAGCGTGTTAACTAGTGGCATGTTGTGGATAAAACCAAAGGCGATAGCTGATACGAAGCTATCTCCGCACCCGACAGTGTCGTTGACATTCACCTGATAACATATCGCAGTGATTAGATCTTGGTTTTGCATATACACAGTATAGAGGGACTTATACACCATTTCTTCACATATAACATGGTGAAGAGTATATATGAATAGCTTTGTGCCAATATAGTAAAACACAATTTTATGAATAAATAACGACTATTAATAGGCGTGTATGATACATGGCATGGACCAATAATGTAGAATTGTGCCCAAGGTTATGAAATTCAAGATTGGCCAAAAACTCAGCGAGGCAACCAATAAGAATTTTTGAGATATCGGGGAGAAATAGGCAAAACTTGTTGTGTGTGTGTGTGTAATGCCATACATTAATGACAAAAATAATATTAGAACAAGTTCGAATAATTTAATAAGTTAAAACAAAAGCACAAACCTTAGTTCAAAAAATAATAACATAAGAAACAAGTTCAAACAACGATAAACACAGATAACAAGTCTATATTTGACTACTTGCCGATAATATAACATTTATAAAGCATATATATAAAATAAATAAATAAATAAGTTGACCAACTTTGACCAAGTGAGAACTCGTTAAAACCAAGCCACAAAGAAGGATAAGTGAAAACCAGCCCAAAAGTCGGTCAACTCGTGTTTATCGAGTAATCGGGGAGAACTCGGGATGCTTTAGAACAAATATAGTACCTTTACCATGACAACTCCAGACAAGTAATATTGCTTATCTAAATACTAGTTCTAGAATGGCTATTAATATTGTTCACGACTCTGAATTGTTACCTTGAATGCAGGCGCACAAGCTATACTCGATTCACTGATGAGGATCGAACCCCTCTCACCCATTTTAACAATCACCCATTTTGTTCGGACCCCTTTCCTCAGCAACTCCTGCCCTGCTAGTATTGGGTGTTTTATGCCGGTCAATGATTCTGCCTGGAAGATCATGATGATAAGTACAAATTTATCGAGAAAATTATAGCAAAATAGCAAAACAAGAAGAAAATATGGAACGTAATAAATTGACTGAACTTTTCGTCTCAAATAGAATATAAATTAAGGATAAAGTCCTAGCCTAACCAGATGATTTTATGCGGGTCACACGAGAAAGTTTCAGGAAACAAATGATTACACACAACATCTGCTAAGAGTATAATATTCAGAACCTAAAAGTAACAGCAGTACCAATATATGAAATGTATAATGATATATATAGTTTGGACATGTTATAGAAAACCAGTGGCTGCACAATGAAGAAGAAAGATACAAGAGAATGAAATATGAAAGCCCTATAGGACTCGATAAAGACCAAGTGGAGTCGATGAGGAAGATAGCAAAATGGATACACCAAATAAAGGAACAGGGTAAATTATATATAGATGGTTAAAATCCTAACCTCATCAGACGTAAGAAGAAGTACATCACTCATCCTCAAAAACAGGTCCAGTGCTTTTTGTTCTTCAAATGTACCTTTGGAAAGACTATTTCCACGAGGTCCAGGATCAAAAAATATTGACGTCCCAACTTCAACAGCATACTCAACAGCTGACATTATCATAAGCGGGGAAAGTTCATCAAAGCCATAGCCATTACAGAACATAACTTTTGACTGCTTGATAGCCATCTTTACTTCCCTAGATAGTGTGCTCATCCAACTCAGCGCTGGCTCCTTAGAAAAATCAGCTCGGCTGTTAAAAGGTGTTTTATGATAAGAATATAGTACAGTGAAAACATGTAATAATTACAATAATATTGCAAAGCATTACACACCAAAAAGAAGGGAAATTATGGTGGACAAGCTTCTGTCAAAATCATGTAAATGAAAATTTCTGTATGCAATAACTTTACCTGCAAAAGCCATGCTGTTGCATGGGGTCAACAAGAACCCAACATAAAAGTGTTTCAAATGAAGCGCTAGAAATGTCATCAGCATCAGTCTCTTCGTTCATCTCAACCATACCTATTCCTTCATCACGAAGAACGTCGTGGATGAAGTTCCCGTAAATGTCCTGACCAACATGACCAATCGCGAAGCAGCGCAGCCCTAGTCTCGCTGCTGCTATGGCCATATTGCAATTGCCGCCAGCCTCCCAGTATTTCTATATGAAAATTATAATCAAATTCCAATATCCGAACTGTTCCGGTAAAAAAAAACTACAAACAATAAGGAAACTACCAAATCACTATAAACAAATAGCTTGAACACATAGGAATCATCCCAAATTCCGACAAAAGAACCAGCATTGTCACAACCCTTTTATTATATTGTTTAAGTGCTTCACACAATTCAGCTTTCGGCTTTCCTAATTCCTAAAAATGACTGTATTGTGATTATCAAATGCACAAAAAAACAGTTAAGGGACGTGTTACATAATTCAGTGGCCAACCTCCATAGCACCACAACCACAATAATGTTCATGTATTGTTTCTTGCCTACCAAACAGTTCTATAGAAAATTCAAACACCAACAAAGGCCAAAAACCATTTCCATTGACATTAACAACAAAATGCCATTTTCAAACTAACCATCATTTCTATTGACCTAAAACAAATATCCTAATCATGAACACGCCCTTCACCAATTACTCCACACCTATCAACATCAACATAATCAAATCCTCGCCATATCAAGCTCCTAACAGATGCAAAAATCGAGAAAAAAAAGAGCAATCACCGGACCTTATCGGGCTCGGACGCGGAGAGCCGGTCCATGTAAGCCTTGCGCTCGCGCGACGGCGCCGGAGGCAATTGGGGAACGCTGAGCACGATATCGACGCAGAGGTTCCCGAGGGTGGCGACGTCGACGTCCTTCACGGCGGCGCCGGAGCTCCTCTTCCCGGCGGAGCCATTAGAGGAGCGGAGCGAATTGGGGCGGTGCTTGGGGCTAGAGACCACCTCGATGCCCTTGCAGCTGAAGACGGGGCCGCCAGGTCGAGAAATGGGCGCGAAAATGGCGGGGACGATCCTAGGGTTTTGGGTTAGGAAGGTCGTGGAGTAGATTGGGGTTAGGGTTCTCAGAGTCATAGTGACGGTGATGAAGAATCACAGAGAGAGAGAGAGAGAGCTCAGAGCAGAGCACATAGAGAGACAACAAAACCCCAGAACATATTTTATTATGATAAATACATATTCTATTTGTAGATAAATATTTAAGCCTAGGTTTTTACTTGATAAACAATTTAAAAATTGTAACCAATAAAATATTAGTTCCTTTTTTTCAAAATGAAAAAGTGATTTTTATCGGTTTTTATTTTAAAATTGCATTAATATACTTTTTTTATATGATAAAATTTAATTTAATTAGGAATAATAACAAAACGGGTTCGGACACCCTCAACAATATTTGCAATTCACGTGACAACGCGGTCCTTACCTTTCCTCTTCGGAGCGATAGGGTTACGCTGAGTTCAACGTGTCTCGCGGCGGAACTTCGCGGCAGCGTCGGCGGCGTCTGCGGGGGCGTCTGTGGGTGTGGGGTCTGGGCAGCAACATCAACCAGGTCGTGCGGCGGTGCAGAGTGAAGATATGGAGGAAGAACGGAGTAACGGCCGCGTCGAAGAGGTCGACAGGGGTCGGGAGTCGCGGCGGAAATCAGCGGGGATGGGGGCGGGAAGGGCAGGGGTTGCAGAGATGGGGGTGGGTGACGAAAGGGTTGTAGAGAGGGGGTGGGTGACGGAACGGAGGGGGTTCACGAGGTCGAGATCGAGGGGATGGAACGAGGGAGGGAGGAGTGGGCTGGCGACGGGAGGGAAGGGAAGGGCGGCGGCAGGCAGGGCGGTCGGGAGACAGAGGCGACCGGCGGGAGTTGGGATGGGGGTCGGGAGACAGGGGCAGGGATTTCGATTCGGGACAGAGAGGGGGGTCGAGGTCAGGCAGGACGTGACCGGGAGGGCTGGGGTAGGCAGCAGAGGCCAGGGAGGAGGACAGGAAAGGAGGGAGGGAGAAGAAGAGGGTGGCCAAGGGGGAGGAGCGGGTCGGGATAGGCGGTACGAGGTTGGGACAGGGGAAACGGGTCGGAACAAACAGAATGGAGTCGAGACAGGGGAAGCAGGCAGGGGGAAAACGGAATGGGAATGGGTACAGAGAGCAGCAACGTGGCACCGAGAGTAGACACCGTTATGAATAGAGGTCTAGGGGAGAGCAGGGAGAGGGGTGTGGGTGAATCGGGGAATGATCGGGTTGGGACGGAGAACCAATGGATGAACCTGGATACGGGGGATGAAGACGGTGTGAGGCATTCAAGGGGAAAGGAGCCAGAAGGATTGGAGGAGATACAAGAGAGATGGAAGTATATATCAATAGAAGGGGAAGAGGAGGAGGGACTGATGGTCGAGGAACTCGAAGAGGGCAATCAAGATGGCATGACGTATTGTTTAGTCGGAAAACTCATAGTCAATAGAAATTATGACTTCAAAACTCTCAAGAACATGTTAGCTAGCTTATGGCAACCTGAGCACAAGGTGTCTATAAATGAGGTTGGGCATAACCTATTTATATTTCAGTTCTATGATGAAAAAGACATGACGAGTGTATTGGATCGAAGCCCCTGGACTTTTAATAGGATTCAGGTATTGTTGGAAAGGTTACCAATGAGGACGCCGCCGGACGAATTAGAGTTCCGACACTTTCAAATATGGGTGCAATTACACGGAATGTCTGGCCACCTAAAGACAGACAAAATCTCGACAAGGGTAGGTAACACGTTGGGAAAACTTGTGAGATTAGATGATAGCAACTTTACGGGACACTGGTGTTCGTACATCCGAATACGAGTGGAAATAGAGATTAATAAACCCCTGAAAAGGAGGTTGTGAGTAGAAGATTCAAAGGGAGCAAGCTACTGGGTGAACTTCAAATACGAAAGGCTCCCCGCGTTCTGCTTTACCTGTGGTATACTAGGGCATGCAGACAAACAGTGCCAAAATGGGATGGTAGGACAGACGGGGGGAGGGATAAAGCCTTACGGGCCGTGGTTGAGGGCCGAGACGAAACAGAATAATTACACTATGGGTAACAAATATCTTACGAACGGCATGAAGATGTGCAACAAGGAGAGCTCGGGGATGAAACAAAACTCGCAATGGTCAAGGACAAATACAGAAGAAAGCAACACGGCTACAAGTCGAGCTCGGCAAAGAGAGATACATGTAGTGGATGAGGTGGGCGAGACACAAAGGGTAAGCAGTGGGTCGAAGAGAAGAAGGTTGGAGCAAGGAGGACGAGGGGAGGACGTAGATATCAACCAAGCTAATACATCGGCGGGACCAGCTGAGAGGTCCCAGAAGAATAAATGAGTATACTATCATGGAACTGCCCGGGGCTTGGGAACCCTCGGGCCATACAGTTTTTGCTGGAGATGACAGCACAAAAGAGACCCGATTATATATTTCTTTGTGAAACTTATTGTACGCAGGCGCGACTGCAGGGATTGTGTAGACGATTGAAGTTTGAAGGAGTCTGTGGTGTCGACCCTATAGGAAGAAGCGGAGGACTAGCACTATTTTGGAAGGATGGCAAGGGAGTACATGTTCTCTCATCCTCAAGAAGACACATACACATAGTGGCAACCCTAGGTGACAAGGAAAGAGTATATATTACAGGAGTGTACGGGGATCCGAACAGGCACTATAGGCATCACACATGGGAGTTAATCAGATCGCTAGCAGTAGGAGTAACCTCCCCGTGGTGTTTAATTGGTGACTGGAATAATGTAGGTAGCCAGGATGAGGTTAGAGGGTCTCAACCTTACCCCCAAAGCCTTATTGACGGTTTCAATACGATGATGGAAGACTGCGGACTAGGGGACGTGGAGTTGATAGGGCACAGGTTCACTTGGGAGAAAAGCCGGGGAACCAGCCAGTGGAAAGAAGTAAGACTCGATAGAGCCTTAACAAACCATGCCTGGATAATTGCGTTTGGAAACACAAGGTTGACTAATCTTGGATTCTCTACATCTGATCATAGCCCGATTCTATTAACCGCTGACACTCAAATTTACAGACAGTCCAGACCCCATTTCCGGTTCAACAATGAATGGCTGTTAAATCCAGATTGTGCGGCAGTGACCTTGGCAGCTTGGGAGGCGGGATCGGGAAGACACATTATGGATCGACTTGCGCAAACAAGGGACAAAATCCATCACTGGGGTCAAGAGGAAAACAAGAAAGCACGGGAAGAACTAAGGTCGCTACAAAGATCAGTTCACGACTTGAAAAGCATAAGAGACGACCGAGGTGTAGAGGAATATGGTATGAAATCTGGAAGATTAAATGATCTCCTACTCGCCAAAGAGATCAAATGGCGACAAAGGTCAAAACAGTTGTGGCTGGAAAAAGGGGATCACAATACCTCTTATTTCCATAAATGTGCAACAGAAAGGAGGAGGAGGAATTATATTGATTCCCTAAAAACATCATCGGGGGAGTCAGTATGATGGGGGACGGGGATTGAAACAGAAATTGCCGAATTTTATGGTCAGTTATTCACAGGGGGAGAGGTGGAGTGCGGGGAAGTGGTGGGGCTGGTCAGATCAACCATATCCGCTGAGCAAAATAGTTCCTTGATAAGACAAGTGGAGGAGGAAGAGGTGAGGAGGGCACTATTCGACATGGACTCGTGCAAAGCACCGGGACCAGATGGACTAAACTCGGGCTTCTACAAGGCAAACTGACAAATAATGAAAACGGCTCTGGTTGAAACCATTCAGGATTTCATATCCACAGGCAGTCTTCCTGAGGGAGCCAACGCGACAAATATAGTGCTCATCCCAAAGAAGCAGAATGCAGAATCCTTGGGAGACTACAGACCAATAGCATTGTGTAATGTGATTTACAAAATCATCTCTAAGGTAATGGTCAACAGGTTTAAGGACTCGTTGGATGGGATTATCTCAACATCCCAGAGCGCTTTTGTCCCAGGAAGGCTTATAACTGACAACTTAATTGTTGCGGCGGAGATTCTTCACCATGTGAGAAGGAAGACATTAGGGAAGAAAGGACAAATGTCACTCAAGCTTGACATGAGCAAAGCTTACGATAGAGTAGAATGGAGTTTTCTGTCTCAAATGTTGCAAGCTATGGGCTATAATCAGCGTTGGATCAACCTTATCCACACATGTGTTTCTACTGTCACATACTCAGTCACCACATCAGGCCACGTAATTCCAATCCAGAATCCATCACGAGGACTGCGCCAGAGGGATCCGCTCTCTCCCTACCTATTCCTAGTATGTACAGAGGGGCTCTCTCTGCTGCTGCAAGAGTACACAAGGGCAGGGCAAATTCATGGTGTCAGAATAGGTAGGGGAGCGCCAGTAATCTCTCATCTTCTTTTTGCAGACGACAATTACTTGTTTAGTACTGCTTCTCAGGGGGACGCGGAACAGATAATCAAATGTCTGCTCGTATATGAAAGGGCATTAGGCCAGCTAATTAACCGGGACAAATCGTCGGCTTTCTTCTCCCCAAACACACCCCAAGAGTTACGAGACGAGATCATATCTAGTCTACGCTTTAGGGAAGAACGAGATTCGATCACCTACTTAGGACTCCCCAACATGGTAAGAAGGAACAAATCACGTGCTCTTGCTTATGTAAAGAAGCGTATAAAGAAAAGAATGACATCATGGAGCACCAGGTTTCTATCCTCGGCAGGGAGGGAGGTAATGATTAAATCTATTCTACAGGCACTTCCGGCGTACTCTATGCAGGTCTTCCTGTTTCCTCGCAGGTTGATTGAGGATATAGGAAGGATGTTCAACAAATTTTGGTGAAAGGGGAACTTGGGAGGAGGGGGAGTACTGTGGCGTAAATGGGCTGACCTGTGTAGACACAAAGAACTGGGGGGGGGGGGGGGTTTCTCAATCTAAAAGAGTTCAATCTAGCTCTCCTAGGAAAACAGGCCTGGAGGACTCTGACAAACCCGGAGTCACTACCCAGCAGACTGCTCAAGGCTATGTACTTTCCACAGACCTCATTTCTGGAAGCACAACCAGGGAACAACCCGAGCTATGTGTGGAGGAGTATATGCAAGGGAAGAGGAATAGTTAGAGAAAATGCGCGCATGAGTATTGACCCAGGAAATTTCCCGATCGTAGGGACACCATGGGTAGGAGAAGGGACCATCAGTGCAGGACCAAATATCCCAGACGATATGACTATTGCTGAGTTGTTTAGACCAGAGTGCAGAGCGTGGGATGAAGGGAAGGTGAGAGCACTTTTCAATCAGGAAACAAGTAATAGAATTTTCTCCATCATTCCGAGCTGGTATGAAACAAGGGATCACTGGTATTGGGGAGAGGAGGCAACAGGAGAATACACGGTTAGAAGCGCATGCCGAGCCCTATGTCGTCAAGGAGATATCTGGACTCTACCAGCACAAGCAACAGGTTGGAGGGAGGTGTGGAAACTGCAAGCTCCACCAAAAGTCAAAATATTTATTTGGAGAGCTATCTCAAACTTCCTACCCACCAGGGCAAGACTGGCAGAGAAGGGATTACCTGTAATCACCCAGTGTCCATTTTGTGGAGAGCCGGAAGAGACGACTGATCACCTATTCTTCAAATGTAGAGTTGTGGCACCCATCTGGGAGGACAAACTCTTACAAAAAATAAAAAGAAAGATAGGGTCAGATCCAAGTATTAGCGACTGGACCACCTGGGTAGAAGGGGAAGACGAAGCAAGCTTGTGGGCTATTACTATGTGGGCGATATGGGGAGCAAGAAATCAATATGTATGGAATCAGATGGATTTCCATCCACCAAGAGTGGTTGCAATTGCGAAGGGACTCCGGAGAACCTGGACTGCATCAAAACCCTTAGGAGGGGCTTCAGGAACAGAGCAACTTGTGGCAGATTCGCCGAGAGCTTGGATACCTCCAGACCCAGGAGAGCTAAAAGTCAATATTGACGGGGGGTTGGATAAAGAAAGAGGGTTTTGGAGCATAGGGCTTGTATGTAGAGATTCAGGCAGCAGAATAGTGGGAGCGCTGTGCAGACGCTTTTCGGGTCATCTCCATGCCGAAGAGGTGGAGGCCGTAAGTGTTAGAGAAGCGTTATCATGGGAAAAAGGAATGAAGTGGACCAAGGTTAGATTTGAGTCGGATTGCTTGAGAGTGGTGGATCAGATCCGGCAAACATATAAAGGGAGGAATATGATTGGAGGCATCATTAGTGACTGCATGCGCATCCTCTCGAGTACAGGGTCAAATTTCTTCTTACAATTTGCTCGTCGCTCATGTAACAAAGTGGCTCATGAATTGGCCAAATTTGCTTTAACTAGCAGTAACTGGGATTATGGTGAGGGGTCTGTCCCACCATCTGTATCTTTAGCTGTCCGGCTAGATACCGGGTTAGTTATGTATTAATAAAACAAATTCATCTTGCATTAAAAAAAAAACAAAACGGGTTCGGACCAATTTAGTTGGACATATTTAATCATATAAAAAATATCAGTTTTCGTCGGGTTTATAATTTTTTTTTCCTTTTATAAGATTTTGACAAAACAGGTTTAGAACTTACTTGACGATGTATGTTGAATAAAAAATATCGATCCTTATCAAGTTCGAAATATTGTCTATATCAATTTATAATTGTGATGTTTATTCATATTTTCTATCTTGTAAATACCGAATTTTTGCTACTTATGTTAAGTAATTAATTCAAATTTAGATATGAAAATGTTTTAATGGATAATAATTGTTTGCATTGTTGAAGAATTTAAATCTGTTATGATTCTCTTTAAATAAATAAATAAAAAGAGCAATATCACACAAGTTGCAGCCTCAAGAAGACAGTGGCCACAACAAGCATTTGATGTCCACATTTCTGTTTCTTTTAATATGTATGTATCATTATCCAACTTTAAACACTTGCCTTCACTTGTCACATTCACTGAGCATTTTAAAAGTGGATCCAACAAGTCAATAACCAAAACCAACATGACCACTTCATACTTTCAGACAAATAGTGCTCTTACATAGTTCACATCCATGATCAAACAGCAAATCCAAGTTAGAATTGAACAGTCAAGTGTCTATGATAAACAAAGAGCAGCCCAAAATCAACCGAACCGATTCAAAAATAACCGAACCATAACAAATCAAATTAATTCAGTTCAAAACCAAACCAAAACTCATCAATACAATTTCAATTTATAAAATAAAACCAACAAAAACCAAACCAAAAACCAATTAATTTGGAAAAATGACTCATTTTGGTCCATTGGATCTACAAATATTAGGCCAACAAAAAATAAATCAATTAATAAGTCAAGATCGGTCAAAATGTGAAAATTTCATGAAAATATGTTTAAAAAATATAAAAAAAAGAAAATCGATAAATCAAAATTGTCAAAAGTGTGAGAATTCATAAAATTCGGTTCATAAAAGCCAAACCAAACTGAAACCAATATGTTCAAAATCAAACCAATCCAAATTTCATCGGTTTGGTTTAAAAAGGAACTAACTCAGTATCGAATCATGGACAGCCTAAAGAGTAGTGCTATCAAGACAATTATTTTATCGGCAATAAATTAAACAACAATACTGTCATCACAGATTGAAACCAACAAACTGATGCTTATTACATAATGACAGTAGATGGGGAGCTGCTGCGTCGTATCCGTTTCACAACGAGATCTGTGGATGGAACTGTCCTTCAGTTGACAGTTCCTCGAGTTTCTTGACAACCCGTCGAGCCACTTCTCCATAGGCTTTGGACACTGCAGAGTCGGGAGAAGACAGGACAACAGGAATGCCGTCATCGGAACATCTTCTGATATCCATTTCTATCGGTATCTGAATAAAAGCAAACCAGTAGGGATGGTCAATGCAAATTCTACAAGTTGATTGTATTTACCAACTCTGCATTTTATATTTGGATTGATGTCTTGTTTGTATATTTGACATACCTCGCCAATGAATTCCATGCTCATGTCAATTGCCGTCTTACGCGCTCCTCCTTCCCCGAAAATGAATGAGGGTTTATTGCAATGTGGGCAATTAAAGCAGCTCATGTTCTCTATAATTCCCAGAATCTACAAACCACAATCAGGTTTCAGAAAATGTTAACGTCAAAAACCATTTTGTTCATGATCCTTCATTTGAGTTTAAGAGGCATTATACGACAAACTTAAACATGAATACCATTTATACACATATTTTAGCACCTGCGTGATATATAGATTGACCACATATGGCCCATTTGCTTATAAACATGTTCCGAGGAAAATGATTTGCATAACCACTCGTTGTAGGAGTCATAATCGTTTATGTTACACTTGACCATGAAATATTTATGTTGCATAACCTGGTGTTCTTTTCTTATTGAAGGCTATATGTGCAATTTGGATTGGCAGCTACGGACATCGGTTTTGAAACCATAATATAGCATTCCTTCGGTATTTCATTTAGACAGAAAATAAGATTGTGTTACGTTTTACATAATAGAAACCATATGTAGGAATTGTATTCAAATAATGTTATGAGCATCTGCGGGCCACTCAGATTCAAGGCCCTTTGCATTATGTTATTTTCTAACTTTCAACAAAATATTTGATAAGAAAAGTTTAAATGTTATGGAATGAAAAATCACACCATGCATTATGAGAGGGAGAAATGAAGATACCGGAACTTCAACTTTAGAGAACATTTTAACTCCTCTTCGAGCATCCACCAGCGCAACATCTTGAGGAGTTGAAACAATCAATGCACCTGCCAATCCATGAAGTAAAATACGTAACGGAATGCAATGCTTAAACTAAATAGTAGATACTCATAGAATCAGGCTTAGTGATTCGATAATGAAGGGAGGATAACAATCGTATCAAACACACTAAGATCTGGATGATAACCCACATACCCTTCATACTCATGAATCATAGATGGAGTGGTAACAGCAGTATGCATTTATACTCGAATAGTCACTTGAGAGCCTCAATTTATGCAGATTGATAACATGTTAAGGGTGATACGAGTAACAAGGAACCTAATCATCAAAGTTTTATCTCTAAGTACTTCAACTACCTGATAGCTGCAGCCTCTGGGATATGGTTATCTGGGCATCACCAGTCCCGGGAGGCATATCCACCACAAGAATGTCAAGATTTCCCCACTCAACACCCCTTGTCATTTTTTCAAGAGCACTCATTACCTGAATACACAAAATAAAGACATGTTTTCAAATAAGGCCTCCCTGAAAAGGGTTGAGTTAGATGATGAGAACGAAACTACGACTAAAGTAAGGTGGGCCCATACCATTGGACCTCGCCACACAATCGGGGCATCCTTCTCCACAAGAAAGCCCATTGACATACACTTAACTCCATGATTCTCTAGAGGAATCATCTTCAAACCTGTTAGAGGCAGACTAAATAAAATAATTTTTATTCAAGAAGCAACATAAAATTTGCTAAATATACATACATCGCCAAAATCTTAAACTGACAAAAGAGATGCTGAAATTCACCCAGAACAAGACCAAATACCAAGCGTGTTAGGAAAAAAGAGATGCATACAAAACAGGAGCTAAACGAATTTAGAAGGTGATAATCCTCTTAGAACATTATTTAATCACATGAGCAACAACGCTCCCCTAGATAAGCAAACCTGATGGCAAAACATTGGGTCGTTGCACTATAAGCGAGAGAAATGAAGAAAGAAGGAAATCTAGGGTTTGTTGCACATATAAACCAAATTGCTATCTATACCACACTCATATTACTTGTAACTGCAACGTCGAGTAGAAGGCATCTGGCATATTATCAGAAACGATACAAGAACAATAAATGTTTTTAAACTAGCTCAAACAACAACAGGTTATCATCTCAAATCACATTTCACAAAAATAGAGTATAGATGTAATTTACCGATATCTATCGGAATTCATGCTGTCATTGATGAAATAACTTCATTATGCACCTTAATCAAATCTATAAAAAAATTAAGTTCACCTTCACTCACTTCGGGTTTTTTATGAATCTTCATCATGGTCGGAATGGATGGTCCATAAACATCAGCGTCAAGCAAACCCACCTTCAGCTGACACTTGGTAGCAAGTGCAACAGCCAAATTAACTGCAACCCATAAAAAACACATATAAACAGAAGAAAATACACTGATATCATACATATTCATGAAATAACATGTTTGAATTACAGATACTTGTTTCAATTACAGAAATGTCATTAGACAACTCATATTTAACCATAACTACAATTTATGAAGCGGGAGAAATATTTGCTTCATAATTAAAAGAACATGAAATGAGGAAATTTCAACACTGATACCTTACTGAAAATCATAATCACCAATCAAATTTAACCAAAATGAAAAAACATGAAGAACCCTAACTTCAACAATTGTAACTTCCCAAAAAACCCCAACAAGTCAAAAACCATTCTTCAACAAAGAATCATTCATCACCTCAAACAGATCACCGATCCCCAATCTTCCACACACTAATGAACTCACTCCCAAATGTAAAAAACAACAACAAAACATTGTTCATTTCTTTGCAAATTGAAGAAAACGAAAGTGAAGAGAAACAAACCTGCAGTGGTGGACTTGCCGACGCCACCTTTACCAGAAGCAACGGCGATAATGTCCCGAACTCCATCGATCTTGAGCCCCTTGTTGCTCTGCACCGAAAATCCCCTAACACCTCCAAGCCTCTACACACAAACACACCATCAACCACAAAAACTCAGCTCCTCCCACAACCAGAAACCACAAAACACGAATCCGAACACAAACCCACAACCCAAATCGAATCCAAAACCCTAAAAACCGCGACACTCACAGCGAAGGACTTCAAAAACCCCATAGCAGCGAACCAAGCTAAGCACCAGAGAGAGAGCAATGATCCAGTTTCGGCTGTTTTGAAGTTTTTTTATGTTTCAGAGTCCCACATCGGAAAGAGGAGAGAAGTGGAGCTGGAGGGGGGGCTATAAAATGGTGTTGGGGTACAGCGTTATAGTCACTTACCTGGACGGGGTCAAATGGACGGTCAAGGTGGTCCATGGCCTAGGGTTGTGACCTCCATTGCACTACGGAGGGGTGCTTCTCTAAGGTCAGCCCAAGTGGCTGAGCCTGCGTCATAATTTGTGCCAGCTGGGGCCAGCGTTCGCGCGGCCCCTATCAATTAAAGCCCAATGTTTAACAGGTCCATGTCAAGGCCCATAGTTTAAGGGTAGCTCACGGCCCAAAACACTTTATTTCATCTACAAACTATGAATGCACTCTGCTATTATTTCAATTATTTTAATTTTAATTTATTGAAACGTATTTTATCTTTTTAACATTATATAACGAGTTGAGAAGAACTTAAATCTGACCCAAAAGACTGACTCAAAAGACTAGTCTATAATGAGTATATAAAATCTTCTTATAGCCCGTACATTTTTGATGTGAGACTTTGAATCACATGTGGAATCCTAATAATCTCCCCCTTCACATTGAATCCCGTCATATCAAATTGTTCCCCTCAAGCCCAAATCGCCTTGCACTCTCACCCGCTGACCCATCTGGCAATCATGATCGTGTGAGATTTGTACAAACAAGCCTCTGATAACTCTTGTTGGAGAGAACCAGGCCTTGGTATGAATCTCACATACACATTAGAGTACACATGTAATCCAAAAAATTTGTCTCGTGAGTCTTACGTCTAATGTGTATATAAACTCTTCTTATACCATGTACACTTCTGATGTGGGACTGAGACTCACGTGTGGAATTCCTAACATAGAGGTGTAATTGAGGTATTGCGTCAAAATATCAAAATAAAATTTCTACTTAAATGCCCTGTCGTGTGGTCCAAAATTAGTTTGCAGTTTTGTATTTAAAGCATATGATTGTAGCTGATTACATACCCAAACTATGCTTCATATAAACCAATTTTTGACCATAGGATAAGACATTTAGGTGTAGATTTTATTTTGGTCTTTTAACTCATAACCTTTGTTACTCTTCTCCCCCGGCATGGTTCACCCATTGACTAGAGTATGAAACCCGATATTTTCATTACACCTCTTTCTCTTCATTACAATTGATTTGTCATCTCGTTACAATGCTGAAAAATTAAACATATTTCAGAAAAATAGAACACATTTCGATAAATTAAAACCAATTGTTTCAGTTGAAATCATCCAATGAACTAACCAATCAACTATTTGTAAATTCAATTGAATTATTCGTATAAGAAAAACAAGAATAAAACAGTCTTAATCGATGATGTATTTGAAACATGGTTTGCAGGGGAGTGCGTATATTCCCGTGAAGGCCCGCGATTGAATATTTATGCACGGCCCATCTAGAGGCCCAAAAATCTCTATTTAAGCCTTTTGGTTGTACATTTCACAGGCCCAAAGGTGAAGATTTATGCATGGCCCAATTAGAGGGCCAAGACATTATTTTTCAGTCATCTGAGAGCATGGCGCTAAATTAAATCATTAGGCCAACAATAAAAAAATAGAAAGGAGGGAGAGATATGAATTGCGCAGGTCCTGATTTGGGGGAGAGATACAAAAAATTGTTTGAACCGTCAATCAATTTTTCTGTTGTTCATGTCCTCCAAATTCACCCATTTCTGTTCTTCTGTTTTTTTTCTTCTAATTTTCCACAGATTAATCCCAATTTTTTTTCTTCGTCTTTGCTTGTTCCTTCAACCAAAACTCATCCGCCGAGCTCCGTACGAACCAGGTAACATCATTTATTGCAGATATATTGTTGATTTTATATGGGTTTCTGTGTATTGGGCTGTATTTCAAATTTCCCTTGAAATCGTGCACATTTTGGTGGTAAAGGTTTGATTTTTCAGCTCATTTGCAATGACCCATTAACGATTTATGGCACAATGTGGATTCTGAAATCTGAATTCATATGGGTTTGGATTATCCAGATAAATGTATGTGAAATCTGCTCTTTGAGGCTTGGGAAGTACCAGTTTGATTTCTGGTTTATGTTCTTGTTTGCTTGACAATAGGGTTGAAATTGGTTTCTGGAATGGTATTTTCTAAATTTGGGTTTATCTCAATTGATGTTTCCAAGTATGTTATGGGTTGGAGTTAGGATTGAAAATGCTATCCAATGAAAAATGTGGTTTAGGGCTCATTTCAGTGTAATGTAGTTCTGTATGTTGGTATATTCGAGCCATTTGGTCCACGTTTGCCTCGGTTTTTTTTCCAAATAAGGTTTCATTTCCACCATGAGAGAGATTCATATGTTCGGTTTGTTATTGTTTATTGTGGGGGTTTATGAACATTGTGAAAGTAATGAATTTGTTCGCTTCCATCACAGAAAACATGGATTTGTTTGGTTTATAAATGTTTAATGCGTGGGGTTTATGAACATTGTGAAAAATGAATTTATTCGTCCATAGATTTTTTTGATTGCTAAATTTTTCGGTCATTCCTAGTTCGCAGTTAATTGATTGTTTCACCTCTCTAGGTTATAAATATCAGAGCGTGTAGCACTGAATCCAGAATAAAATGCTCGGGTCAGAATTGGGAGGGCGGGGTGGATTTTATCGGATTGATTAATCAAAGCCTCGTGGGATTTTCTCGATTTGGGCATCGGTGAATTTACTGGGTGATTAATTATGAGGGAAATGGCTTCAAAAGAAGCTGCATTCCTCAAAATTCAGATGAACGAGAAGGGAATTAGAGCCATTTTACCGACTATAGTATGTGAATGGGTTTTGATCGTCTTGTTGTTCATCGACGCTTTGCTCTCATATTTAGTGACCAAATTCGCGCGTTATTGCCAATTACCGGCGCCTTGCCTCCTGTGCTCGAGGATCGATCACATCTTGGACGGAGGAGAGCCCGATTTGTATTGGAGCCTGCTTTGCAGCAACCATAGATCAGACGTCTCGTCTTTGATTTCGTGTCAGCTTCACGATAAGCTGGCCGATGGTTACAAGATGTGCGAAGAGTGTCTCTTGTCATTTTCCGGCAAGAACAAGCCAAACCCGGAAACACACAGGTTAATTGCGGGTAAATTGGGAGCGGATCACAGTGGCGGCTCCCAGGGTCAATCAACGAATCGGGAAGTCATGTCGGGTTCTGTAAACACGAGGTCGTGTTCTTGTTGCAGTAAGCCGTGGAGGTCAAAACACGGTTCCCAGAAAATGTTCCCGCTGAAAACACCTCCCGGAGTTACTAAACCTAACATTCCTTTGCTCAGCAGTCGGAGTCCGGGCAGCCGGAGTCCGATCAGCCGCACCCCGGATAGCCTGAAGAAGAAGAGAGATAAGCATTCAGTGCCATCTAATCCTTTCGGGAAAAAAGGTAAGGAAAGAATATTATGTTTTATAGTAGGGATAATTGCTAAAACTAGTTGTATAGTATCCCGCTTTTGCCACGAGTGTTTGTGTGATACAGCAACTTACCGTTAACAATCCAAATTTTGGCAGAGTTTGTCAAACTCCGCTAAAAATGATGGAAAATGGTTCACATGCTGACCTCCATTTTTAAAATGTCATAATTGCCCTAGAATAGAAATTTTCAAATTCTTACATCTAATTCTTTGGTGATACACACTTTTAAGGTTAAATTAACAAAAGAAAATTGCAAAATTGTGCTCTAGTATATGACACTTTTGCAAAAGGGTGTTGTGTTGTTAATGGCAAAAAGGTGTACTGTTTTCAATTTTTTGCAAAACGTGCATATTTTAAAGGGATAATGACGCTTTGTTACACCTAAGTATAGCGAAATGACACTTTCATACCCTAACTATTTTTGTCTCTTTTTTAGTACCCTGACAATTTTTTTGTGACAACCCACCTCTAAAATGCCTAATATACCTAAAATACCCCTGGTTCAATTGAAAAAAATATGAATTAAATTAATAGTGAAATCAAACTGGTTCAAATTGGGCCGATTCAAATCAGATTCATTTACCCGACCAGGGGTATTTTCAGTTATTCCTAGTTATGTAGCATATAGTGAGCTGAAAATCACTTCTGATTCTAAGTCCAATTTGCCAATTGTTTGAAGGAAACAATAATGTTCGTGAAAAAGCTGAGTTCAAAGGAAGCGTTGCAGTTCCATGCGATTCAGAAACCAAACATCCGCTCCTAGACTCGTTCGAGCAGATCAACATCAACGACTCTGCTGATCAAGACTGGAATCAAGATTATCCGAAGGCGAGGCCTTCCTATACTGAGCTCGTTTCAGACGGCAGCCCCTCGCCCTCCACCGTTACCTTGCATCTCCCCCCGAATTACGGTGCATCCGCGTCATCCGACCCCGTTCCATCTGTCGGAGCATCTTCAAAGCAGTGTAAATGCTTGTATGCGTGCATTTTTATGCCCAGCGTGAGTTTGTTACAATATTTTACTTATTCTTGTTATATGTTTTTTCAGCAGAAGACGCTATTGGAGTTGTAAGCGTCGGAAATATATCTATCCACGAGCACGAGGATCTCCGGGGGACAAATGAAGATTTAAATCTACCCTCGCCTTCCCGAGAGACTTATTTATCGTTGAACGATATAAGTCCCCAATTGCAAAGGCACGGTGATGAGCTAGAGACTAGTTTTGACGTTTCCAACTCTTACAGAGCTCAAACGAGCCCGGACTCTCGCTTTGAAGAGAGACTCGACGGGTCTTTTTCGGATTGTTTGGATAGAAGCGCATTGAGCGAGACCGAAGGCGCGAACATCGTCAACAAGTTAAAGCAACAGACTCACGACCACTTGGAGAGGATCAACGAGTTGTATAGGGAATTGGAGGAAGAGAGAAACGCCTCCAACATCGCTGCGGACGAGGCGATGGCGATGATAAGGCGGCTTCAGGAGGAGAAGTCCGCGCTCCACATGGAGGCGATGCATTACTTGAGAATGATGGAGGAGCAAGCCGAGCACGATGCAGACGATCTCGACAGGGCCAACGACCTCCTAGTCGACAGAGAGAAAGATATTCAAGATTTGGAAGCCGAGCTAGAATTTTACAGGCTTCATTTCCCGGAGGGGCTCGACGGGGATTCCCAGTTAGAGGAAAACGTGACGATGAAGAGCACGAGCTTGTCTCACGCCAAGAATAACCTGGCGTGGATCGAGCTCTGCAGAGGGAGGAACGAGCCGGCCATTGAACTTTTTTGGTTGGAATTTAAAGACGACAAGTTCTCCATCTCGCAAAATCTAAGGAACTTGGAGAGCAAGCTCCGGGAAAACGAGGCGTATTTATCGAGCAGGAAGCCTTCGAACGAAGAAACCTCGAGTTCTTCGTCGAGCGACGATGGCTCTCCGCGTAAAGACAGGAAAAGAGAAGTCGGTCGGGTTGTTGCTTTGGAAAACGAAGTTTCAGACCTTAGAGACAGGTTAAAGGCGCTTGAAGCTAACCAGGATTTTCTCGAGCGAGCGCTTATCTCTCTCCAAAAGGGGAGCGAGGGGGGACAGGTTGTTCTAGAGATAGCTCGACAACTGCAAGAACTACGCGATATTGGGATAAGAATTAGAAGTGATCCTGTTCCGTGAGTTCAGACATGTTATCATACGAGGTAAGAAAAATTACAAAGTTTGCCAACTTTCATATATTATAACATATTTACATACATGCCATTCTTCATATACAAATATCATGTCTCGTATTTGTTCAAGGAACAATATGTTATATAGTTTTTCTTCCATAACATATTGTAGAAACCGAAAGTTTATTGATAATATTTCATATTGAATTATAATAGGAGGTTTCTTTATATAGAGAACAATAAGAAACATTATCTATAAGATACACAAAATCATATTTACTTATACTAATTGATTCTCTACACATTGTTAGAATTTTCTTTAATGTATATATTTGTAATCCTACAATAGGCAATTTAAAAAATGTGTTATGTGGTTCTTCTTTGCTAGTGTACTTGTGAAACACGAGTTTCCTTACCATTGGTATAAATTCAAAGATATTGTTCTTGAATGATTATCATTTCCTGAACCTTCCCTTTCACGGTATATTCTGATATGATATTATGTAATAACCACGTATATTGGTAGATAGTTTTTTAGTGTGATGGATTCGATAGCTATATCTGAAACAACCCTTTTGAGCTTCTGGTTTATTTTCCAAATCTGCAATTCTATGCATGCTATGGAACTGTTGTTCTTGATATTTTCTGAACCCTTCTGGGCTTCTGGTTTATTTTCCACAATCTTTCATTTCATGCATTTAATAATGAAATTGTTGTTCTTGATATTTCTGAACCCTTTTGAGCTTCTGGTTTATTTTCCACAATCTGCAATCCTATGCACGCGATGGAATTTCGGTGTTCTAAAAAATACTAGGCGCTAGTCGGGAGGAGAGGGCCTTATATGGGGGCTAATTGGGAATCATAGATGATTAATCGGGGACTAATCGAGGAATAATTGGACAAGTCGGGGATTTTTAGAAAACTTATTGTTGTTCTTGACGTTTCTGAACTCTTTTGAGCTTCTTGTAAATTTTCCATAATCTTTCATTTTATGCATGTAATGAAATAGTTGGTCTTGCTATTTCTGAATCCTTTTGAGGTTTCTTGTTTTTTTTTCATAATCTTTCATTTCATGCATCCAATGGAATTGCTGTTCTTGACATTTCTGACTCATATTTGTGTATGTTCAGATACACACGGAACCAAAATGGCGCGGACATGACAATGCTGGCTCGAGCTTTGGAACAAAGACTGAAGAAGCTGACCTGAAAATTTCAGTTCAGGTTGCTTGAAGCTCGCGTGGATCCTCAGCAGAGGTTTTCGCGTATAGCGTAGGTACACATTCGGGTCGGAATGGGTTTCTTCCACATTCTGACTTCATCTTAATTTCTAGTTTACAAGTTTAGTGAGATGGTACTGTTGAGTTTCAGTGAGATTGAAGATGTGAAATGTGAAATTTGGGTTATTATTGGTTTAGGAGAGTCATGAGATTCTGAAAATATTGGAGTGTTGTAGCATTGGGAGGTTATGATCTTGTGAGGTATATTGTAAAAATTGAAGTTCATTGTATGCCATAGCAATTTGTAGCCAAAGAAGTACACAAAATAGGAAAAATCTTACACTTAACAAAGTAGCTCTTGTGAAGTGGTTGATGAAATGATGGGCAATAAGAGTGTGTAATCGAGTCGGATTGAATTTAAACTTGACGAGATTCGATTTGAAAAATATTATTTAGTTCACGGTCAAATTAATTACATAACTATCAAACGAGTCGACTCATGAATCCAACAGAACATGATAAGTGAAACTTGAATTTAATTTTTTTATTAAGTTAATACAGTCTTACACATATTTTTGTATCGCTCTTAAGTAAGTTAGTGGTTTCGACTCTGAACTTCTTGTATGACGGAAGAAGACAAAATCTCGAGAGCTTGGAAAATATTTGTGTCAATCATCTGATGTGCAAAATATAGATTTTATATCAATTGCCAAGATGAAAATAATTAAGTGGCATATGTGCAAAACATGTTTTGTTAGGTGTATTAAATTGTAATTATATCGACTTTTAACTATTTACAAGCATACAAAGGGGTGCTCGAAACAAAGAGCTGACTCGAAAAGAACTAAATTGGTTTGGTTCAAAATCAAACTAAAACTCCATCAGTTCGATTTCAGTTTATAAAATGTGAACCGACAAAAAGTTAAATTGAATCAAAAACTTATATTTTGACATGTGCTCATTTTAAGTTATCGATTATTATTAATTGTGATAAAAGGGTATTAAAGAATATAAACATATGGACACAACCCAAGTATGTTTACTTTCCAAACTGTTATTTTTAAGTATCCAGTTTCCAGTTTATTATTTCATAATTTATAGTTTTCTTTTTTTCATGAAATTTTGTGTATTTAAAGTCATTGGCTCGTTGAAGAAAGGGATTTGAGTGAATAATAATTATAGTTTTGTGTTTGAGGTTTTGTCTTATTTTAATTATCACCTTAGACGAAAAAACCTAGGTGCGGCGTAAATAACTTACCTTAACTTATACCCGACTAAGTAGCTTACCCTATACCCGGCTAAGTGATGGTAAACCTTATCTTAGTCTATACCTGGTTAAGCGGCATTTGTATTCCTCAAAACCCTACATCATTCTCCACCCAACCTATTGTTCTAATCCATTCACACTTTCTTTCAATGAATACTTCAGTATCAAAAAAACTACCAAAATAAATTTATATTTATATTGTTTTACTTATTTTCATAGTCATTCCCATACTAAATTGGAGGTAAAAATATCGAAACAAAATAAAAAGTCAACATCGCACCAAAATGTGAGAAATACATAAAAACCGGTTCAAAAACATTTCAACCGAAAACCCATGAGTCAAAATTATTAAACATGTGAGAATTTTTTGAAATTCAGTTCATAACAAATCGACATGTTCAGAACCAAACCAAATTATGTTGTTTTGATTTCAATTTTTATTTTATTAAGACTGATCCGGCTTAAAACCGAACTGTGCACAACCCTACGACAATCACTTCCTTTCCTCAATAAACACGGGAAAGCCCCCTTTCATCTTGGAGGTCAGGCCCGACTCGTAGACGGGGTCGGCGCCGCCGACCCCCGCCGCCGGCACAACCCTGAACCTCCCCATCACCCCGGCGACGATCATCTTCATCTGAAGGAACGCCATGTCGCGGCCCGTGCAGAGCCTGGGCCCCGCCTGGAATACCGGGTACGCGCACGCGCCGCGCGCCACGAACCTCCACCGCCCGCCCTCCCGCCGGAGCCACCTCTCCGGTCGGTACTCCGCCCAGTCCGGGCCCCAGAGCCCCTCCGACCTCCCCATCGCGTACGGGTGGTACGTCACCTTCGTCCCCTTCCCGACGACGGTCCCGTCGTCCCAGACGTCGTCGCTCCGGGCCTCCTTCGAGTCCATCGGCACCGGCGGATACAGCCTCATGCTCTCGCACAGCGCCGCGTGCGTGTACTCCATCCGCTTCGCCGACTCGAACGCCGAGGCCTCCGGTCCCGCCTCCTCGCCGATCTCGGATTCGATCTCGTCCCTGATCTCGGACTCGGATCTAGGGTTTCGGGCGATGAGGAGGAAGAACCAGGTCAGTGCGGCGGAGGTGGTGTCGCGGCCGGCGAGGATGAAGTTGACGGCGAAATCGACGGCGAGATCTTCGTCGGAGTGACCGGAATTGAGAAATCGGGACAGCAGATCGGCGGATCCGAGCTCCGATTTCAGATCCAGCTCCTTCTTCTTCTCCCTGACGACGAGCCTAGCGAAATCGCGGACCTCCGAGACCGCGACCCGGAGGCGCCTCTCGGATCCGACCCGGAGGAGCCTCTTCGCCTTCCAGACCAGGGGATGGATCGACTTGAACCGCCCGCTGCTGATCCTGACGCTGTCCTCGAACGCCGCCGCGAACCTCGCCGCCGGGAGCGACGACGGCGACAGGCACTCCGGGTCGAACCCGAACGCGACCCGGCAGATGTTGTCGAACGCGAACCTCTGGAGCACGTCCTGCAGGTCCACCGCCGACCCCGCCGCGGCGGCGCGTGAGAGGAGCGGGACAAGCCGGCCGGAGATCTCCGACTCCACCGCCGTCTCCACGAACCTCCTCAGCGACCTCGTCGTGAACTCGTGGATCGCGATCCGCCTCTGGACCCTCCAGCTCTCGCCGTCGGCGTTGACGATCCCGTCGCCGAGCAGGTCGTGGAGCACGGCCCGAAACGACGCGCCTTTCTCGTAGACGTCGAAGCGCGTCTTCAGCACGCGCTCCACGTTCGCCGGATTGGCGGTGAGGAGGGTGCGGTTGCCGAAGGAGCGGTGGAGGAGGAAGTTGCCGGACGGCGAGTTCTGGAGCAGATCGCCGGTCCACTGCGCGAACCGGTGCCGGTTCTTTATGATGGCCAGGTACGACCCGATGAACGGGTACGATCTCGGGAAAACGAATGAACCGGACCGATACGGCGTCGTATCAGGAGATTGGGATTGGATTTTAACGGTAACTTTTGGTTTCTTGGCGATGAAGAAAATGATAAAAAGTGGGATAGAGAAAAGGAACAGAAGAGATAGAAACTCAACTACGGCGAACATGATGACGTGGCAGCTGAGTGTTTTTTGTTGTTGTAATATTTGTTACTTTGTGGGATAGAAGTAAGAAATAAGAATTACTATGGTATTTATATACATTATTTGGTGTAACTATGTAATTATTACTAATTAATGGTATGTTTTCAGTATCCAGGTGAAATTAAGATATTAATCAACTTACTCGAAGATCATAGGAATGGGTTAAATTTGGGTCGAGTTTAGCTAAAACTGGACCCAGTTTGTATTGAATGAATGTTCAACTCGTTTAAAACTTGGCGGACACGGATATTTTTCAAAACTCAGAATCCGAACCAAAAATATAAATTAATTTTTATATTCATGTAAACATAATATATATTAATAAATGAGATGTGATGGATTCTATTTATATATTTTATGATATAAATATAATATAGTATACAAAAATTTGTTAAATGGTACGAGTGCACATTGGAATTGGATAAGATATAAGTTGACTTGCGCCAACTCAAAAAACTTGAATCCAGTTTTATTTTGTTTCATCCGTTTTAATTCAGGAGGATGCTTCAGGTATCCGTCACGAACGAGTTTTCTTGTGCATATTTACGTGTAATTACTAACTAGAGAGGTCACCTTTTAGTTTATGGGTGAAATTAAGACATTTATTTCAACCTATTGCTTAAAGTGTTTAGACTTTTAGATGTTTAAAGTTTGTAGTATTTGACATATGATGTGGTTATTAGTTATTTCATAATCAATTTCTACCAACTACTCAGTCAGGCTAAGACAAAAAAATTGTATAGAAGGAAAGTAATAATAAAGATAATTTTACATGACAAATGTTTGTCAATATAATATTATATTATATAGTATCTTTTATCATTAATTTTCTCCATCTCCAAACTTATATTAGCTAAAATATAAATAAGTTAAAACAAATAAATAAAATTTGACGGTTTAGAACATCTCTAATTTATATGCTAAATTTAAGAATCTCAAACACATATGCTAAATTTGATATAGGATTTAGGATAAATGACAATTTTTAACATTCGTGTAATTTCACTCCAACTACATATGTTACACGTGATTTACTATATATTATTTTAATACTTTAATGATAAAATAATATACCTATAATTTATAACTATGATATATACTAAATTTAATTAGGTAAAAATTGATATTGAATATTAGTAAGGTAATAATAAAATGATATTTTTTCTTAAAGAGACAATTGATGTATGTTAAATTTTCATGCTAAATATGTTATAAAAATATAAACATGGCAGAGTAACTTGTGGTTGGAAATGATCTAGCTAATTAAATTTCACATATGACAAATTTAGTCTAGTTTAAATGGATAGAAAGTTATCAAATGTCCAAATAGTGAACAAGATTTAGGTAAAATTAATTTATCCTCTAATACTTTTCCTCCTTTTTCGATTGGTTGAGACGAAAATATCTTGAAAACGAAATATAAACGGTGCGAAAATAAAATTTAAATTTAATTTGGTGTTATTGGGCATACAAGGATGGAAGATTATTTTGGTGGGGCTACAGTTCAGAGCTAAATATTTTTTTCGTGGTGTAGTTTCTTGGATGTTCGATATGATCGTGGACTAGTATGGTGTGGCGGAACTTCCAGGCGGCCAAAAAAGTTTTGGGTATCGGAGTTAGAAGGTCAATAGCACATGACGATTTGCTTATCACGACGACCAAAAACTAAAGGCTCTTCTTATATCAGCTTTCGAATTGGCCTTCAGCTTAAGATATGGCCAATTTAGAAGCTGAATACTAAAAGTACGATTGGACTCTCAATAGGCTCACTTCGTGATTTAGAAAGAAAAAATATTTTCTTTTGTTTTACAATTTTTTTTTGTTTAATATGTTTTAGGGAATGCATCCCTCTAGAGGCTATATTTCCAATACAAACTTACAAACCCTTATTATTTATCGGATGGTGATGACCCACTACTAATATTAAACCACTATTTTATTATATAAATAATTCAATTAAATCTATAAAGAACAAACTGATTAATAGATTGATAAATTTCAACTAAAACAATTTATTTCGCAATGCTAATTTTGATTTATTTTTTTAAAAATGTTTCATCTCTTTGCAGTATCAATATGATTTCACGATTTACAGTTTTCTTAAACATGTTTCTTACATTGTGACGATATGTTAAATTAGTTGTAACGAGATGGCATAAGTGTAATACGTTCTCGACTGTAACGAAGAACACGTGATTTATACCACAATCTGTAGGTGAACTTTGTTGGAAAGAGGTGTAACGTGATTCTTATTGTCTTGTATAAAAGGACAATTGAAGTAATTGTATTAAAAGTTGGGGAACTCGGATCACGGAGATATATCAGTCAGCTGACAAAAAAATATTTGACAAACTCGGAGAGATCGCAACAAAACGCGTTTTGTAGTATATAAATAATTAAAATATATATAAACTCATATTTATTATTAATTCAAAAAAATAAATGATATTCAATTATTTTTAATTTCAAACTTGTCAACAATCACTATTTTCTCTTACACAAATGTAATCACAATTCATAACACAATATAAAATAGTTATCAACTTAAATACTAATACTATCTATCGAATTTGGACCAAATCAAACCACAAAAACTAGTTTAAACTGAATTAGAATGAATTAGACCAAAATTAATTAATGTAAATTGGAGCAGACCATAATTAACTGATATGGACAGAATTAAAATGAAATTAATTTGAATTTTGACGAGTTAACCGGATTTTACAATTTTCACCGATACATGTCGTTTCGTCGCGAAAAGCTTGAAAATATCGGGATATCCATAACACTATATTTTAATCCAATCATGTGTTGTAGTTGCTTAATTTTTTACTAAGTTAACCCAACAAGTCATTTTAAAAACAAACAATTTGCACTCAGATTCCATAAACTCACTATAACAACAACAAAATGTAAGCTAACAACAGTACGTTGAACAGTACCTTACTATGTCTCTTCTCTTCCTTTTTCTTCTTCCATTTATCGTAGCTTTCGCCGTCAAAAAGCTAACCCCAAAAAACTCACGGTCAAGGTCAAGGTCACGGTCAACGCTGGTCAACACGACCTTCCCGAAATCGTACCCGTTGATCGGCTCCTTCATCGAGCTCGCCAAGCAGCGAAAACGACAGCGTATCACCCAGTGGACCTCCGACCTGCTCCAGATCTCGCCGTCGGCGACCTTCGTCCTCGACCGTGGATTCGGTCTCCGGGTCGCCTTCACCGCCGACCCGGTCAACGTCCGGCGGATCCTGACGTCACACTTCCACGTGTACCCGAAGGGAGGAATATTCCGGCGAACGGTCCACGACCTGCTCGGCGACGGGATCTTCAACGCCGACGGCGAGAGCTGGAGGCTCCAGAGGAGGGTCTCGAGCCGCGAGTTCACGGCGAGGTCGCTGCGGAGGTTCGTCGAGACCGTCGTCGACGGCGAGGCACGGGACCGGCTCGTCCCGGTCCTCTCCGGCGCCGAATCGGCCGGGTCGGAGCTCGACCTCCAGGACGTCCTGCAGAGGTTCGCGTTCGACAGCGTGTGCAGGATCGCGTTCGGGTTCGATCCGGCGTGCCTGTCGCCGGGGAGGACGGAGGCGAGGTTCGCGGCGGCGTTCGAGGACGGGGTCAGGCTCTGCAACGATCGGTTCGGCGAGATCTTCCCGATCGTGTGGAAGGTGAAGCGATTCTTCGGGATCGGATCGGAGAGGCGGTTGCGGATCGCGATCGAGGAGGTTCGCGAGTTCGCTAGGATCATCATCAGAGAAAAGAAGAAACAGTTAGATCTGAAATCGAAATCAGAGATCGAATTCGCTCGAAAAGAGGATCTAGATCTGAAATCAGAGATCGAATTCACCAGAATCATCAACAACGAAAAGAAAAATCACATAGATCTGAAACCAGAGATCGAATCGGCGGATCTGAAATCAGAGATCGAGTTCGCCAGAATCATCAACAACGAAGCGAAAAAGGAGCTAGATCCGAAACCAGAGATCATCGAATCGGCGGATCTGAAACCAGAGATCGAATTCGCCAGAATCATCAACAGCGAAAAGTCAAAAGAGCCAGATCCGAAACCAGAGATCACCGAATCGGCGGATCTCGATCTCGATCTCCTCTCCAGATTCCTCACCTCCGGCCACTCCGACGAGAAATTCGTCACCGACATCATCATCAGCTTCGTCCTCGCCGGCCGCGACACCACCTCCGCCGCGCTCACCTGGTTCTTCTGGCTCATCTCCCGAAACCCGAGCTCCGAGGCCGAGATCGTCACCGAGATCGCGTCAAAATCAGAGAACACACAGTTCGAAGAGATCAAGAACATGCCGTACACTCACGCCGCTCTCTGCGAAGCCATGAGGCTGTACCCTCCGGTCCCGGTCGACTCCAAGGAGGCCGAAAACGACGACGTCTGGGACGACGGGACCGTGATCAAAAAGGGAATGCGAGTCGTGTACCACCCCTACGCCATGGGGAGGTCGGAGAAGCTGTGGGGCCCGGACTGGTCGGAGTACCGGCCGGAGCGGTGGCTCCGGCGAGATCGCGGCGGCGCGTGGATCTTCGTGGCGCGTGACGCGTACGAGTACCCGGTGTTTCAGGCGGGGCCGAGGGTGTGCCTGGGGAAGGAGATGTCGTTTCTGCAGATGAAGAAGGTCGTTTCGTGCGTGCTGCGTGGCTTCCGGATCGTGCCACGTGGCGGTGACGTGGAGCCTGGGTTCTTGACTTACTTGACCTCGAAGATGAGAGGTGGCTTGCCGGTATTGGTCGAGAGGAGGACCGACTGATGATTAGGATTAACCTTCTAATTGATTTTAATTTAATGTTGTTTAAGTTAAAGATTAAGCCAACATGTAGTTTTGATGTTGGATCTAACAAACTAATTGTTAGTTGATTGTTAGTTATAATACTTAGGGATAATTTCATATAAGTATCCCAACTTTGCCTTATTTGCAAATCAGTAATTTAAGTTTGAAAAGTTTTTGATCGATACCTCAAGTTTAATTAGTTGCATATAAGTACCTATTAAACTTAATATAATAGAGATGTGAAAAGACCATAATGCTCCTAATGCTTATAATAATTAATATTATATTAAAACTTTCGAATTTAATAACTCTCTTTTACGACCTCCGTTTCGCGCTCAGAGTGTATCGAATCGAAGAAAATCGGAAGATAAACAATTTTGAAGAATAATAATGATTAAATAAAAATTTATTAGTTATTAATAATTAAACAGTATTAATTATTATTTTAATTTAATTATTAATATTATTCTTCAAAGTTGTTTGTTTTCCGATTCTCTTCGATTTAATATTTTATGAGTACGAAACGGAGGTCGTATGAAAGACTTATTACATTCAAAAGTTTCAATATAATATTAATTATTATAAGTATTAGGGGCATTTTTGTTTTTTCACATCCCAATTCTGTTAGATTTAATAGATTATGTACTTACTGCAACTAATTAAATTTGAGGTACATGCAAAAAGAATTTTAAACTTGAGATACTGATTTGAAAATGAGGCAAAATTGAGGTATTGATTTGGAATTACCCCTAACATTTACATGGTTAAGTGGTTGTTGTGCACTAGGTAGTTGGTGAGTGCTTACTAGTTACTTCCTTAGGGTGGGCACTGTTTTAGAATTGGACCGAATCAAATTTATTGGTTCCCAAATTTTAAGAGTCATATTCAAAACAATTATATGAGATCGGTTTGGTTCCTCTATTTTACTCGTTGAAATTCATTAGATTATATATTTTTGTTAACTAGTCGATATTTCGTCTAAATCGCAAATTTATAGGTACAAACTTTAAATTTAAAATTACTAAAAGTTTGAATGAAAATCGAACGATGCAACTTAATTATCAGAACCAATCGAAATATAAATTTTATAAATAAAATAATAATGAAATTGTTTTTATCTAGAACCGACTCCAAATCTCGCCAATTACCAAACCATTCTGGATTTTAAGAATAGAAATCAAGCTAAAATTAAATAGTCCTTCATATCTAAGAATCAAAACCAGATAGTTAATCATATTTTTCAATTATCTTATTCTAGTTCCGGTCTGAATGGTTATCCTATTTATAATAATCTTTTTAATATTAAATTAGTGAATTGTAAATTATTATGTGCGGTCTTAATTAATAGGATCAGATTTAACTCGCATAATTAAGCATTCATCATACTTTATTTCTTATTAATCAAAATGACATTAATTTTAAGGTTAATTACAGTTTGCTCATAATACACTGGCGCGTTTTACAGTTTGCTCTAATTACAATAAAAAGTTCAAATTAAGACACGCTAATTATATTTTTTTTTACAGTTCCGTTAGAAATTGGATGAAAACTTAAAAATTTGGACGGAAGCTTAATTTTTTTTCAAAAAAGACGAAAATACCCCTTTAGCTGGTTTGACTTGGACCGATTTTGTATTAAATTATATAATAATAATAATTATTATTATGTAATTAATAATATATTGAAACTTTCGAATGTCATAACTCTTTCATATGAGCTCTGTTTCGGGCTCGTAGTACATCAAATCGAAGAGAATCGGAAGATCAACAATTTTTTAAAAAAGTTTTTCTCTAATTATATAATTTGTTTAATAATTAGACCCAAATGACATTAATAACTATATATTCGAAATAAAAAAATAAAATAATTGTTGATCTTCCGATTAATTTTGGTTTATTTATGGTCCAAGTCAAACCAGCTGAAGGGGTATTTTCGTCTTTTTTGAAAAAAATTAAGCTTCCGTCCAAATTTTTAGGTTTCCATCCAATTTCTAACGGAATTGTAAAAAAAATACAATTATCGTGTCTTAATTTGAACTTTTTATTGTAGCTGGGGAAAACTGTAAAACGCGCCAGTGTAGTATGGACAAACTGTAATTAACTCTTAATTTTAGAGTAGTTTCGGTATTTGTTTTAATATTTTTAGTAGATTCTCGTACATTTGATTTTCTCTCATACACGTGTTAATGCACGTGTACGTATAGTAGTGAAGTGTCCCAACTCCCAAGTAGCTAGGAGAGCCACCGATCGCCGATCGGATCTTCAATATTTTCTTATGCGTAAAGAGATAAGATTAAAAATTTGATTTAGTTTATGGTGGTATTTATTTATTTTTAAATGTAACATATATGGATAATGAAACTCTACGAACATATTATTTATAATTGTGATATCAATAATTTCTTTAGCATTTGGGGGTAGAGAGACGAGATCGAGGGGAGTAAAAGTAAAAAATAAAACACTACAAATGGAATTTAATAGGAAATCAAAAATCTTAACAAATTAGTCTAAATTTAAACACTTTAATTTGTTCTCAAAATTGTAGTTAATGTCTCTACATAATTCCATCCATTCTTTGAATAAAATATTTATGACTTCGCTAATTTATACATAGTGTAACAATCACTTGCAAACATGATGGAAATGTCCGAACATGTAGAATGTCTAATAAGAAATGATAAAATGTGTAGTGCGAAATGGTAAAACGTGATTGATTTAATAAAATGTGTAGTATGAACGTGATTGATCCTATAAAGCTTTGAAAATACACGCTATAAGATCTTGATGCCACGCGTCTCATGCTGGAATAACGCGCGTTCAAATTTTCAACGATTCAACAACTGTAAAACGTTCGGATGATCATACATTCTACAACCGTTTGTAGCGGAGTGCATCTCCTTGTGTGTGTGTGTGTGTATAGGGAAGGTATTAGCTACAAACCTCTCATTGGGTGTCAAAACGTCCAAACCATCTCTAAGCTGTCTGATTTGCGCGGAGCGAATGAGATGATGACACCTGTAACCACGCGGATTGGGAGGGAGATAACGGGCGCTAACAAAGCCGTTAGAGTGTTGGTGTGTAACATACTTATTCCGCGTGTGTAACCATTGTGTGTGTAACTAAGCAGTTGTTACTGTGTAACACCTTCAAATAATGCGTACATGTGTTCGGTTTTATGAACGCGTAACCGATACCTTAATAGTGTATAACAACTACAATATAATCGTATAACAATTTATGTATAACGTAAAACCATAATTGATCTATGTAAGTGTTGAATTGTAGAACAATGGTTACACGCGCGAAACAAGTATGTTACACATCAACACCCTAACGGTTCCGTTAACGACCGTTATCTCCCTCTCAATCCGCGTGGTTACACGTGTCATCACCCCCTTTGCTCCGCACAAATCAGACGGCCGGAAGATGATTTAGACGTTTGAAGGAGCTCAAACATAATTTTTGGTAAAACGTCCTTATATATATATACAAATAAATAAAAAATGTCAAAATATATCACACTCGTTAACAATTTATTATTACATTAGCGAATAATCATATTTAAATCGACGGCAGGCACCACCTCAAGCTTGGCACGTGTCACGCTATCAGCAACTCTCCCTCTATACATATACACATGCAAATCGTGTTTTCGAACGGCAAGAACCGCACAAGTACCAAACTCATTCCGCAGAGACAGAAACATAGGGACCAACATGGCGAGCCGACAACAACGTAAGTGCTTTTTTCGCAGAAGTTAATGTTACTGTCTTAATTAATCAACTACTTATTGCTAGACATAATTTTAATGAGGCCAAAACGTAATTAATTAACGTTTTAATTAATTAATTAATTACAGTGAAGGCGTCGTGGCCGGAGCTGGTGGGGACCACCGGAGAAGAGGCGGTGGAGACCATCCACAGAGAGAATCCGGAAGTGAGGGCCGTGGTCGTGGTCGACGGTGACCCGGAGACCCAGGACTTCCGGCCCAACCGGGTCCGGGTCAAGGTCAACCGGGAGGGAATTGTCACTCATGCCCCTGTCGTCTATGGCCAGCCCACGCCCGCCTAGGAGTGACATGAGGGGCAGTTTAGTACTTTTCGTCTGAACTAGCTGTAATAATAATAAAGAATAATGACACTTTGATACGCTTAATTATAGCAAGATGACACTTTTATACCCTAACTATTTTTCTCTCTTTTTAGTATCCTAACAATTTTTTTTGACAACCTACCTCTAAAATGCCTAATATACTTAAAATATTCATGGTTCAATTGAAAAAAAATAGAATTGAACTGATAGTGAAATCAAACTGGTTTAAATTGAGCCGGTTCAAATCAGATTCATTTACCCGATCAGGGGTATTTTAAGTATATTAAGTATTTTAGAGGTAGGATGTCACAAAAAAATTGTCAAAAGACTAAAAAGATAAAAAAATAGTTTAGGTATGAAAGTGTCATTTCTCTATAGTTAAGTGTAACAAAGTGTCATTATCCCTAATAATAATAATATTTGCATGAAAATCTCGTCTGTGCTTAAATACTATGTTCTGAAAATAAATCTCTCTCTCTCTTTAAATAAATCTCTCTCTCTCTTTCTTATATTTTCAGAGAATTATTTTCGCTCTTTTCTATTAGGGATAATGACATTTTGTTACACTTAATTATAGCAAAATGACACTTTCATATCTTAATTATTTTTTCTCTTTTGAATACTTTAACAATTTTTTTGTGACAACTTATGCTAAAAGATTAAAATACATTTGATTTAAAAAAATCATAATAGAACTTGTCCAATTTGATTTATCAAACCATATTTAAAATGGTTCAAATTTAATTTTAGATTTGGGGGTATAGTTACAATTGCATCTTAAATATAAATCACATTGAACCAAAGATAAACAATATTGAACCAATTCAATTTGTGATACTTAAACCAAAGGTATTTTAGACATTCTAGAGCTAAGTTGTCAAAAAAATTTGCCAGTGTATAAAAGAAAAAATAAGGTATGAAAGTGTCATTTCGTTATAGTTATGTGTAACAAAATGTATTATCCTTTTCTTTATTATGAACAAACCACATCTATATATAAATGAAGGAAATATAAAACTAATAGAGAAATTAACAATAAACAATTGAAATAGATAAGGGGGTATATTCATTGTGGGGCACACTCAACTACAAACTTATATAGAACATTCAAACGTCCAAATCAGTAGAACCGTCAAATCTGAGACGCATGTTAGCGTGCGACACGTGACAGTGTCCGTCATAATTTACATGACTTTAATTTTATATGGATGCATCATATTTCCTACAATATTGGACTACATATTCTACAACATTGTACTGTATGTTCTACAATTTAATCGTTTTGACATTTATTATTAGTTTGTAGCTGATATGTTCTCCATTCATTATCTATAAGAATGATCCATCACAATGGTACCATTTAAAGACCAAAATCACTCAAAGCACATCACAATGAACAAACTCTCAACAACCCAACAAATTAACAAAATTAGTAACCGACAACATTTGTTGAATTTAGCTAACCCTAAATTTTTTTGTTACATCTAATCGATTTTAAATAAACCCAAAAAGAATCAGACACGAAACAAGTCCTGCGACGAAGACGAGGAGCTGTTCTGGTCAAATCCGGCGTCAGAAAGCGGCGAATATTAAAATGTGATCGAACCGACATCGACGACACGGAGCTGTTCGTGAAGCTCGAGGCTCGCACCCTCGAATCAATAATCGGAAGAACCGTGTAGAATGTGCAGTGCACAGTAGTGGAACCCTGTAGACAGTGTAGTACAAAGTTGTAGAGCGTGATGAACCCCATAGAATCTTGATGACACGTGTCGTACGCTGAGACGACACACGTTCAAATCCACACCGGTCAAACTGTTGTAAAACGTTTGTACGTTCTACAACCGTCTGTACTGTTATGCGCCCCTGTCAGCGTCTTTATCATACATTTCTATCCTTAGATATAATAATAAAATCGATTGAAAATATATATTTTTTGTCACTGTCTCTTCACTTAAGGCAAGATATGTATTTTTCTCTCCGTCCATATATACATATTTGTCGTGAAAGGATCCACCGATCGGACGTCAACTTCACTGAAAGCTAGATTTATAGGTTCACATTTTTAAATAGATCAAAATAATTAAGCTCCGGAAGATGATTTCATTATAATGTTTCTTTTTAATAAAAATAACAACATGAAGAATGTGTATTCATCACATGTTTGAAAATTCTGGTCAAACATATATTTTTTTGTGATAACAAATTTTGTGCTCGAATAATATAAATATTTCCTAATGAATTATATTTATTATTATTATTATTAGGAAAAAACACAAATATTATTAAGCAACTGACCAGATATAATGTCGGACAATTAGAGCAACAGATGGTGGGACAGACCCTGCACCGTGATCCGAACTACTGTTAGTTAAAGTGTACCTGTCTAATTTATGAGTCACAAGATTACAAGAGTGACGAGCAAAATATGTAATAACACATGTCCCAGAAGTGGGCAGTACGCAGCAACAATCACTAATGATACTTCCGAAGATGTTCGACTCGACCCATTTAACATCATGTAAAGCTACAGCCTCCACCTCATATGAATGGAAAAATCTCGTGATCCCGCTACAGAATGCCTTCAACAAGTCTCCACGATAACCTCGGAGACTAATTGACTCAAACCAGTTAGCGTCATGCAGAGCCACGACCTCCACCTCATACGGATGGAGAAACCTCGTGATATCACTGCAAAACGTATTAAACCAACTTTCTCGATCAACCCTGTGATTCATATGGGAATAGCGAATCTTTAATAATCAAAATTCTCCAAACTCTTTGTGCTTACCTTATCATCCCATCGACGCCAGATAACCCCCAATCACTTCCAATACCGAGCCCAATGGGACACCCCGAGGGCGTAATGAAACTTTAGAAAACCAAGACCCCCTAGTTTGATATGCTTACATAAATCTGATCATCGACGCCAGATAACGCCAAATCCCTCCCAGTACCGAGCCATCAACTATTCAAATTCGCAGCAAACTAATCGCCATAGTATTCCTGCCCTGCCTCCGGTAATCCCCGTCGGGGCCCATCTACTCTCGCTGCACCAATCTGGACCATTCTCGCGACAAACTAATCGCTAAATTTTCCCTGTTCAACCACCACTGACCCCAACCTAAACATATCTCTCCTCACAAATACAAATGATATCAAAATAATGTATCTTATTCACTTTGATATATATATATATATATAGTTTATATAAAATATTATATAGTATAATTTGAGGACTGTATATCAATATTTTTTAGTTAACACGTGTACTCACAAGAGTAGATTGAGACGTGGAAAACATGAACTCTCCTTCTATATATATAGACCCAACGTTGTGCACTCTCGAACTACATCATATTAAGAACTACACACACATATTCATATCAAGAGAAACTTAGAGACAAAAATGGCAAGCCAACAAGGTAAGTGTTTAATTTCCTCAAGAAATGCTAATATATGTTATATATCAATATGCATGCATGTACCGGTGTAAACGAGCTGAGCTGAGCCTCATTTTGAAAAGACTTGGCTCGACTCTTGAAAAAAGTGTTCGAATCGGACTCGAACGAGCTTATACAATTAAGCTCAAGTTCGGCTCGAAATAAAATGGACGAGCTCGAGCTCGGCTCAGCTTGATTCTGTTCGCTTAAATTTAAATACAAATATTTATCAAAAAATTAAATAAATGATAAATAATTCATTAAATAATAAATGAGTCAACTTGAAATTGGTTCGACTTGATTCGACTTGTTTAATTCTATTATAAGTATTTTATAAATATATTAATATAAATATTAAATGAGCCGGCTCGCGAACCTACTTAGCCTATTAAATTAAAAGGCTAGGCTCGAGCTCGGCACGTTTATTAAACGAGCCCAATCTCGAGCTCGAATTCGATTATAAGAAGCCCGAACCGAATATTTAACGAGCTGAGTTCGAGCGGCTCGTTAAAAGCTCGGCTCGTTTACAACCCTACGTGCATGCGTGTTCTGAATAATTACGTACATGCTCCTTATAATTAATAATACAAATAATAAAATATGATATTAATTAATTAATTAATTAAGTAACGCTTATCAATTATTTAATTACAGCAAAAACATCGTGGCCGGAGCTGGTGGGGACAAACGGAGAGAGTGCGGCTGAGACCATTCGGATGGAGAATCCGAATGCCAAAGACGTCGTCGTTTTGGTCGAAGGAAGAGACATCGCGGGCCGAGACTTGAAGACCGACCGGGTTCGGGTCTGGGTCAACCAGAGGGGAATTGTCACTCGTACCCCTACGCTGCCCATTGCAGTTGAGATGGATCTTCCACCCATAAGAGATTAAATCGTGTAGGGGTATTTTAGTACTCTTACCACAACAGGTTAAAAATATGTAACGACAATAATAAATTTCGCTCTACTTTCAAACGAATAAATTGTGAATGTAATAATATGCTACAACTTTGGAGAAATTATTAGCGAGATGCGTTGCGTGCTATCTACAATCATGTGTTCAAGTTTGTTCTAATTAACAGTGGCTGAGATTATGGTGAGAAATTTGTCCCACCATCTGTATCTTCAATTATCTGACTTGATATAGATTCAGTTGTTATTTAATTAATAATAAGGGTATTTTAGTACTCTTACCAATTACCACCACTAGTTTAGAAGATGTGACAACAATAATAATCATCACAATAAATTTCGCTCTACGCATGAATAAATTGTGAATGCAATAATACGATATATAATTATATGTGTCTCGTCTCGTCTCTTCTCTTTTAATTATTTGTTTATATTTGTCTGTTTTTTTATTTTGCTATAACTTATCTTTGAGAAAATAATCGATGAAAAGTTAATTTAATAATAAAGACACTAAATTAACATGAAAATTCGGTGAGATTTTAAAATGGGATGATCAATCTCTTCACCAAAAATGGGAGTATAATATAAGAATCTATAGTGATCACATTGAAATACCCTTTTTTTTTCCTTTGGTAGTTTAATAAAAGGTGGCCCCTCAACAATAAATGGTAAAAGTATTTTTTTTTGTCATTTAGATCGGAGAATTGATGGGAAAAATCGGGATTTAAATTTTCAAAAATCATATGATTATTTAGCCAAAGGGAATAAACCGCGCTTAAAATCATCCCAACGGCTTCTAATGTGGCTACCAAGCTATTTCCTTAGAAAGCTCCTACTAAGATAAACATAACAAGTTATTGATAGACGAGCACGTTGTAGAAACAACATGGACGCCCTCCGTTCTTAAGCTTGAAACTGATAACATGTAAATGTCACGTCTAAAACAGAACCAACCTCTAAAACTACGTCAGAAACTAATTCATCTAAAAGCTCACTGTCATTTAGTTTGGTAAACAAATTCACATTTTTTAAATATAATACTTTTAACCCTTCCATCTAATTTTAAGGCTAAAACATACTTAGAATATGAACAATACTTACTAATTAATAAGAGGGTATATCTCACTGACAATGCTTTTGGAAGTTTTAATAGTGTATAATATTTATTTTAGATGAATTTATCAAATGTAAAACCGTTGTTGATACTTTATCTCTTTCTGTTAGAATTTATATAAAAAAACACCATCTAATTTGAAAAATGTAAATATGTGTACACATTTTAGTTTTTGCATGACTTGTTCTCAACTCAAAATCCATCCAGTGCAATAATTTTTTAATTATTAGGAAGAGGGAGAGAGAAAACCCCGAAAATTATAGGAATTTATTAATTGATAAAGCTAATAGAAAGGCGAATGCGTAGTTGTGACATCAAATCTATTATTGATAATGAATATTTTTTCTTTTATTGCAAAACACTAATTACTGGATGACATTTTAAAATAAGTGGAGAAACTCTATGTTAAATTATATTAAGTTTTCTATATTAATATTTCATGTCTCACATATATTAGAGTTTTATATTCTATTCTTATTACCTCTATAAATAGAGATATGTTGTAATTCATAATATACACATCAATAATAAATCTCTCTCTTATTTCTATCACTTTGAAATAGGGATGTAAAATTTTAAATTTGATTTTGAAAAATATTTAAAAGTTTATGTAAATATATATGTATAGATCAAAATACAAATTTTCTCCTATCTCTTTCATTCAAGGCAACAAATGTATTTCTCTCTCATATATTTGTCATCAAATGATGAGGGCCACCGCATCCACCGATAAAAAAAAATTCATTTGTCATTATATCATAATTAGAATCATTTAAAAGATTGAAAATTATAATTATTGATGAGTAATGTTTTATTACAAAAATAAATTTTTAAACTGATAGAAATTAATATATTATTGATCAGTTCTCTCGTTTCTTGACAAGTATGAATTTTCAACATTCAAGCTTTTTAACCAAAATTTTTTTAGAATTTTTCGTATCGTTATTTTATAAATAGTTCAATGTTCTCAGTTATTAATTTAAACGTTTAGAGAAATTAGTTTAAATTTTATCATAAATGAGGTGAGATTTGGAGTCATTGCAAAAACTATATCGGTTAAATAAATGTTATCATTACTTGACGGTTCATGCTTTCTCGAGTTGACACGTGTATCGGTAGTGTAACACTATATATAGAGACATCATGAACTCGACCCTACAAAATTAGGACACCACCATATATATATTAAACTCAATTCCAAGACACATTTAGAGACAAAAATGGCAAGCCAACAAGGTTAGTGTTTTTCTCGATAAATGGAATGTTCGGTAAAAGCATAATTTCAACATTTTAATTTTTTAAATATTGTATTGTTTGAACGGTTTAAATGTTAGCGTTGATTCGTATTTAAATGTGAATTTTTGTGTTCAAACATATTATCATTCGAACGGTTTGAGTGTTACTGTTAATTCACATCTAAATATAATTTAATGTGTATGATTTATATTAACATGCATGATTGTTTTAAATCATGTGTACCTAGTGCATGTCGTGTATATATAAATTAATTATATAAAAAATAACTATTATTACCGTCTATTATTAGGTTACTATTATGTTCATGATTAATCGGTATACATGTGATTATAAATTTAATATGTTTATATTTATGATAGATAATCGTTTAAATGTTAGTTTTGATATTTATATTGTAATATTCGATATAGATTAAAATTATCGTTTGTTACAGGAAAGACATCGTGGCCGGAGTTGGTTGGGAGGCAAGGATCTGACGCCGTTGAGATCATTCGGATGGAGAATCCGAATCTAAACCCCGTCATTTTGCGCAAAGGAGACCCGGGGACATTTGACCTGAGGCGCGACCGGGTTAGGGTTATCGTCAACCAGAGTGGAATTGTCGTGGAGACCCCTAATGTTGGCTAGTTGAGTTAGGGTCAAATCGAAAATCGAAAATAATGTAAGGGTATTTTAGTACTTTCAATAAACTGATCTGGAACCCATGGTAATAATAAATTAGTAACTATTTCTAATAAATATAATAAACGGGTCACTGCTCCTACGAATATATTTATGCTGCTGATTATTATTATCTCATTTATTCTGAAAATTTATAATTTATTTGAAAATGATATATATATATATATATATATATATATATATATATATATATATATATATATATATATATATAAACACTCATAATTGTGTTGATTAAAGTACAGCTCCCGCAGGTACTTGTCCTAAAACTGATCACAAATGTACGGACATAAAATATAATATAATATTAAAGTAATTAATGTATGTTTCTCCTCGGAAAAATTACATGAAAATTATTTTATCGTCGAAATCGTCATCAATTGAAAATATTTAAAATAATTAATTCCTCGAAATAGCTTATCATTTTTATATGTATGCTTTTAATTTAATAATTGTTAAACCATTTACTTTATCCATTGTTGTAAATGGCAGCGTCATGGAGACGAAAACTACACGGACACGACGTCGTGGCGCCATGGCGTCTTGACCATTTTAAATCAATTTTTTATTGATTTGGACTGATTTTGAATAGATTTTAGGCTTGTTTTGTCCAAACTAATTTTCTTTTTATGTTGAAAATATTATAACTTGTAGCATAAGTATTTTTATTACATATGTAAATTAATTTATATTAAAAAAATATAAAAATAAAAATAGTGTAAACAAGTCCAAGGACCTCTAAACTTGTTAGGGTTCGAACGGAAAAAAGGTAAGCTTGAGCACAATTTAATTTATATATCATTTAAATTTTGCCAAAATAAAACAAATGAGTTTAAATTTTTCAAGAGTCAAACAAAAACAAAATGGTTAAATTCATGCTCATTTCGATTTGGTTCATTTAATCATCGCTAAAATATTCATCAAAGTTGAAATTTTATATTGAGTACGTATAATAATTCATTAAAGGAAAAATTAGAAAATTTTTCTTTATTTTATTTCAGTTTTTGCATAAAAACTCCTTTCACCTTGTATTTCCTAGCACGATCAGTGTAATTCCATTAAAATAGATGAAAATCTTGAAATATTTTATAATCTCAAAAATACACTCGCGACTTAATATATAAAATTGCAAAAACTTTTTATATATTATTGTACTTTTACATACAGTCTCGGTATATAATGTTTTTGTTTGCACAATTAGAATAATCAAACAATATACAATCAAAATATGGTACTTTTTGGATTATAAAAATATTTCAAGATTTTTACTTATTTTGACAAAATTATACCAATAGTACAAGAAAAACAAAATGAACAGAGCAAAAACATTCAAAACTGAAATAACACAGGGGTAATTCTTTTTTTTCAATTTTTTATTAAATATTAAATATTAAATGAATCGAATCGAATCGAGATATTTAGCAGGAATCGAATAATTTTAAACACATATTAATGTATCGAGTTCGAGCGGTTCTGTTTAATTAATAAGCTCAAAAACATGTGCTTTTGAGTTTTGACCCAAACTCAAGAATTGAAATATTTGGAGAGATCATTTTCAAGGGTGTTTGGGGACAAAGGCACCGCGTAGAGGACTGTTTGGAAACGAAGCTACCGAGTCCTTGGTTGGAGTTGATCAATTCCACATTAACTCTTAACATTTTAATTTCAGACCCAAAAAATTTGAAGCCCAGAGTCAGTCAAATAGCGGCTCCAGTCAAACTTATAATTTTATTTTATACCTTTCACAATCCAAACCCAACTCAAAACTATATATATAAAGCCTCTCTCTCTCTTCCTCTTATATCACCAAACACACCAACAACAACAACAACAACAACAACATCAATCTCATTTTTTACCTTATTTTCTCCAAATTTCTCAAAACCCAAGAACCAAAAAAACCCATATCGATTCGAGTTTCTATTTTTCGATTCGTTTTCCTCGTATTCGAAATGGGTTTCTCTTGCAATGTTAAGAGGGTCTTGATCGTGGTTCTGGTCGTTACATTTTATGTGCTTTTGTCGTCTCAGCGACTTGAAGCAGTGAGGCCATTGAAAGGTTTCCGTGACCAAATGCAGTGGGCCAAGGACAATGGGTTGGTGCTCCAGTCGCTCCAGCGCACTCCGGTGGTGCCGCCGGGTTGCAATCCGAAGACTTACGTTCCCGGAGTGACATGCTGATGAAGCTTTTCTGTGATATGGAGTCGATGATTCTGATTTATGTGATTACACGATTTAATGAAGATAAACGGCAATAACGAGACATTGTTTTGTAATTTAGTTACACGACTTGAATTGTAAATGTAGATTTAACTTTTTCGTTGTACATTCTTTATTTATTTATTATTATTATGTTGAGAATTGGGAATTTAATTGTTTTCTATGTGAGTAATTACAATTTTTCTATTCTATTCAAAATATCTCTCCATTTCGTGCCCATGTAAGTAACTAATTCACAACTTCTCTTTAAGAATGTGTCTTAAATTGTTGAAGTGTCTCCTTAAAGATTTGAAAATTGAATTGTTTTTCACAAGATGAAATATAATGATAAATAAAAGAAGGTTGATATGATTTCTCTAACTTTATTTGTTACTTCTTTTTTTCAACTTTAGTCTTTAATTGTGATTTTCAATGACTTCATTAAAAAAGGTCAATTTTGCTGGTTGCCCCCATTGTGTAACCAAAATTAACATTCTACATGATAATCACTAAAATATCCAAGTATATAGATAAAAGAGAAATCATGTACAAAACTCGAACTCAATACAAACGTACAAATATGAGGAAACCCGTTGGATGGGAGGGCCGCGCACATCCGAGGCGTCATGTGGCAGGATGACGTGAATGCGAGTTGGATAGGAGTAAGTAGGTGGTTATCAATTTATTAAATATCATAATTACAAATTATGAACTCAATAATTACCATAATTATTAATTCTGCAATAACCATAATTACATATTTGCAATCCAATAATTATCACGATTACATATCCAATAAGTATTTATCATTAATTTAAGTACAATAAAATACACTAGTTAAATATATAACTACACTAAATAAATTTAAAAATATAATTTCTTGAGTGTTTTGAAAATGTCTTGATTTTTCATCATAAGAGTTCACTTTTTCACCATTTTGAATGTAAGGTTCTCTGTGTTTTGTTATAAGATCGTGAATGTTTTGAAAATGTCTTTACTCTCCCTAAAGGGGGCGTTAGTCCACTGTATTAGTATAAGATTTTATTTCTTTTGGTATTAGGCTTTCAACAATAATTTATACGATTTATCGTGTATAAAGTTTGTAGTGAAATGCGTCCTATGTACGATTCGATCGATTCCTCTAACTCTTTAACATTTTAATATCTTAATTTCAGAACCAAGATCAGTCAAATTTCTGGTCCAGTCAAACTTTTATAATTTTATACCTTTGACAATCCAAACCCAACTCCACTCCTATATTTGCAAAAGCTTCTCTCTTTCTCATGTATATATATGTGTGTATATATATATAACACCATTAACAACAACATTATCAATCCCATTTTCACCTTATTTTCTCTGAATTCCTCGTAACCCACAAACCAAACAAAACAATATTTTTATCGGTTTCTATTTTTTATTCCATTCATTTTCTTCGTACTTGAAATGGGTTTCTCTTGCAGCGCTAAAAGAGTCTTAATTGCAGTTCTGATCGTTAGTTTTTATATATTTTTATCGTCTCAACGACTTGACGCGCTGAGACCTTTAAAAATTTACCCTGACCAAATGCAATGGGCGAAGGACAATGGATTGGTGCTTCAATCGCTCCGGCATGCTCCGGTGGTGCCACCGGGTTGCAATCCGAAGACTTACATCCCCGGAGAGCGATGCCAATAAAGCTTTTCAATATTATCGAGTCGATGATTCTGATCTTTGTGATTATACAAATATGATAAAAATAAACAGCAATAACGTGACATTGCTTTGTAATTTAGTTGCAGAACTTGAATTGTAAATGTAGATTTTAACTTCTTCTTTTTTTGTCGTACATTCTTTATTATTTTGTATACGAAATTGATTTGTCTCCCTCAAAACAGATGAAATTTAGTAATAAATAAAAGAAGGTTATGGTTTTGTTTTCTTGGCTGCTACTTCTTTTTTTGATCCTATATTCTTAATTAATTATGATTTTCAAATACTTAAGCTCTACTCTTATTATATGGTTAATTTTGCTGGTTACTCTTGTTGTGTAAGCAACATTACTATTTTACCTCTGGTAACTAAAATATTTAAGGGCATTTAAGAAAGATCCATATACAAGAGAATCAAGATGCATTTCAGTGAAAACCAAATGATACGTGAGAATTAACGTAGAGACACCATGTGACAGGGGACGAGTATTTTTTTATAGCCTATAAGTGAACCCTGTCGAGAGAATACTGGTTAGTTTAACGAGAGTTTGAAATAAAAAAAGTTTTTTTGTCACGTCTGTCAGCGCAGTGCCACATCAACACGTGCCATGTGTCACGCTTCCACGAGTTTGCGCGGTTCACACATGATCACACCTCTAAGAGAATTTATATTCTTGTTTCTCGATATCTTAATTTTTTTTGTTATGATTTGATGCAAAACATATACAAATAGGAGTATAAACGAGTTATATCAAGCTTATATTATTAAAAGGTCCCGTGAATTTTAATAGATTAACCTCGAATTCAGCTCATTTATTAAAGGATTTCGCCGTTTAACTCTTATTTAGTTTGATCATGATAATAACAAATTGAACTCGAACGTCATTAAAAGCTCAACTCATTTACAAGCATAAAATTCATAATAAATAACGAAATTTTATGTACTAAATTGTATTATTTATGAATTCATTCTACACAATTTAATTCTTTTTACAAAGAACTATAATATATGATACAAAATAACCATTTTACTTATGCCAAGGTCAAACATAAGGAAATTGACAAAGGCCAAAACTTTTCAAACACCTAATTAATTATGGAATGAGAAAAAAAAATAACAATTCAAAATATAACAAAACCATAATAAGAGAGAATTTAATTTGTTCATGTTTAATTTCAAGAGTGAAGTGCAAGCATGAATTGACCAGGAAATGAAACACATATAAAAGATGGGAACATAATTGGTTGACTGGTAATTAATTAATTAATTATATACAAATAAAGACCAACATTAAGTACTCAACAAGAAAGTCTTAATTAATTATATTTAATTACAATACGAACATAAGCTCTTCAACACGTCCCTGACCAATTTTGCGAACTATATATTATATATTATATTGAATTTTGAATAAGTCTGTTCAATATTTATTTCAGTATACAACTTTGGTAACACGCCCATGACTTTGAGAATATAATAGACCTTGAAACTGATCATTCAAGTCCATGCAGCTTGCGAGAACGGTTGGATATGTATTGAATTGATTCGGGTATTGCTGAGGTTGAAGATTAATCGAAAAATAAATTATAGTGAGAGACTAATCAATGATCAGTTGGAGATTTTTAGAATACTGATATAAATGATGGTCTCGTTGACCGATGCCCATAATAGGTTCAGGATTTGGTGATTTTTGAATATTACATCGCTTTCCCTAACTACCCTTAAACCGACCCCACCCATATACCGTGCTGAGCCTCGAACCTTGGTCTGAAACCAGAGAGCGAGCAGTATCAACCATTAGGTCACCCTCAAGCCGGTGGATTTGGTGATATTGTACGAGTATAATTTAAGTCGTTTACTGAATTAGAGTTTCATATTTCCTTGATAAAATCATATGTACTAAAACATATACTAACTTTTATAGCTTAGCCAAACTCACTTTGTAATTATGTAATCGATCTCTCTTTGTAAGAATACCTCTTCTGTATGTGGACGTTGTCAAAATATTATTAGCGAACCATGTAAATTCCAAATCACAAATTATATTAGTCTGGGTATATTAAGTATTCTAAAATTAAAACTCATTAAAATTGAGTTAGACCAAGTATTATACCGATCAATGTCAAAACTCATTCTCTGTAGTTCAATTTTAACAAGTTCTTGCTAGATCAGAATCGGCCAAAATTTATTTTTATAATTTATACACGGTGTTATATAAATTTTGTTTTGTTTAAAATTGTAAATTTGTTGATTAACCAAATGTAAGTCTAAGATTAAACCCGAGTTCGGTCAAACGTATATAATTTCACAGAACTCAAATTTTAAATAATTTAAGGGTGATTTTCACAGACAGCATGATGCAAATCCATTTTTGTACAAGAACTTGCCACTCGTCATTATCACATTTAATGTTGCAAAAGCAAAAACACAAGCAATGAACACATACTGAAGAATCAATAATGAGACAAGCACCAATATAAGTGTCCTTGACCATGACTCAACTTCTCATCAAAGAAAAATCATGGGTTTGAACTTTTTAAGTGCCATGACTCTCTTAGAGTCTTCTTCACTACAGGAATTGAATGGGTCATATGTGGAGATAGTACCCTACCTTTAGGCCTTACCTGAGCTATTCAAAGCCTAAACATTGATCCCACAAAACAAAGCGTGTTGACAAATCCAACACTTTCAAAGTCATTTTGCTTGTGCCTAACATAAACAACATGACCTGTTCCAAATAGACATGTCACTGTTTTTGTGCCCACTTCTGGGGGCAAAAGATGATCACAAAAAGACTATCTCTAAAAGGTTTCTGACCCAGAGATATTGAATTTCTAGGGTAAGAACAACCAAAAACAGTGTTCTGCCTCGTCTTTGTGCAATTAGTGTTCTTGTATCTTCTCGACTATTGGTGTAACACATGCTTTGGTCTGAACATGCTCGTTTCAGACTTTGTCCATACTCGTGTACCTGCACATCCAACGAAAATACACATCTCGGGCACTTTTGTATCGTCGATATGACTCTTCAACACAGCCCAACATTTTGTCTTATACAGTAATGTCGGTCTAATAGTAGTTCTACAGATCCAACGTTAGAGGAAAAATCGTATCATATAAAACTCCTAATGCAGTTCGCCATTTCAATAACCCCGCTTCAATTAGTTTTAAAAATTAGAACCTAAATACTTGAACTAACCGTTCCTCGGTATGTCCTAACCATCAATTGGATCAAAAAATTAAGAATATTGACAATCATGAAGAACAAAAAAATACTTAACTATGAGAACAAGAAGTCCAGTCCAAAACCCACAGTCAATCCTGGTTCAAGCAGCACCTCAGCAATTTCCAGGCTGAACCTGTGAACCAACACAAGAACAAGAAACACAATCATTAGCCATATTTTGATTACAGGGGCAAAGATTCAAAGTTCAAACCCATATAATACTCTATTTCTATGCATTATCAAAATAACAAATCACCATTTCTGTACATCATATGGCATTTACAACACCTTTCAGATAGACCAACAGTTTCAACTTGAACCTAATAGCCAAAGGCCCAGAACATCTTCAATCTGTACATTGGCCTCTACTTACATGGATAGGAACATCCAAAATCAATTGTAGATGCTGTTTTTACATGAAATAGAGATATTTATATGTTTTGTTTATATATGAACGGCGCACATGACCGCTGTGTTGAAATCCAGAGGGGAGTAGAACGGTGGCTTTGAGACTAGGGATCGCCACGTCTTCTTCCTGGGGTTGTAGATTTGAATGAATAGCGTTCCTGCCCTCTTGTGCTGTCTTGACCTTCGTGTTTCCGATGAATCGAATCCATTGACGGTCGTCATCACATGCAACTCCCTGTCCAGCACAACGAAGCCAAATGATGACCCATTAGGGGATTTTCTTGGTACACTGGATTCCTTTTGCCAGCGGTTTGATGCCATGTCGTATCTGAAATGAAGTTTGGAGGATATGCAAATGAATATCCAAAAGAAGTTCAAACAAGACTTCTACAATGCAAGAGAGAAATATACCAAAAATGATGTATAGACTATTTATGTCTTTGGGAAAATCGTGATATACATTAAAGTCAGCTGAGCTTCGAGATTGCAATATGCCTGTAAGATTCGTTTTTAATGAATCTGTAACCTAATATTTTCCATGTAAAGATGCAAAGCTAAACTAATTACAGTCAATACAGGCAGCTAAGAACACAATTCTCTAACTTCATTAACCAATGAACAGTTAGACTCAAAATTAGTATAGCAAACCACAATTAAATATTTTCCAGCCAGGTTCTTTACAGAAAGAAGCATCAATATGCATACTACACTTCAGCATACAGCACATAAAGTTCGAATCAATTAACCTAGTATTTTCCATATATGGCTGCAAAGTTAAACTAATTACAGTCAACAGTCCAATATATTTGCCAATCTGTCACTCTCCTTTCGAGTAAAGCACGCAGCTAAAAACACAATTCTCTAACTTAATTAACCAATGAACGATTAGACTCAAAACTTCAAGTATAGAACAGCGAACCACAATTAAATATTTTCCAATCAGGTTTTTTACAGAAAGAAGCATCAATATGCATTTTAAACTTCAGCACACAGCACACAAAGTTCGAATCAATTAACTTGATATTTTCCATATAAAGCTGCAAAGTTAAACTAATAACAGTCAAAAGTCCAATATATTTGCCAACCTCTCACTCTCCTTTCAAGTAAAGCACGCAGCTAAGAACACAATTCTCTAACTTCATTAGCTAATAACCAGTTAGAATGAAAAACTTCAATTATACTACAAAAGGCCACAATTTAACCTTCTTCTAGTCGGGTTGTTTACACAAAGAAGCATCAAACTCCTAAAACATCTATAGGCATATTAAACTTCAGAACACAAATCCACTGTCTGGTTGAGAATAAGTATTGTCGCAAACAAGACTGTACATTATAGATTTTTTGAAAGTGTATAGTTGACCACATAAATAATGAAAATTAACACTAGCCCGATCTTCCAAAATCCTGAAATTAAATTACAAAACTTACAGCCACAGAAGCATGAATTATAGCATGTGAATTATATAATGAGGAATGACAGTTCATTAACATGTTATGACTTTATGTGAAAATAGTAGCATAAATACCTCTTTTACAAATATCATTTAAGCATGGAGAACATTATTGTGTCCAGCTACAGAACATTCCCATACACAGAAATTTGAAAGGTCCACTTCATTGAATTAAATTCCTATACTGATGCGAAATTCAAAATACTTCAGTTTGAGCAAGAGCAAGAGCAAGAGCAAGAGAAATATCCAATGGCAAATATTACGTGGGTAACACTTCGAATCTTCCTGGAATGGTCCATTTCTCCCTAAGGTTATAAATTATTGTCCTGATCTTACAGCATTTCCTACCATGATATCAGGCAATTTGAGCAAACACATCAGACCTTCTTGAAATGGTCCATTTCTCCAACATCCAAGACAGCAGAGCAGACCCAGATTAACATCTAAAATCCCCCAATCAACTATGACTACTAGACGATACCTTTAGCGCGATCAGCAATCAAGTCCTAACCTTTGAGACTAGAGCTTCTACCCTAACACACATTTATATTCCTCGAACAAAAATGTTCACGACCAGACCGAAAGATCAATTCATATGCTTCCCAATTCAAAACACTTCAAATCTTCTTGGAATGGTCCATTTCTCCATAAAGTTTTAAGAATCCATCTTCCAATTTTACAGCATTTTCTACTATGATATCGAGCAATTTCAGGAACATCCGAGACAGCATACCCAGATTAGCACTTCAAATACCCCCAATCACCTATGACTACTGGACAATACCTTTAGCATGATCAGCAACCATGTCCCAACCTTTGACACGAGAGCTTCTACCCTAGCACACATTTATATTCCACGAACAAAAATGTTCACGACCAGACCAAAAAATCAATTTACATGCTTACCAAATCAAAACAGGCCTAATCTAAATCCATCATGGAGAAATATGTCCTGAATAATTCGGGTTTTGAATCAGGTGAGGGGTTTGTCCCACCGTTTCTTGTTAGCGCTTTAGGCTTTGATGTCATGCGTTGCTGAATAAAGCCTTTTACTTAAAAAAAAATATAGCATTCCCCTAAAATTGAACACTGAAGAACTTGAAATGTGAAACTATTACCTGAAGTTATCGACCTCATCGAGCATGAAGATCCTAAAAGCTTCTAACCTATCATTCATTCGTATTTCTTCAACAACAATGTTCACGACCAGACCCAAACCATCAATTCATATCCTTACCAAATCAAAACAGGCCTAATCCTTCAGAGCCACTGCTCAAGCATTGCAACACAAAATCTGTCTCGAGATTGCTAGATTGAACCAATATAACAAGTTACAACACACAATCTAGAGCAAACAAACAGCATTTCCCTAAAATTGATCATTCAAGAACTCGAAATGTGAAACTATTACCTGAAGATATCGACTCCATCAAGCATGAAAATCCATTATGGAGAAAGAACAATTCTCCATATAGTTCTAAATCCATTTCCCAACTTATACAGCATCTTCTACCATGATATTTAGCTATTGCAGGAACATCCGAGACAGCTAACCCGGATTAGCATTTAAAATCCCCCAATCACCTATGAATACTAGACATTACCTTTCACATGATCAGCAACTGAGTCCCAACCTTTGCCACTAGAGCTTCTAACCTAACATCCACATATATTCCTCAAACAAAAATGTTCACGACCAGACCAAAACATCAATTCACATCCTCACCAAATCAAAACAGGCCTAATCTTTCAGAACCACATCTCAAGCATTGCAACACAAAGTTTGTCCACAGAAAATCATTCCACAATAGAACAAGTTACAACATACCATCTAGAGCAAACAAATAGCTTTTCCCTAAAATCAATCATTCATTCAAGAACTCGAAATGTGAAACCATATTACCTGAAGATATCGACCCCGTCGAGCATGAAGATCCCGGGACGGCCCCGTTCTTGTTCATCCTTAACAACCACAACTTTCCCTAGCCTCGTCCTCTCTCCTTCCTCCCACATGTCCCCAACCTCCCTCCACTCCCCACTCTCCAACCCCATCACCACAGCGTCTCTGTAGTACTGATCCACAGGAAACACACCAGAGACGGTCCTCGATTCTCCATACCCTCCCATCACCCAGAACTCGCCCCCAACCATAAACCCAGCGCACCCGGCCCTAAACCCAGGCAAGCCCTCGATCTCCTCCCACTCGCCCCTCCCGACGTCGTACGCCTCCGCCGAGCTCATCCTGCTCCCGGCAGCGCCGAACATGGTGTGCCGCGACCCTCCGCCGGCGACGAGTATCTTCCCCGCCGCGGCGGCGCAGGCGAAGCTGCCGCGCGGGGTCAGCATCGGCGCGAGGCGGTCCCACGCGAGGTCGGAGAAGCTGAACCTGTAGGCGGAGGAGGAGGAGGAGGGGCGGTCGAGGGGGAAGGACCTGGCGTCGAAGAGAGAGCCCCCGATGAGGTAGAGGCCCCCGTCGCCGCCGTCTCCGGCGTCGGAGACGGCGGCGAAGTTGCAGAGGCCGTAGGCGTGGGGGTTGAGCGGGAGCGGCGGCAGGGGGCGCCAGGCGAGGTGGCGCGGGTCGAAGAGGTACGGCGGCGCCACGGAGGGGTCGCTGGGGAAGACGCAGAGGAGGTGGGATCGGCGGCGCGTGCGGCGGCGCGTGAGGAAGACGCGCCATGACCTGCAGGTGAGCTTCAGGCGCGCGAGGTGGGAGTAGGGGAGGAAGGAGAGGATCGTCGACGCGACGTCGTTTGGGAGGCCCGGTATGAGGCAAGGACCGTCGTCGATCTGAGTTTCTGATGGATCCGCCATGATCGATCTCTCTCTCTCTCTCTCTCTCTCTTTCTCTCTGCGCCAAATTTGTTGCGTCTCTGTCTGGTTTCTGGGAATCGGAGAAGAAGACGATTTTTTTTTCTGTGGAGAAAAAAGGTAAATAAAAATAAAATGGCGATGGAAATGAAAATGTGAAAATAATCTCCGGTGTGCCACGTGGCATTGACTTGTGGAACAAGATAATGTGGAATGTGAGAGCTGGCGAGTTATGTGTTGACGCGTGGCGGTATGATTCACCGACCGAGAGGGAGGTGATTTGGCTTGTGCGTTGGAGGCACATTTAATTGCTAGACAGTTTTATATTTGGATAAAATAAGATATCACATAAGTATTTATTTATTTATTTATTTAAATAATAGTTCCGATGAAGTTATTGTATTTATTAAAAAAATATAGAGGGATGTCTCAGTAGCAGCAGGGGTGTACATTTTGAACCCGAAACCGCTCGTGGAACGGAGTTGAAAAATAAAAAAACCATAAATATTAGTTCGATTTTGGTCTTAATTTTGTAATAATAATCATTGGATTTGGTTCGATTTGGTTTCTGATTTTATGGAATTCATGGTTAATCGAACTGATTCGCGGAGCGCGTGTCTCTCACTTAAGCGCGCCACTTTGTTTTTACGTGTTTCAAGAGTGTCTATAGTGGAGTACGTGTGAAAACCGGGAAATATAATATTTTATCAGCTTATTGTTATTTTATTTACAAAATTTACATTTCGATTGAGTGTTGTAATAGTTAACCTACCAGACTTTCTTCTCGGTGTCTACTGGGGCAAATCCGAGTTATGTGTGGCGGTGCTTGTTGGTGGCCCAGATTCTTCCTCGATTAGGATGTACACGATCGATAGGTCCCGATGCGAGGGCTGTGGAAGAGGATTCATCCATCCCACCTTGTTTAAGGCATATGTCGAAGAGAAACACTTATGTCGATGCAACATGCTGATGAAGTAATATTCGAATTGAATCAGATTGTCTCCATATAGTTCGGATCGTTGTCGAGCGCTCTCCGAGACAAGCACTTTTGGGTAATGTATTATATGATTGTTGCTATTTAATTTCCCTTCTTAATAACGTGAATGTGTGTTATGTTACACGATCCAATAAGTCGGTCTTTTGCTTTTTTGTGAAAGTGTACTTGGCGCAGTAGTCTAAGAAGGCTCTACCGCTCTACCTAACTAGTGGTCAGAAGTTCGAGCCAGTTTACTTTTATATGGTAAGCTAGCCGTTTTACGCCTGATTGGGAGTTGGAAGAAGAAAACAATTTGTTAGTTCATTAATTCAATGATAAAAATATATATTTTTTCTTAATATTATAACAAATTTTCTTGAAATACTTTATCAATTTTATGTTATTTGAGTAGATCCCCCAACATGATGGTGGAACCCGAAGCAACAATTACCATGAGTTTAAGCGAGACAAATCGAGCTTTAATTTAGATGGGGTTACCCTGTGAAAAAAAATACAGCTTAAACTCGGTTCAAAAAAATATAGAGAAGTTTGAGCTCGGGTCATTTACTTTTTAATACAAATATTCATTGAAAGGTAAAATTAAAATTAAATAAAAAGATATTAAATAAGTAAACCCAAAATAATCTCGACTCAATTCAGTCTATTTAATATTTATTAAAAGGTAAAAAGCATATCAATAAATTATATAATTAATTAATTATCAAACAAGTTGATTAGCGAGTATATCGAGCCTTAAAATGTTAGGTTTGAGCTCGGCTAGTTCATTAAACGACTCCAACATTTAGTTTAAATTTCACTCAAAATTCATTATAACAAATTTGAAACGAATATTTAACGAGTCGAGAGTGAACGGCCTGTCAAAACTTCAGTTCGTTTACAACTCTAGCCATGATCGAGGTAGCCGCGAAGAGCATTGACCATCAGCCGCCAATAATGTTATAATTTAATCAACCGCAACATATAAAGTAAGATCACTCGCTTAAAAGACAAATACAGAAATAAAAATGTGGCATTTCTTTTATTTTTAATTGGGAAAAAGACATTTTTGTGCACTTAAATATACATTTTTGACACTTTCATACCCAACTTTTTTTTTTCTAGTACCCTGAATTTCATTTTGGGACAACTGACCATTTATTTATAAAAAATGACTATGAATTTTGGTTTAATTCATAGGTATTTGGTTCAATTCATGAGTATTTTAGGAAAATGGCCCCGAAGTACCCTGAGTTTGGTTCAATTTTATGTGTATTTTGAAATTATTATTCTAAACTGAAATTAGGGTATTGAAAAAAAAAACAAAAATAAGGTATAAAGTATAAAAATTATATATATATATATATATTTTTTGAAGGAATAAAAATTATATATTTAGGTGCATAAAAGTTTTATTTTTATTTTATTCAAATACAATTTTGTTATTTTAAAAAAATTGAGCCCATAAAAATTAAAATCACTGTCTCTTCCCCGCCAAATAGTCACGCTCAGAGAGAGAGAGAGAGAGCGAACCACATGAATCTCCAAAAACATGGCGAAATTGAAGGGTGCTCGAAGAATTGTGATCCGTACATTTCTCGAAGACGCGAAGACCTGACCGAGACGAAGAACACGAATCAAGTAAAATAAAATTTTATTTCTGTTTGGAATTTTTGTTTCGTCGTTTCAATTTCTGTGTAGCCCTAGTTTATCGAAAATTTCCGGCATTTCATTTTCCCGGAATCTGATTCCGGTGGTTCTGCGCCCTAATTCTACTGCAGCTCATGGGAATTTGCGCAAACCTGGCTCGACATTGGATGAGAAAATCGCTGAAAGTTGATGTAATCGGGCTACGAATTGAGAGCTAAGATGGTAATTGAGCTATTGCCATCTTATTTTTCAACATCCATTACGCATATTACAATGTTGATTTGTGTTTTTTTGTGCATTGTGTTTGCTTTCATTTTTTGAAATAAACCTGTACATTGCTCTTGATGTAATTGGTTAGAATCTTAGCTGGAAAATTGGTTTGTAGAATCTTTGAACAGAAGATGTAATAGTTACAAAAGGGCAAAAGAGTTTGGAGAGTATCATGAACAATGTACATTTTTTGCTATATTGGAAACAAAGTTGACTAGAAGCTTAAGCTAAAAGATGGACACCAATAATCTAATTAACCAAAGTAGAAGATGCCGAAGGATAAGAGGAAGATGAGGCTCAGAGACTAATATAAATGAAGTGGTCAATGACTCAATAACATTGTTGCGGTGCATTTACAAAGTGCATTTTCATGATTAGATTAGAATTGGGCAGAAGGAGTCATATTATCGAATCCCATTTGGTTTGGAAGTTAGCTGAGTTGACTTTTTGTGTATTCTAAATTTATCGCCCAGAATAAATAAGTGGCCTGAACTTCATGAAACTATTTACTGTTTAATTTTAAAACAAGAAATTCCAATAAGTTATAGGGTAAGTAAATACTCTGCATATGTTTATATTACACGCCAAGGACATTATACCATATTTCTTTAATTGTGAACAGTTCTTCAGACATTTTGATATTTCAATATATCAGTTAAATTAAACATTCACAATACATATGACTATGGTTATGTGTGGACAGCTGGATATTGATAGGCATTTCAGCCTGATCAGACATTTGAAGTAGTTGGAACTAAAAGATGAAAATTCTGTTTAGGCTTTAATTAACATGAGCACATATCTGTATTTGCTTGGTGTCCTTACCCGGCAACATAAACAGTTTTTCTTTATTGGTTTTATACGTATATGATACTTTCACTACTCTAAGCTATAACTCTTACACTTATTAATTTGAACTATTTCAGGGCACAGCAAACTTTAGTGTTGGTGATCATGTATGGGTTACAGACTCTGAGTTAGCTTGGGTTGATGGAATTGTACAAAGTGTTAACGGAAATGAAGCTGAGATTGAAACTAGTAATGATAATATGGTAAACTGAGATTGATTCTGAACTACTTTCTTTCAGTGTAATAAGGTTTCACTTTTCTGGCCTGTAGGTATTTTTTTCCTGTTGGATGATTATTTGTTTCTTCTTTAGTGCGCGAATAATTTTCTCCAAGAGATTCAACAATAATCCTTGCCAATAAAAGGATAAGAACACTGCTTCGGATAAATTCCTTAGTTGTTTAGACAACATAGTTTCTAAGGCATTAATTTCATATGACCACGTGAACTCAACCTCACTGTTTCTAGTGTCTTGTAAATCTTCAATACAGTGTAGTCTTTCTTTTGATTTTCAAATTTATTGTTTAAGGATTGATCAACTAGCAGACGTTTTCTCTTGTTCTTTTGTACTTTACTTTCATGTCAATGTCATCAATATTTTGACTACACAACGATCCTCTCTCTATATAAATGCTTACAACTTTGGTTGTGTTAAATTGTGAGTTCCCCTGCAACCCAACATTCAAAACCAAATGCGAGCTTAAATTGACGATGCATTTTGACTTTTCCATCCTTGACATTTTCTTATTTTCATGTTGGCAGGTGGTTGCAAAATTGTCAAACATACATCTAAAGGATACAGACTGTCCTGACGGTGGAGTTGATGACATGACTAAGCTATTGTATTTGCATGAACCGGGAATCCTGCATAATTTGAAAACTAGATATACAATAGATGAAATCTATGTAATATGAGCTTCACTTCAGTTCTGAATCAGTTAATGTTTACTCGTGAGAGAACACAATTCATAGCTGTAGTTATGTGCATTCCCTTTCTGATATTTTGACTTCATGACAGACTTATACCGGAAACATTCTTATTGCCCTCAATCCATTCAAATCTATATCAACCTTGTATGAGGAATGTGTAATGGAACGATACAAGGGAACCCCGACAGGAGAACAGACACCTCATGTTTATGCAATTGCTGAGGCTGCATATAGGTGTTTGTACATTCCTTTTACAATATAATTCATTGTTTTGATACATATATCATGTTAAGTGGCTTGATTTTAACCAGGGCAATGATTGATGAGGCACAAAGCAACTCTATTTTGGTCAGTGGCGAGAGTGGAGCTGGTAAGACTGAAACAACCAAAATGCTTATGCGTTACCTTGCCTTTATGGGTGGCAACACCTCTACTGAAGGACGAACAGTTGAACAGAAAGTTCTAGAAGTAAGTTGGATGCTATCTAACTTGTCAATTATAAAAAGGAGTAAAAAGAAGTTAGTTCATTGATATATTCTAGTTATAGTATCTACCAGTAGACTTATGGTAAGAGAAAATTGAACCACCAATAAAAAAATCACTTAATTTGTACACTTCTGATATAATGCAGTCCAATCCAGTTCTTGAAGCATTTGGCAATGCGAAAACTGTTAGAAATAACAATTCCAGGTGAGATATTTTGAGTCCTCCCTTAATATTGTCACTTGTAGCATTATCATCTTTATTTTGTATTTAACTGGTTAGTTGACCTCAAACATTCATGTGCATGTTTGGTACACCGATTCCTGCTTCTACATTCTTCCACATGACATCCTAAGGTTCATATGATGCTTTTAGGCTGCCTAATAATAATAAGAAAATTAATACTGATGTTCATATAGCATACAATATTAGACGTCATTAACATATATCCTGCTCATTCATATAGCATGCGATATCTGATGCATGAATTTGTGCAATCTGTTCATACTCATGTTCTTTGAATATGCCGCCACAGCCGTTTTGGAAAATTTGTTGAAATTCAATTTGATAAGCATGGAAGAATATCAGGAGCAGCCATAAGAACTTATCTATTGGAGAGATCTCGTGTTTGCCAGATCTCGGATGCTGAGCGCAACTATCATTGTTTTTACCTTCTTTGCGCGGCACCACCAGAGGTATATAAGTTAACTTGATCACTTTTTTAATGGATGCCCCTTACGTCTCAATTACATTTGAGCTACAACATTGTAGCTAATACCTATATATCTAACAGGATATCGAGAAATATAAATTGGGACATCCTCAGTCATTTCACTACCTTAATCAGTCCAGTTGCTATGAACTGGCTGGTGTAAATGATGGTAAGGATTATATTGCCACCAGAAGAGCTATGGATATTGTCGGAATAAGGGAGCAGGATCAGGTCTCGCCTTGACGTGTATCATTGTTTTGGAACTTTTATCATAGCAAATCCCAACAAATATGTGTACTGAAACTGGAAATAAACTCTCTTTCTCAGGAAGCAGTTTTCAGAATTATTGCTGCAATCCTTCATCTTGGTAACGTTGACTTCGTTAATGAGGAAGAAGAAGTTCCTTCGTCAGTTATAAAGGATGACAAATCCAGATTTCATCTGCAAATGACTGCAGAACTTCTCATGTCTGTCTTGAGCTAATGCTATCTTGACTTCAGCTCTTTTACTTCTATATGTGTCTCTTTGTTGATCTTACCCTTTTTCCAGGTGTGATCCTCAAGAAATAGAAGATGCATTGTGTAAGCGTCTAATGGTCACTGGACGAGATAAAATTAAAAAAAGTCTTGATGATGTTGGTGCAGCTGTTAGCAGGGATGGTTTGGCCAAGACAATATATTCTCGCTTGTTTAATTGGTAAGACACTAGTAGCTTCTTGATTGGTTCTAATCAGATTCTGTAAACCATGACATACCACATATTCAATTTTTTCCATGGACAAGGATCCTTATATGGGCATGCTATTTCTGATATATCCAGGTTGGTGGATAAAATCAATGAGTCTATCGGGCAAGATTCTAAATCATCAGGTCTTATTGGAGTCCTTGACATCTACGGTTTTGAAAGCTTTGACTCTAATAGGTAATACTTGATTGCAAAAATATGCAGGCGTGCGTGTGAGTATATGTTCTTACATGCATGATTATTCACTTCTCAGCCTTACTTTGTTGTTTTGATTTTGCAATTTGTATGTCATGCAGTTTTGAGCAGTTTTGTATAAATTTCACAAATGAAAAGCTGCAACAACATTTCAACCAGGTATGAGGTTAGTGATATTTTAAATGTTTGGATTTAACCCTACTTTTCAGCACATAATCTAAGTTCAGTGGTGGATTTCAGCATGTGCTTAAGAGTGACCAAGAGGAGTATACAAAAGAGGATATTAGTTGGAGTTACATCGAGTTCGTTGATAATACAGATGTCCTAGATCTTATTGAGAAGGTTTTGCCCTGTCCTATTTCGTTTAATATTATTCTTTGGATTTTACCAAACTTATCTATCCCTACTGCTATCCTGTTATTAGCTCGATAAAAGTTTCTTATGTGGAACTTGCTTCTGGTTTTTGGCATTCTGCTATTAGGAGCAATTGAAAGACCACTGTGATTATTTATTTGGCTGGGAAATATGCAGTTAAAAAGAGTAGCATGATGTCACTGAATCCCCACACACGTGGTTGTTGCCTATAAAAATTTGTAGTCCAAATGTGTTCTCATTCCAACCTAAATATTTCGATGATATGAAAATTGCACGGCTTTAAATTTCATAACAAATTACCTCACTTGCAAGAATTCCAGATGAATTTTCAACATTCCTCACTCATTCTGGAAATTTTCCAGCAGCCCTTTGCTTTTATCCTTGACAGTACCAAACAAACTTTGAGCAATGACTTTCGAGGCGAATAGAATATATATTATAAAGCTGTACAGATACAGTTCACTAAGCCATATGTTATTTTAGCCTCTCTTTATTAGTCATAATTTCCCAGATCAATAACTAAATTTGTTTTTAGTACATTTGAAATGACTTAGAAACATGAAGTCAATTTAAAGCATGGATTGAGATGGTAAACCTAAAATGCGATTCAGCAGAAAATATGTCCAATATGGCAAACTTATTTAATGCTTGCTCGATCATTTGCTAGAATGGGTTTCCAAGTTAGGAGATGGACATCTCTACTTCTGAAGTACAAATGCCAATTTACGTAGTTGATGCTCTCTGATTTAATTGCCTGAAATGCCAAGCTATCATGTCTGCTAAATGCCTTGTTGAGATTCTATATTCCGACCATATTTTAATTATACTATATTGCTCATCCAGGCTTCAACTATCAGTACACAATCTGCTGAATTAGTTCTCTTTCACAGGTCTCTAATTCGTGGTACTTTTGCAGAAACCAGGCGGAATCATTGCTTTGCTCGATGAAGCATGGTATGATTTCATTTCCTGTTCCGAGTTTTAAGCATTCTTCCTTGAAGGATATTAATCTTGATGCAATTTTGTTTTTCCTTGCTATTTGAATTGGAAATGCAGCATGCCTTCCCTCAATTAGAAGATTTATTTTTTTCTAACTTGAACAAGAAATTTCTTTTTACAGTATTTTACCGAAGTCAACTCATGAAACATTTTCAGAAAAGCTTTATCAGACATTCCAAGGTCACAAACGCTTCATCAAGCCAAAATTGGCCCGGTCAGAGTTTACTGTTGTTCACTATGCGGGAGAGGTGAGCTATGGTTTCTGTGTGTTTTTACTTCCTAATGTCGGTTGCCATTGCACTGGAGAATTATCATTCCATGCACTTTTTTCTCAGGTTCAATATCAATCTGATCAATTTTTAGAGAAAAACAAAGACTATGTTGTTCCTGAACATCAAGATTTGTTGAGTGCTTCCAAATGTTCTTTTGTAGCAGGCCTTTTTCCTCCAGTATCTGAGGAGGCACGCAAGTCGTCGAAGTTCTCATCTATTGGTTCTCGTTTTAAGGTACTTATATCTGCCTTTCTTGTTCTCATGCAGTGGATATTTATCTGATAAATTACATGGTCTATTGGGCAAATTTTGTATTGAACCATTTCATTAAATTTCAATGTACACGCTACTCTAAAAAGGTAAAACCTTTTGTTCTGACCTAATTTCTGATGCAGATACAACTACAGCAGTTGATGGATACACTTAATTCTACAAAACCTCACTACATTAGATGCGTGAAGCCAAATAATGCACTAAAACCTGCCTTATATGATAATATCTGTGTGTTGCGACAGCTACGCTCTGGTGTAAGTAGTTTTATTTATATTTTTTAAGTTCTATAACCATCATCACTCACACTGTTTGATATGTTGGAAAGTAATGAATTTAATGATTGATTCAACAATATTTTTCTTTTTTTCTCGTTGGTAGAATCAAGAATGGCTTCTTCCTTAAAAAAACATCCATACTTCAACCAGTGGTTTGGGCATGTACATTAAGGCCCAACTCAGAGATCAAAGTTACCAAAATAACCCTTATTGCTTAACATTTTGTGAAGATACTGACTTATTATTCATGCTTGCAGACATGCATTCACACACCTTCAAACATATGGTGAGCTATAATAAAATAGAAAAAAAATGATTTTATGATGGTAGTTTGAGTATATTGTCAGTCTGCATGCTGATTTTGTTTTGTAGTATGTAATTGACTTAGGAAATATCATTACCCTAAGCTAAAAAATGACTGAAAAATATCAGTTATGAAAGTAATCACGATAAATTCAGTCAAATCAACATTGTTGTAATTATATTACACGTTGGCATAAATCATGTGAGTTATGCCGTGTCAGTTTTGGTGTCATCTAGTGTTTTCATATAGTTATTTTGGTAAAATATGTGTATATACATATATGTTCTGACCTACAGAATAGTTCTGCCAAAATTTGAACGAGCGAGTATTTAATCTGTTCTATCAAGCAGGAAAACAATGTCATATAAAGAACAATTATTCTATTCTTGCATACCAAATGTAGCTTTTTCTATGCATAGTGTGCTGATTGGTAATTTTGTAGGGTGTTCTAGAGGCAATTAAAATCAAATGTGGTGGATTTCCTGCTCAAATTCCATTTGAAGAATTCCTAACTAGATTTCTTATTCTTGCACCAGAGGTTTTAAATGGGAGGTACGTAATTCCTAAGAAACTATAGAAAATGAACAATAAATAATAAACTCGTTACTCTTTGCTTGGCAACTTAAGTGGCTTTTGGTGATCTGTATGATTAAATTTTCTTATAATGTAACATAACTGCGTCTATGAGCAGCTATGAACAAAATGTTGCATGCAAATGGATTCTGGAGAAGATGGAGATTGAAGGGTATCAGGTATTACCTAAACTTCAGTTACTTTTTGTTATTGTGCCTTTTCGTTAGTGCAATTATATTCTAACAGATTATAATAAAAAGGTATTACCTAAACTAGTACTACATATAAAGTAAACTTGCTATGCTAAAACTTGGGTATACAACTTTAATCTCCTTTTCTTTTTCTTTGATCAAAATATCTCTGGTAATCAGATAAACTGGCCTCAAGGTATTCAGTTTACACATGCATTTATTATGTAGAAGTGAAGGAAGCCCATTTAATATATTATAGCTGTATGAGGTTAACACAATATTATTATATTACTGCTATTTGGTTTTGCAGATAGGGAAGACAAAGGTATTCTTAAGATCCGGTCATATGCATGATTTAGATGCACATAAAGCAAGGCTACTTAAAAACTCTGCACAGACCATTCAGAGGAAGATGAAAACTCGTTTCACTCGCAAACATTTTCTTTCCATGCGAAGAGCTTCTGTCCGTGTACAAACCTATTGGAGAGGTGAGTCTTCCGTGTGGACCGCGCATGGATCATGGCTACTATGCTTAAAAGAATTTACTTACAGTTAGGTCCTCTTAGACAATGCCTATAGTTTTTTTGTTCCATTGAGACTTTAGCTTTGGTTGGCTGTTAAAATTAATTATTCTTAAACTTATTGTTTTCATGTTTATGTTTTATCATGACTTCAGGGAAAATGGCTCGCAACTTTTATAAGGAATTGAAGATTGAAAAGAGGGAAAGAGCAGCTATCCACATTCAGAAGGATCTGCGCAGACTAACGGCCAGAAGGACCTTTAAAAGTTCCAGGTCTTCTGCAGTTGTCCTGCAGGCAGGTGTGCGCGCTGACTGCGCTCGTCGTGAACTTAAATTTAGAAGGCGATCAAGAGCAGCAACGATGATACAGGTTACCCCCCATGTTCAGTCTTTTTCATCCTACGGAAGAAATAAAATTAGGGAAAACTGCAAAAAGGTGCCCTGTTATATGACACTTTTGGAAAAGGGTGCTGTGTTGTTTGCATTTTTTCTGCAAAATGTGTATATTTTTATAAAATGACGAAATTACCCCTACAATAAAACAATTTTTTTATAAAAATAATAATTTTCTGTTTTTATCTTTTAACTAAAATTTGCATGATCAAACTTTGTAATTATATTTATTTGAAGTTAAATTATTATTTTTAAACGTCTTAATTCTTAATTTTAGGGGCAATTTCGTCATTTTTATAAAAATACACACATTTTTGGTAAAAAAATGCAAACAACACATCATGTTTTTGCCATTAACAAACAGCACAACATCCTTTTTGCAATCTTCTCATAAAATTACTTGATGGTGATTATATGAATTACATTCAGGCCTCCTGGCGTGGTCATGTTGTTTTTTCAAACTACAAGAACATACGAAGAGCTGGACAAAAAGGGCTTCCAGTTTCAAAGATGGTAGGCATTATTAGTAAACTTCTTTTTTAAATCTGTTATCAGTTAAATGATATTTCTAACATTGTTACTTTTGCATTTAACAAATGAATTGCTTGCCACTCTGCTTCCATCAGACAGTAAGGTTATTCCTTTTTAGGCTATGCCAGGACTATTCTGTTATGTAGTTTGCCATGCCTAGAACTCCCAATCTCGTACTTATGACACGTTGTATATTGTGTTCTGATGACATTTTGAGGGTTACTTCATAGGGCTTCGCAAAATAAGTATCACCCTGCTTGAACTGAAAAGAATAATCTTGTTGTGTCTAAAGGAAGGAATTAAATGCGCCAAAATAGTCATGTATTATCCAAATTGTGTCAAATTAGTCTGTTATTATGATTTAGTCAGTATACTACCTAAATATGTTATACTATAGTCATTGTACTATATTTATTCGTCTTACTTAAATCTAGGGAAAATGGCAAAAACTTGCCGTATACTATCACACTTTTGCAAGAGGGTGTTGTGTACTTTGTTAATGGCAAAAATGTGTTTTGAGTTCTGATTTTTTTGTTGTTGCAAAATGTGTGTATTTGTACAAATATGACAAAGTTACCCTTAACATTAACAATTATTATTTTTAAATGAAATATTTTTAAAAGTTTTTTCTGAAAATATCTTTCAACTAAAAAATGTATAATCAATTTTTTGGTAAAATTATTTTATAAAAAATTTAATTCTTAATTACATGGGCAATTTTGTGATTTTTATACAAATACACATTTTGCACAAAAATTCAAAGTTCAGAGCACATTTTTGCACTAACAAAGGACACGACACCCTCTTACAAAAGTGTGATAGTAGTATACAACAGGTTTTTGCCATTTTCCCTTAAATCTAAATCCCCTTCTAGACTGGAAGTGAAGACTTGTAGCCAAACAACTCAAGGGTACGTTATTAGGGCATATATTGATTCTATCTATTCTTATGAGAGTAAGGCCTTGTACTTGCTTTTGTCATTTAGACACTTAAAACACTGTTTGATTCATTTAGATTCTGAAATGATCAACTTATGCTTTCTTAATGTGTAAGGCAACTAACCGACGTTCAAAATAATGCCTGCAGAATTCCCTTTTAAGAACAAATGGACAAAGGATTCATATCTTGGAAAACGCAGTTATAGAGAGCGATCCATTGCCTGCCAAGGAACAGGAGGTTGCGGAGAAAAAGACCGACAAGGCATGTCCTATTTTATTAACTGATGTTGTACAAATTTCTTGATGTGGGTTATATAGGCCACTAACCGATGTTCTTCAAATCCACACATTCAGACTCCCGTTGAAGAAAAAAAGCAAAAGAAGATGAAGGTGCAGGAAAGCAAGGTTGACAAAGTTAATGTTTCGAGAGAGGGCAAAAAAGTTCAAGTAGCACGTTCAACAACGGTTAAAGAACATGAGATTCCCTTACAAGACGACGATGACAAGGTCAAGGGTTTATCCGAAGAAGTTCAAAATTTGAAGGTAACACTGGTAATGTGTTTCCAACATCAATATTGACAGGAAAAAGTTTACCTCTGGAAACAAACAAGTCATATTAAAATTCTTTATTAAGCTAATCCAATCATGTTTAACCTAATCTGTCGAACACAGGCCTTGTTGCATGAGTTGGAAAGAAAATATGCAGTAGCACAAGAAGCAAGTGACGAGAGACAGAAAAGGGCAAAGGAAATGGAAGAAAAAGTTAACAACTTGCAGGTCTTTTTGAAAAGGTATCAATGTGCTCCCATATATAAAGCATCTTAATCAAAAGACCGGTTTAAATAACAAGTATATGACTTTTATTCATAGCTTGAGCTTTTAGGTGAGTCGGGATTCTAACATAATGTCATAACGAGTCAATTTGCGAATATGCTAGTGGCCCTTGCATCCCCATGGCTCCGCTCACCTGTAAGAATTCTGCACGTGAGAGGGAGTGGGGCCCGACCCCATATATATTTGCCCCCATGTATGAAATCATATTTAACATTGTTCTAAAAACCACTAGGCGCTAGTCGGGTGGAGAGGGCCTTTTGGGGATTAATCGGGGATTAGGCAAAAAATAAATCGGATTGAACACTGGTATTTAACCTCATGTGTCTAATATTAATTTGAAAATGGTCTATAACGTTAAAGTATAACTTTCGATTTGGAGTGTATGCCTGTAACTATAGTCTATTGCTTAGTGTTGTATGAAAATCCAAATGTCTTTTGTTTCATGATGTTCAATTCGGACCAAAAACTGAACCCAAACCGAGAAACTAGATCAAAGTAAATAAATTGCATTATTAGTCCTACATAAGGTCTGATTAGCTAATTGAGCCCATACACTGGGACCAAAATGAAGTCCCACACATTAGAGCTCAGTCTTGTTCTAACCGAAGAACCACCCGATTATTGTATTGGTCACAACCGACCCGAATTCTTCCATCGGTCCGGATCTGGTTCCCTAATATTGAGAACCGGCTGGTCCAGTTCGATCCTGTTCTTAATAGTTAGGGGTAACAGGACAATGGACACCCCTAATTATATATTATAAATCTGTTAATGTATAAGGCTGATCTGGTTTCACATCCTTCGTATGTATCTACCTTGACACTTGTATAAATGATTATCATTGTGAAATAAGATATTAGATCTGATATAGTGTTTCTCAGGATGATATATTCCATGTCAGACCAATTTACAGAGATGAAGAGCATCTTGCATACTTTCTCAAACTCGAGTTCCAATTCTGATGCTGCTGCAGTAAACATGTCTAACCTCAGTCCTCATGCTCTCAATGCCATGGTCCATGATATTAGCGGAGTAGACATTTCAGGTCAGTCTATAGCGCTTCATTTCAAATACATCACTGCAAAAACTCGTCATGAACTATCCGAACTTTTACGCAGTTTGTCAAACTTCGTCAGAACAGACAAAAATGGCTAAAAAATAATTGTTTTGAAAATCTTTAACGGTTGGGAAAAGTACCCTTAGCTACACCGAACTAAGATTTGGCTATTTTAGATATACCCAAGTTTCATTTTTTTTCCCACCTATTAAGTTTTTGGATGGAAAATGTTAATTTTGAAAGTGAAAAAACAAAAATGCTCTTGGTCAAGTTTCAAATCATGCCATTGGTTTAAATTTTGGGTACCAGCTGGCCTCGCCCTGTTACCCAAAATTCAAACCAACGACATGATTTGAAAATTTCGAAATTTATCAAGGGCATTTTTTGTTTTTTCACTTCCAAAAACATAATAAGTGGGAAAAAAAATTTGGTTGTATCTGAAATAGCCAACTCTTAGTTGGGCGTAGCTACTGTACTTTTCCCAATATATTTTTACATGCAATTTTGTTATTATTTTAACTTTGAAGAGTATTTTAATTTTTCAAATCATTTTTAAAGGCGTCGTTAACTATGCAAAAGAAAACAAATTCACACTGAGTTGTTGCAATAAACATAGATAGGTACACTGCTTACAAAAGTCGAATACCACACAACCAGTTTAGTTCAAAGATCTAATTTTCAGCAAGAGGAATTTATTTCATCCAGCAATTGATCCCTATATGTTTGCGATACTCGTATTATACATCTATTTCCATATGCATTTCACGTTGCAGGATCAGCGCGTTCGGGCAGCAAGAAGGAGGGAGCATTTGACGTCTTCTAGCGGGATTTGCTGCATAACTTTGTATTTTCCTCTCAGGTTATAGTTTTATAGTTTCAGAAAACATAGGCCTTTAGTAGTGTAGGATGTCTTCAATTATTGCTGATAAAAAAGGCTTTTCGGCATTACAGAATAGGCACACTCATATAAAGCATCGTGGATTCTCTAGTTCGATTAGATACAGAAAACCATAGCACGAGAAAAAAAAACCGTGTGTAGAAGTACAGTGAAGTGAAAGGTTCATATAGGTTAAAGTTTCAGTTCGATACCATCTTATTCGATTTTTACTTGTATGACAGTATTGATGAAAGCTCCTGAAGGCTGAAAGTTATAACCATGAGTATATATATACACTTGCTTGTATGTCTTTTAAATTTTGTATGATTGATTGATCGCATGAGAATGTTACGATTACGCCCAAAAATTGATAATAGTAAACAATAAAACGAATTGAAACTCGATATTTGATTTGTAAATCGAAATTGTTACAACCTCACCTTAAGGGTGGAGAAGGTCCTCAAGAGGCAACTACGCACAACTCAGCTCATAATCATTACCCTAAACAACAATGAAAAGAACTATATAAAAGATCTCTCAAAACCTAGCTCGGATTTGATTCGCTTGGCCTCCTGCCTTGCTGTGAAGAAGACGACCAGCAACTTACAAACATTGATGATGATCCAAAACGACGACGTAGATCCTTCCCCTCCTGAAACGACAACGTTGCATTCTAATATTTTAGTGCATAAGTTGGAATCACGACAGAGAACATGTTTTTTCTCGGGGAAAATAGCAAAAGGGTGTTGTATATTCTCACTTGTGTACTTCGATTTTTCGCGCAAAATACATGTATTCGTACAAAAGCATAATTATTCTTAAAATTAACAACTAAGATTTTTATAAAATAATTTAACTTCCGCAATTAACAAAGTACACTATAAAAATGTGATACATTATACAACATTTTTCTGACATTTTTTCTTTTACTTTTCGGCTCCTTTCCTCTGCTTCTGCACAACTTTTCTCATATGAAATAGTCGATGATAAAAATTATATTGTTGCTCATAATCAAACAACAAGGCTGGACTTGTATTGGGCTTGAAAATTAGATCCTGAATGTGAGAAATAATCATGATTAGTATAATATATATACTTAAAATCATTATCTACCATCAAATGATCCATTGTCGTCCAGCGGTTAGGATATCTGGCTTTCACCCAGGAGACCCGGGTTCGATTCCCGGCAATGGAATTTTTTTATGCTCGGCTCGTTATAATCTTGAGCTCGAGCCGAATTCGAGCTCAAGATTAGGCTCGTCTAATAAAAGAGCCGAGCTCGAACCTGAACGTTTAAGTTTCGATAGACTCGTTTAATATTTAACTAATTATCATATATTTTCAAATTTTTTGGGAAATATCTATGATGAAATTAGACGAGTCAAATCGAGTCGAGCCAATCACGAGCTGGCCCATTTAATATTTAATGATCAACATATTTTGTTTTTATTTTCAATGAATACTTGTATTAGAAATTAAGTGAATCGAAACCGAGCCGAGCTCGAGCTCGAGCTTATCTAAGTTTTCTCGAGCCGAACTCGAACTTAGTTGCATAAGCTCGTTCGAGCTCGAGCCCAAGCCCGAGCCGAGCATTGTCAAATTAAAACTCGACTCAGTTCGGCTCGGCTCGTTTAAACCCCTGTGTGTGGTAACCGTGTGTATTGAATTTGAGCATGAGCCATCTCACAAACACAAACACAAACAAAGACAATCCGGTCCACCTCCTTCATAGTTGATAGAGACAAAAGAAGAAGACAATTTGACAGTGGTTTTTGTTTTGTTGTCAACAGTACATTAAAGGCAGCTAAAGAAAATTAGTACAAGTGAATGGAATGATAAGGTACCCACTCTATATACGCTGGAAATGTAGAGTTAAAGCCTCAATCAGTGCTTTTTGTGTGCACCCAAAACCCATAAAGAAGGATATTCAAGAGCAACCAAACATGTCAATTGCATTATTGTATGTATTTGCATGTAGTGACAGGTTTATAAACTTTGAAATTTATTTGCTACACTCCAATGATACATGTACTCGACACTCGATTGATCGCTCGTGTTTTTATTTTACGTACGTGACATTTTGCAGGAATTATATCGAGTTTTACTCTTGTTTTGATTTCGATCAGTTTTATATTTTACCCACGTGAGATTAAGACTTGTATGTGATTTCTTGAGAAAGATTTTAAAGATACGGTTGCGAAGTTGTTAAATTTCTTATTTTACTTTATTTTATCACCAAAAGAGGCAATTAATTATAATGCACCTAATTTTCGAGAGGAAAAAAAGAGCTATGGTGATACAAAATTTAAGGATTATATTAGAAAATAGATTTGCAAGCAAAAGGAAAAAAACAACAGATCGAGATCTTCTACAACTGAATGACGATTGTAAGAAGGGTGATTTGAGCAACCTCGAAGGTGATGGAGCGAGCTCAAATATTTGTGGTGAGTTTGTGATGCGGTGCGGTCGAGGAAGTCAGTATGCAGAAGCTAGAACACCCGGAGTTATCGCGAAAGTTTCAAATTTGGACAAAAAACTAGTGTTTTTGGACAGAAACGTCGGTCCGAGTCAAAGTCATGGCTATGCCATGAGGTACGACAAATTTCGCCGTTTCTGCCTGAAAAACACTAGTTTTCCGGGTGTTTTAGTTTTTGCATACTGACTTCCTCGACCGCACCGCATCAATTTGGCCATGTTCCCGTGCTCTATACCTTGGAAGGATTAAATCATTTTAGTCTGTGCGAGCCTTGTACAACCCAATTCTTTTTATAAAAACCATATTCGAATCACCCTATCTCGAAGATATAGGTGGTTTTAGAAGGAGCCTAGGTCTTCATATTTTCTGACTACCCATTTCAAAATATTCATTTAAAACATATGTTACATACATTTCCAATTTCATATATCATATGATATTTGGAAACTAAGATCTACTTATATTACAAAGTCTTATATAAAGTGACAAATCCAAAAATTTAAAAACCTCCTTAATACACTTTAATGATATGTTATCGATAATTTCTCGATCATGTTTCTGCTTTCCAAACACAACATCTACTTAAACCAGTGTTTCAATAATAACAAGTCCTAATCACATTACACCGACGTCAATCTCATACTCATATCTTTACACCCACTAAGTCTGAGACTAAAACTTAAACACGATTTCTTTATATATACAAAAAAATACATATACAATCAGCGGGATCACCAAAAGTTCTAGTTTTTTGACTACCCATTTCAAAGAACATCCATTTACAGCATATTTTGTCATATGGGTTTTCAAATTTCATCATCTCATATAAGTTACAATAATGAATGACACATGAATTCAAGCAACAACTCTCTCTCTATATATAAACACTCTCTATAGCTTCTCTTGCTACTTCACATCACTCCCTTTCTCTCCATTTATTTCATAGCATTATGTATAGAAAATCAGTGCACACCCCTGAAGAGTGGAGCAGAGAAGCAAGAATGGTGAAGGTCCAAAAGTGCAGCAACAACAAGTCAATGTTGGGACTGCAGAGCCATGAAGAGCATCACCACCAACAAGTGTTTTGGGGTCAGACCACATTTGAGTGTAGCTTCTGCAAGAGGCAGTTCAGGTCAGCTCAAGCCCTTGGTGGCCACATGAATGTCCACAGGAGAGAAAGAGCCAAACTTGCCAATACCCATAACTCACAAATCACCAAACCCAAATCTTCTCCACCATTTTCACCTCCTGCCACTGAAGAACAGGTCAAGCCAAGGCTCAAATGTTGCCACAATATTGACAATGGAAGGGAAGTGAGGAAGAGACCTCACAATGGGCTTGACTTGGACCTCAACCTCAATCTCAATCTCAATCTCGACACGGGTTTCATCAGAGATCATCACAACAAGGAGGATTTGGATTTGGATTTGGATTTGGAGCTTCGACTCGGGTTTTCTAGTTAGTATTTTTTGTTTTGTTTTGTTAAGGTTATAATGTCTTGTTTTGTTTAAACTCTAGCTCTGGTTTTTTTAGGTTCTTTTGCACTATGCATCTTGTAGCTCATTTTGTGAGGTCATTGAGATTGACCAAGTTTATAGTTCTCAAGAACCCAAATGTTAGCAAATCTCTATCTTTTTTGTGATCTGTTTATGGTCAATTCATTCATTGACCAGTTCTCTTATGCTTTATGCATGATGGTGGGTCAAATTGGTCAAGTTTTAAGTGTTCTAAAAAAAATGTTAAGTGCATATAGATAAGGTTTTTGGAGACTAATTGTGAACTAATTGAAACTTTTTTAAAAGCATTGCATGTTCTTATGTCTCCAAACATGAGCATTAGAGCCACTTAGGTTATGTGACACATCCAATAATTTTAGGAGTTAAAAAGGAAATTTTTGTGCATATCTTAGACCGTGACATGTTAGACTAGTCTTGATCAATCACATTGTTATGTCTCCAAACATGAGAATTAGAGCTAAATTTATGAATATGTTTATTTATTAGTAATTGACAATCTTTATAAAACGATATTATATTTGATTCAAATTGATTTGCCCTCTATACAGGGAACAAATATAAACCAAACTAGAACTCATAACATTTAAACCTAAACTAAACATATGGGCTTTCCATAATACTGGCTCTAATGGGCTTAATATAATAATAACCCTAATTTACTTTGATTGACAATAATAAAACAGACAGTTGACAAGAAAATGACGAAATACCAACATGGTATCAACAATGCAGTACAATAAAGAAGTCTTTAAGGTTACAAAATCAGATTAATGATAATTAATTGAATTGAATGATTTATTTTGACAGAAAATATAAGGGTAAAAGAGTTTATATATATATAATCTTGGATCATAACATACAAATATAATATTTTGAATCTAAGTGAGTATAAAGTATAAACCAAACACAAAAGGGGAAGGAACAAAAAGGGAATTTACATTGGGACATGAATAAAAATGGCATTTAATAAACAATCAAAGAGGGTTATTATTATATTTTTTTTTTGCTTGTAGCAGCACACAAACAATCTCAAGTTCCCAATACTGATCTGATCCAATTCAATTCAATTTTCAATTGGGTTTCATCAGATCAATGAGATTGAGGTGGGTTTTTTGCATAGTTCCCACATTGTCTGTTGTCAGTGGCACATACCATGATGACCTTTCCCAAAATAGAAACCCAGAATTTGGAAGGAGCAAAGCCAAAAGCAGGCACATCATGTCTCATGAATGATCAAAGAGAGAAATGGGAGCAAAAGGGTGAGAGGGAATGGGCCATTTGGGGATTCAGAAAAGACCTGCCAAAGTGTGTGTTTTGGTGAAAGTGATGAGTTCATTGAAGAGGCATAGCTTGGGAATTTGGGGATATAGGTAAAGCTATCACAATGGTCAAGAATCAAGATTCAAGCCCTAGTCACCATCAAGATCACATCACATTCATCATAACAAATTTCACATGGATCTTGAAGAAAAATTTAGTCAAATCAAATCAAGATGTCTGTTGGAAATATATAAAACATTAGTTTTATCGTTACAAGTTGAATCAAGTGATAAAAAACTCGCTAAACATGTACGAAGTATTGAGTTTGAAGATTCTGATTGGTGTAGGATTTTTTGAATTATTGTCGATTAAAAAAGTTGTAGTTGCAGAAGGATTTTGTATCGGCCAAAGGCCGGTCAAACGAGAGAGCATCAAATCGTGGGTGGTCAAACTAACCATAGGCGACACAAGTACATATATGTCGTTATTACCATTGTTTTTGAAGGTAATAGACAATATATGGGCGTTTGTGTCATACAAGACTTCAATCTTTCACAAGGCGAGTAATTTTTTTAATCAGCAAGTTGTGTATTGAGATTTGGGGTCGACTATACTGTAACGAAGCAAGACAATAGCGACAAACTTATGGTTTTAATGATTTTTGTATTAATAATGGGCTCATGACCTACTCTTACTTAGAATGAGAGCTAATTTAGTAGAGAAGCCCAAATAAATATTAAGAAAGAGAGGTCTAATAGAAGTTGAAAGAGAATAAATGTGAGATAATAACTGCATCGAGACTCGAACTTGAGTGATTAACCAATTGGTCAAGCTATGTCATCCTAAACCTCGTTGACCCCACACAGCCCCTATGTTGACTAACATTGTTTGTGGCTCGAACAAGCCACGTGTCATGTAAAGTCAAACTTTGGCGACTAGAAAGCTCGTGTCACCGTAAGTGCTCGAATGGACGACACATCCATTTTTCGCACGTGTCGTCCGCGTGTATTACTAATGTGATACAGTAGTGCCGTATTTCACTAACGAGCATGAATACACGATCTGTGTTCAAAATACCCACTTTCGTTTGCAGATCATACGTTCAATCACGATAAACAAAATGAAAGTCGAATAAGAAAACCACCTAAATGATACATGCTTTGATTTTCTACTTTAGAAAAAGTGTCATATATCTCCAAAATACTTATATTGAATTTATTATTCTTCCGTACGCTAACATTGACCAAATCAGACAATGAATTGTAATCAAATTATACAAGAAATAGTATATATATATATGTTAGATCTTCAAGACACATTTCACATAATAAATCAAGAAACCGATGAAACAAAAAACAAATGATTCGGTAGAAATTAACAGTCACGTTGTTGTCTTGCATATACTCGCAATTGTCCTCATGATAAATGTCCAATTGCAGAGTTGGTCAACACTCTTCTTATTAAATCTATTACAAAACCCTTAAACCGATCAAATCAATCATTAATTTTCCGACAAGCCAAACACAACACAACCAACAATCCATGGATTTTTGTGTCTCCCAAGTTCCTAATTCCTCGAACCACTACGACCTTTCTGTCCCCCACGTTTCAAAAGTAGTAAAAGTCGACGTAAAATTCAGACTGATAGGTGAAGACTCATATTATTATACAAACTGGTCGACGAATTTACATTTTAGAGTCTCAAAACGACCTTCAATTCACGGGCCTCAAGCCCAAAATAAATGGCAGGTTTGTGACGACCTCTGATACCATGTTGGAAACTCGACCTATCTAAAAGTTCAAACTGATATGCAAGTGAATACCCAGATTAGTATGGGTTGACGGGTTCACATTTTTATTTATTAATTATTTAATAAATAAATTGTGAATAATTAATTATTTAATTACTGATGTAATTATCATGTACATTGAGCTTTTTCATGTTTTAATTATTTTAATAAAATGAAATGTTTCTGTGTGTCTCAGTGCTGCCATTTTCCAGAAAGACTAAAGACGCCACCTCTAAACCTACTCTCATAACAAATAAAATAAATAAATACAAACATCTTGGCCTGCAATATATATTAATTATTTAATTACTATACATAACTATTGCTAAATACTAACTTACAATAAAAAAATAATTAAGTCGAGTCTTTGCTTGTGTTCTTGAAAGCAACTATAGGGAAAAAAACAATTTTTCTAGTTGTAATTCTTGAATACTACACTGTTATTATATACATATACAAGTAGTTTTTCAAGATACGCAATCTCAATTTTTATTTTATATATTTACATGGTAACACCAACACATAAAGCGTATTTTTTACTGCAAATATTGAACAATATATTATTATTGATAGGGTTTTTTTTCTCCTAATCAAGATTATTTTATTATAAATGATAATAAGGATAAATAGTGCACTATTTGAATGTGCCTTGGTCTAGTCACTTTGATGATCCATATAGGTGGATTGAATTTTAACGTAGTACAAGAATTTTTTTTACACAAATCTTGGAAAGAGCCAATAAGCTTGTTGAAATTCGCTCCCTCAATTCAGGTTCGGTTTCGAAAATCGGTGTGATATTAAGGAGAAGTTTTGATGTATCTAGTTTGTTTGTGTTTTGTCGTTTATCAGTTGTTCATGTTGACCGCTTGTGTTTGGAGTTTGGATTGATTGCAGCGTTGTTCGTAGAAGCTTATTTAAGACATGTTATAGTGGGATCACGGTTTTTTCCAGCCAACCAAAGTGGAGCTCGTGGCTTGTAATTATGCTATCTTGTATACGCTCAGTTTATGAGTGTGGGGATTGTCCAACACCCAGTTTGGATGAGTGAATGAAATGTTTTAATTAAAAAAAAGGACTTTATAACTCGTCTCGAATACATAATATAAACTTCATCGAATAAAAGAGAAAATACGATGATCGAGTACACGATCAACGCTCTTAACACTAGAACCACTAAACAATTATGATGCAGCGTACGTGCTAGGAAGATTTCTTTATTAACATTCGTTGATTCACAAGAATACTGAAGATGATAGATTTGAGGGAAACTTCGATTTTGTTGCTAAAATTCAAAACTAAATAATAGAAACGTATAAGAGTGCTTAAATAGCCAAAACCTAATTGCAGAAAAGAAAAACCTAAACTTATTGGAAAACGAAACAAATTATTAAAATTGCAAAAACTGCCCAAAACTTAAGAAACTGCGATTTTGATCCTCTAGATGATCTCCGATGGCCAAAATTCGTCATACCACGTGGCATAGCCATGAAGTTGACTCAAACCGCCGTTTCTGCCCGAAAAACACGAGTTTTTTGTCCAAATCTGACTCTTTCGTGATAACTCCGAGTGTTCTACCTTCTGCATACCGACTTCCTCGACCGCACCGTATCATTTTCTCATGAATGGAGAAGATTCGACCTCAAATTCACATCTGTATCTTCCCTCAAAATAAATATGTAAAACTCGAAAATTTATAATTCGAATTATGGACCGACAATCAGAGACACTGTACCTAAATTTGAATGATTTAATTTTCATCATGAATTATTTATTAATTTAATTTCTTTTTTGAGTAAAATCAAATTTAACCCTTGTTATTATCACGAGTGATTTAATAGTTGAATTATAGAATTTGGTTGTGGATAACATGGAAAAAAAATATATATATATATATATGGTGCAAAAAAGGTTAGTACTAAAAAGACAAGTAAGAAAGTACAAAGGAGTATGTTTCTTGTCGATTAGATGTATACAAATTCCAAGGAAAGTTCCTTCATCTTTCCTTTCTTTACTCCTATTTTGAATCACCTTTTAGTTCTATTGCTCTTCCTCTTTTTCTTATATATACGAACACTTTGTTTCTTTAATCTTATTAAGATTTTGAAAATATTACTCCATAGATTTATCTTTAATATCATGTAAATGAATATTTAACTGCATCGGTAAATCCAATCCACACAAAATGATAAATTTGAAGAATGTGTGTTCTATTCAATAAACCTTTCGAAGTTCTGGAATGTTTATAAATTCGGATAAAATATATTTTGATGATATATTTTACGTCTAATATGATAACATAAGTCCTAAACTTTAGAATTTAAATTGATAGGAGTAGTTCTAGACTTATATTTAAAGTTGGTGAACGGATACACATCTATCACACGGAAATCCCAAACATATATTGTCAGAAGACAAAAGTCTCTAGATTCGATAAAGATGGTATTCATGATTCGATATGACATGTAGAGGTCATTAAATCTGTCTGAATCCCTTATGTTGACATCCTACAGATAAAGACAAAATATTTTGACGACGAAAATCACTAAATTTATCTCAAACTTGCCTTATACCCGATTGACATTGTGTTAATCGAGGATATTGGGTTTTACCCAACTTACGCAATACCAGTTGGGTACCAGTTGATAAGTTGGGTATAGTATGCTTACCCGACGCAATGTCAGTCGGGTATGGTCCACTCTGCCCGACTAGCATCGTCAGTCGAGTACATCTCGTCTTACCCGACTAATACAATGCCAGTCAGAGATCGACATATTAAAGTATTCATTCTTGACTGACATTGGACCAATGCCACTCAAATACGGTCATTACCGACTAAGAAGTGCCGACTGATCATATCCAACCAGCATTTAATCCGGTATCCATACCCGACTGACAAGTGGGGCTGTCATCATCCCAAACATATAATAACGAAACAAAAAACGGAAAAAAGTGCTCTAAGGTTAAAAAGATGTGAAGGTGCATATGAAAGATACGTGAGGTGTCCTTGGGGAGACAACTAAAATGACCCAACAAATAAATAAATCTAAAACAACAACAGCCGGCTAACACAAAAGGGATCGTTTAGCAAACGTCTCACGACAATTCTCTCCTCAAACTCTCCAAAAACACAACCTCAATTAATCTTCCCTATATATACAAATCCACAATCCACACATACCCATATACCCATTTGTAATCTGTAACGCCCTGTTTGAAAGGTCGGTCCAGATTAAGAGGTTTTCCCTTGGTTCGCAGCGAAAAAGGAGCTCGACCCGCGATTTGTTTCTTGATATAGTGATGGAAGAGTATTCGGGCGGGGGGAGGCGGGGCGGGGAGGAGGACACGGCGGGGATGGGGAGGCTCTACGAGTGCGTCTTCTGCAAGAGAGGCTTCACCACCGCCCAAGCCTTGGGGGGTCACATGAACATCCACAGAAAGGACAGAGCAAAGACCAACACAAACACAAGCACCACCAGGCCGACACGTGCCGCTCACGAGCTGGCAGCCAAAAACGGCGGCGTTTCGTGCCCTCCGGCCGGCCACCACCTCCACGGGTGCTACGCGGCGGTGGCGGCGCGTGGCGGGTGGAGCCTGAGCCTGCAGGTCGGCCCGGGCCCGTCGCTGCGGGTCGATGATGATGATGATGGTGGGAATGTTTGTGATCATCGTGAAGATCGTAGGAGTTTTTTGGGAGGAGAGGAATTGGATTTGGAGCTGCGACTTGGTCACGGTCGTCAATAATTATTTATATATATATATATCATGGGTCGATGGTTCCTATATATGTGTTTCAAGAATTAAAAATCATGGGATGGTTTTGTTTGTCCATTGAAAGGAACTTGGAGCTCGGATTTGTGAGGTATTTAATTTAAGTTTTTCATTTTCATTTGTGAGGTATATATATAATTGATCATGCCCTTTTGGAGCCCTAATTATGGCATGAATTAGGGTTTTGTAGTAGGGATAAATATGGTTATTTTTCTTCTTCTTCTTTTCATATAGTTTTGTAAGGGCATGCAGGTTTGCATCTTTATAAATAAAATTAACTTTGTGTCCATTTGCCTTATTATATAGAGAATTCTATATATTGCATGAGCATGCATTAATTGTTCTATGAGCATGATTGGCCCTAATTCCTTAGTTATTACAAGTAGTATTATGAGGATATATATGACGCTCGGGCATGTCGGTCAAGACTATAAACTCGTTGAGTACGGTAGTGTAGTGCGCGTGCAGCTCATAACATCTAATAAGGACGCCGAATACATGTTACTGCCTCAAATTTTCTTTGCCTGAACGGCCGTGTACAGTCCCTCTAAGAAGCTAGTCGTGGAGGGTCGACTCAACGCAGCTAGTTAGCAGGCTGATGTCTCGTTCGTGTTAACGGAATTAATCAGACAAATCGCTCGCCAACTAAGAACACTGTCATGCACCACGAGCTCTCGGCATGTCAATCTTTACTATATATATATATATATATGAACCTGACAATAAATTTTCTAATGTCGAGTCAAATTAAACTGCAGGCTCCACTCATAATATTGTTCTTCCGTCAATTCCTTTAAGTCTCATATGTATAGGTTTGAAACCGATAGTTTTGAAACTAATTAGTTATATTTAGTTTTTGACTTTTATTACATAAGTAAGATTCGGGATCGAAATTTTTGTACGTGCATGTGACGTAATAAGAAAACTGAAGTTGAGCCATATGTGTACGTTAGGTTATCGATCATGTAGTTATATAGCTACATATAAGCTTTTAGATATATTCTCATATATATATAGTTGATGAAAATTATATGCATATGCAAGTTCATCGATTGATATATATATATATATATATACCATTGCTTGTGAATATCGAGAGTTAGTGAAACAAGAATGAATATACTTTTTTAATATGCATGTTTTAGCATAACTTATCAATATCTTATTTTGGGTTCTTTACAATATGATTAATCAGAACTTACAAGCTATAGCTAGTGTTATATATGTGTGTAAAGGCCACTTACAACTATAGTCAATTAATTATCTCAAGGAAATGGTCATTTTTGTGCACTTAAATATATATTTTTGACACTTTCATACTCTAATTTTATTTTCATTACCTTGAATTTCATTTTTGGACAATTGATCATTTATTTACCATAAATAGCCCTGAATTTTAGTTCAATTCATGAGTATTTTGGAAAAATAACTTAGAAGTACCCTGAATTTTGGTTCAATTCATGGATATTTTTGGTATTTTTGAATTATTGTCCCAAAATGTAATTTAGGGTACTGAAAATAAAAAAAATTAAGGTATAAAAATGTAAAAAATGTATATTTAGGTGCACAAAAGTGTCATAATCCTATTATTATATATCACTTTACGTAGTATATATAAATAATATAACTTACAAATATACGGATCGAAAACTCCATGCATATAGTTTTTATTAAAATATTGTATGAAATAGTTAGTTTTCTTCTTGTCCGATCCTTGTACAATCTTTCTCAGCCTATGTGTAAAACCTACACCATGTATTAGGTGTAAGATTAGTGAAGTGGCCTTAATTAATTACAGAAGCTAGTTTGTGATCATTATCAGACGATGCTAAAAACTTTGTACGATCTGAATATTCAAATGTTATGCGAAGTTGTTTCTCCGATACGTGTAGCCAAGTGAGTGCATATTTTGACTAAATATAATTTGATTCTATTACATGCGGAAATTAATAATGATGGGTTAATGATCTAAACTACGTGCGCCAAAACTCACTCTTTTAAATACAACTTAATCGCTAGAGAATATATATATGACCCTCCAGAATACCGATTCCTAAGCCAATACACGTACTTGAAACAGACTATCTTCAAAAGAGATCAATGGTAAATCTCAACAGTTTTCAATTAGTTTTTATTACTCATTGATCTGATATCTGGCTCTTTCTTCTTCAATATATATATTTCACTACTTTAGGATCGCACAATTAGGGCACCATAGGAGAATCGTTACCAATGTCACGTTATACTAACGCCTAAGTGCGAAAAAATAGTGTTGTTATGCTTGAATATATTTCTTTTTTGGGGAAGGGCACTCATAAGAGTAGTGACTCTTAAACTTATTAGAATTAATAAGTATCAAGTTTTCGAGAGGACACCTCAACAATTTAAGCCTCACACTAGTAATGGAGAGGTCTGAATTTTGAATCCCGTTGTAAACAGTGTGAGGGACAGGTCCTCACCAGATCAAGAACACTACGTCCTCGTCAAGCTCATGTATATTTGTCGTCCCTGTGATGCAGATCCATGCTTACCAGGAAAAATTATTCATCAATTGAGTTTCTACTGTGAAAGTCTTGATCATGTTAGTGGAAAGTCTACATAGTCGATTAAAATATTTGTCTACCATTACCTAATATTATTAAATATGTCAAACTTTGACCCATATTAAAAAGATTTAAGGACTAGATCGATAAAAAAATAACTAGAGACTAAAATGACAATTTCCAAACTGTAAAATCAATCACAATAGTCAAAACAATGTAAATTCTATTTTAGTAACTATTTGTTTGCTCTTTATCGTAAATGTTGGGTGATTTTTTTTGGTGTGTGCTTTGTGCAGATAGAACCTTTAGAGACTGATCGATAACTAAATAAAATTAATCGGACCGATAATGATTTTTGGAACACAAAAAAAATACCCCATAGGAGTGTCATAGAATGAGTGGTAGTGTTATCCAAAACCTTCTTTATACAAATCAAGCCACAGAATACCTTGGAAGTTGAGAATTGATCACAAAAATATATGAAAACAGGCTCCTCAGTTCTAACAAATTGCCAGCAACGGGTTTTCGAGTATTCTACATGTTCGATTACCTCGTGAGATAGTATACGATTAAGAAAACAACCACAAATGACGCCACCAGCGTGAACATTCTCCTGCTCGATTTGGTTTCAAATACCTGTTATGGAATGGGAATTGAATTAGACGAGCCATTATCAGGAAAAGGGTGTCATGTCTCATATACATACATAAAAAGTGGCGAAGACATGCAAAAAGAACAGAAGATAAATTCCAAGGATGCTAAGATGAGTGCAAGAGATCAACTGAAAGAAGGTTAGTTTGTTCGTACATACCATCTTGAATCGATCCATAGTTCCAGAGAGAATGCCCCTCGACGAATCCATAGCATTGCCCTGAAAGCAAATCATTTAACATTATAATTACAGAAAATAAGGCGATGCAGAAGATGTGAGGATATGGTAGCTAAGCATGCTTACCATCCCATCCAACATACGGTTATGGCTGTCCACTTCTTCATTTATGTCTCCAGACAGCTGCAAGAATCAGATGCATTAAAATTTGCTAGAGATTTGAGAGATTATCAGATGTATAAATCAAGAAACATATGGCGCTAACCATCTTCAAATAAGTTTATGACAACAGTATTCAAAACCTGGTTTCTTTTTAAAGTTGCTGCAGAATAACTACCACATTTGGCTTGAGCCCGAAAGAATTCAACAATACGATAATTCAAAATTTTCAACAACTTGCAGAGGTTTGATAGGGTCAGCAAGAATTGCAAACTTTTACCAGTTTAAATTAAAGTCAATGCACAACCTACCCTCTTCAGTAGAAGGACCCTATCTTGTAAGCCATCGAGCGCTCTTTCATTATCATGCTCGTCGATTTCATGGGAGGAGTATGAAGATGAAGCCCTGATGCCACCCTCTTCGATTCCATCAAACAGGGCAGTCCTGTTATTACGGAAGTCCCTGCACAAAACGAAATGTCAGCATAGAGTTGAAACTAGCGGATACCATATGATTGTAACTCCAAAAGAATCTAGAGTGGGGAAGAATGATGCTTAATGCAAGATACTTATGGTGAACTATATACCATAAACCTTGCTTGACCAACTGGTAAGCACTTGAGCTTGGATCACAAGGAACCTGGGTTCAAGTCCTATTGGGAGTCAAATGATAATATTAAGGAGAGCCTTCTACACGAGGGTGGGTCTTGAACCCATTATTGCTACATCAATCTTAAGACTTCTTAAGAATCAATAAGTTTGGTCCTCTTCACTGATCAAAAAAAATATCAGACACACTTGCAAACCGTATGTCCTCCTCAAAGAGATGTTGATCTTGCTATAAATGCTTGAAGAAGTTGTTTTGCTAAGAATGACTAGTCATTATAAGAATCTATTCCAGTGGTCACAAACTAAACTATTCCATCAGGACATACGCAGTGAGAATACAGGAAACACTGCTTTACATAGAGTGGAAATATTCCCAGCCAAACAAATCAGTCACTTATGTAGACAATATGAAAATTATCACTAGAACTCAATGAATTTCACAATGACCATCTTGACATAACTTGAGCTGGCTAGACAGTGCATAAAAGTGGGAACAGCATGGTGTCCCGCACTAGCATGATTATATCTGTCAATCCTAAGGTCCGTCTCTAGAATATTCTTAGAGACCATATCTAGAATGTTCTTGAGCCATGTATCTAGAGTATTCCTATGAATCATATCTAGAATGTTCTTATTCTAGACACTGTTATTTTTCTCTTTCACGCTTGACATGGATCAAAATTACATAACATGTCAGAAAAACACACGATACATTCACATGGAACAAGGTAAACTGATCTTAGCCTTCAATACAAAACCATATGAACTTTGTCTATTCAAATCTCAGTGGCTATACAACTGGCTATTAATCAAGTTACAGCTGTGTCAAATTGTTTGCTGTGTATATTCAAAACCTAAACACCTTGGAATTGTTGATATATACACTGAGACAAACACAAGCAAATCACCAGTCATCCACATAAGACTTCTAACCCCTTACTCCAAATATCCACCATCAATATACAGATCATATGAACTTGATCTTATCCTTCAATATAAAACCATACGAACATTGTTTGTCTACTCAAATCTCAGTGGCTATACAACTGACCATTAATCAAGTTAGAGCTATGTCAAATAGTTTGCTGCATACATTCGAAATTCAAAACCGAAACACCTTGGAAACATTGATATATACACTTAGACAAACACAAGCAAATCACCAGTCCTCCATACATGACTTCTAAATCCCTTACTCCACATATCCAAGCATCAATATACAGATCAAATTCGTTCTACAGTACATGTTCATCAGATAAACACAATCTAGATTGTTCTCCTAACAAACTCAGATTCATGCAAAATCATAAGATAAGCTAAAAATCACGAAATCAAAGCGAATACAAGATCGCAACTCGAACTGACCTTCTCGGATTCATGATTCACGGAATCGCAAAACCTATCCCCTTCTCCGCTTCTACAACCTCCAATCTCAGCTCGCCGAAGTCCGATTTCGCTTCCTATCAAGCATTCAAACATAATTAGAACACCACATAGATCGAAAATCCAGAAAAAGATCAACACGATGAAAAAAAACAGCATAAACCGCACAGATTCAGTGAAATCGGATCTGAATCTGCAGAAAATTTCGAAAACTCGGCGAGATTGAGAAAATACAAATTCGCGCAGTAAAATCAGTGCAGGAGCTGAGAACAGTCGGCGATAGGTTAAGATCTGATAGGAACAGATACAGAGAAGATTTGGAGAAGAGAGGACACGTACCTTCGCAGAGAAGCTTAATGATCTTTTTATGGTAATCGGATACGTACAGAGACGAAATGAGGAACGAAATTGAAGAGCACTGAGATATTTATAGCAAGAAAGACTGATTGGAACGGGGAGTAATGTTTCTCTGCGGAAGGTCCTAGGGCATATTTTATTTTATTTTTTAATTTGAGAGTTCACATGAACAAAATTAATTATCACCATTTTACACATTCTCATAAAATAAAATTTTTGTCTCTCTTTCTTCAACCTCCCTCGTTTTGATGGGCGATTTCACGCAAGCTGTGTGAACCTAGAAACAAATACCACCTCCCACAGTGATTTTAAGGCTTTTTCTGAATGATGGAACGTACGACATGAGAAGATATTTTTTAAAAATTTATGAAAGAGAAAACTCTTTTTTAGACAATTTCAGGCGGTGGACTCGGCCTTTTTTCTAAATGTTTTAGGCGTTCTTCCCGACGAATTTTGGTGACACGATTGGGAGTTGTTCTCATCAGATTCGACATCGAGAATGTTTATTAAGGAGGAATATGTCAGATTTTGAGAGTTTTCTAAATCCCATGTTTTTGAATTTTCAACCATTTTCTCCGACGACTCTTCGGTGTCATTTTGAGTTATTAAGTTAACATATTGGGTATGAAAAATCTTGATTAGGTGGGAAAATCGTTTCATTTAGGCGAGTTATGTGTGTTTTTATGCGGTCAACTTCCTACCGTATTCTGGCGTCTTTCTTAGCGCTATTTTCGGCTGAATCTTCCTACGATCCTAGCGTATTGGTCTGAGTTGGTAGAAATCGAGGGTTTTAGTAATATTTTGACTGTTTTTGGGAGTTCTTTCTCATATTTTTAGTCGATCGTGACTTGTTTTATGTTGGACCAATATTTATTGATCCAATTAATAAAGATTGATAACTTAAAATAAACAATGTGTCTAAATCGATCGGTTATTATTTTAATTCAATTTTCTTACCGATAAAGTAAATTTGATTCAATTAGTCAATTTTATTCGGATCAATTATTTTTTAAATCGGTTCATTTATTCTTGAATGGCCTAGGATAAATCAATTATTTTCCACTCAAAATAAATCAGAGAAATATTTTTCCTAATAATCAAATTAAAGAAACTATTCTAACTCAAAATATAAAATATATTTTTTTGAATAAACTCACAAAACTCAACTTTCCTTTTTAGTGGAAACAATTTAATGCGTTAATTTTGAATTTAATTCGCATATCAACCGTCGCCTATAAATTAAGATATTCGCAATTTCCGCAACAGAGCTTCTCTGTAATTTTCTGGTGCGAAAGAGGCAATATAAGAGAGTGAAGAGAAGCAAAAAAAAACGGCAACTTTTGTTCGTCTTCGCGAAGAAGAAGCTTTCTCCGATCAATCATGGGTTCCCTGTACGATTCCGGCGACTCCTCCGTCGCTTGCTCTCTGGAGATGGAGCAGTTTCTGTGCCGGAGGCTCCTCGACCGGTCCCAGCCGATCTCGGAGCGGTTTCGAGCTCTCTTCTCGCTGCGAAACCTCAAAGGTCCTGGCCCTAGGACCGCCCTGATCCAAGGTTTGTTTGTCTCTGTGAATCGATTGATGGTTGATTCTGTGTTTCTGTGAATCGATTGATGGTTGATTTTGTGTTTCTGTGAATCGATCTGAGTATAGATTACTTGCATTGAAGTGATTTGATTGATTGCTATGAGTTCACAATGAGTTTGGTATGAGTTCACAATGAGTTTATTGCTTGCTTTCGATTGTTTTGGTTTTGAAATTGGGGATGTTAATTGTATTGGGTTTATAGTCTGATTATGATAATTTTTTATCTGATTATCCATGAATTTTTGCCTTGCTGATTGGTTTTATGAGTTGTAATGCTGAATTTAGCTCTTGCTTGATGAAGTGTGTTTGTTGTTGAATTGTGTTTGTTGCTTGTGATGATGTCTGGTATGAGTTTACACTCAGAGTTTATTGCTTTCTTTGAATTTTAAAATTGGGGATATCAATCTTTGTTGAGCTGATTATCCATGAAATTTTGCCTTGCTGATTGGTTTTATGAGTTGTAATGCTGATTTTAGCTTTTGCTTGGTGAATGTATTTTTTTGTTGAATTGTGTTTGTTGTTTGTGACGAAGTTTGGTATGAGTTTACATTCAGAGTTTATTGCTTTGCTTTGAATTGTTTAATTTTGAAATTAGGGGTGTCAATTGTGTTGGTATTGTATTCTGATTACAATAACTTTTTAGCTGATTATCCACGAAGTTTTGCCTTGCTGATTGGTTTTATGAGTTGTAATGCTGAGGGTAGCTCTTTCTTGGTTAATGTGTGTTTGTTGTTGAACTGGGATATACTACATTTGGTTGCTTTTTTGTTGCCTATATGGTCGCTACTTGCGGATTTAATTACTTTTACTTTGAAATCTGAATTCTTGTAATGAATAAACACTGATGTACTTGTATTTGATTGTGTGGTGGTGAGCAGCAACAAGGGACTCTTCCAACTTATTGGCACATGAAGCAGCATTTGCATTGGGCCAAATGCAGGATGTTGAGGCTGTCCCTGCTTTGGATGCGGTTCTTAATGACCTATCGTTGGATCCCATCGTCCGCCACGAGGTGTGTTTCGTTGCTATGACACTCTGCTCCGTAACATTGTTGTTTTGCTAATATGATTTGTTGTTATTCATGGTGTAGGCGGCTGAAGCTCTTGGCGCTATTGGTTTAGAGAGTAATGTTCACATTCTACAGCGTAGTTTGGTTTCAGACCCAGCTCAGGAGGTACGAGAAACGTGTGAATTGGCTCTCAATCGAATTTTGGAATTGAAGAATGCTGGCAGCGAAGATGAGTCATCCACTGTGGAAAAATCACCTTTCATGTCAGTTGATCCAGCTGCTCCATCTTCTACATGCTCTTCTGTTACTCAGCTGAGGTATGGCTGCTTGTAGACATCGAATTGCAGATTTAATCAGTAATGATTTTGGTTAGGTTATTGACTGGTGTTTCTTGTATTTGAAGGGATGTTCTCTTGAATGAAGAAAAACCCATGTATGAGCGTTACGCAGCTCTTTTTGCACTTCGCAATGATACTGGGGATGAAGCTGTTTCTGCTATAATCGATTCACTTGGTTCGAGAAGTGCTCTTCTGCGGCACGAGGTTCTGTTCTCTATCTGTTAATCTGATAATTTTACCCAACCTGTTAACTATATGTTGGTTTGTCGTTTATTGCTCAACATCTTAGTTTTAAGCTGTCTTTTCATGCCTTGTCTAATATCTTAAACCTACAGGCTACACCTATCGTTAATTTGTTTTCTAACATTTGATCTTTACGTTGTAAACTTCAGGTTGCTTATGTTTTGGGGCAACTACAAAAAAAAGCCGCTACTGCTACACTTTGTAATATAATTAAGGATGCAAATGAACACCCAATGGTTAGACACGAAGCGGCTGAAGCTCTTGGTTCCATTGCAGGCATGGTTTCTTCTCATTACTGATTCATGTATTACAGTAACTTCTCTTGTCATCAGCGAAGTGCATTTTTGTTTTGTGGAATATGGAATGCGGAGAACAGAAAATCATACTAGTACTTCTGTAAAAGGTTTCTCTTTCTTTCGGCAGAAGATGGAAAAATTAGCATATTAGGTTTGCCAATCACTCAGAATTGTATTTTTTACCTTAACAGTTTGTGTGATGGTCATAGTTTAATGGGAAAAACTCGCAACTTCTCCATGAGCCGAAATCGCAAACTAATTATGATTACACAGATCACTTGCTATTATAGATTCTGAATCTTAATTTTTTCAGTTTTGGTTTGATCTAATAAACCCTTTTTTGTGCACTTGCAGATGGGGAAAGTGTTGCTCTTCTCGAGGAATTTGCAAAAGATCCTGAGCCTCTTGTTTCTCAGAGCTGTGAAGTTGCCCTGAGCATGCTTGAATTTGAAAGATCCGGCAAATCGTTTGAGGTTGTTAAACTGGAAGCTTAGCCTCTTTAGCTATTGAACTGTGAAACCACATTGTTATTAGTGTCTAACAAGTTTATTCATCATTGCAGTATCTCTTCAAGGTATCTCCTCTGGTGCCTTGCAGTAACAGCTCTTGATCCCGGAAAAGCAATTTTTTACAAGTCTACTTATAGTCGAGATTAGGAAATGAGGAAACAAGTTGAAGAGTGAAGATACAAGCTAAATATTCTACTAGCTGTCTTATTTAGTATTTTTTTTTAATTTATGAAGTTGCTGAATAAACTACTCCCTAGACTTTTTGTTACGATCCACACCGTGGAGTTGAAAAATACTATCTTTGTAAACGAATCTCTGAATCAATATATATATTCTTCAGCATTTGTTATTTGTTTTGCTCTAGCATAAATAAACTTCTTTTCCTTCCTGAACAATCTAAATCTTCCTGTACCTAACTGAGTTGCTGAAGAAGCAAAGTGCACTATTTTATTAGGACATTTATTTTATTAAGCAATTACATCAATTATATAGGCATGGAAGATTCTTCCCCAATAGGCTTACTGGAGAAGCTATTGTGGTGGTCAACAAAACTGCTTCTTCCTCATTACTCACAAACCATGACTATATATAAACCTAGAAACCGAGAAGGGAGATACAGAGTGATCATTGTGATATATACTGCTTATTTACCGAGAAAGCCATGTCTGCGCCTGAAAAGCCATGGAAGGTGGAGTATGCCAAGTCTGGAAGGTCACGGTGCAGGACGTGCAAGCGCCCCATTTACAAAGAAGTTCTTAGGCTCGGCAAGATGGTCCAGGCTAAGAAATTTGACGGTCTCATGCCTGTATGTGATTTCTTCATTTCCCCATTCTCTTCAATCTTCCACATTGTTTCACATATGATTTTTTATTCGTTTTTCTTTTGATTAGATGTGGAGCCATGCCAGGTGCATCCTGAAGAAAGCAAGGGTGATAAAATTGTATGTGCCTTAATGTGTGATAATTTCCTTTAAGCTACACCAGATAGAAGCAACTGTTCATTTATCCTTTTTCAGTATCGATGATGTTGAAGATGTAGAGTTGCTTCGTTGGGAGGACCAGCAGAAGATCAGAACAGCTGTGGAGAAGGGTGGATCCCGATCCTCAGCTAAAAAATCCAAACGTGGATCCTCTGCTAAAAAGGCTGCAACTGCCGCGGAATGTGGTATTGAAGTCTCACAAACATCTCGTGCCACTTGCAAGCTGTGCAAGCTAAAGATAATGAAAGAAGAGGTGCACTTTTCTTATCTTTTCATGCTAGACTGCTAGTTGTGATATATGAACAAAAATATGGTACAAATCTAAGATCTATTAACTGAAATAGGAGGAACCAAAACATCACATTGTGAAAGATTGAGTTAAAACTCAGTGTACTTCATCTACCATCTGAGCCAGCCTTTTAGCTGCAAGTGAATCTATTGAAATTCTTGTTTACGTCATCTTAATTTAGCATGCTCGTATGGCGTTGCTAAACTATTTTTGAATTATTGTAGGTCCGCATTTTTACTAATCCTGATCTTCAAGGAGTGAGGGGCTTGTCATGGCATCATGCAACATGCTACCTGGAAACATCACCATCTACCCGAGTGGATAAATTATTCGGATGGGAAAGCCTTCAAGATTCTGATCAGGCTGCTCTTTGTGTACTAGTTGAAAAAGGTGGTATGGAGTTTGTTTCAGAGATTCACTCTGCTACTTTAGCGACCATTAACACTTACATACACACAGACATATATATTACTGTATGTCTTGTCACTCACTGTAGTCTTTTCCGATTCAGACTCTGAGGTGAAAGAGGAAGTAAAGCTCCTAACATCAACTCACATAGCTGGCACAAAACGCAAAGGAGATATTATAGATGATCAAAAGTCAAAACTAGTGAAGTTTGAAGGAGATGTGTCAACAAGCAGGACAGCAGCTGCAAATAATCCCGACGACCCAGGATACAATAGTAAGCTGGAGGCTCAATGTAAAGAACTGTGGGCTCTAAAAGATGATCTTAAGGAGCATGTGACAACAGCAGAGTTGCGGGAAATGCTTAAAGCTAACGGTCAAGATTCAGCAGGAGCAGAAGTTGATTTGCTTGACAGATGGTTAGATTCTTATGCAACTACTGCAGTGCATTTTATTAAGCTACATAGCCGTGGCTGAACTTGACTGTATTTGTTGGTAACTATAGTGCTGATGGGATGCTATATGGAGCACTTGGTAGCTGCCCTCTTTGTTCTGGTTCTCTTCGTTATTCTGGAGGCATGTATCGCTGCAATGGGTACTTATCAGAATGGAGCAAGTGCTCTTACTCTTCCCGTGAACCAGAACGCTGTCAGGGGAAGTGGAAAGTACCAGAAGAAACAGATAATCTATATCTCAGCAAGGTATTATATTTTATACTTGTGCCACAAGTTAAGCACTCAAATATCAAAAGGTTATACTTATAATTGATTGTTGGCAGTGGTTTAAATCACAAAATGTTAAGAAATCTGTTCGGATACTTCCTCCACAACCATCCAACTCGCCTTCCGGAAGTCAAGCTGTTATAAGCCAAACTTCTTTATCAGAATCTGATCGTTTGAGAGATTTAAAAGTTGTTATCTCTGGATTGTCATGGGATTCCACGGTAACAGTTTTCCTTCTCTCCAGATGTCTGTACTTTTATTCATTGAAACCACCTCGATCCAAGTTTACGAATCTATCATCACTGGGCTTAAGAGATAATCTTTTGAGGGGAGTGATTTTGCAGGAAAAATGGAAGAACAAGATTAGAGGAGTAGGTGGATCGGTACATGCCAAGATTACACAATGTATGTGCTTAAAGGCCCGATATAACATTAAAGTACTCGCTTCCAATGTTTCATTCTCTTTTCGTGTTTAACAAATGATATTGCAGACACTCAATGCTTAGTTGTAAGCGGAAGGTTCTATAATTTAGGTTCTCAGATGAACACGGCAAGGTAAACCTGTTCATGAACATCTCTTTCTTCTTTTTTTTAAATTCCAATTAATCTCATCCAAATGTTGAATTATTTCAATTTCATGCTGATAGGAGGATGAAAATACCCATTGTCAAAAAAGAGTATCTGGTTGACTGTTTCAAACAAAATAAAAAGCTCCCATATGATTTGTATAAAGTTGGTCCATTTGGCGGGGGCTCTAGTATGGTCACCGTCAAAGTAAAAGGGAGAAGCGCCGTCCATGAATCGTGTTACCTGCAACATTCAGGTCACATTCTTGAGGAAGGGAAGAGCATCTATAATACAACTCTGAACATGTCTGACTTATCAACTGGCATTAACAGGTGTGCTCTTATTTGCTATTTCTTGTATTTGAGTCATACATGTTGAACCATTCGTAACTATTATATGTTTTCCTTGTGAAGCTACTATATCCTTCAAATTATTGAAGATGATAGAGGGTCAGGTTGTCATGTGTTTCGCAAATGGGGTCGAATAGGGAATGAGGAAATTGGAGGACAGAAACTGAAAAGGATGTCAAAACCGGACGCGATATGTGAATTTAAGCGCTTGTTTCACGAGAAGACTGGAAATCCATGGGAGGCGTGGGAGCAAAAAATAGATTTTCAGAAGATGCCTGGCAGATTCTACCCATTAGATATTGTACTCCTTTCTTATCTTCCTCATCTTCTCATTCTTGCCCAAAATAAGCTATTTTTTCAGCTTCAGTGCTCATTTCAATGAGTTTTGAGTTTTATAGGATTACGGGGTGAGCAAACAGATGCCTGTGAAGAAATCAAACAGCACAAAAAGTAAATTGGCTCATCCATTAGTAGAATTAATGAAGATGCTGTTTGATGTGGAAACATACAGGTAACAAGTATACTATATTCTCTTTGCTTTGTGGTTCAAGTTTCTGATAGAATAATCTTCATATTTTGAAGAGCTGCTATGATGGAGTTTAAGATCAACATGTCAGAAATGCCGCTTGGAAAGCTAAGCAAAAGTCATATTCAGAAAGGTAAATACCTTTGAACTTTCTCTGAATAATCATGAACTGTGGTTTATAAATGTTCTGTGAATAGTTTTGGCATTAAAGTAAATACCTTTAAACTTCTCTGAATAATCATGAACTAGTTTATTAATGTTCTGTGAATAATTTTGGTGCTAAGGTAAATACCCTTAAACGTTCTCTGAATAATCATGAACTGGTTTATAAATGTTCTGTGAATAACTTTGGTAGTAAGGTAAATGCCTTTAAATCTTCTCTGAATAATGATGAACTGTGGTTTATAAATGTTCTTTGAATAATTTTGGTGTTAAGGTAAATACCTTTAATTGTTCTCTGGATAATCATGAACTGATTTATAAATGTTCCATGAATAATTTTGGTATTGAGGTAAATACCTTAAAAAGTTCTCTGATAATTATGAGAATAATCATGAACTGGTTTATAAATGTTCTATGAATAATTTTGCTCACCAGGTTTTGAGGCATTAACGGAGATACAGAACCTCTTATATAGTAACACTCATGACCCTTCTGTCAAACAAACCTTGATCATTGCTGCCAGCAACAAATTTTTCACTGTGATTCCTTCAATCCATCCTCGCATAATCATGGACGAAGACGATCTAAAGTCCAAGGTAACGATCCGTTGTCTGAAGATTCATCTTCTATGTTTTCACATAACTCGAGCTGCTTGTGATTGGTAGGTGAAAATGTTAGAAGCTCTCCAGGACATTGAGATAGCTTCCAAATTAGTTGGTTTTGACGCTCATAACCATGACTCCCTCGACGAGAAGTACAAGAAGCTCCATTGCGATATCAATCCACTTCCTCGCGACAGTGAAGATTATGGATTGGTTGAGAAGTATCTCATCACCACTCTTGCCCCTACACATAACGTAAGTCCAATTCTTGAAACTCTTCCCTGTCAACTCTTTATGTCAATGTTCTTTATCGTTCGTTTGTCCTCAGGAGTGGGTTCTTGAACTGGAAGAACTGTTCTCACTGGAAAGGGAAGGAGAATATGATAAGTTTGCTCCTTACCGCGAGAAGCTTAACAACAAAATGCTCCTCTGGCATGGTAAGCTCAAATATGAATGTACATGTTAGATTTTCTGCGGTGTAAAATTAGGGATGATATCAGAAACTACCCCCTAAATTATGTCAAATCTCACGTGACATCCCTTGAAAAATTTTTTCTCAGCATGACCCCCTTAAAATTTTAATTTTCTCACTTAACACATTTATGTTAAATATTAACATTAAAATGACTCAAATGCCCTTAAAAGTGTTTTTAATTTGCAAATCCTACTCTCTCTCGTCTCCTTCTTTTCTCTCTGGACGTTGTCGAGCTGAGAGAGGGAGGGAGGAGAAAGAGGGAGTGAGGAGAGAGAGCAAAAGGGTAGGATTTGCAAATTTAAAACATTTCTAAGGGCATTTTAGTCACTTGAACATTAATATTTAACACAAATGTGTTAAGTGAGAAAATTAACATTTTAAGGGGGGTCACGCTGAGAAATTTTTTTTTAAGAAGTGTCATGTGAGATTTGACATAATTTAGGGGATGATTTCTGAAATTATCCCGTAAAATTACACCAATAAATGGGACTAAACTTTGTCTTGGGATATATATGCAGGTTCTAGACTGACAAATTTTGTGGGCATACTTAGCCAGGGTCTGAGAATTGCTCCTCCTGAAGCTCCAGCCACTGGCTATATGGTTCTCTCTCTGTCTCTCTGCACTGTATATTCACATACTAGTATAAGTAATATGAGATATACGCTGTTTTAGAAGATGCTGGATATGCTTTGAGTTGAATTAAGATCCACTAGGATTAGCCAGTACAGTAGTCTCGCTGACCAGTCAGTGAGTCAGGGTTCCAGGGGCGCGAAGAGGCCCCCGACCCAACGGTATGTTATATTAGTCGAAGGGCTTATCACGACAAACTGGTCGACAAAACCGACCTGACGGCATCTTATGTTTGTCGAGAGACTTGTCGTGACAAGCCGTTTGACAAAGCTGGAGTTTACAATGTGGGAATAAACTTTGGTTCTCTTCTTTCCGGTCACATTAGGTTTCGCATTTCCTTTTCTAACTAGGAAACTACACTATTGTAACCCGACGCGTAATCAGTAACCTGGTGGGTACGTAGTCGACACATTGTCTGTGTACGTAGTCGACACATTGTCTGTGTCAATCTCAAGTTGTATTGATGATGCTTTGTTGTTCCAATACGATGGAAGGCTCCTTTATATTGGGAACAATAGGAAAGCTAACCCTGATAGTACTACTCTATTATAGCAATAGGAAGTATACTGCTAATGCAAATTAGGAAACCATAAATAGATAATCGTAGTAACCCTTATTGACAGTTTGCGAACCACGTTAATTCTCAATGTTCTTGCTTATTGTTTTACTTAAATCGTTTATTAATTTGTTTCTCCACTCGATCTTACTCGTTATAACAAAAAATGTTTTTTTCCCTGGTATAGTTCGGAAAGGGTGTTTATTTTGCTGACATGGTGAGCAAGAGTGCTCAGTATTGCTGTGCTGATGAGAAAAACCCAGTGGGACTGATTCTACTGAGTGAAGTTGTGCTCGGGGAGGTCAACGAGCTGAAGCAGGCCAAGGTGTGATTTACATTATCAGTGATGATCTGTGTGATAAATATGGCTTGTGGAACCGCAGTTGATGGCATGATTTGAAAATTAGGAAATTCACCCAAGACATTTTTGTCTTTTCATTTTTAAAATTAACATTTTACCATCCAAATTCTGACGGGGTGGGAAAAAAAGTTGAACTTGGGTATATATAAAAAACCTCAAAACCTAGTTAAGTGTAATTAAGCGGAAAATGTGTGTAGTTCGAGATAGTTGTATGCCTTCTTCCTTCGTTTTTAGGGATGATTCATGTTTACTACAGTGAACTATGACACATTTGCATGTCAATACGGTGAACTTATTAACGTGTCACTTCAATACGGGAAACTATTTTTATGTGTCACTGTTTCTAACAGAGTTAATTTTGATATAAAATGTTCATATTGCCCTTGTATTAAAATTTTAAAATAAATCTAAACAAATATATTCTAAACTTTAAAAAATATATGAAATAAATAATTAAAAATTGATTTCAATATTATTAGTTTTTTTTAAAAAAATTCGAAAAACATTAAAAATAAAAATAAAACGAACTTGAACAACATTTTTTTTTAATATATTTAAAAAATAAATAAATAATATTCAAATCAGTTTTTATTATTTATTCCACAAGAAATATTTTTTGATTTTTTTAATTTTTTAAATACATGGGTATTTTCGACATTTAATAAAATTTGAAAGTTAAACAGTACATTTTTCATCTGTTTTAACGGTATTAGGGTAAAATGACACATACAAATAGTTCCCCGTATTGACATAAAAATGTGTTATAGTTGACTGTAATGAACAAGAATTATCCCTTGCTTTTATGTATGTTTTGTTGAGAATTTGACAGTGTTTTTTTACTATTGTGACTTCAGTATATGGATGAGCCTCCCATGGGGAAGAGCTCAACAAAGGGACTTGGGAGGATGAGACCTCTGAAAGGAGAGTATGTGCAGTGGAGAGATGGTGTTGTTGTGCCTTGTGGAAGACCAGCACCTTCAAAACTCAACGGCTGTTCACTCATGTATAATGAGTATATTGTGTATGACACAGCTCAAGTAAGTGCTCTGCTCTATCTCATTTTTGGTTGATACATTACAGAAGTCATTCTAGGCATGGGTATTTTAGACCCGGAATTGGTAACCGTGGTTAACGATACTGTTTTGTTTCTTAATAGAATCTTTTGATTCTGGTTCGATTTTGGTTCTTATAATTCAGAACTGCTAAGTAACCGAAAAGAACTGAAATCAGTTCTAGATAAAATCTTATATTTTATTTGTAAACTTTATTAGTAATTCTCGCTCTTTTTCTGTTCCACTTAAATTCTGTGAATATTAATAATGCCACCCCCTCCAACGTGGCTAAAATAACTTCTAACTTGCGCTCTGTAACCCATAAATCTTTAGGGTGCCTTATTTTAATTGGGGCGGGAACATCGAGTTCCAGTTCAGTGTTTTTTTGTCATCCCTAATCAGTGTATGATTTTTCGAATTATTGTCAATAAAAAAAGTATTTGATCTTTGACGTGAAGAATACTGCATATATAGCTTGTCAATGGCTTATGAAGTTCATAAATGGACAGGTTAAAATGCAGTTTTTGCTGAAGGTGAGGTTTCATTACAAGGCGTGGTGATTGCCAAAGTAAAATGACAGAGATTTTATGTAATAAATATGAAATCGCTAGTTTCATTCTTCGCACATGTAATTATTGTTGATAAGGGCATAAAATTCCTCTATTTTTCGGTTGTGTAAAGTATTATTTCATTCAATAAAGAGTATTTTGTGCCATAACTTCGTGTTTCATCGTCGCCTCATCGCTAATTGTCATTTTGTTAGACTTACTTAGATCTACACACATGTCATATTATAGGTAAAAGCTCTCAAGTCATGACAAGTGAAATAACGCTAGTTAATTTTTCGAGTATCTAAAGAAAAATCTTCACGTAAATGTATATCTTTTAAATATGATACTCGTATGCGCAAAATGTGGCCAGGACAACTTAGTCCTAAAGTGAGGTAGGAGAATCCATTTTCCTTTGTCAAGGCGACGGAAACCCACAATTTATTGTGGTTTATTGCATGACATGACGATGAGGTTGCTTTTGTTTGATTTTGGTCCGAAATAGTCTATATTCAATGTGATTTATTCAAAATATTGTATAGTTTATCAAATAAAATAGACGGAAATTGGGTCGCTTGTATATCACGTGACCGAAGATTATCGAAAACCACTCACGTGGCATAAATTAAAAAACAATAATGACGTATTTTAATCTCAGTCATTTTAGTAAACTTACGGCTAAGATTAATTCTTGATTTTCATCATCAAAGATGATTTTCACCTGAATCGTCTTCTCACGCAACCTCCATTTTCTCAAAAATACAAATTTATATGAAATTTTTGCTTGTATACTTCAATCACCGTTTTAAAATAAAAATAAATAATATGTTGTTGCTTTTTCTTGTAAAAACCTCTATAATTTGTGAATTTACAGCTATTTAAGTGCTTGAAGCCTAAGCTCTTGATTCAAAAATTGCACAACTAACAATCTCTAACACAACATAGCTGGTATTGACTAATTTCACAAGAACTTGAATGGTAATTGATTGATTGTAGTAAAGAAATGCTCCATTTCCAAAGCTTCATTAACTCCTCCGAAAGTCAATAATCTTCCATTAATGGCACACCTAACTCCTTTGCTCAACCTCACCACATGGCATCGATTAGTTAGTAGGATTGTTCGTGATTCTAGAATCGATTAAATTGAACCGGGCCGGGCCGGATTCCGGCTTGAACCGGTCGTCGTCGTCGTCTTCCTCGCCTTCTTCTCTGATCTGCCTCGTTGGAGCTCTGGAGAAATCCATTTCGGTTGTCGTCAACCGGTGGAAGAGGGTTAAGAGTTTCCGTCACATGTGCAGGGGAACTCGGGGCCAGCCAGAGGGTCGTAGGCAGACGGGCGGAAGGTGTCTTTGGGGAAGACGAATTTGTTTTCCAAACCGGAATCAATCTAGTCGAACAGGGAATTTGAAAGTAACGACACAAATTTGAAGATATAAAACAAAAAGGGTAAAATCATCATTTCACATTCTATATTACAAAGTTTTAAAGACACGACTTTCACCTCGAATGGAGGAAAAAACCACGCGATCTTATTGTCCCTTTCGAATACTAACTTAAACTCGAACTCTGATCTATAAAGTAGGGAGTTTAAGAGTAAGTCCCTAACCACTTAGACACACTCACTTGATACTAAACAATATATTTTAAATAATGTAATTTAATTCTTACTAGTTTAACCACAACCCTAACATGTATAAACCAAAAATAAACCGTAATTAAATAATTTTAAAAAATTTATAATCAAAAGACAGTTTGATTCTTATAAATTCGAGACCAGTCTAAAGTCTAAAATGAATACCCCTCGGCTCAATTAAAATCATCGTTTTAATTTTAAATCGAACATTAATCAATAATTTAATATACAATTAAATTAAATTAAATTATTATTTTAAATTATAGTTGTGGTGTCAGTGCAATCGTGCGCATAGATAAAGCGACAAATTGAAACAGCAGTTCCGAGGTGCGGCGTTCGGCGGAATTGGGCCCCACTCCGAACCTCTTTCACATTCAAACTTATTTATTATAATAACAATAATAAATAAATAGTGTACGTTGAATTGGACACAACCATTTCGATTTTATAATTTGTTTATGTAGTATAAAATAAATTATGGGTTACGTCTTTTAAAATATAAAAAACAAAGTAATTGATGTGTTTTTTTAAGATATGTCCACAAAGTAAATTTGTTCCGAATTGGTTTGGTCTATAATTATTTTTCGTCACTCCTAAATAGATATTGGATGCTATAATGATTTTTTAAAGAAGGTGTTTTTAAAAAATATGATTACTTTTAGTTTTTTGATGAATAAAATTTTAAATTGGTAGGAAAAATTATTGTGATAGAACTTTTTGAGTGGTGAATTTAGGTAGGGATAACAAAGAGAGTGAGTTTGGAATAGATTTAATGATCTAATTTTTTACCTTGTAAGATCGGAAATATAAAGTGTTTACGTGAGTTTGAAGATTTTTGTCTCTTTATAAAATGGGGACTAAGCGGATTTTATAATCATCATCCACGGCCCGTTAGATCAAGAATATTATATCCTCTTTAAGTTCATAAATTTTTTCTATACCTAACACTTTAAAACACCGGGCGGTTTTATTTACTCAAAAATAAACATGACGACATATCAAAACTTTATCAAATTAAATAGATATGTTGTACAAAAAATACCGACACTCATTGTCAAGTCCATATTTTATAACGATTGTAGTCATGTACATGCAATAAAAATACAACGATTTTTATGAATCTGAAAATTTAAGCAGATCGGTTTTATTTTGAAATTAACGGCATTCGTCGGCTGGGACTGAATTTTTATTTAAAATTAATGAAAAAAAGCGTAAACTGAGCGATCCAGACGTAATGACAGCGAAATTCAACCAGAAACTTGAAAACATCCGCTGAAACGCATTCCACCAGTGAAAATTGACCGACACGTAAAAGTGCCCAGAGGGTTGGAAAGCGTCAGTGGAAAGGAGGGCGACCGCGACGAACTTCTCCAGTAATCCTAAAATCCAAACCACATTAAACAACATGATACGACACTCAAGAAACAGACCAAGGGGTTTTTCACCATTTTTAATTTTAAAATCAACATTTTCGAAAAAGAAGAGTAATATTTCAGTGTATCTGAAATAGCCAATTCCTAATTCGGTCTAATCAAGTCAGAGAAAAAAGAAAAAAAAAAAAAAAAATATATATATATATATATATATATATATATATAGTATGTATCAAATACAAACCATTGGAAAATGTTAAAACGTCCAACTTGTATAACATGCAGTGTAATGTTGTACAACATGTTGAACATGTGCAAAATTGAAGCAATGTATAACATGTAGTGCAGTGTTGTATAACTGTCACGTGTCGCAGTCTAAGACAACGCGCGTCTCAGATCCGACAGTTATACATTGGTCTTGATGTTTGGACAAACTCTCCCAACATGTCTAAACGTCAAGACCAAACCATCGGACCTGAGTCGCACCTTATCTTAAATTGCGACACATGGCAGTTACACAACATTGCACTACGTGTTAATACACTGACTATCACTTTTCCATTGAAAAAAAGAAAAAAGAAAAATAGAAGAAAGAAATAGAGGGTGAGGTCAAGAGAGAGCATTAAAAATTGTCCCCTAAAAAGCTTGCACACACACCTCTTTCTGTCCCCTTCACACTTTATATAACACCCTCCTCCATCTCCATTTTTCTTCTCTTACAATTCACACGCACACTCTACTCTCTCGTCTCCAATCCCGCACGTGCGACCCCCTGCACGATGACGTCATCCCCGGGTTCCGGTGGGTCCCCCTGCGGCGCGTGCAAGTTCCTCCGCCGCAAGTGCGCCTCCGACTGCGTCTTCGCGCCACACTTCAGCTCCGACCAGGGACCGGCGCGGTTCGCCGCCGTGCACAAGGTGTTCGGTGCCAGCAACGTTGCCAAGCTGCTCTCAGCCCTGCCCGCCGCCGACCGCCCCGAGGCCGTCCTCACCGTCGCCTACGAGGCCCACGCGCGGCTGCACGACCCCGTCTACGGCTGCGTCTCCCACATTTTCTCGCTCCAACAACAGGTACACACTCAAAAAAATAAATAAATAACCATTAGTTAGTTACTAAATTTGTTGTTTCAAAATTTTTTTTGTACGATCGAACTGATAATTACCCGGGTAAAAGACCGTGGTACGCGCGGGTTTTCTAGGGATGGCAACGGGGTGGAATGTTGGAGCGGGTTTTGCAATTCCCGTTTCTGTTAGGATCTGATCGGGAATTTCTCGTTTCGAGCTGAACAGAAATGAGAGTTTCCCGTCAAATTCTGGAATTCCCCACTTTCCGTTTCGAATCCGTTTCGAACCCAAAAAGATGTTAAAATATATATTTATTTTTTAATAAAATTTGTTTTAAAAATTATTATTTTGATAAAAATATATACTTAAAATATTGTTTTTTCATCAAACATGATTATAAAATAGCATTTTAGTAAAAAGGATATTATTTTTTATTAAATATTATTTTTAGTTATAAAAAATATATTTTTAATATATCGATGGCGGAGCGGGGTGGAGATACTTCACCCTGTTCCCGCGTCGTTTCCATTCGGACTCGGGAATTCCCCGTGTCATTTTTATTCAGATTCGGAGATTGTTGTCGGACACGGAAAATATTGCCATTTCTTGAAATTTTCCTTCCAACGTTGGTAAAAGAGTTAACAGACCGATAACACGACTCGTCAAAAAAATTTCTGATCGTCTGATTAAAAAATCGTTATTAGGAGCTGGTCCGTTGGAATGAGAGTTTTCTCAAAATTAATCGGAATTAAATTTGATTTTTTACTATCCAGTTAATTTATTAGTAGTTTGTGTATTTTGTTGCTATAAATTTTGAATAGAAAATGATGGTTTGGAACTTTTTTTTTAATAATTACAATTTTTTTTACCCTTTCAATGAGATTCGACTTTATGATCTCTCTGATGGAAATGTAAGCATATAGCCATTTGTAAATTTACTCAAATAATTATGCTTCATCAATATTATTAGTTAATCAACTAATTTTCCGAACAAACTCTTATACATGAAGAAATGTGAAAAGTAATTTATGAAATAATTTTAATAGCTCTTTTCTCATAAATTAGTTTCGAATATATTATGATAATATTTTTTGAAAAAGTTTAAACTGACATATATATATATCAATTCCAAATATATTATAAATGTAAAATTTACTTTTTCAACTCTCATTTTCTCTCTTAGGAGAAAAAGAGTTCAAATTTGCTTTAGTAACTTTGTTTTTTAAGTTATAGATCTCCTAATTATTTTATCAGAGTTGATTAATTTTTAATTAACTTTTAGTATAATATGTTCTCCGTTTAATTTATCACTAATTTTTAATTAATTTTAAAAAGACATTTTCTGCTTAACTAGCGTCTATCGTATTACGCAGGTTGCGTGTCTCCAAACTCAATTGATGCAAGTAAGGGCCCAGCTGGCCCAGTCCAGCCTGACGGCCACCCGTCAGTGGCCGTCAGGACTGGACATGATGACTACGATGATGAGCTGTCACCCACCGTCATCGTCCTCGTCATCATCGTTCCCGGTCGCAATGACGACCGGGAACAATTACGTGATGAGCTCTGTCTCGTCGCAGAGCTCTCACGAATCGATGGACCGCAACAGCAGCAGCACCGACCACGCAGGTGCGGCGTACATGAGCGGCAACATGCAAGAAGACAATATTGCCTACGAGAGGAAATGTAATTACAATACGGCCACCAGGAAAAGGGTTGTGAGCAATGACTTGGGTGAGCTTCAAGCTCTGGCCTTGAGGATGATGAGGAATTAATTAGTTCATTAATTAATTACTTAATTAATGAAATATTTCTCTCTGCATTTCTTTTTTATTCACCCACATTATGATAAATCTTTGTGTATATACACTTGAGAAATTAATTATCTGGAAAATCCAATATATTTCATTTTTGTGATGATCAGCCCTCTAATTTTGCAACCATTTTCTTTGATTTTTTTTATAGTGTCTTCTCTATTGTTTTGAGTGATTTGTGATTGCTATTGCAAAACAATGGGTGTTCTTTGTTTCTCTTCATTGACAATATAGTAATAAAGAAAATACACAACTTACTAGGTGAGGGAATTTCAAGAAAATTTAATGATATATATATATATATAGTGTGTATCAAATAAAAATCATGGAAAATGTCCAAACTGTATAACACGCAGTGCAATGTTGTATAACATGTTAAACTTTGCCACGTGTCAAAATCTAAGATAACGCGCGTCTCACATCAGACGATTCTACATGATTTGGACGTTTTATATAAGTTTGTAACCGAGTGTACACCTATATATATTTTTTAATTTAAAAACTTCGGAGAATGGATCTAATTTTTTATTTGAATTATCAAGAACTTTCCATTGTTAGACCAGTAACTTTTTTATTAAAAATAATTACTAAAATTTTGGGTCATCCATTAATCTTTTTAAATTATGTTTTATTAGTTATAGACTTTTAGTAACTGAAAATTGTATTTCTTTTGATTAAGTAAAGATAACTTATGTGCAATTAGTTAACTTAATTTTGTATAATTTTGTGGGTTAAAGATCATCAAAACTATGATATTATATTAGAATTTGGTTCTAAAAGAGTTAAGAATATTTGAAGACCAAATTTGTGTCTATGTGTGAGGCTTAATAAACTTCATTTTCATTGATAACTTAAAGTTAAAAGTCAAGGAATGGGGATTGAGGAAGAGATAGATTGTCATGTTTTGATCAATTGCTATGACAAAAGAGCCTTGAGGTTGATGTGAGTAGCAAAGCCAAATAAAAGTGAATACAAAAGGACCCACTTTTTTTTAGGGTTTTTATGTGTCTTAATGAGTGGGTTAAGCTTACCTAACAAAGAGTACAATTTTTGAGATTAAATAACAATAAGCCATGGCCTTGTTCATGTATGAAGAGACAACATGTCTCCTTAATTGAAGGCACAATGGCTTGCTTCACAAATTGATTAGCTTTATAAACCTTATCACATTACCATTAAGCAACTTGTTTGCTAATTCTATGTATTATTGTAACTATTGATGATGGCCTAATAGTATATGCAAGACAATTTTCATTTCTCTTTTGAAAATTGCTCTTTTTGTACACCCATTACTTGGAAGATTGGAGCCTTGCTAGCACTATATTATATTGTGCCATATTTAATGAGTTTGGACCAATCCATATATAGTTTGACCCATTATTATTTGAACATATATGCTATTATTGAGAAAGAAAAGCAATGTGGTATATGGGTACATTAAAAATACATGTTATTTGTTTGTTATGTATGTTGAAAATAATGTTGCTTTCGAAATTAATAAAAAATGTAAGTTCAGTATGTATCTTACTTGACTTAACGAGTGTGATGGTTGTGTGTCTCTCATTCGAAGGGAGTAAAATCATGATTTCAGCGTTTACAATTAATTTTTTAATCAGTATAGCTGTAATATGTCGCCTCATATGGACGAATGTGACAACGTCTGATAACATGCACATAACACATCATCGCATTTTATTATTAGGTGAAGGATAGACATTTTCTCTTTGATGCGGTGCAGTCGAGGAAGCCAGTACGCAGAAGATAGAACACCCGGAGTTATCACAAAAGTGTCAGATTTGGAAAAAAAACTAGTGTTTTTCGAGCAGAAACGGCGATATGAGAGTCAAAATTGCAGTTTCTTAAATTTCGGGCAGCTTTTGCAATTTTAATAATTTGTTTCTTTTTCCAATAAGTTTAGGATTTCTTTTTCTACAATTAGGGTTTGGCCAGGTTTTGACTATATTTAATCACTTTTATACTTTTCTTGTTATTTAGTTTTTGAAGTTTAATAAAAAAAAATCGAGATTTCTCTCAAATCTATCATCTTCAGTATTCGCAAGAATCAACGAATTTTTGATAAATAATTCTTCCTAACCACGTACGATGCATTACTCTCCCTCCACATTTGAAAATTGTGTCAATGTCACCTCGTCCGCCTCGCCTTAACAACATATTTTGCCTTAAATTTATATATTAGAAGGAAGTGAAATAATATTTTCCTTTCTATGTATGTTTGAGAGTAATGATCATTCTCTTCATGATCAAGCTTTTGAATGTACTTGTTCTTCATGTATATGTGGTACATATATAGTAGAGGCAAAAATTAGCCTTAGATGGTGTAAGTAATTTCATAATCATTCTCATAATTGATTCAATTTGTCTCTCCATTTACATGAAACAATTCTTCATCATATATATTCCAATATATGGTACATATATAGTGAAATCATTTCTTCAAACCATAAACTATATAGTTTATTTCATGATTTGTTTGGTAACATATTTATGTTATGTCAATCAAACAAAGTCCAAAGTGATAATTATAAACTAATAAAAAGAACATGTTTATGCAATTTTATGGACCACAACATGGTCAACATAATTCCTCACATGAACAAAGTTGAGCATAAAGAACATTAATATTCTCAGTCAAGCCAAACATATATAATTGGACAATAAAATAATAATATATTTAAATTATGAGATAGTTACATCAACGGTCATGATTATATTATTTTAGTGCACATGCGCGAGACATTTATATAATGCATATGCTCAAACAATTTCTCTAATATAAATTTGTGAAAATAATATTGATGTAGTGCAAATCGAAGAAATATCAGATTTTGACAAAAAATTAGTGTTGTCGGTCTTCAAAGATCATTTTAGGGGTCAAAATCATACTTTTAGAAGTTTCGGACACTTTTGCACGATTTTAATAGTTTGTTTCATTTTTCAATAAGTTTAATATTTATTTTTCTGGTTTTGGTTATTTAAACACTTTTATACGTTTCTGTTATTTAGTTTTTGAAGTTTAATAAAAAAATAAATATTTATTTCAAATCTATCATTTTCGATATTTTTGCGAATCAACAAATTTTGATAAAATAGTCTTTCTAACCATGTACGCTGCATCAAATATATTAATATATTGAAAGCTCAAAAAAATATGTAACCACATTCACACTCTTGTCCACAAAAATACACAAATGTCACACATATTAGACAAAACTCTTATGAATAAATAATATATCATTGACGTTCTAGAATCACTCTAATTCATGTGTGCACTGTATTTTCCTTACATTAATGATTATTTGGTCTTCATTAGTTGAATCGCAGAAAGTAATTATTCCAAGAAAATAATTAATTAGTGGATGTGCATGTGTGAAAGACAAGACAGAGAATAGAAAGAACTCAACTTTAATTTATTTTTAAGACTGATTAAAGAACAAACATTAATGATACTTCAAAACCATGATTGTCTTTTTTCATGTTGTTGTTCTAAAAAGAATATATTGCACGTTTTGGTCTATTAAAATATTAGTTTGAGCCTCTGTGTGTGCACTGTGACCAGTAATGTGTATTCTAAAATAATTTTTGAAGTGATACATGTAAATTATTGAGTTAAAATAGAAATAACTAAAATCAGTTATTAATGTTGAATTATTATCTGTTGGGCATAATTTGAACATTTATTAAAGAAAATCGCTCAACAATGGATTTCAACAATCTCGTGCTTCACACTGAACCCTCATCTTATTGTGTTTGCTCCTCTTAATTCCATGACCAGCCTTATTGCTTCGGTTTAATCCCGCACTGGCCCACTTCATCCTATCTAGGCCAACTCCTAGTTTTGTAGGCTGAGAGGCGTTGTAGGAATTCATCTATTGCTAGCTCCATGCTTGGTATGACGATGTTGAAGAGACTAAAATTTGGGAGCGCAGGTGGAGGTTTTCAAGCATTCTCTTTATCGACACGGGTAGCAAGGCATGGTGCGATCATAGTTTCTGGGTGTTATCGGCCCTATGAGAATTACCCAGCCCGCTTATCAAGAGAGGGTACTAGGGAACCTCTCCTCCGATAACAATCGCTGGGGAGAACTTGCACCTCTACTAATGAGGAGCACTGTCATGTGCCATTATCTTGACTAAAAAACAAGTTTATTGAATATTGACTATAATGTGTACGTAAACTCTCATTTTTATACATTTTAAATGTGAGACGTCTGTGAATTTCAACATTATCAAATTTGATATATTGTATATTTTTTATTTACAATTTCAAGACAATTATACATATGATTAATTGTTGATAATTGATTGACATGAAACTTAAGTTTACACAATAATATTACGGGAGACTTTACAGATGGCACAACGTCTTTTAAGTTAAACAATACATGATATTGACAAGTGCAAATAAAAATTAACGAAAGTTCAAATACACTGTTAAACTTCAAAACTTAAATTAATAAGTACAGTCTCAGTGTATTTAATCACAAAATTTATGTGGATTTGTGATGTAACAAATACAATAATGATAAATTAGTGTGACTAAGAAGAAAAGAAAATGTTTGGTCTAAACCCAAAAAAACACAGCACATTGTACGAGGAAAAGGCTCACACAAACACAACAACAATCAACAAAGGTGTGTCTTCCAAGGTTCATCACGGTCAACAGATCTCAGCCGTTCATTTCATCGGCCGGTGGCTAACGGACGGCAGAGATGAGAGAGATAAATAAATTATTAATAATAATAATAAAAAGAATTGGGCAGATTCAGATTGATAAAAAGTTGTGCAAAAAAACACAATTAAGTTGTTTTTGTGCTTGAAAGCTAATTATTAAGAAAGCTTTATTAGTTTTCTATGTAACTTCTATTACACAGAGACAAAATTGTTGCTCAGTTTTCAAATTTTCAGTTTTCAAATTTTCAAAACATGTCATTATATAAATTTCGAGGTCAGACTCTCAGCCCTCCCCTGACAAAGCAAACCTTCTAACTTCCTCCTTTTACCTCTTAAGATGTCGGATGTCGACCATAATGCCCAAAAACACCAGCTTCTGGCGACGCCCAAATCAGATCTCGTTGACAGAGATTTTCCTTGTCGGGAGAAAAAGGCTGAGGGTCTGGCCTCAAAATCCAAACAATGGAACACTTTGAAAATTTGGAAACTGGGCAAGAAATTTTTTTCCTTTTCAACTTCAAAATTAACATTTTCTATCGAAATATTTAACTGGCGTAAATTTTAAATACCTCGGTGTATATCTCTGTCTGGCCCAAATTATAGTTTGAAATTGTTATGCATAAAACGTGTTTAATTGAAGATAGTTATCCGTACTTTTCCTAAATTTAATTTTAAGGGTATCGATCAGGAGCAAACACATTGATTTGCTACAAATTTTAGAACGCATCTAAGCTGTTGGATGAAATAATTAACGGTTAGATTCAATGCTGAGTCATCAATGGCAAACTAACGTAAATATGAATTAATTGTAAATTTCTTTTGGTTATTTTATACTACCAGAGGGGTATAAACGTATTTTTATACCCATATTTATTTTGAATACTATTTTCTTAATCAAATATCTTATTTTGAATTTTGAATTTTGAATTTTATTTCATTAGTTGATTAGCTTTTAATATCGGTTCATTACAACGATATGATCGGTTCACTTGCAAACTGTTTCATCAGTTCAGTTTAATGGTTTCATCAATTCACATGATATGTTTACTCATCGTATATGTTTCATGTTCAATATGATATGCTGCATCTGATATGTTTCATGTTTAATCTGATATGTCAAATCCATGTCATTTGATATGTTTCATCGCAATTGTTTCACTGCAATTGTCTCATCGCAATTGTGTCATCACAATATATATATATATCAAAATTACTAAAATATCCTTTTTACATTTTTTCTATTTGTTTCATTTAATATTTATCTGAACTGTTGATGAAATTAATCCGACGGATATTAAGCGTTCTAAAATTTGTAGCACATATATGGTTTGTAGCCGATCTCTTCCCTAATTTTAATCGAGTAAGAAAATTTTAAAACAAATCTATCTTCATCGTGTGGGCATTTTTGTTGGGCCTGAACATTTATTGGGCCTAAATGAATCTAATGGGCCTTCTGTCAGGCTCACCACGGCCCAATCAATCGCAGCCAGCGCCAACAACTTGGTGGCCCCAATAATATTCCATGAAAATTAGTTATAATTCACTTAAGCATATATAAATTAGTCACTCCATCAAAATATCATATTAAATGTGACATTTATTTCTGAAATAGATAAAATTAGTTGATGAGTTTGTCAGTTTTAAATTAATATTTGTTTTAGTGACTTTGAAGTGTGTGTATATATATATTTATATTAAGAGAAAATTACAAAAAAGTCTCTACACACTAATTTATTTTATTTTATAAAAACTCTTTATTCGCTGTATTTGTACTTTTGTAAAAACTATTTTATTAATGCTCATTTTTACAAAAACTCTCTCATTGATGTTCGGTTTTTAAAAACTCTCATTTACTCATGTTTTTTTTGCACTTTCTATGCAAATTCGTGAAAATCAAGAATCTTGAGTCTCGGTTGAGTCTGGTCCGACCCGATTTTTTACCGGTTTGACCCGATTTTTGACTTATGCCCACCCGTAAACGTGATGACTTAAACGTCCAACACTTAAGTGACATTTTCGTTAATTTTCACGGATTTGTACAAACGGCGTAAATTTTAACATGAACGAGGGAGAATTTTTACAAAAAATATAAATAATGGAGAGTGTGAAAAAAAAATACACTAAACAAAAACTTTTAGCAATTTTCTTTTATATTAATGAAAGGGACGAATAAGAGGACAAGAAGAAAGAAAGCAGAAAATTGCTTCTTCACAAATTTTTGTAGTGTTTATGAGGAACAAAACATTAATTAGTTCCTTAATTTAAAATTTTAAAATACTCACTCCCAATACAAAAATCACACTGCTAAAGCATCCCCCAAGTATTGAGACATGTGAAGCAATTTAATATGAGTTTTGGAATTTATTAAATGAGACATATAAAAAAAGGAAATTGAAAAGTGGGGTTGTTCATGAATATATAAATTATAAATGTTTCTTAATGCAACTTATAATTAGATTTATATTGATAATTAATGGATTTGAGAAGTGGGTCTTGCATTGCTGAGCTCATGAATGTTTTGATTATACATGTCCTCTGGTTTTTGTCTGAAAATCCAGAAATTAGAAATATTTATTTAACATATTAATGGTTATTTAATTTAATTAATTGCCCACTGTCTTCTAATCTGTCTGGCAATAATTTATATTTAATTAATAATAAGCATTAACTCAAAAACTACAAATTTCCAATGGATATCCTAATCATGGGATAGAATTTTATGGGATGAAAAAGTGTAATTATTATAAAAAATCTCAAATACTACCAAGAAATTAATAAGTTTCAAATATTTTAACTTAAACCTGAAATAAAAACTAACCCGGTTTAAAACACGAGATAATTTCTGAAATATCTCGGACTGTTTGACTTTTGAATATTTTAAGCTAATTTATACGTACTTAAATTTTCATGCATATATTATATACACACGGAAAGAAAGTGATCAAATATTAACTTATACACTTTTAATATAGATTCGATAAATTTGACGAAATTTAAGATTAAGATTATTGTGATTTAAATAACCATTATTAACAGAAAAAATATCATGATGATAATAATTAAATTGTAATAAATGAGGAGAGATGCAATTAAAATTAGAGCATATCTCAAAGTCTATACAATTTTCAAGTCTCTAGAATGTGTTTTGGGATTGCAATTCATGAGCTTACCAAGACATGACAACAACATTGTCCCAATAAACCTCAAACACATGTATTAATTTTCTCGGGATTTTGTATTTGTGAAAATGAGGTTTTAACATTGATTACACTTTCCCATGATCCAAACACACACATTAACCAATAATATACATATTGTGTGTGATCATCTTCGAGTCACATTAATTTATTCAAGTACAGTGAAATAAAATAAAATCCTAAACATATCAATCATTTATACATCACAAATAAAAGACCATAGTTTTCTTGCCCATTTTCTCAGGAAATTAAATGAACTCACTTGAAACTCAAACCCCATACATTAATTTAGTGATAAACACAACTACTGATCTATACCCACATATATTATATATATGTATATAGATTATACATATATATTTGGTAGAACAGGTATATGAAGATGGAAAAAATTATATAAAAAATAATTATTGTACAACAAAAATACATATAAGTAATTTTGTACGATAGTAAATTAGGTCAGAAATAATCACGTAAATGGTTCACCAATTAACAAAATCATATCTTTATAACATTCTGTGATTCACTAATTCGTGCAGAAAATGATTTTCTCATTATACTATCATATCATATTCATTTCAAATCCGAGATTATTACACTTGCATTATTTTTACTAGATTATCATCAAATAAAAAGCAAAACTACAGTAAAAAATTATAAGCATTTATAGAGCTCCTAGTTATAGCTTATTTATATTCTCAAACATATCTAAAATGCATGTTCTAATTAAGTACGAAACATCAAATTCGAAACCAAGATCCTCGCATACAAATTTAAATAATAGTGATAATATATTACTATATGTATATGTATATGCTCCGGATCGTCATGAATGATGAACAAAGCCCCCGAAGGCGACGGATTGAAGGTCATCGGAGTCATGGAAGGCGACGGCCCACTGCCCAATATTCTTGTGCTCTTGATCAAAGCTACCATGTGAAGAACTATAGTGATCTTCTTGAACAATATTCACATAATTAGGGTTTTGAATCGAGAACGACTCGTTTTCACCATATTGGTGATGATGATTTGGGAGATTATTGTTGGAACTAGGGCTCACCAATTGAGGGGCAATATTGGAATTGGAATTGGAATTGAACCAACTTTGAAAATCTTGGTGTTGATGAGATTGAAGAAGCTTGTTATTATTATTAGGGTTGTTATTGCTTATTCCCATCAAGCCCTCACCTCCTTGTTGCTCCTTGAGAAAAGTCAACTGTGCTTGTAAAGTCACAACCTGAAATTAATTAACACCCTAAAAATCAGAATCATACCCGAGTCACAACAACGATATAAATCTTAATCGTTAATGTATAATTGAATTTTTTTTTAAAACGATTATTTAGATCCCTCACAACGATACCCTATTCACTGTAACAGTAGAAGTGCTATTCAGATCGCCCACATTAATCTTTCAGAACCGAAAATTTTTCCAGACCTAAGAAAGTGTGGAAATCATATGTACCTGTTGTTGTAGGGCAAAGATGTGAGAGACACACCCATAGATTGGATCTTGGAGCCTAGCCTGAGCCTCATAGGAGATGGTGACGGCCGCCTCGGCCCGGTCACCGGTTGGGAGGTGAGAGAGGAGCTTTGAGGCATTGCTTGCTCCAAAAACCTTGTGGATTGCAGCAAAATGGGAAGCTCCTTGTTCATGGCAGAAATAAGGAGCAAAAACACAACCCTTTACACATTTTCTCCTCAAGAACTTGCATGCTCCACAAGGAGAGCCAAAACCAGAACCAGAACAAGAACCAGAACCAGAACCAGTCATTTGATTAATTAATATTTAGATTTAGTTTTGTGCTTGATTTTTTAGGGTTAGCTATGTGTTATTATATATAAACACCATGGGAGGAGAGGATGGTATGTGATGGAATTGAGAGGCAATAATTAAATGGAATTGGTCTGCTTAATGGGCTACATAAGTTTGATTGTTTTCTATATATTTTTTTCTTTATCAAAACCTTTTTTTTCACCCATTACATTGTTACATTTTCTCCAAGAAATTGAAAAATATATATATAGTACAGTGTTGAGTATGGGATTGATTCCATTATACAAATAGGACAAAAGGGTAGCAAGAACCAAACCCATTTCTATTTTTGCTTCATATGATTGGATCATCAATTAATTTATATATTATTTTTAATTTTATTGGGAATATAATTAATTTGTTTATATATTGTTCCTCGTGGGTGTGCATGATAAGTGCACAATTAATAGATCGATCGGTGACATTTGATATTGCAACTAGAAGTAATGATGATTTTTTATTTAAATAAAAATGTTAATTACTTTATAATTGCAAAAAATGAAAAAAGTACTTCTTATTTTACGTATTGTATTATGAATGAGAATATAAGATGGTTCATTAAAATTTGAACTTAAATTTAACAAAAATAAATGTATAGTCGAATTGTTTGTGTATAGCGATAGAAATCGCTTGTTTGTTCATTGTCTCATGACTTGTTTGGTTCTTTTAATTGAAAGAAAGTCAAGTGAAACTATGTCATTTTTTTTCAGCAGCATAAAATGTGATACATAATATTTCGTTGATGTCACGAATGTTAAAATGTTGAGTTGTAAGATTCGTCGAATAAACTTTTTAAAGTTTAAAATTTTTTCATTCTAATCCTTCTTGTCTCAATCTTCAAATTAATCAGAATAAATCATTCAGTTGTATAACATATATATAATTTCATTAACGATCGATCGAGTAGTCATTATTATCTCTCTAACATTAAGTGAACAATATTGTGTGATACTAAATATTTACCCAATTTCTACAAATTTGATTAATTAAGATTATCTTATTAGCAAGCCAAAAGTACAGTGAATCATCACTATGCTGTTTTTTGAATGATTAATTGATGCATGCATCTAAATCCAAAAGAATCTACATTTGCTGAAGCTCAATCTGAATTGAGTCATGTAATTAAAAAAAAAAGGATTAAGTTAATTAATAGCACAATATTTAATATACTATATATGATTATGAGGAAGATCAATGTCTGAAAATCCCAGAATGAGCTGGAATTATTGCAATAATCATTAATTAGTTCCTAATTAATTGTGCTATGAATGTTCCAAGATATTGTTCTTCTGCAATCTCCAGATGCATCTGCTCCCTGACATCTCTGTCCGGCATGCCTCATTGCCATGCCTTTTTAACAATTATAAATTAATTATTTGGATCCAAGGAATTTAATAAAATTATTATATTTAAATTTGACTATTTTTTTAATAAAATTGGTCCATATTTAGAAGGTAAAATTAACTGTGAATAATCGAATTTGCTGTTTTTAACCTAACTATAATAACTATAAGGAATCTATATTTTTCTCCGATGTGATACTCTAACATTGTCCTTGTTTACATAACGGATATTGATAGGGTTCGTGAAGAATTATGCGTGTGGAACAATGAGTTGAGGAGGCATGTGAGGTGGAGGTAAGGTTATGAAAGTCGGAGGTATATATCGGTCAAGTGACATAAAGGAAAATCTAACAAATTCGAAGAGATCGCAAAAAGAACGCGTTTTGTAATAAATATATAATTAAATATACATGTAGTTAGGGCTGGGCAGGGTTCTGGAACCGAACTGGACCAAACTGAACTAATCGGTTCTTCATTTTAGAGACCCAAAATCAGATCCAATAGGTGGAAATTGGTCCGGTTTTGGGCCCAGTTTCTCTGGGCCGGTTCCTGGTTCTACCCAATTATACCCGATTGAATGATTAACTGTGAGAATGAGGGTTCGGTTCTATGGTCTAGTTTTATAGTTTTGTCCAATTAGACTCAATTATTGTAATATTCATACTTATTCAATTTATGATGAAAGTTATACGTGATTAAATTCTTTTGCAAGCAAAAAATTAAAATCGAAATACAAAAAAAACTAATTAAAACCACCTAAATCGGTTCGGTTCTGAACTGGTTAATTGGCGTTTCTTCAGTCTCAGAACCAGACCAGAATCGAATTGATTCAGTTCTCAATTTTTAGACCCAAATTCGATTCAATATCCACAGTTCTCGGTTCTTCGATTCGGATTCGGTTTGGATCCCGGTTCGGATTTGATTTTGGGTAAAATGTGTTCACCTCTACATATAGTTATATTTATTAAAGACAAAATAACAATATTTGATCATTTTAATTTCAAACTTGTCAATAATCACAATTTTTTATACAAATTGAATCACAATACATTATAAGAGTTTGATTTTTAGATTATGTAATTGTTTATAACAACTCATAATTAATTAAGTGAACTAAACTAGAGTGGATTAAACTAAAATTAATTGAAATAAACTAAAATTAATTAATTTAAACTGAATTAGACCGAATCTAATTTAAATTTTGTTAAATCGTATTACGTAATTATGATTTAACACCCATTAGAGTAACAGGATGATCAAATAATATTTTCTTTATTATTTCTAATAGTTTTAATTTTGTACATAAAGAAAAGACAGTCATTATAATTAAGAATTTAAGAGAGCGATTTTCTTAATCAGTTTTAAATGTTAAAATCTGAAATGGCATAATGGTAATTATGGGGCTAGTAGTGTTCAAAGTACAATAGTAACAATAAGAATGTGATTAATTAAAGGAACCAAAAAGGAAGAGAGAAAAAAAATAAAATAAAGCATATATATTCTTTTAAAAAATGAAACTAACAAAAGATAGTGACATTAGTGTATTTACTATGGGACTACACAAATCAACAAATCACAAATCACCATTGATTTGTTTATAATTTTGTAGGTACGACTTGTCGAGCATTAGTGTTTAATTATACATATCATAATTAACTATCTTTTAATTATAAAATAATAATTGTTATTACTTTACCTTTTCACGTATATGTATCGACATGTAGACCATGCACCTCTACATTTTGACTCGCCTCTAAATGCAATAATTGGTAGGGGTGGGCACTTTAGCCCCGGAGTCAGAGACCGAATCGAAATCGAAACTAGAGAACTGGAAACTGCGGGTAACGGTTTTGATTCCGATTCTAAGAATGAAGGAACCAAAAATTTGTTGTTCGGTTTCGGTTCTTAAAATATAGAACCGGGGTACCCGAAACCAGGTCGGTTCGCTAAATAATCATCAAACCACCATCAATTTACATAAAGAATAGAGATAGAATATGTGAACCGAAGAATAAACCGAGAAAGATATATTACTTATATTTTATAATTGTTATTTTATTAGTGAACTTTATAATTCGATTGAGTTTAATAATTAAGTCTCAATATGTTTTTTATTTGAATTCTTAATAATTATAAATTTTATATTTCTCCTAAAAATCGAATCAAAATCGTTTAATTTGTACCTTAAACCACATTTAAAATCGCATAATTAACAACATTAAAAAATCGATCGATTCTAACGGGTAGAACCGATAAACCGAACCAAAGAAACGGGTCTAGAACCAGAATGGCCCATCATATAAGGGTTCAATTTCGATTAAAAATTTTGAGAACAAGAGACTCTGGTCCGGTCTGATTCTTGACCGGTTTGGTCTGATTCTGGACCTATGCCCAGCCCTAATAATTGGTATAAGCATAACACAAGAAATATAAATACATGTAATGTATTTTAAATATATAGTGATCAACATTCTACATATTTTATAACGAATATTAAGTGAATTTAATATTTTTATTTCATTTTTAATGTGTGCTAATTATTTCAAGTGCAAATTAAAATAGTTATCTTTAATTATAAGTAAAAAATAAATGACTACAGATGAAAACTCTTAATTATTTGTCACAAACATAAGTCTATTTAATGTCTAAATTATTTCGACACGTGATTATACGCACAAATAAATTATTTTCTTATAATTTCATATATAATGGACGAAAATATATAGTCGGTCATACGTGTGCCTACACGTGATTTATTTTGTTTTTTCTTTCCAAAATGTCATTACTCACGAGTTTAATTTTCTATCCTTTTTTCTTTTCTCTTGCATATGCTATACATTTCACAAACAAAAACACCACGTTCAAAATACTTTCAAACACAAACTAGTAAGAAAAATATTTTTCTTTGTCAAATAAGCAATACAAATCATGGATGAAATCTCTCTAAATTCAATTTCTCTTGTATCTTGATTATGTTATATATTCGCTCCGGAGTTGTTATTTGTTCTCAAGGCTGTATGGTCTCGCGAATGTGATCATCGGAGGGACAAAATCATATTATATAGTCGCCAGTTTTACTGGCGAGCTTCTTGTTGGAGCAGAGTTGAATTGCAGTCAGTTATAGCCATACACAGCCGTCCCACAACTGTGGTGCATGGACGCGACGAATATGGTTGGGCATGACGGAAAAAGTCGTTGTCAACGGTTACAGGGTGGCCAATATTTAGGGTTGGTGCGGGTCTTATGGGAAAGGGCATTTTTGGGGAAATAAAACGATATTGATGAAGCTACCATCACCAAATTGTCTGCAACGCCTACAAAACTTGTGCAAATGTGAACATTATCGACAACCCAAAAGTTCCTTGCGCATAATATTTTGAAGTGTTGTTAGGAGATAGATATGTTGGAGATGACATGAGTTAAGAAGTTCAAAATAAAATTAAGGATAAAATGATTATCTCATCTAAAATCTAACTAGTTGTGTAACTGGAGTAAGAAAACAATTATTTAAATAATCTCGTGTCAAATTTCAAACATTGAAATTTATTTTATCTGTTTGTGACTTGCATTTTGCCATTATTTCAAATAAATTGTATCTTACAACTCAATTTTTTTTAAAATATTTAATATTTAAAATGTTGCACGGTCAACAAAATGTCATATTCTAGATTGTAATCATTAACGTAAAATGAATCGATCCATTCATAACTATATACTTTATTTGGACTCATCATTCTCATTGAGTTTGATTCAATGTACTTACAAACTTAGGTTAATTTTAATCAGATTCTTTTTATACACATAATTTCTCAAAACTCATGGATTCAATGTGTCTTTGTCTAAGTGCAAGCCATGTTCTAGGTATCACAAAGGTGTATTCAATTAATAGTACTCTTTTCGACCGGAAAATTATTTTATAAGTTGTGCTGCAAGTTAAGAACTTTAAATGACCACTTGACCAGTAGTCAAGAACCAAACTGCCCAAAGAAAAGAAAAAAAGTCGAAAAACTAAGGTTATAGATGGCGTACGACGCTATAATAGCGGACATTTGTCTTTGAAGTTATGGCGGGGTCATGGTAGGGCCATGACGGATTTTATTTTTGTATTTTTAATTTTTTTATTTAGTAGCAGTGATCAAAATTTGATATCACCGGTTATAATTATTTATTATTTGTCACGTGTTATCATCTATTTTTTATCGACTGCACATGAAAAGTAAAGTAATGTACATATGATGAGCTTTTGGGTTATCAATTTATTATCTAAATAATTTATTCATAATCAAGTGGTCAAAAATGAAAAAGTTCAAATCGTGAGTTTAAACTTTGCTAATGTAACTAATAAAAATAAGTGATCAAAAATTTGATTAACTTGAATATATAAATTTTCACCTTTATACAAATTTGACCACTTAATTCAGAAACTTATTTAAAATTAGTACACGTTTGCTTGTAACTTGTAAGTTGAGTAATAATGTAATATATGTCGGAAAAAAATCGGTGGCACGTGTAACTAACAGACCAGTCAAGTTCCGATAACAAGTTCCCATGTGGGACCACACCACACGTGTACTCATGATTTCCGGAAATCTAGGAACTGGTCTTGTCATAAATGTATCACCAAAACAAAGTGTCTATAATCAGTTAATCACGTACAATTCCATCACAACATTATTATATAACATTTTAATTCAAATTCCAGTAACTTGTTCCTCACTCAAGAAATCTAGCCGTTCACACATCAACTACAATGAAATCGACGTCGCTTGATGATCGAGGAACATGAAGTTTCGTTTTCGACACCATTAAACTATGAATCTGTCACGTAAATGCTATGGAGTTTAGTGGGTTTTTTGTATAATAATTGAGGTTCAAATTTTCAAAGTCCAAGCCATAATATAAGGGGCCGTTTGGGAACATGTTATTGTAGTATAGTCTATTTAATTGTCATTTTCGTGAAAGCTTTGTTGTTTAAGTATAGTGGAGAAGGAGATGGAGAGAATTTGAGAATGATGGTTTTGTTTTTGCTTGTGGGTAACTCGTGAAGTAACGTATTGGACTCGAGTCTTGACCTATTTCTCGGTTTCAAAAAAAAAAAAGAGATTAAATCTGAATATAATTGCTAAAAATAAAGTAGAGTATACGCACAAGTTATATTATAAAATATGTATTGACCATTGCTGTAGAAATAAGAATTCGAGTTAACTCGAAGACTAAAATATTTAAACATGGACATATAGATATTAAGACTTCATGTCTCTGACAAACCCAAATCGGAACAGATTATTCATAATAGGTTCAATAATCTCGTTCCTTATTCTATCGTTCTGATAATATAAAGTTTAGTAGTCACATCCTTTATCTCGTCGAATTAGAAATGTCATGTCCTTCTCATATTCGAAATATTTAACCTCTTCATAAGATACCAAAAAGACAAGTTTGAAACGTCTTAAGTGATTCCTATCCTCTGCATGTCGAATCTAAAACACCAAATATCCGTCAAATTCGAAGATTTTTGTCAGCCCTACTCATAGAACAATGCCTCCAGACATTACCATAGTATTTAACACAATTCCCTTAAACACTACAAAGATTATCAGTTGATTCTAAAATAGCCTTCCATTTGCCATTTTTGCACTCTCCATTGCTTTTCAAAATGCAATGTGCTTTCAGTTATGATATGAAAACAAGCTATCTCAAAACAGCATTATTTGTACACAGAGATTGAAAGCAACAATTCCTCAAAAACCCAGAAAATGTGTCTACCTAGTGATGTACAGCGACCAATAGAATTGAGAAGCTTATCTGAATAAACTGTCGTCTCTGGGCCCGGGCAAGCCTTTGAGCACGTCTCTGAGAGCGTAGTAATGGCTGATGCACCTGTGGTCGGAGATTAAGTTGCGCGCCAGCACAATCCTCTGGAAGTGCTCGCCCGGATGTCTCTCCCAGAGTGTGAAGAACTCGCTGGTCTTGCCACTGACCTTGTCGTGGGCTTCCAAGTTCCTCTTCAGATAGTATACGGTTCCTGGTACGTATAGCTCTTCTGGGACCGCGCAGGGTGCGATGTTTTTCATCACTGGTTCGGAGGCTGAAGGGGCTATAGTGGCGGCTTGTTCTTCGTTGATTCCAGCATCTGTGAGAACACCAAATCGACATCAGTAAAAAAAACTTCATACTGTAGATGAATCTACTGAGAGCAATAAACAAATCTTGGTTTTATTGCTGGGATAATTACAAAAATTGGACCCAGTTTTGTAGTGAGTGTTCGCGTTGGTGTATATATGAATTGAAAAAAAAATGAAAATACCCTTCAAAATAGAAAGAATATAAAGTTACATGTAAAAGTATAATAAATAATTATATTGATCATCCTAAAATTACATGTAAAAAAAATAAATTTTGAATTTTTATTCCATGGGCAAGTATGACATTCTGGAAAAAAATAAAGGTCACATCACATTACTTGTATTTGACCAATTATCCATCTGTTTTGGCAGAATTTAAAAAAAGGATAATGACAGTTTGTTACACCTAACTATGGTGAAATGACACTTTAATACCCTAACTATGAACTTCTTTTTTTTAGTACCCTGACAATGTTTTTGTGACAACATATCCCTAAAATGTACAAAATGCCCAAAATGCCCTTGGTTTAAGAAACCAAAATTAAATTGGTTCAATTTGGTTTAAAAACCAAAATTGAACCGGTTCTTAATAATAATAATAATTATTATTATTATTATTATTATATTATCATTAATTAATTGATTATATTATTAATTATATTATCATTAATCATCGACTAATTGATAATTATATTAATCAAACCCTAAATCTACTTCAAACCCTAAATCTACACTGGTCGCCACTCCACTCTCCGCCACCGCGACTCCGACCGGCGACTCCGCGACCTCCCGGCGACTCCAACCGGCGACTTCAACCTCCCCGTCAACTCCTTCTAGTGTCCGCGGCGGTTCTCTGGCTACGCGCAGCAGCTCCAGCTCGTCCTCACTCAGCTCCTCCGCGCCTCTCCGCGCATCAGAACCAGGCGCGAGTGCATCGGAGTCCATCAACCACCTGCCCTTCCGCCGCCGCGCTCAGTCGCCCCTACCCAACCTCCGTCGCCGACCGGACTCGCCTGCTCTCAAATCCGATTCGGTCTCGATTAAGAGGTTCAGATCCGTGTAGGCGAAGCGACTCCTCAAACCAGCCCAGACTCCTCACCGGATCTAGGTCTCGAGAGCTCGCCATCGAGCTCGAATCTGTTAGAGCAGGCGAGTCCGGTCGGCGGCGGAGGTTGGGTAGGGGCGACTGCGCGGCAGCGAAAGGGCAGAGGCGGCTGAGAGCGGCGGCTCCTCACTCTCTCGATCCCTCCGTCGTGAACCAGAAGCGAAGCTTCTCACCCCCGTCGCGTCGCCGGAGACGAGGCTTGCCGCCGGAGACGGGACGGGGCAGGTCGGAGTTGCGGCCGGAGACGGGGCTGGTCGGAGCAGGCGGCCGGAGACTATTATTATTATTAAGAACCGGTTCAATTTTGATTTTTAAACCAAATTGAACCAATCTAATTTTGGTTTCATAAACCAAGGGCATTTTGGACATTTTAGGGGTAGGTTGTCACAAAAACATTGTCAAGGTACTAAAAAAAAGAAATTTATAGTTAGGGTATTAAAGTGTCATTTCACCATAGTTAGGTGTAACAAACTGTCATTATCCCTTTAAAAAACTATGCAAAAGTTTGGACAGTTCATGGTAGGTTTTTACGATAAACAACATAGACTAGCAAAAGTAAGAGATACTACATAACAAGTGTTGTAAAAAACGTTAGGCACTAGTCGGTCAAAGTGAGTCTCTTAGGGATTAATGGGAAAATAAATCGAATTAGAAAATTAATAAGGAATTATAAAGGACTAATCGGGAATTAATTAAACAAGTCGGGAATTTTTACAGCACAGCCCATTTTTGCAATTATCCTTTTATCATTCTGATGGCCCCACTAAAGATGGCCTAATCACAGTTGAATTCAGAGCTTTAATGTGTTTGTTTGTCGTGTCAGAGCCCCAAACAGAATATAAAACCATATAGGAGACAAGCAATATTGAAAATACCGAAAGGGTCTTGAAACCTTATAATAAGACGTAACTCAGAGAAAACGAGATAAAAAGGGTCTAAAACATTTTTATATGATACTTTGATCCCACTAGGTGGATAAGTTGAATGGATTGCCTCGTGAATGACCCAATTATAATATGAACGAATGATGAAATATGAGGTAACCGATTCTGGAAGCAATGTGTACTTACCCAACAAATTTTTCTTGCTTCTGAACTTTGCATAATCGGCAAGTTTCCTAGCTACGTCTTGCACAGAAGACACGACCTGCTTTGCATTTGTGACAAAACCCATGACACCTTTCCAGTCTTCCTTCTCAACTACACTCATCCTGATAAAAAAAAGGTGATGATATTACACAAAATTGGTTACATTATCAATGATGTTCTGTGCACTTATATATTGAAGCCGAAACCAGAAAGAACCCGCCCCGACAATTAATAAGAAATACATAGGCTGATGGTGTTTAGAAACGAAAATTGACCTCCAGCAGTGAATTAGACGCCAACGACGATGAAGAGTATCATGGTAACCAGAAGCTCAAGAAATATGCATTTTAATATCCTTTTAAATACGATTTTGGAGCACCCAAAGAAAACTATATGTTCTTAATCAACAATCATACACAAAGGGCACAGAAAATTATCGGATTGATAAGTTATGGTGAGTTGATCTTACAGCCTAAAAAATAATCTTAAAAAGAATTTCTTCCATAGATCGCTACCGAATGCTATCATACTTGTAACTAGAGGAAGTAGTTAATCTATATTATTAACCCTCTCTCTCTTACCAAAGTACTGTGTGATAATTTATTCTCACAAAGCAACCAATAGCGTTTACTATGTTCGTAATGTAGACTATGTAACCATTTCATTCTCAATCTTTAAGACACGGCTCAATATTATAGTGCAAGACAGAATCATAAAGAATTATGAACTGAATGAGCGATTACAATACTGAACAGGATTGAAGCATACTCGTATATGCTAACGGAATTTGCATAACATTTTTTTACGTGTTGTAGTTACTTACCAGTCGGTCTGAAGAACTTCATTCCTAAGCCTTGCTATGGAAGCTGCACTTAACCTAGGTATTATATCATCCTGCACATAAAATCATTAGCAAATCGAAAAACACAAATCAAACAAATAAATCGAAGAAAGGTGAAAAGATTATAGGCAATGCTTCTTTAAGCAAACATAAAATATGATGTTTATATGCAACTGCCTACCTGCATTACAACTGTGCTAACATACTCCGAGCAGTTCTCGGCAAGTTCTTTTGAAACACAGGGCGGTGTAGCGTATCCAATGGCAGAAACTATGTCAGGGCTGAAACCGAGCTCCTTGGCTGACTTTTTACGGAGCATTATTGCTAGCAAAGAAGCAGTAGCTCCTCCAAGAGAATGGCCAACCAGCCTCAATCTAAAACCCTGTAAATATATTAGGTTCACCACAATATTTCTGAAGGGAAAAAGAAGCAATAATCATCACGCCGACCCGAAATATGCAGAAATCGATATGGTGAAATATTAACCACCTTATGTTGATCCAAGTACTTTTTTATCGTCCCCATCTCGTGTTTAAGGAACCAACGGGCTGCTTCAGCTGTACCGAAGTGGGTGAAATAACCATCAAACGTAACCTCTTGATCGCTTGTAGAAACAATGTCGGTAATAAGGTCATAGACGGTGTGGGTTCCTCTGATCCCAAGAATCACGAGCTTTTTCCGAACATCAATTCCTATAAAATATCCAGGCCTCATCACAACCGAATCTTTCACGTGCTTCATGATGTTGCTTTCTCGAAGCATGCTGATTCTTGCAAGAACCGTGGTACTATCTTTGTAAGCACTTCTGGCTAGTTCAGTGTGATAAATGAGATCTTGGACCTACATTAATAAAACTATATGTAAACATATAATTCTAATACACTACAAGTCTACAAGCAACACACGATACATAAGGCTAGAGTGATTACAATTGGCTCCGACGATATTTGGACACCATTAACATCCTCAAACGGATTCAAAGATGCTTGACGAAGATAAATGAGATATAACCCAAATGTGAGATCGGTAAGGCTCCAATCCTGGAAACCGATCTTACTCCTCTGAATGCTAGTAATGATCTCCGCGATAGACCGACTAGAGGGTGGAGCTTTGCTCTCAATCCCATTCCCTGCAAATTTCCAATCACAATCAAACTTCAACTACACACCACCAACACAGTACACTACAGCACAATTTCACCTCAACATTCATGAAAATAAAAATCCAATCTTTAGGAACCAATCCAAAACCTAAACATGAGAATTTCCACAACCCAATTCAATTCATGATCAAAAATCCTCAGAAACCATTTCAAAGCCTAAACATGAAAATTTCCACAACCCAATTCAATTCTGATCAAATCCTCAGAAACCAATTCAAAACCCAAACACGAAAAATTCCAAAACCCAATTCAATTCATGATCAAAACAAGCCATTGCACAAATCTGCAATACCTGCTGGCCGAGCCCACTTGTACAATTGGAGAGCTGGTTCGAGCGCTTTCGTGACCCAAGCAAGCTCCAGATTCCACCTGCTTTCAGTCGAATCAACATCAACTGGATTTTTCGGAACATTGGGCGTCGGAGAAGAAGAAGAAGAAGGCAATCGAGCTCCATCTTCTTCTTCTTCGTCCTCACTCCGACCATTCCCATCTCCGTTTCCTGGATTCGAGAACTGGGATTGGCATCTTTTCACGAATTCTTGTTTCCGCAACAAATTTCTACCAAAATCTGCAATCGAATCAAAGGGCATCGACAAATTGAGCTTCTGAAGCTGAAATGAGAAATTAATCAGCGACATTTCATGGTTTGCTTACATGGGTAGCTGAGAAATCGCTTCAATGATCGATACGCCATTTCCGTCAGAGGGTCATTGGAGAAGGAGCTTGAACACAAATCAATGGCGGTGGCTTTAGTTAGTTGCTTCTGGTGGCGGCGACGGTTCTCGAACAATAGGGCATTGCTGTCATTTTACCACCCGCACGTTAACGGGCCGGTGAGTTGTGATGATGGGCCTGAGCCACCGACCTAAGGCCCCAAGTGTCTGGGCTTTATGGGCCGACTTGTCCGTGTCTCGGCCCATAAATTGACGCAAAGCCATAAAGTTTTGGGCTTAATGGGCTGATAGTGTATTATTGGACTCGTGTGTCTAGGTCCATAAATACAAACCTACGTACCATTAATTTTACCCATATTTTATTGTATACATAATTAAATCAAGAGAGAAAATCAAGTACAAACCTTATACTTAATCCAAACCGTACAAATTCGAGGATAACTGTTATGTGAAGGGACGACGCGCACACCCAGAACGACACGTGTCGAGGTTGAGATACACGCGCAGTAGACGAGGATGATGACGTGAACGTAAGTAATTATCAATATATTAAATATCATAATTACATATTATCAACTAGGCGATTACCATCATTATGAATTACGCGACTAAGCATACAATAAAAAATTTAATCTCTTCAATAGCCAACACAAGATATTTTATATTTGGTGCAGAGTCTTGTACGTCTAGAATTTGTATTAATCACACAAAAACTTACGTAAAAATAGCAATACTTTATACAAAACACTCGAGACGTTATATTAAATGAAGTTGTCAAATCACACAAGGACTCTCGTGAGAGTAGCTGAAACCGGGTGAGGTATAAAGTCTTCAGCGTCATGCTATAGGGTTTGGTAGGGTTGGGCACGGTTCTGAAACCGGACCGGACCCAATCAATCGGTTCTTCACTTTGGAGACCCAAATTCAGACCCGATAAGTCGGTTTCGGTTCGGTTCTGGGTCCGATTCTACGGTGCGGTTCTCGGTTCTACTCAATTAGACCCAATTGAATGATTAATTGTGAAATTAAGGGTCCGGTTCTCTAATATAGTTGTATAATTTTGCTTAATTAGATCCAATTAATGTGATATTAAAACATTGTTCAATTTATGGTGAAAATTATACATATTTAAACTCTTTTTAGGCTAAAACATAAAATTATAATACAAAAAATACTAATTAAAACTCCCAAAAGCGGTTCGGTTCCGAAACGGTTAATTAGCGGTTCTATACTCTTAGAACCGGAACCGAACCGAATTGATTCGGTTCTTAATTTTGAGATCCAAATCCGATCCAATACCCACGGTTCTCGGTTCTTCGATTCGGTTTTGGTTTAGATCCCGGTTCGGTTTCGGTTTTGGGTAAAATGTGCCCACCCCTAAGGTTTGGACTGTTTTGGTATAAGTTCTCGAGTCCGGGATCATTAAGGCCGAGCTTATTTAGTGGCCCAATTAATGAGCTCGTCTTTATTGGCCCATTTTTACTTAGAGCCCTAATTTAGTGGGCTTATGAACCGAGCTTATTTTATGGGCTCCAGTATTGGGCCATAAAGTTACCAAAAGCCTTAAATGTCCGGGTTCATGGGCCGATCTTCTTTTCTGGGCTCTTTGGTACTGGCACCGTGTTCCCAAGGGCGTTTCCGTCATTTTACCTCGAACCAATATCGTCCGTTGGATTTGGATCCGCCAATTAGGGTTTCATCTTCTCGAATCTGCCCTCTTTAAGTAGAGCTCTCGCAATCGCTTCTCTTCCTCAGTTCACTCTTTGAGCCCTCATAAAATTTACCTTAAACCCTTCGATGATTTTCATGTTCTCTGTTCTTGTTGCTTCAATTTCAATTAAATTGTTCTTTTAAATTTTTGTGATGTTTCTTGTGGATTTGAAGAATGAAATGATGAGTGATTTGATTCCCTATTGGTTTGATTGCCGCTATGATGGCAAATTGTATTAGCTCTATCTGATCATTCTCTTCAAATCTCCACCAAGAAATTGTCTATTTTTCAAAAAAAATTGATTTTTTTTTTGTTTTTTCCCCTTATCTTTATGAATTTTGTGTTTAATGTTTTTGGGTTGTTTCGAAATTTGATATTTTGATGAATTTGAGAGTGATGTGATGAATGTGATTTGATTCCCTATTGGTTTGATTGCCGTGATGATGGCAAATTGTATTAGCTCTATCTGATCATTCTCTACAAATCTTCACCAAGAAATTGTCCAAAAGTCCATTTTATTTTATTTCAAAAAATTCCTTTTTTTTTAATTTTGAATTATATATTCATCAGTTCTGTGTTTTCAGCTTTTGGGTTGTTTCAAAATTTGATATTTTGATGAATTGGAGAGTGATGTGATGAATGTGATTTGATTCCCTATTGGTTTGAGTTGCCGGAATGATGGCAAACTTGTATTAGCTCTATCTGATCGCTTTCCAGAGTATTTAGGTTCTCAATTTAATATTTATGTTTAGACTATTGTGCCTTTATTTATTTCTTAGTTCCAATGCTTTAGCATATTTACATCAAGAATAGTTATTTTAGGTTCTTATTAGTTTGAGGTTTTATTCAATATTCGGATTTATTCAATGTTTTAGGTGTTTTTTGTAGAAAAAGTAGTGTTTCTTCTCCTTGTGAGCTTCTTACTACTTCATTGATTTTCGTCTCCAATAAAAATGTGAAACTTTTTATCTTATCTGTTGATGTGTTTATATTACAAACTGAATCATTAAAAAGTACACATACATTTAGATATATCCTATTATGAAGTATATTGAAGGAAAATTACGTTACTTGCATTTACATATCTATTAGGATTTAAATTTAAAAAATTGTATTAGTTTAGAAATGTATTTGAAAGGACTCAATTATAAAATGAGTTTAACGAATCAATCTTGAACAGCTTGTTAAATGCTCAATACGACATCCGACACATTGGATTAAGGGGGAATCCTCGTTCCCATTAGAAACGGAAAATTTCTGATACAATTATAATGGGGATGAAGACGGAGAATGGCAAATGCGCCTCAAATATACCTTGTGTCCATCCTTGAGGTGGGGTTTCACGGCTCAAATTTTTATCATTCATTTTATTAATCAAAATTTAATCATTAGAATTCTAGCTCGGCTTGATTTTAAATTAAACTTGTTTAATTCTTCTTGGTTTAATTATTTTCAGGGCACCCCTAAGTGATGGTGTGTTATTCAACTTTTGCAATAAAAGTTTTTTTCCTTTCGAAAACCACAAAATTGTCCAAGAAGTTAGAATCAAAAATTCAAATTCTTCTTTTTTTTCTGATTTGTAAAGGTCGGTTTTCTTGATGACCGTCCCCAAATTTGCAGCTCGGTAGCACAGATTGGGAAAATGCAAAACAATTAGGTTTTTCTTTCAAAAACAATGAAGTTGCCCGTGAGTAAGATTGAAAAAATTCAAATTATTTATATTTCAACTTGAGCTTGTCAGTTTTCTTCTTCGTCAGTCGACCAACTCCAAACTTTAGGTCAATAACACAAATTAAGGAAAATTGCTAAAAGCACCGAAGCCGGAATATTTTCCTAAGAAAAGTTTGCCCGGAATGGTCCGGTCGTGAAGAGGAAATTTCAAAAAATAAACCAATTGAACTGAAAGTTACTGCTTAAAAATTCCAGAACCTATATTGACTGATCAAAGAGTTTATTTCAGAGGACAATCAACCAAAATACAGAGAAACTCACATCTATGAACATTTTGCCATTACAAGTCAAAAGGACTAATTGGTAATTCAGGACTCACCCATTTTCAACTATGATGATTCGATCGATCCCTGCTAGTGTCAGTAAGAATAGATTTTAAATCGACCAGGACATGTGATAAGTAAAATGCACTGCAACTTAGAAAAATTGAGCTTTCATTATTTTGATCGTAGATGCGAATACAAAACAAATAGCACTCGTGGTGAAGGCAGTGTATAGTTTCAATCATCAATCACCGATCGCCAATACAAACAATTGATCAAAATCTAGAGCGTGAAGCATGAGACTGTAAAACACAATGCGCACTCAGGAATTCATGAAATACCGATCAAAGAACAGTGACGGTAGTACAGTATGTTACATAGAAGCGTACGTGATGGACTCCATGAGCTACCTATACTGTGGCGTTGGGTTGCAGTATTTGAACAAGTGACCACAAAATGTCCATCCTGTGTATGCTTCTGTTGTTCTGGCCCTGCATTGTATTACAATTGAATATTACTTCACGCATAAATAAACTGTAATGATGCTCATATAGAACATAACAATGCGGCCAAAATGTTGTTCATATTGTCTAAGACCAGTGTTCTAAAAATCAGGCTAGGCGGGGATTATTAGAACACCGGCCAGATTTCATATAGTAGGGAGGTTTCAGTTGGCTAGGCGGGTCTATGCAGATTTAAGAAGAAAAAAATTAAGATGATTTTTTATTGAAAAAATAAATAAAACAATTATATTTACACTAATAAGTATTTTATTGATATTTTTATTATTTATAAAAATAACTTTCCACCATTTACTCAGTGTACATTGTCCCCGCTACTCAAAGTTGCTATAAATAGGACATAGGACACTCTGCTATATAAATCCCCAACCAGGCCGATCGGTCTCCTATTAATCCATGATTAGTTCACTCCACCGTTTTGCCATTAACAAAGTACACAACACCCTCTTACAAAAGTGTAATAGTAAACAATAAGGTTTTTGTCATTTTCCCTATTATCTTTTATCAGCGAAGCCAACTATTATTTTGAAAAACATCATAGTTCTAACATATAAGAACAGTGAATGCTAAGATGTTCCATTTCATGTCATTAATATTTTTTTCTATCCGATAAATATCAAATCCAGATTGAGATCCTACCTCGACCACGAAACATATCCAGGTCTTCTCGCTGCGGGTTTCGGTAACCCCTTTTAAGATTGTTAGGCCCAAGCCTCTGATTGCTTCTGCTATCTCGAGAAAATGACTGCACTCCTCGCACAACATCTGCAAACGTCAACCAGGATATTTACCATACGAGAACATAGAAAAAAGCTGTAGAGGGAAAGTAAAATTTGAACCTCCCGGGGTGGATTGACTCTGCATACCTCCACGAGCATCTGCCCGTTCTTGTTAAGATTTTCTACAACGATTGAACAAACTTTTAAATGACTTCCAACCTCCACAGCCCAGCTTGAACCTTGCTCGCAGCTAGAGGATCCTTGCATACCCATTTCTTTCGAGTGCGACTGAAAAGGCAATCATGTTATTATATTCATTACCACCTGGAAACAAAAGTTACTTTCTAAACAGGTTTTATATGCTCGAAGGAGTATGTGATGCCAAATAATAGGCACATCCGACAAAAACTATTATAGCCGTTAAGGGGCACTTTAATAAATTCAGTAAAAACCAAGGGAAAAGTACAGATCAATACACCCAACTATACACATTTTCCATTTGGTTACACCTAACTAAGATTTGGGTCATTCGAATACACCCAAGTTTCATAAATTCCCACATGTTAAGTTTTTGGATGGAAAATGTTACTGTTGAAAGTGAAAAGACGAAAATGCCCACTGGACCAAATCTTAGTTGGGTGTAGCCAAGCGGAAAAGGTGTATTGTTGGGTGTATTTATCTGTACTTTTTCCAAAAAAAAAACAATAACGAAAGGTTGTGGGTGAAGTGGCAAGGACCACGTGTTATAAGCATGAAACCGCTGGTTCCAATCCTCATGCCAACGGTATTGCTATTTAAATTATTATTAATAAAAAAAGAAGTAATAAACTAATATAAAATTGAAATTCTCGGATTTTACCTTCAAATCAGAACATTTGTTTAGCTTGTCGGCATGTTTAGCGATGCTTTGCAAAAACAGCATGTGCTTGATTGTGCGTTCCAGCAGCGAGTCAATACTGCACTGTGCGATTAACTTGAATTTTTTAGCACAACTCAAAGAAGAGACATTAAAATAAATAAGCACTATCAATTAATAGAGCTACCTTTGATCCGCTGGGCACCAGCTCTCGTAGTTCTTTAATACGATCTTGGATTAATTGTCTGTCCCTTGGTCTAGGCCTGCAACTTTCACCGGGTCTGGCCCTCTTTTTGTTCTTTCCCGATCCCAAAGACCTTTCCAATGGCTCACTGCAAGTACTTGGACAAGGCGAAGAAAACCCTCTTGAAGACATCACGCCGGACAGCTCTGACGAGTTCAAGCAATTCTGTATTCCTTCTTCTATTAGAGAAGGCCGATCAATCGAATAACCGCTGGAATTGACAGTAAGCGTATTTTCAGCTGTCAAGAGAGACTGAACTGACTTGCTGAATGATTTCTCGGTTTTGACCTCGCTACCGCTGTGACAAAAATTCGCAACTACTGCTTCGAGAAGATGCTCTGGGCCAGAACCGAACTTTGACTTGTTACTGCTCGACTCCCCTGGAATTTCAACGCTAGTTCCAGTTTCGTTCTTTCCTCCCTCCCAATCAAAACCGACACTCTTTTTCTGAAACCCCGGTCCTAGCGCTTCGTACAGTTCACAGCCAGCGGTAAACTTCAAGAACGTGTCAAACTCTCTCTTCTGTAAATCCTCTTCGACTTTCATAACTGAGGAATCATTATCAAGGAGGCCCGGCTGAAGATTAACTCCTAACTTTTCCATCGGAAATATTTGGCTGTGCGCGTTAAAATTATTTGTTACGCGATTGATTGAGCGTGACAACATGTGCTCAGAATCTGAGCTCTTTTCTTTGGAGCCACTGGTTTCTCCTACATAGTTACTGGCATTAAGCAGTTCGTTTCCTACTCGACTTTGATGCTCCGGTTTGATGATATTCAACTTCGGGTCGAGTAATGTGCTAATTACATCACCCTCGGAGATTGGAGGAACAAAAGGCGTTTCGTTCTGTTTTGCAACATAGGGCAGATGAGGAAACCAAATGTTTCCCTCCTCAACAGTCGCAGCTCTATCGGGATTGACAACAGAAGTTAAAATTTTCCTGGGTAAATTTGGCTGCAAGACGATATAAACAATAAGGGATGGAACTCAAATAATTGTTTGTCTCGCAACAATCACGTAAAAATGACTATTCATGGATCCATGGGTAAGATATGAATAGAGAGGCTTACCGAACATAACAAAGCCTCTGTATCATACTCTAGCATATTGGAAACCATTGAAGAACCTTGAAGTGCAAAGAACAAATTCCTAATATGAGCAACTAGCTTCGTATCTTCAACAACCTAGTGAAAACATAAAGTGAGTCCGGCAATAAAAAGCAACATGCTGGTATGAGGTATAGAATTTGCAGCAAGTATGAGCAATCTGGTGCATTTATTCAAACCAAGTTCATAAATTAATCATGTCATAGTGAATTGGTGTTGTAAAAGTCATTAGGCGCTAGTTGGGCAGGACAGAGCTTTTGAGGATTAATCGGGGACTAGTCGGGGATCAATCGTGTTTGTATTTTTTTTAATTTGTATTAAAAAAATTAATAAACTAATACAATAAAAATGAATTGTGTTATATAAAAATAATAGAAGTACTTTAATATTTGTTACACACATATATATATATACCTAAAAGTATTAATATAAGTACCAATTAATATAAATTATTTTAGTTTTACAGTATTTTTTTTCAAAGAACGAACCACTTTGACCCGCCTAGCAAACTTAAACCGCCTGATCACATAAAATCGGGTCAGCGCTGTAAAAAACCCCGCCTAGGCCGATTTTTACAACTCTAGTGAATACTGCATTTAGAAAAGTTTATTGAGTGAAAGACATTGAATAAGAGTGGGGCAGAATGTATATTCAGTACAACTTGATACTATAAATCAAAGGCTAAATTTTAGACTGTAATCAGAAAAAAGTTCAAATTTTGTGGCTACCATTACTCATAGCATATGAGTCTATTCTAACCAAAAGCAAACATATAAGAAGCAATTTAGTCAACCAACTTAATTACTACCAGAGGCAAATGTTGGTGGTAACACAAAGACTACAAAAGCAAAGTACGCAAAAATGAAGAATATTATTATAAAGAATGAAACTATGTAAGGGTTAACTAGAAGATATCTTACTTCATTTAAAGAGCCAAGCTGGAGAACTCCGTGAGGAACAACAGATACAACAGCAATGGTCTACAGAACAAAATCAAGTTACTTTCATCAGTAAAAACACCTCAAGACAAATTGCTGCATATTATAAGTGTATAGCAAAAAAATACATCAAGAGCAAAATGATCAATAACCTGAAGAAAAAAATATATTTACTAAACTGCATTACATTCAAACAGCAAGACAATACTTAAATCTGTATTGAGAATCGAGGAATTTCGAGTCCTCGTCCCAAAGTGCATTCACTATTTGTCATATTGTGAATATGCCAACAAAAGTACCAACTATTAACTATCAAGTATGTGCAATGCAGTCCCTAGTTGAGTAACACGCTGATTTCTTTTATATGCACACATCTAAAATCTATATTTTTCACAAGAAAGAAATTAACTGAAAGGGAAAATAAAGGAGGCATACCCTGATACCAGCTGAAAATTGATTTTGCCAATCACCATGCTGAAATCAACATAAAAATAAAAAAAGATCAGACTGAGCTATCTGCTAGCTGATTGGGAAAAAAATGGTAAGCCCTAGTATATAAAATGCATTAGTAGTCCTTAAGAAAAATATTTAATATTTTCAAAGGCCTAGAAAAACATTGATATTAACTAATATTTCTCAACAACAAAACCACTCACGTCAAATAATGAGCAAGAACTATTGCTACGATCATCTGCCACAATCCACTTATGCTTCCCAGTAACTGCAACCTGTCCAACAATCCTGTAAAAATATTTAATATTATTGTAAATGAAAAAACCCCATGATGTACAGTGAACTATACTATTAAAAGGAACTATAAACTTAAGGAAATTAAGCTCTAGGATTATATCTCGATAACTTAAAAATGGATTTGATCTGTAGTACTGAAAAGAAGACCTTGGTAAGAGTTTGTAACCAACTCTATTGCCTCTGTCCCCTTAGAATATTGATATGTTTTTAGTCCTACTTTCTAAACACCAAATTAGAAACCTTGTTCAAAAATGAAATAGACTGCATTTGTTTTTAATCTTCCAACAAATAAATTGATAAAAAAAATTCTTAGCAAGCATGATACAAACCAGCGCGTATACAAAACAAACATCAGTATATTTTAACCTAGTTCAAGGAAAGTATCTTTAAATCTGAAACTTGTTTGATGCACTATTCCAGCAGAGACCAAGAAACTCTAAAAAGGGTACAAAACTCATCTGAACTATAGAATAATGCATGTATAAAACAACCCTGCATAGTATCTATCAATTAGTAGGGTCATACCCTTCGCCAACAGAATATACATGAGAAGACATCATTGCCACAGCTAATCCAAGTAGATCACGTGAATAATCCCCATCATGCAAGCTGTCCATTGTCTGACTAAAGCACTTGTCTGAAGGATTACTTTCTCCACGACTGTTGTAGTAAGCATCCTCCCAAGCCAAAACCCTGCATAAAGTTAAACGGCGCGTGATAAAAACTAAGGTCCTGATCAGAGCTAGATTTCTTTCATGTCCAGCAATCTCCTCTTAGCTACACAATAGATGTATGTTTCTAGTACTGGTACACGAAGTATCGTATTTATAGCAACAAGCCTATGTTTTCAATTCAAGATAGCATTCATGTTGGATTCCAAAAAAAAAAAGATTTAAAACATGAGAGGAGATTCCATAGCCTTAATGAGCTAAATTACAAATATGCCAACTCAAAGATGCATAGCATATGCTTTATCCACAAGTGTCATGAAAATTCTTCAAAACCAAGAAAGTAACCATCTACCCTCAAAGAGTACTCAAAAGCAATAACCATCTAAATTCTAAAGCATCACCAAACTGTGGCTATAAATCATGTAATAGGCTAATACTTATTCTCATTATTCTATGCATTCCATTAATTCCCAGATTCTCAGTCAAATCGTCAACAAACTAAATACTTGAAATTATGACAAACCCATTTCCAATTGCAAGAACCTCTATCTAGATAACAAACAAGAAGCAGCAACCAAAACACAAATCCTCTTTCTTTTTCCCCTAAGTTTTGTCCACATACCATTACATAAAAAAACACACACACACACAACACAAAAAATCGCATATGTCCAAGGAACAAGAAACTTACATTCTAGCACTATGCTTGAGTTTCCAGAACACAGCATAGCTCCACTCTGTGTTGAAACAAAGACTCTTCAGTATTTGATGCAGACCAGAACCCATCTTCTTCAACCCCTCCAAAACTCTAGCAACTCTCCTCCTACACACACCTCCCTCCAAATGGGTTATTAGCTAAACCTCTCTCTCCCCAAAAAAAACCCTAATTCTCAGCTACACCAATCCCTAGCTTCCCCTATATGAGCCTCGACCCGCCTGCTTCCTCCTCAACCCAGCTCGCCGCTTTATCGGCGGTCCAACCGTGGGCTGCAAGAGACGATCCCTTCCCATTCCTCCCCAGAAAAAAAATCCCCAAATCAAACCCTAGCAAATCTAATCAAAATTGAAAATTCACAAACACAACGGACTCGAAACACCAAAATTGCCTCCCCCAGCCATGAAAATCGATAAATTCTTTCAATTCAGGTCAAAACACAACCGTACAGTTCTCAGAGATCGCGATTGAGCTTAGCTGATATCGGACGACATGGACAGTGCAGACTCAGAGCACTGATCAAAGAACCCACCCATGAACCGTACGAGCTCGACCGTTGAGTACCGACCCAAACCCAGAAATCTCAAGCTCAGAGACTGAAAAAAGTGAGGATTTTTCAGGTGGGTAGTGAAAATTCAACGCCTTTGAGCTCAAAATCAACAGCCCAGAGAAAAATGGAGACGACGAAGAAGAAGAAGAAGAAATAGTCAAGTCCTATTCGGCGATGAACCCTTTTTCTATACAGAGATAAAGAGCTTTTTCGCTGTGTCTCTGCTTTTTCCAGAGCAAAATCGAAGACGAAAATGGCGGATTTGTGAGCTACTGAACCATTTCTTGGTTTCAGACTTAGCTTCAGTTTTTTATTTTTTTTTATATCTAAACACAGCCTACTGTTCGCACCCTGTTCATTTTAGCTTTTTGACTAAAATGCACCAACCGGTACACGCCCTTATCGAACGCACCCACGGCGCATTTTAGAAACCACCCCTTCATGAGAGGCCATTGAGTGATGAGTCCTAATTTCTTGGGCCAAATATTCACTTATATTGGGTCTATCATCAAATGGGGACTGTTTAGGGAATTATGGTTCCATTGGTTTTGGCCATGAGTGCCACTTCCTTGTGGCCAACAAAATCATGGCCAAGTGAGGAAATTTGAAAATTGCTAACCTTATCCTCCAATGAATTTACCCTCCCCATGGCCTTTTCATCAATGATTCACACTCCTAAAAGTTGTGACACTGTCTATGATTAGTGCCAATCGATCGCGATGATCGATTCAGTCGAAGACCCGCAGTGCACTGATGCGTGTTTAAATGTTCTGCCTGATAATGCCCTCTTGCACCTTAACCACCAAACATCGCTTTCATAATCTCATGATTCGGGTTTTCGATCCGTAATTATTTTAAACAATTTTTTTACCGATGATGATAAATTATTCACGGCAGTTGCTCTGCGTATTTTTAACACATGTTTGATGTAAATAAATAATTAAAATAATGCAAAACTTGTAATATATTTTTTTTTGAGTTCAATAAAACCTTGAATTGTTAGGTTTGAAATGATAAATGATTGAGCATGGAATTAACATAGGTTGGTCCTTAATTATGGACCATAATGTTAGTGGTTTATGAGCTGCATTGTTGGAAATAGACAGCAGCCGAAAGACTTTGTCCTCCACTAATCTATGGTTGTCATCTACAAAGATTGTGTTTTAGGGCAAACATATCAATCTACTTTGGATCCTTAAAGATCACAAAAAATGATATTGTTTTTGGACCATTGTATTTAATTTAACTTTGTAAATAATCACCAATAATTTAAAAAAATAATAATTTATTTTCCTCGCACATGACTGTTATTTTTATTTATAATATTTCATAAAGGTAACAACAAGTCAAGTTTAGTGATTCTTAAAGTCTGAACCATTTTAGGTCGTCAGACTGTGGACAATAATTCATCGTCAAATACAAATTTCTTTTTTGTCTTTTAATAGTAGTAACAACATGGAGGATTCAGACGTGTTTGATAATATTCAACTATATTCTTATTAGATCGAAAATACTAATTTTTTTGATAATATTATATTTTAGTTTTTTAAGGGTTTTGATGATTTCAATCTTTCAAATATTTGAGATCACTGGATCAAAAGAAATTGAATGCATGAAAATGTTGGGTTAGTGACACAAATGATAGCATATAGTAAAGAATAGTGAAAGAAAATGAGTAGGATCATGAATACAAGTAGACAAAGGACAATGATGTTTATCTTCTCATCTCTCTCTGTCCAAATTATCTCCCATTAGCTAAGAATATTATTTATTACAACAATAACCCATTACAATATGGGCTTATCCTATATGAGGTAATTAAGTGATACATTGTATACAAAATTTTGTTCGACCACGAGGTGTTTTAAGTATATGAATGATATACTTAAAAGGATATTAGTTTATCAAACTTTAATATAATTATATCGTATCTCTAAAACAATAGCGAATAAGTGATATTACGATTTGGATATAGAACCCCTTCCTCGTTACAACTTACAACACAAGAAAAAAAATTGCAGTGATTAGATCCCGCCTATATTTTAAGTCTTTATTACTAGTTAAGTGGATCTGTCTGATATACTTTTAACTATTACATAATTTTGCATTGATCTCAACTTGAATTGGGTATAATTAAAAAAACTTGAATTGGGTATAATTAAAAAAACAATGTTGTGTTAGTAACTAAATGTTGGTATGCATATAGAACTTCTTGAGATTAATTGGAGACGAATTGAAAACTGTAGATCCGTCTAAATTCGTTAAGATCTTCTTAAATATGATATATAAGCTTAAATTCGTCAATAATTACCTAAATTTACATATCTGATTTAAACGGTATATCGTTGAGGAAAGATTGTAAATATAAAGTGCCTAAAACCCATTTTTACAACAATGACTAAAAGACAACAACATTTCTTCACCAAGTCTTGCCACAAAACCATTATCAAAAATTCAAATTCATTATCAATAAATAATCTTATTGTCTTTTTTCCACAACTAACTTTAATTTCTCTCTCTTATGTGAAGAGAGATGGGAACCAAAATCATACCAAAGTAGATTTGTAGCATAGCTTTTCACCAACATGCAATCTTGGGGTGGTGACTCCATATTCTCCATAGCAATGAGTAGTGTTCTTGATCTCTAATAAGTCAAAATAGTTGGGCTTCAATGTGGAAAACCCAATTGAATCCAAATGTTGAATATTTACATTTAGTTTAGTGGCCATTACCACTCAAGACAATAGATCTGATTAAGGTTTGGGGAATCCAAGGAAGAACATCAATTGATGTCAATAATAATGTTTTCCTTTTTATTTTCAGATTTTTTATTGTAAAAGACACTTTTAACCTTTTGTGGGAAAGTAGTAGCAAATGATGTTTGCAATGGTTAATTAATATTGGTTAGATCTTAAGTGGATATGATTGTTAGGGAAAAGTCAGAGAAGATGTGCTTATGAAATCAAATTTGCTTTGAAAAGTGATTTGTGATCTTAAGGCACTAACTGTTGGTAAAATTAGTTCTCTAATCCAAATACCCAATGCACAATAAAAATTATAACATTGATAAATTAATATTATTAGACCATGTAATTTTATTATTTTATATCCCTAATAGTTAAATTCTTAATTTAAAGGTTTTTTTTTATATATTATAAGTGGCTGACTTAATTCAAAACATAGATTCATAGTACATAATATTGATGAAAACTAATTAACAATGTTCATTCTTTTTTTAATATTTATGTATTATTTATTATATTTTTACTACTTGTGTTGTATTTATGTATATGTAATTTAATATGATTATTAATTTATGTTATTATTGAAATTTATGTATACATAGAGATTTTTTTGTATATGTATTACTCATTAAAATTGACCACTGTTATGGGCCTGATTCTTGGATGGGCCCATTCCATAATCCAACGAGGACACTAATAAAGCCCATTTATGTCTGTTAAAACATGATGGGCCAATTGCTTAATAACTTATCCAACCGGACCAATTCGAAAAAAGTTGAGGCCCAATAGAACCATACCAATTTAAGCAATGCCCAATTAAAGCCCATTATCAAAAATAAATAAATAATATCAACACCTCAAAGAACGTGTTGAATTAGTGTAGTAATTATGTATTTTAAACTAAGTTACTAACCCCTGACATGGGCAAGTAGGGGTGCCTTGAAATAACCGAACCGATCAAATTGAACTGATCCACAAATTATTGAATCGAAATAAATTGAATTGGTTCATTTCAAAATCGAATCAAACCAAAATTTCATTAATTCAGTTTTAATTTATACATCAAGAACTTGTAAAAAAATGTAACCAAAAACTGATCGATTTGGATACATAACTCGTTTTAAGTCATTGATACTTAATAATTAAACATACAAAAATAAGTTTAATAGTAAGTTAAAATTTGACCAGAAATTGAAAATTTCATGAAAGTTTGTTCAAAGAAAATCTCATCGAAAACTAGTAAGTCAAATAAAAAAGTCAACACAGTCTAAAAATGTGAAAATTTCATGAAATTTTGTTGATAAAAAATTAAATTAAACAAAACCGACATATTCAAAATCGAAGGTGGTTCAGTTTCAATTTTTATTTTCTTAAAATTCAAATTGAATGGTTCGATTCAAAATTAAACTGATCCAAAAACGAACCTTAACAACCCTGCCATGAAGATGAAATTGTCAAGTAAGGACGACAAAAATACTCAAACTCGATGAGATTAATATTTTCAATTTAACGGAGAGAGTGAGAGTTATCGAATTCACCTAAAACTAACTCCATTATAATAATTTGTAGGGGGTAAAATATTTAAAACTTGATATGAATGATAATATGGTCAAATTATTAAATTCGTCCGAACCCAACATATCGTCCCTTATTATAGTCCTCTTTCATATTTGATATAATAATCATAAGAGTAAGTGAAATTATATATGAAATAATAATCATAAGAATAAGTGAAATTATCCCTAAATTTGATCGTTAGTTATGTTAATAATAAAAATGTAAATGCATTAAATATTTATAATTTTGGGGAAGTAGAAAATAAAGTATACATTAATTTATAGTCTACGTACATATGAGTTGACTTTGTACAACTATTGAGTAAATGTGATGGACCAAATTATTTAATCTTACCTATACGAAATCGTGGAATTATAATAGTATAGATCTTTTAGACGTATCACGTACAAATCTCATTCGATGTGAATTTAATTGAATATACGTAATATAACATGACTGTCAAAAAATAACTGAACTAATCAATAAAAAAAAATTATCTGACTTAATTCGATTCAAAACCGTTATAGTTTATAAAATGAGAACCGCAAAAAACTGAACCAAACCAAAAACTAATCATTTTGAACACGTGACTCATTTTAAGTCATCGATCTTTAATAATTGAACCTGAAATACTGTGCCAACAAAAAGTCAAATAGTAAGTCAGAACGGCAAAAATGTGAGAATTTCATGAAAATTAGTTGAAATAAAACCCAACCAAAAATCGATAAGTCAAAACAGTCTAAAATGTAAAAATTTCATGAAACCATATTTATAAAAAACCTAACCAACCAAAAACAACAAATTCAAAACCGAACCAAACATAACTGAATTTCGTAATTTAATCTTAGTTTTTGTTTTCTTAAAACCGAAATAATCGATTTGGTTCAAAATCAAACCAAATCGACTCAAAACCAAACTATAATCGACCGACCGAGCAAACACATGATATAATATATTTGTTCTCAAAATAACTATTATTGGTTAAGATTGAAATTTAAATATTAATTATAGGTTAAGTAGTTCACAAGCAAAAGTACATATCCAATCTCACGCCTCCTTCAACAATTCACAATACCAAAAAAATTAGACTTTCTCAAGAACTCAAAACTCTCAATAAACACAACAACACTTGAGCGTTTTGAGAGAGACCCAAATCTTAAGGCAGTGACGAGTTCGAGTCCCAATTAAAAAAACCCAAAAACAATTTCAAAATATTCCCAATATCGTCCACGCAACTAAAATCCCCTTCTTCTCCACCTCCTTCCTCGGCTTCTCCAATTCTCGCCCCAACCATTGTTTCTGGTTCTCTTCGCCTCCTGAATTGAAGACCCACCATAAAAACTCGAATTCAGCTTCTGGGTCAGTGTGATTCACCGGGTGATCTGTAAAAAATCGATTTTTCCTTCTATTTTTGGCTGTCTCGAAGCTTCAATCTCAGCCACCGATTGTTGGGTTGCAGGTAAATTCACGTTTTTGGTTCTTGTTCTGTCGGTTTAGTATTGGGTCTTCCTAGATTTTGTGCGGTTATTGATTTTTGTGATATGTGTTTTGGTGTTGTAGCTGATGTTCTTGTGTTTTTGTGCAATTTGTGAGATGGGTATTTGGGGGTTGACTTGTATTGACCAAAAGTAGCTGCTTTTTTAGCTTTTGTTGATGTTTTTTTTGGGTTTTAGAGCTTTGTTGTAGCTGAAAGTTTATGCCTTTAGTGATTGTTCAGAAGCTATACAGGTGAACTAATATCAGAATTGAAAATAGTTGTTTCATGTTTCTGTTCTATGTTATAGACAAACTATTGCATGTTGTAGGCAGATAATTGGTCGGTGTATAATGTATTAGGTATTGTCGTGTTGATTTGAGGCCTTTATTGAGCATTGTGGGTTCTGGTAACCCGGACAGCGTGAGTTAGAACTCTTGCATTGTGATATTGTAATTGATGATGAGTGGAAAGCGGGATGGTTTGTTTACTTGCTTTCTCGTATCTCAGAACGTTTTGGTTTCTTAGTGATTATAAGGATGTGGGAGAAGATACTTGGTTGCTAGTAGGTATCGGTTCACGGTTTGATACGCTTTTCGATGATAGTTCACGTTGAGGATTAAAAACATATCATAGTGATTTAGTTGTAATGTATATTCTGGTAACCATAATCGAAGTGAATCTGCCATGTCCGCCAATGAGAGAAAGGGGAAAAAACGGACCTAGGAATCTTATTTCCATTTTCGCGATTTCTAAGTACAATTTCTCTTCTCACTGCAGCTTTGGTTTAAGATTCTTGACTTTTGAAACCCTAATCATTGGATTGCTCGTGACACAATACAAATAATTTGGGCTTCAACTGAAAAAGTAGATATTTTCTCACTGCAGTTTGATATAAGATCATTGAATTTTGAAACTTTTTTTCACTGGATTTGGAAAAGTACTTGTGTAATCTTTTTGATTGCTCGTGTCACAAAATAATTCGGTCTTCCACCGAAAAATTAGATAGATCATGTCATTTGGGTGCTTATCTTTTTCATCGATGAATCTAGCAAGCCTTTAGTGATAGGATAGTCCAATTCATTGATGTTTAACTCTGATTATTTTCAAGGCTCCCTCGTTTTGTTTAGTACTGTCTTAATCGTCTACATCCGTTTGAATCACTCTCTTTAAAGTGTACTGAATTCATTTTTATCCTTATTCTCGTCAGAATATTATTGTCTTAGCCATCTAAGCGGGTCGGGGAATGGACCGGCTGTTGCCTACTGTCGGTGTTTGTGAATGATGTTCAGTGGGCAACAGGTTTCATACGCTTTTGGCTTATTTAAATCAAAAGGGCGTTGTGGCGAATCATCACTAACCAGAAGCTTGCTCAATGACACACCTCCTGAGATAGAATTATCCGGTTACGGAAGGGTACCGAGTCCCGGCAGCGAGAGCCCCTCGGGGCTTCTCAACGGGGAGAGCATAAACGCCGAGCCGATCGCTGACCTGGACCTATTCTTCGAGCGGCTATATAACTACTACTGCGAAAAGGGTCTTTGGTGTATTATTATAAAGTGGATCGTCGAGCTCCTGAGTCTCAGCTTTACCATTTGTTTCTCGGGTTTCTTCTTACTATATGTTGATTGGAATGGGCTTCGAAACGCGAAGTGTGGGATGGATGCGGTGGAATCGGGAATCAAGCCGTGTGATCTTGCCAAGGAAGCGCTTCATAAACAACCGTTGACCCCTTTCTCGCTCTCCAAAGCCATCATTGTTGGATATTTGGGTATATTTTCCGTATACTGGATATTCTGTTTCTTGAGGTTCTTCGCTCAACTGAAGGTCACGTTGGGGATTCGTCATTTTTATTATAACAGGTAAATCATAATTCAATATATAGTTCAGGTATAATTTCACTTTGCTACAGTTAACTATACCTCTTCCTAATGTAAGTACAACTGACTTAGATTCGGTTTTTGAGAGATCGGTTGAAAATTTTCGTCTCTCCTTACCACGTTCCGATAGTGTACCGTTAACCTTCACCATATTTCATTTTTAATCATTATGAGATGAGTCATTTCACGAAAACTTTCAAGCATAGTGGTATTTTGGTCATTTCTCAGTGAAAACTAATGGCGTTAAATATTACACAAAACAGAATGTAATATTTAACAGCAGTGTCTCCATTGCCATATAGGGGTATTTTGGTCATTTTAATTAGTATGAAATGACCAAAACAGAATTGTTCATTTTATCTGTATGAAATAACCAAAACGTCCCTGTTTTTCCCTAACAATTTCAAGCATATCCATTGCTGCATAGTGGCATTTTGGTCATTTCATAGTGAAACCAACTGTGTTAAATATCCCTACAAACACAGTGTAGTAAAGTGAGGCAAACGAATTCTCAACCGACCTCTGAAAAACAAATTTAATTCAGTTGTCTTTATGTAAGAAAGAGGTATGGTTAATCGTAGCAAAGTGAGATTATCCCTTTAAATTAATGTTTTGAAAGCAGCACTTGTATTTTTTTCATGTTCGATTGGTAGTTTTTGTTAAAAACAAAGATATTGTCTATATGCAGTCTCCATGTCACGGACAATGAGATTCAAACTATGCCATGGGCGACGGTTCTTGAAAAGGTCGTTCAGTTACAGAGTTCTGTACGGTTGTGTGTGGTGAAGGAGCTTTCCGCTCACGACGTCGTGATGCGACTGATGCGCAAGGAGAATTACTTGATCGGGATGCTCAACAAAGGGGTCCTTGCTTTCCCTATCTTTCAGTGGGTCCCAGGGGCCGGTCCAACCGTCAAAGTCGCATCAAACGGAATGCAACATCGCTTAATTCTGACAAAGACCCTCGAATGGACCTTGAATTGGTGCATACTGCAGAGCATGTTTGATCGGTACGTGATTTGAATTTCTATGTGATGACAGTATTCAGTTTACTTCTTTATTATTGCTTTTCGGGAAAATTGAAAAAAAGGTGCCTACTATATGGCACTTTTGCAAAAGGGTGCTGTGTTTGCGTTTTTTTTGCAAAATGTGTGTATTTTTATAAAATGACGAAATTACCCTTGAAACTAAATTTTTAAATAAATATTTAAAAAAATTCAGTTTTTATCTTTAACTAAAATTTGTATGATCAAATTTTGTAATTTAATTTTTCATTTATAAATTTTTTTAAGTTAAAGTATTTTTTAAAATTATGGTGTAAAAGTCTTAATTCTTAATTTCAGGGGCAATTTCGTCATTTTTATACAAAAAAACACATTTTGCAAAAAAAAATGCAAACAACACAGCACCTTTTTTCCATTAGCAAATAACACAGCATACTTTTACAAAAGTGTCAGATAACGGGGCACCTTTTTGCAATTTTCTCTTGCTTTTAATTATCTTCCGACAGTGTTCGATCTATTTCAAGGTTTTCCATTGATATATGCCGGAGATGGTTGATTTTGAGTTTTATTCTGGTTTCGATCCATTCTGAACTCTTATGTTATTTAAATTAAATATGATATGAATATTATATTTCTGCAGGAACTTTTGTGTTCGAAGGGACTTTATCGATAATCCTAGAACGTTAAAGAAAACACTCGTCATAGTAGGGTTTGTGATGCTTCTTTTGTCTCCATTTCTCGTCATATTCATGCTGGTTTATCTGTTCCTGAGGCATGCCGAACAATTCTATAATCACCCAAGCACGGCATCATCTCGAAGATGGTCAAACTTGTCCAAGTGGATTTTTCGGGAATTCAATGAGGTAAGGGTTTTCTTTTCCGGTTTTTGGTTGTATGAACCAAAATGTTATGAATTCAAGGTATTTTTTTGTCTTAATGTCGAGTTATAGACGGTATATTATAATAGGAGAAATTGCAACGAAAATAGCACCCTTAACTTTTCCGGTTTTGCAACTTACCACCCTTAAGTAAAGTGTGTCAATTCATTTTTAGAATGCAAGTTATTACAAAAAGTCTAAATTACGCCTATGCATTTGCTAAAGAACAATAATTTTTTATTTCAAATGTTAATATTTCGTTAAATTTGTAATTTCAATCCAAAATAAACAATTTATTTTGGCAAATTAATGAAATATTAATGTTTGCATCCTAAAAATGTTTTTTTATTGCACTTATAAGGGTACTTTGGACTTTGTATTAATTTGCATCCTAAAACTTGTTTAGGGTGGTATCTTTATACCAATTTCTTGAATATCATGATTATTTGTGTTTCAGGTTGATCATTTGTTCAGGCACCGGATTAATAGCAGCGTCTTGCACGCTTCTGATTATCTTAGGCAATTCCCGAGTCCCATAATATCTATTATTGCAAAGTTCATCTCTTTTGTCTCTGGTGGATTTGCCGCTATCCTCATCATCATCGCGTTTCTGGAGGAATCTTTGTTGGAGGGACATGTAAATGCTCTTACCTTAAAACACATATGTAATGATTATGTCGTAATGATTATGTCTTTGCTGCTTGACTTCTAATATCTATTTTATTTTCATATTAAACCACCTGCAGATATTTGGTCGCAATTTATTTTGGTACGCTGCTGTTTTTGGGACTATAACAGCTATCAGCCGAGCTGCAATCTCAGACGAGCTTTTGGTCCTCGACCCGGAAAGCGCGATGTCTATGGTGGTCCAGCATACGCATTTTATGCCAAAGAGGTGGCGCGGTAAAGAGAACACTGAAACGGTCCGTATGGAGTTTGAAACTTTATTTCAGGTAAAAACCGATAAATTGTTTATCTTCCTGTTTTTCGATAAACTAGATTTTGCACAAGCAGCTAATTTTGAGTTGTCGATACTTCTATCCTCCATTTCCAAAGTCCTTACCCATTGTAATGGCGATAGGTAGAGACGATAAGTAATCAATCAACGTGTTCTGTTTGGATAATATAGCATATTGAGTTATTTAACCGTGAAGAATGGAATCCATGCATAGTCTTCTTAGCCGCGTAGTTTGATTTTTTTTAAAGAGGGATTGGTATTTTTGAAAAGTTTCTGCTCTCTCATAGGATGGTTTCAAAGCTTGCACATTTTCGTTCCTTTTCAAGGCATTGAGTTTGGGAATCCGATAGGGATTAGATTTTTGGGATAATTCCACACCTCTCCTCAGGTATATGCGATTTTCACTTAAATCCCCCTAAATGGAACTGCGTCTTGTGAAGCCTCTTAAGTTACCAAAAGTTTCACACCGGTAACTTTTTCGAAAATTCTTTTAACTTTTTCAGAAATGACAAAAATACCCTTGTATTTGAAAATTTTAAAAAAAAATTGTCCCTAGATTTATCCCATTCTTATGCAACCAGTATAAGCATTGTTCTTTTCTTTACGTGATAATATTGAACTATTTTAGCGCTCATGGTGTTTTTGCCGTCTTTGTGATGCAGTACACCGGAATGATGTTATTGGAGGAGATGGCCTCGATTTTCCTCACTCCGTACTTACTCATCTTTGTTGTTCCAAAGGTACCGTTCATGGTGCCTTTTAACACAACTCTCTGCCGCCCACCCGTTTTTATATACACTTCCTTTTATTGATGAGTTGTGTTATATCATATTGTGCAGCGAGTTGATGACATTTTGCAGTTCATTGCAAATTTTACGGTCCATGTTGAAGGAGTTGGCCATGTTTGCAGGTTAGACTACTTCTCCTTCTCCAACTCTCTCGAAGAACCAGAAACCTAAAACTCATGTTGTCATGTTTGATATTCTGCAGTTTCAGTAACTTTGATTTCCAAAGTCACGGGAATAGCAATTACGGTTCACCTTTCAACGCTCCCCCGACTCAGAGGAGTTCCCAAGGGAAATTGGAGAAATCCTTCCTGAGGTATGATTTTAACTTTTATTTCTTATCCGTAAATAATCGGGAGATCGCCATAGTTTTAGTTTCTTTAGAGTTTAGCTTAAATATTGTCCTCGTGTGAAATCCATACCAAACCCTATTTTTTGCTTCCCAATCCATTGAGATTCAATATTTTGCTAATCTACGTCAATTTTCATAGCCTTAGACACGAGCATTTTCAATAATGACTAGTATCTATTTGTCAACTTCAAGTTTGTGGTATCGAGTCTCTGGACGAACATAACAATATACGTAATAGCCTTAGATAAATACACTGATAGACTAGTTTGACTTTTTCTCCCCGACGCTGATTTTTCTTTGTTTTCACTCCAAAAAGCCCGATTTTCCTGCAATTTTACTCAATACACTTACAAAGCTCACATGGTATAAATATGGTGAAAAACTACCTAAAACCGGAACAAAATAGGGCTTAACTGCGAAAATTTGACTAGGGAGGATAGCGAAAATCCTCCCGCGTCAAAGACTATTCTAAAAAAATGTTAGGCCCTAGTCGGGTGAATAGCGTCTATGGGGGCCAATTGAGTATTAATTGGACTGGTCGAGTGGGTCGGGCCTAGAGGACTAATTGAGAACTAATTTGACTAATCGGGTGAATAAAGCCTATGGGGACTATAATCGAAAATTAATTGGATTAGTAAGGGACTAATCAGACTAGTCGGGAATTTTTAGAACACTGGATCATAAACGTAACATGAATTGAGTCATGCCCGTTTTCTTATTTTGTCTACAGCTTCCAGAGCAGCTACCCGTCGTGGGAACCCAACACTCGGGGAAAGCAGTTTCTCTCAACTCTCAGAGCGTTTGCGGAGCAAAATCTGGACGGGCATGCATATTTGCACCCTAGAGCGAACCATAGAGCTTATGGAGACAGAAACAGCTTCTTCCCCCGGGACACGCCGCAGGGCACCCCTGGCCGTCCCGGGTACCCTTTAGGCCACCTATGGTCGATGGACACTGAGCGGAACCAGCACCAGTACGTTCTAGACCTGTACTACACCTCTCGCCCCCGCCACTCATCACCATTCGAAGAAACCGAACAACAACAACAACAGCATCATCGGGCGGGAGAGTTCTGGATGCAGAACGAGGCGATCTACGAGGAAGAAGCGTCGGGAAACGGGTACGAGAGCGGGCAGCGCGACAATCTCGAGGCGACGACCTCGGCCCCGTTCTACCAGGGGAGCGTGCTCCGTCAGCGCCACGACGACGATGCAAACCTGGCGAACCCCGGCGGGAGCCACTGGTGGGCCCGGGGCGGCTCGCGGGCCGCGCTGGCGCAGGGTAGCTTCGTGGAGCCTCCCACGTACGGGCGCTACGCCCCGCGAGACTATGGCGACGACGACGCGTCGGAGAAGTATTTGTCGGATCAGGAAGAGGAACAAGAACGGTTCTTGGATTTTCGGAGAAGCCGAGGTCCGAGGTTGTTGTCGGAGACCATGGTTGACCTCGAGTCCGGAGGGGACGTGAGTCTTCACTTCGACGATATTTAGAAACTGACCTTTTCTTCGATTTATACGAATCATTTGTGAATGTGTGTGGGTTTCTTGAGGAATTAATGGTCTGTAAATTGATCTTTGTGTTGAAGCTCTCCATATTCTTTTGTTGTACATAAGACTTGATCATAGTTAAAGATTCGATTAGATCATAGGTTGTGAACGTTTAGGCAAATTGTGGAAATATATATTGAATCCATTTTATTATTTTAAATCTTGCCATGAATTTACAATTGGTGGGTTTTGTTGATTATTGCTTCAAAATGTTTATTGATACTTTGTACCATATTATAGAGCTAATGTTATTCATGACTGAGTCAGACATTTCTGGTTGAGACTTGAGTTCGAAACTTGCTGCGAGCAAGATTAGAAGTGTTGGACACTTTATACATGGAACCGATAAACAAGAATAATAGTTAATGATTTGGTTTTAATCGGTATATAACATGACGTTTTTCGTTAGTATTTTTTATAACTGCAAATTTAATGTTTTTATTATAAATCGGGATTAAATTCGTATAACTCGGCTGTAAGTCAAGCATAAATTAAAAATTGAAGACCAACCGATTCTATTTAAATAGAATTCAGAAACGAACCAAAGATCATAGTCGTAACTAGATTGTTTTCTCACGTAACAGTTTTATATATGATTCCAAATTTCCAATAGTTGAAGAACCGATTCCGAATTTCCAATAATCGAAGAACCAAAATGTCACTTTCATACCCTATCTAATTTTCTCTATGTTTTTAGTACATTAACTATTTTTATCGACAACTTATACCTAAAATGCCTAAATTACCATTAATTTTGATTTCAATTATGTCTGAAATTGATCGGATCAAACCATAAAAATTTCAATTCCATTATGAATTTGAACCAAGTTCAAGTTCAATTCCGATTCCACTATTGAAACCATATAAACCGGGTCAATTCAAACCCACGTGTAGTTTAGGTGTTTTAGGCAATTAAGGGGGTAAGTTGTCAATATAAACAGTCACGGTACTAAAAAGAGAAAAAAATTAGTTAGGGAATGAAAGTATCATTTCGAAATAGTTTTTTTTAATATTACATCGTTTTCCCTAATTAACCCTTAAACCCACACCACTCAAATACCGTGATGAGTCTCGAATCTTAGTCTAAAGCCATAAAGCGAGCAATGTCAACTACTAAACACACTTATCTAATTTTCATATTATAAAATAAGAAACTCTCTTTCTCTCTGTACTATGATTCCCAGGTATGTATCAGCTCTCACAATCTAACACGTGATCAAATCTACAGTCTCACAAGTTGTGGTTGATGAAATGTATTTAGACAACAAAAATTTTTAAAAAAAACATGAGACAGTGAATGAGTTTCTCTGTCAGTGTTAAAAGTCAAACTTTGCTTGAGAAAGTCCCTCAAGAACACAACACATAAAAACAAGAACATATTAGCAAGAATTCGATAAATAAATAAATCAAAATACATCAATAAATAAATAAATATTTACCTTTATTAATAAATAATAAAGTGATTAAAAAAAATTGGTCCCCTCATTTGTGATTGCGAGTCCGTGACCAAACAAAAATCAGCAAAACCTTAACCGTACCACTTTAATAAATGGTTCGTCGGTCCATATTATTTAAATATTTCCCAATTATTATTCTAAACCTGTGCGATACTTTAAATCACTTAAATATAGAGTAGGTGACGTAAGCCATCGGGTGGACGATCCGGTGGCCCAATACGTCATCGCATGACGTCACGAGAATTTCGTCAGCGTGACATAGAACTTTAGTTACAGCGTTGCGTAAGCCACGTGATATCATGCATGATCCACAAGCGCGTCTCAATTTCTTAATCCATTTTAAATAAACAGTAAGTAATTTTAAATTCGGGTTGAACTTGGGAATGGCAACGAGGCGGGTTTCGTCAAACTAGAACCCGACCTAAACCACCTGATCATTTTCTTGGATATATGTCCCACTCAAAAACTTTACAGGTGCGGGAGTTATATATTACAAATATGGAAATTCCGTAAAACAAAAACTCGACCCAAAAATAATTAATATTAAAATATAAAATTAACTGTACCAAATTTTAAGCAAATTAATTCGCCGACAACACAAAAATAAAATTATCATTGACGATACTCTGTTACATTTAACTATAGCGAAATAACACTTTCATACCCTAAATATTTTTTCTCTCTTTGTTAGTACCTAGACAATTTTTTGTCACAACCTAGCCCAAAAATGTCTAAAATACCTAAACTACCTTTAGTTTAAAAAACCGTAAATTGAATTGGTTCGACTTTGTTTATCTCTAGTTCAATTTGGTTTATATTTAAGATGCAATCACAATTATGCCCCAAAATGTAAAATTAAATTTGAACAATTTTAAATCTGGTTTTATAAATCAAATTGGACAAATTCTATTCTGATTTCTCAAATCAAATGTATTTTAGTCATTTTATCATAGGTTGTCACAAAAAAATTGTTAGGGTACTAAAAAAAGAGAAAAAAATAGTTAGGTATGAAAATGTTGTCATTATCTCTGTTATTAATTTATCAAACAAAAAATTAAGTAAATCAAAATAAAATTCTCATAAATAAATAATTGCGCAGAGTCGTGTTTAGTTATAATATAAATTAATTACATAATTATTTCTATATAAAAGAATTGTGTCGGATGCAGGTCGAATCAAAATAAGTTGTCCCCCTCTAGTTCAGAATCCTGAATTCAACCCGAACTTAAGTTTTATTCGGATTTTCCTGTTTTAATCAGAACAGATGTATCGTACATCCGTCGAGTTCAATTTCGGGCAAAAAGGACAAGTCCAGGTACATCATCACCAACAACCCTCAATTAAAAAAAACAAACAAAAAACATAGTTGATTAACAGAACACCCAAATTAGTTTCGGTAATCGAGCTGATTAGCAAACGTTAGCACGGTGATCTACACAGGAAACGTAATCGGCGTGACGTCACCCGAACTCGCCTTCATTTATTGAGAGAATCGATTGACTAATGAAGCTAATTGCGACTTAAATAAAATAATCAGAAACTTTCTGTATCTTAATCAGGTTCGGCGTCATCAATAAAAAAAATTCGCGGAGACCCAGTTCGATATCTGAGCTCTCAGTATAAATTCAGACCCGAATTCGATTTAAATTCCAAAATCAATTCGTGGGTCGGTCTCGGAATTTGAAAATTTTGAAGAAAAAAGTAGATTTTTATTTGTTTCGAGACATGAAACAGAGTGGGAAGAGCAAGGAGACGAGTCCGGCGAGGTACAGGGGAGTCCGGCGGCGTCCGTGGGGCAAATACGCGGCGGAGATCCGCGACTCGTCCCGACAGGGCGCGAGGCTCTGGCTCGGGACGTTCGGGACCGCCGAGGAGGCGGCGAGGGCCTACGACAAGACCGCCTACGCAATGAGGGGTCCCCTCGCGATCCTCAATTTCCCCGACGAACACCCCTCGCCGGCGCCGGAGACGGGAACGGAGTCGGGACCGGAGTCGCCGGATTCGGCCTCGGTCCCGACGACATTGGAGTCGGCCTCGGCGTTCTCGACGCTTTCGGTGTCGGAGAATTTTGAAGGCGGGTCGTCGTCGGCGCCGGCGGCGAGAGGCTCCGGCAAGGAGGTGTTCGAGTTTGAGTATTTGGACAACAGGCTGTTGGACGAGCTACTCGACTTCGAGGAGGACGAGGGTGACGTCAGCGTGACGAGGCGCAAGGACATTTCGAAAGATTGAGGAAAGAAATATCTTGTCGGAACAGTTTTTTTTCTATTTTTAGTCACTCACTCACAATTTCCTTTTTTTTCTTTATAATAATGTTTGTCTTGACTACTTTTGTCAATTTGGGATTTCTCAATTTTAGTAACCGTTGACCAGTGTGTGAGTCAAATGATTGATTCACTTCACTTGTTGACCGGTTTGACTTTCTTGTACCCGAAATAACTGTCGGAGAAAATTCGGGGAAATTAAGGATACATAGAAATCACAAAAATAAAGACCAAATCATAAAACTCTCCGAGAACGTGTCGGCGTGTGATGACGTCTCCATGACGAAATACAAGAACATTTGGAAAGATTGAGGAAAATAAACATTTCCTTTTTAATATCTTGTCGGAACAGTTTGCTTCTATTTTTAGCAGCTCACCATTTCTTCTTCTTTTTCTTCATTTTTCTTATTATACTAATTTTTATCTTAGACTATTTTTGTGAATTTGGCAATTCACAATTTTGATTCGAAAGTCAAATGACTAATTGACCAGTTTGACCTTGGGAAAAATTCGGAGAAATTAAGAAGAATACATAGAAATCACAAAAAAAAATGAAAAAGCAAATTGACCAAATCAAGAAACTCTGTTTTTGGACCAAGAAGCTATCTTTTCGTTCCGAGAAGCTCTTCAAGAACACGATCGTCCAAATACTCGAACTCGATCACTTGATCTTCGCCTTGTCGCCGACCTCTGTCCGAAACCGAGCCCGAATCGTTGATTTGGTACTGATACTCATTGGGGAAATTGAGGATCGCCAAGTGGCCCCGAAACGAGAAAGCGGCTCGATCGTAGGCTCGAGCCGCTTCCTCGGCGGTCTCGAACGTCCCGAGCCACAATCGAGCCCCGTTCCTCGACGGGTCTCGAATCTCCGCCGCGAATTTTCCCCAAGGTCGCCGGCGAATCCCTCTGTAGCGAACCTCCGGCGCTCCCGAGCCGCCGCCGCCGCCACCACCTGTCCCGCCCGTTCCTTGTCTTTGTGAGGGTTCCATGGAAATTGGGTTTGTGGGTTTTGAAGTTTTTGAAGGAGAAATTAAGATTGGAGTTTTTGTTGTTTGTGATTTGATGAAAAACAGAGGATTTTATATGTATTGATTGATCAATGTCATGTGTGACGGTAGTGTTTCTATCAAAACGTGGTCGTATCTGACGGTTGGGAATTATGTGTTGGCTTCTGTTTTGCTTGGAATGTTCTAGTAGAGAGGAAATTCTTCAAAATAGTCTCTTGATTAGAAACTTTGTATATGTATGTTTACGGTTCGGTTTTGAAAAAAAATAAAAAAACTGAAATCGTGCTGGTAGAATTTGGTTCGGTTCAATTTTTTTTATATACTAGAATTTAATGAAATTCTCATATTTTATATCGTTTTAATTTATTATTTGACTTACTGAATTTCGGTTTGATTATCTTTGAATTGATTATCTCGAAATTCTTATATTCTAGGTCGGTCATGACTTATTATTTGACTTAAATTTTGTTGGCCCGTTGTACGTGAGATTCCGAACATGAAATAAGAGAGGTACCGTAAGTCTAGGTGTAGATGATTATGAAAACTTGTCTGGAATCATCACAATCTCACAAAATTGTCTAGCGCGAAGGTCTATAGGGCGAAGCGTCCGGTCTAGAGTACGAGGAGGCCCCAAACAAATATGTACTAAGGTTTGACGTAGTCCTATATTGTAACTTTACCAAGCATGAATCATAAGAATTCATTTACTCCGTAGACATATGCAGTCGACTTGCGGTCAATAAATCATATATTCATATTTATTATTTATCTTTTCAATTTTCATTTTATTACACTTCTTCTTTTCTCCCGCTTTTGTTTTGTAAAATTACGGGATCACTTATTTGCTTGCAATGCCTCTTAACATCGATTGAATTTACAACCGGCCTCTCAATTTAGAGTGTGACACTCAACCGATGAAGACGTATAAAGGTACAACAGTAATATTTATGTAAAGGTCAAATAATTTATTTATTGATGTTCGAAAAATATTCATGTCGACGAAGTGTAAAGGTACAACAATAGTAGAGGTGCATGCATGGTTATGGATGAGACATGGGTACTATTTGGTACACATGTGGGGTATAGTTGTAAATATATACATGTGGTGTGTGATCATCGGACAGACCCACTTGCTTGGTCGTCGGAGGCTACCAGCAGCCTCTTACGGCAACCTCAGAACGAGGACACAATTTTCAACGCTTATTGTTCCATTGTCTATGTGTGCTCGTTAAATTAAATAAAGAACAAATAAGTGAAATTTGAGTGTGAATCGATAAAAACATATGTATTCAGTAAAACTATGAAAACGATCGTGGTAGAAGTTCGCTGCCACGTTTCGTGCACTGAGACAAATCTCGCCAGATCTTGTTCACAACACATCTGATAAAATTTGCTCGAATTTGAGTGTGAACTGAAAGAAACAGATGAATTTAGTGTGCACCGATGGAAACAGATGTAGAATCACATAAACAGTCGTGATAAAAGTTCGCTGCCACGTAAGTTCGGACATTCCGACGTTCTACTAAACTTATATTGAAATGCGTCCCAAATTTAATATGGGTTTAAAGACAAATGAATTTTACTCCTAATATAGTAACATGATGGTTTAAAGACAAATTACTGATGCTGCACAATGATGACGTGTTAATTATCATTATCATATAAACTCAATTAGTGTGTATTGGGCCAGCCCAATTAAATAAGAGAAAATTTACCGGTAAACGAGCCCAACATAGGCCCATCTCTGGGATTGTTGGGCTGCGCAGTGTAGGGTCGGTGGAGACAAAAAGACAACGGACACGTGTCAATTGGGTGGGGATGGTAACAAGTGAAATTGAGCGATCTTCTATTTTACTCGTCGGATCGGAGATATCAAGTCTATGCTAAATTGACAAGTTTTTATTTCTGTCAAAGACGACAAACGAGATCATAATAAATATAATAATTCTCATTTCTTATCCGTCATATCATAAATATTAATAAGTTAATAGATATTTTTCTTTCTCGTTTCTATAACCGGGTTGAGATGTCATATTAAAATAAATATTTTGTAGATGTAATAGTATATTATAAGCATATGCCATAGAGAAATTTAACGAAAATATTTTAAGATATTTATCACGTGATAACAATGTCCGCAAGAGAGTAAAGGGTAAAAGGTAAAAGCCCTAATTTTTCGTTATGTGATATAATAATTTGGAACAAGATAAATAATCACGTCCAGGCATTCGAACATGTTTACCGAGTAATTTTACGATATTGATAATAATAAAAAGCGATAACTCGAAACAGAAGTTTAGAAATAACTATGAATGAAATGGTGATGAAACTCTAACATCACATTAACACATAATTTCATTCCAAATTTAAAAATAAATATCTCAATGTCATGATTATTTGAAAATATTTGTTCAACTACCCTAATCAATGTTCTCTATCAACCAAATTTGATTTAAAAATTTCTAGAATGTTCCAGTCAAACTTCTAAATCAACATATATATATATATATATATATATATATCTTATTTTTTGACACAAAAAATAAATAGGTTTATTTGGGGAAGTAATTATTTGGGTCCAATTTTAAGCATCACGCCTTATGTCACAGTCCAACATATAAACTAATTATTATTATATTTTTGTTCAAAACAACACCAACAAATGTCCACTTTAGTACGGGCACGGTTCTGGAACCGGACTAAACTTACCAGAATTGAATCAGACCGAATCAATCAGTTTTTTATTTTAGAGACTCAAATTCGGACCCGATAAGTGTGTATCGGTTTGGTTATGGGTGCGATTTTACGGTCTGATTTTTGGTTCCACCCAATTGATTGATTAATTGTGAGATTAAGTGACCGCTTCTCTGGTATAGTTATATAGTTTTGTTCAATTAGACCCAATTATTCGGATATTAATATATTATTTAATTCATGGTGAAAAATATACACAATTAAACTTTTTTTAGGCAAAAACCATAAAATTGAAATACAAAAAGTACTAATTAAAACTCAAAAGATCGGTTAATTAGCGATTATGTACTCTCATATTCATAACCAAATCGAATTAATTATGTTCTCAATTTTCAGACCCAAATTCAATCCGATACCCATGGTTCTCAGTTCTTCGGTTCAGTTTCAGTTTGAATCCCCTTTTGATTTCGGTTTTGGGTAAAATGTGCCCACCCCTAGACAAAGCTCTAGTCACCTCTACAAATAAATAATTAATTTGAATTGCCCAAAATCAAAATAAATTGTACACAACTCATCATTAAGGATTATTAATCTTTAAAATCAGGATTAGCAAACACTAACCATAGATTCCATCACTTTCTTGGGAAACTTCCCGGAAAAAGAAAATGCAAGAATTCAAAAGATTTCAAACAAAACTATATATATATATATATAGTTAACTGGTGGTTTTGGTAAGTTTACTATTGGAATGTGCATGAATTTAGCCCAGAATGTGCTCTTTTCATGACACTACAAGCTATAGTAAAGAATCAAAATCGATTTGGATTTGGATTTGGATTTGTATCATGATATGATTAATACCCCAATAATTAATTACTGGATTATTTAATAATTGTTTTGATTCTCTTACTTTTGAAACACTAATCCGAAAATGCCGTAGATTGTGCATACGAGTTCATGATATTTTATATGAATATTATAATATTAGCATCTTTATCTATTTACTGATTTTGACCATCACCACTTTGGCTTTCTAACATATTAATCTTATTTTTCAGTACAAATCAACCTTGGTTAATTAATTTGGTAAATATTGATTAGTGATTACTAATCAGTAGATATTAGTATATAAAAATCAGATTATTTTATTTTAAAAATAAAATAGAGACGTTCGAAATTGTTTACACAAATATAAACTACAATAAGATTGACTTTTAAGAAATGTAAACAATAAAATAAAATAAGTAAATCAAACTATTTTGTTAATATATATATATATATATATATATATATATATATATATATATATATATGATGACTAAGATATGTTAAACATGTAACACATTATTGATTTGAAGTGATGAAAATGTCAATTTGTTCTTCTCTTTTTGAATGTAATAGTTGTACGAGAATAGAGTTTATGGTCTAATTTGTAAATGACGAAATTTATTTACGGCATATTATTGAGATGTGACATAGTCTAAGAATGAAGGCGCACATGTGTGATGAAGTTTTTCCGAATTATATGAATCAATCTATGTACGGGCCAATAACTTTATCTAGTCAATATGAAATTGATGATTAGTCGAACGAATAATGTGTTAGTAGTACATTACATACGATTTTGCACAATAGTAAGATCAATTATTAAATATCTTGTCACACCACCAAGTTGCTTAATAATATGGACGTATGGGACAAAGTTGCTAATTTTAAATCAAGTAATTCATATTAACGTTAATATCAATTGAAATTTTTGCTCGAGTAATTAGTTAAGTACTTGAACTTAAGTTTAAGAAATATCAGATCGAATTTTGCTTCAATATTTACATATTTCACTTTAATTTCTTACCCGACCAGAAAATCAGTTAAATTAAACCGATTATACGAAAATATTACTAAATTTTAACACAAATGTATTTTCAGATCTCAACTTCACAAAAAAGTCCCTCTTCTAATTAATAGGGTAATTAGTGATTAATGATAAGCTTATCCTCATTAAAGAAAAGTCAAAATTGGGATAAAAGTCAAAGATTTCAAAATGTAGCTTATCACTACCACACCCACTTATAGCATCTTTATTCACACCCTATATTATGCTTATAAATTCCTCTCTACCATAAATTCTCTCAAAAGTAAAAGCAATATATAAAACAAAATTATACATCTCTTTCGAAAAAACTATATATGAAAATAGACTCTACGATAATTAGATGCATGAATCTCATAAGCAATAAACTCCGTAACCCACAAATCATATAAGTTTTTTCTCTCACATATTGATTTTGGGTAATCATCAGAAACTGTTATCGGTTTTTTATAAAAATTATTCATTTAGACCTCTGGTCGTGAGTTTGAGGGTGAAACTTTTCCACAACCCCTCATCATATATTGCGTTGTGTAATGACTTTACTTAATAATATGGAAAAAGTCTTCGTTTAAGAGAATAAATAAATAAATTACGATTCAAAAATTAGCACGAACACATAAAATATTTCAAATGGACCACTACAAAATTTTGGTACGCACGTTTTAATTTTTGATCATGAAGTGAACATCAAAATGTATATTCATAGTGGCATTATATGGTTGAAATAAATCACATGTAGCTAAAAAGCCGATCAATTGTTGTGAGTGCTTTGCTGCAGATTCATGAACCTGAACATAGAAAAATAATATATATATTTATATTCAAATCAATGGTCCCATAAAGATGATCCATTAATTTCATTGATATTTTGAATGATGAGGTCGTGATCTGAGAACAAGTTGGCTTGCAACTTGCAGATTAATAATAATAATTTATCGATCTCTAATTAATGTTGCCTTTTATTTACGTTTTCTTTATAGAATATCCGCATACTTAATTAAATAAAAACACCCTTTATTTGGAATATAACACTTACTTTTGTAAAGAAAGTTATTTTTGAGTCTCTTTCAAATAATGTATTTAATGCATTAGTAATAATTTTTTTGTTTCGAGGAAACGCCGCAACGGTTTAAGTCTCACATTATTGATAGTGATGAGTCTTATAATTTTGAACCCGTTTTGATTAGGGTGAAGACGAGCTATAATGTATAATTAAAAGAATAATGATATATATATTTTTGATCTCACAAGTCACAACAAATAGTGTAATTTCCTAAACTAAGAATCTTTATTTATTTTAACACCAACAAACGATAACCACTCTCATATAAGTTTTTGCATAGTTTTCTTTTCGTTTCATGATGACAATGGGGTAGGTTTGGGGCGGATTTGGCAACCATTCCTGTCCTCATCAAAAATCGGTCAGAAATTTCCTGTCGAATTTCGAGGATTCCCTATTTCCCGTTTTCAACCCAAAATAATGTTTAAACATATTTGTTTTTTGAATAATTTCTTAATGAAAATATGATTTTAATCAAAAATATACTTAAACATATTATTATTTCATTAAATATGTATTATAAAATATTATTTAAATAAAAAATATATATTTCAAGATATTATTCTTCATTAAAGATGTATTATAAAATATAATTTTTAATTAAAAAATATTTTTTTAATATATCGGGGCGGGGATACCTCACCCCGTCCCCGCCCGTTCTTGTTCGGGTTCGGGGATTCTCCGTCCCGTCCTCGCCCGAGTTTGAGGATTCCGTCGGAAACGGGGTATATTGCCATCCCTATTCAAATATATGAATTATGACCTTTTTTATATATTACACACAAACAAACTGACCGTTATATCGTCTATCTTCCCAAAAAAACAAATAAAATATGAATAATGTTATAATATCTTTCATTTTATAAATATTAAAACTCTTACTAGAAACTTAAATAAAACTATATATATAATAGAGAAGTGTTGCACACGAGAAGATATAAATTATCAATTAATAGGCATTAAAGTAGTTGGGGAGCTAGGTGGTGGCAAGTGACGGCGTGCTGACGTCACGTTACCGGTGACCGGCCGGTGACGGCTGGTCGGAAATGTCAATTCAACTTTAATTGGTTATTATTGGTCGTGTGTGAGGGCTGATACGATCTAATTAATTAATTAATTAATTATTAAGTAGATAAAATAAAATAATGCTGCAGTCACTAAAATCCAAGACAGCAATTTTAGTTATTTTTATTATTATATGCAGCAAATGAAAAGTAATTAAAAAGGACGTATAAATTAAACAATTAAGCGACCATGTACCGTGAACCTACGAGACATCGTTGTCGAGTTTAATATTGTATGGTCAATATTCAAACGACCTGGTCAAGATGTTGTGGTCCGTTGACCTCCATATTTTTTGGGTTTGACCATGACCATGCATAGTGCGAAGCCATGACTTCACGTCACTATAGCCAGACTTTACTCTTTTACCTCTCTTTCTATTTTCTAACGAAGGATCAGAAAAATTCACTGTTCTGAACTGATATTTAGAAAACCATATTAACATGTATGTATTAAGAGTCAAACTCATAATCTTATATGTGTTAGTGCGAGTTCCTTACCACTTGACTCAACATGAGTCGATATCTTTTTTTATAGATGCGGGGTACTGTGGTGCTAGCCTAAGACTAGTTTCATATTAATAAAACTGCTCGAATTTATCAAATGATCGCATTTGATAGGAAAAAAGCTCGAGTTATTGCGATCAGGAAGTTATTAATGTTTTTTTCTTGTTGAAATTTCACGCTTGAGTCAATCTCCCACGGTGAAAGTTCATATGGTGAAAAGAGGTTTTATATGTGCGCTTGACGGCAATGGATCAGTATTTTGTGTCAGGAGTCTCGTGATGGGAGTGCTCCTCCTTGGTAGAGGCATCGGTTTCTGAAAAATAGATTGACATCAAAAGTCAAGTTCTCGTGGACTCTTTCCTGGTAAGCAGACCGGAGTAATTTCGTGGGGCACGTAACACTTGGAAACACGATCGCACCTCGTGGAGGTGCGCCTGAATAAGATGATGGGTTTTGAAAGATTTGAGTTGAACGATAAATCTGATTTGAGCTTAAGCGGAGTCGACGTAGTGTGATGAGGACATTGTGGAAAGAAGATTGTTAGAATTTCATACTTGAGTCAATATCACACGTTGAAAAATGTACGAGATGAAAATAAAGCTTTTATATGTAACAAGTGTTAGAATTGGATACCCGGAATGATGTGGCACGCTACACCTTTATCCAAATCCTTACTGATGTTGATATCTGGATACTGAGCCAACCAAAGAAGAGGAATAAGTCAGGAGCAGGAACCGCACCGTGGTATGGAGGCCACTGACTTGAAAGCAATTAGCCCGGGAAGATCGTGGTGGCGATCGAATCCGGTTGCCTCCGAGGTTAACACGGTTGTCCCTCATATGTGAGCCCACTCGCACAACTGAGTCGGGAACAGTGCAGACTTTGTTCAGGAACAGAAAAACTTGCAAAGGAACAACAATTGGACGAACAACAGTCTGTGAGGATGTCAGATCGCACAACCTTCAATATTTATAGAAATATCTGAAGGCACACAATTAAGACACCATCTGAAATTTATTTATTTATTTTTTAAAAAAAATAATCATTTCAGAAAACAAAATCTTGTTTTGCCCACGTCCAAAGCTGAAGCCCGGATCCGGACCCAAAGCCCGAGTCGGCGACGCGCTTGTGGGTTTGGCCCAAACCTCAGGTTACTCCAATAAGGCCCACACAAACAATAGAGGAGAGCAAAATAATATAAACCCAAAAAACATTTTCAATTATTTCAATGTAGGATTTCAAGAAGTATGAGACTTTTAACCAACAAACCCCACCAACAAGTAAATTGAAGCTCATAAGACGATAAATTATTTAGAAAATTGAGATTAATATAAATTTCAATTCAATTTTTCACGGAAACACTAAAATTAATGTATCAAAATAAGAAATAGTAATATATATATCTAGTTAATTTAAACGAAAAAGACATTTTTTTATTATTCATGGCTGGTATTTTTCGAGCTTTTATCCAATAAAAAGCTCAATAATTGCGTCCTAGTATTCAAGATTGATCCAACAGCGACACCACCTTCCCCAAATTATTAGGACAACGCCCAATCACAAACCACCACGTAATAAATCAAAACCCACAGAACCAAACAAAACACAAATTATGACGCCAGCAGATGATGTCATCGGGTTAATCGCTCGACACAAACACTGTGCCGCCGCCATGATTTTGTCCGTATCCGACACAAACACGCACGTGCGTAATTCCCAAACAGTAACTCTCGCTTCCTCAATCTATCGATCCAACATAATAATAAATTAGTAATTACTCTTATAATAATAATTTATTTATTTATTATATTCAAAGTCCTCAGAACCATCCTCTTTCTCCAATAATCTCGTCTTCACTGTTCAGTCTCCACCAATTTTTTTAATTTTAATTAAAAAAAATTTTGTTTAAATTCGGAATATTTGGGTATTTATATAAACCCTCACCTGTTCCACATTTTTTTCAGACCAAACCCAAAACAGAGCCACGAGAAAAACAGAGCAAACAAGAAGAAGAAGAAAAAAAAACCCATCACTTTCCCGAGAAAACAGAAAGCTAAAGCTATGGACTTTAACTGGTTCGATCACTACCCAGTTCAAGAATTCTCTACACAATCGTCTTTCGGGTCGACCCAGATCGGCGAATGGGACGATCTCGACGAATTCGATTCCAATTTCTCCGAAACCCTCCTCTTCGACTTCTCCGGCGCCGGAGACGAGTCCTCGCCGGAGACGGCGACGGCGGCATCATTTTCCGGTGACAACCCTGATTCTTCGCCGGAATCGTCTTTCGGGTCGACCCAGATCTTCGAATTCGATCGGAGTTTCCCTGATTCCCCGGAGACCCTCCTCCTCGAATTCTCCGGCGCCGGAGACGGGTCCTCGACGGAGACGGTGACGTCATTTTCCGGCGACATCCCCGTTTCTTCGCCGGAATCGTCGTTCGGGTCGACCCGGATCGTCGAATTCGACCGGAACATCCCCCGCTTCTCCGGCGCCGCCGACGCCTCCTCGCCGGAGGACACGGCGGCGGCGTCGTTGGCGGTGAAGGAGGAGGAGGCGACGTCATTTTCCGGCGGGTCTCCCCCGCCGCCTGCGGCGGCGTTCAGGGGCGTCCGGCGGCGGCCGTGGGGGAAGTTCGCGGCGGAGATCCGGGACTCGACGCGGCACGGCGTCAGGGTCTGGCTCGGGACGTTCGACAGCGCGGAGGCGGCGGCGATGGCCTACGACCAGGCGGCGCTGGCCGTGAGGGGCGACGCCGCCGTGCTCAACTTCCCGGCGGCGGCGGTGAGGGAGAGCCTCGAGAGCATAAACTACCGGTGCGAGGAGGGCTGCTCGCCGGTGATGGAGCTAAAGAAGAGGCACTCCATGCGCCGGAAGCCCAACAAGTCGTCGAGAAAGATCAACAAACTAGGGATCAACCAAGAGCGATCGATTAAGATCAAGAATCAGAATCAGAACCAGAACCAGAATCAGTACCAGGACCGTAATGTGGTGGTTTTGGAAGATTTGGGGGCGGAGTATTTGGAGGAGCTGTTGAGACTGAGCTCGTCATGCTCCTCGGAGACGTCGAGCCCGGTTCCTAGTTCTCCTTGTTCTTGGTGGTGAAATTAAAAAAAATCACGATTTTTTTTAGTTTGACATTTTAAATTTCAAATTTTTTTTGTTTCTTGAATTGTAAATGAAATGTACTTTTGTTATCTGTTTTGGAGTCAAATATGAGTTGTTTGTTCAATTTCGGAATTTCCTTATTTGGGCAGTATATAAATATCATATCTATGGGTCCGACAGAGTTGTCCGGACAATAATGTATGTGTCCTTTTCGGACAATAGTTTGTTTTTTTGTAAAGGAAAATGACACCAATTTCTTAAATTAATTGCTAAATGTAGAGGATCATTTGGGGAAGGGGAGCATCAAATTTATTAAATGACGCCTAATTTTTTATTCAGCTCAGTTCGTTAAAAATTTAAAATCTAAATACGTTATGATTCAATTTAATTTGAATTATAACTCCAAATTATTCTTGTTTAATGAACGAAGGAAGCTCGATTATGATTTTTTAAACTTAGATAAGCTCTCAAACATTATCGTTTGATATTCAATTAAATTATATTATACATTTTTATCAATATTTTTTTAAAGATAGTACGAATTTATAATGAAATTATGCGAGCTAAATCGTGTCGATCTCGAGCTTACTCGTTTATTTTTTAATAACTTATATATATTTTTGTTTAATATATATTTTACTTTTGATGAATATTTGTGTTGAAAATTAAGCGAATTGAATCGAACCGAGCTGAATTCCAACTTAGATGGATAAGCTCATTCAAGCTCGAGAGCCAAATAAATTTTTCAAGATCCGAGCTCGCCAAATAGAGACTCGATACAGCCCATAATTATGTTATTGTGAAATTATATATTAACTTTTTTGATAAATGCGTCATCTGTAAATTAACTTAGAGCAACAAATTATATTCAGCCCAGATGATTTATTTTCGTCATGTAATTTGAAAATCCTACTTTTTATTTTGTATAAAACAGAAAAGGTTGGGTGTTCTGAAGAGTGATTAATTAATTATACTGTAATTAACAAATTAATTAATTCGTTTACTTTACTTTTGGGCATCACTCATTGTATTAGATCAGTAAGAGCGACGATGGCCGGCTCAACCTGAATCTGAACTAGATTTTCTGATACTGACACTATAATTTTTTAATTATTATTGGACTCTGATTTTATTTAACAAGAAACAAAACAAGATTATAAATGATAAATATATATAGGACATATTTGTCATTTACATATGTAAGTTGCCAATTTAAAATTTGGGGACACTCTCATTTCACTATTGTTGAATATATAATCTTCTTTCCTAAACAAATATTAATTTCAATTTATTTTGGAGATTGATTGAAAATATTTTCATCACCCTTTGCTAAGTTTTTTATTTTATTTTGAATATTGTTCGTTTTATTGCTAAATGGACAAAAAAAATTTGAAACTAAGGATTTTATGTCAAAATTAAAAAGAACGTAACAAAGTGAGACAAAATTCTTATCAACTAACCTCTAAAAAATAATTTTAAATATTTGATTGAGAGCAAATGTACGGGTTATGTAGTGACATAGGGGTTTCCTTAAAATTTGATAACTCATGACCCGTTGGAGTAATAGCAATACCCAGTTGTCGTATACAGAACAACAATACTGATCAAATAGACAGTAAAATTGTAACGTTAGCTCAACTATTCTAAAGTTTAGAAACGACGAATTGTCATTGAATTCGTAGATTTTTTATATCCTAAAATTATCCGTCACCTAAATTATTGACTGTCATTGGCCTATTGACGAGTGCTTAGTGGGCCCTAACCCGTGGTATGGACCGTCCGGCCCATTTTAAATGTGTCTGTTTGAAGTAATGGGCTTGTGAAGAATATTGGACCAAATATTTATAGTTTTGGGCTTGTACAGAAATATCAATGATTCAAGTACTCGTTATGGGCTTGTACGATCTCTAATGGGCTAGTCAATATGTGCGAAGCCCAAATATAAAACACAGTACAGGCCCGTTAACATAGCCCAAGAACAATATTGTTTCTTTGACTTTATTCAATTAAAGAGACAAGACAAGGTGGCACGTCATTTTATGACATTATTATTATTATTAAACTTCGAAAGTGTGATCACACGATGAGAAATAAAAAAACACAATTACATTTTAATACTATATTGGAATTGTCAAATACTTTGAGAAATATATTTACTGACCATGTGTACTTAAGATTTTTTCAAAATATTTCTTTTTATTCGCAATAAAATAAAATTAACATGAAAGCAAGGGAATACGAACAAGCCAAAGAGGAGAAAAGAAATTACAACGAGCAATCAAATACTTTTAAAAATCGACGAAAAAAATAACTGATGTAAATGAAGGTCGACTGTGATTAAATCGGTTTAATTAAACAAATTTCGGTTCAACTTGGTCTGATGAGAGAACCAGACTGAAAGGTGAAGCGTAATTGGAACCCGACCCTCCCACCGGCGAGAAAGCCAATCTTGCACCGGAAAGAGCCAACTCAAAGCTCGAATAACTCTTTTTTTTCCCAGAAAAGTCAACTTGAAATATCACAAATCAAGGGCTAAAATATTGTTTAAGGGACACATTCCTCTCGTAAATTCTAACACTCAATCAGCCCTAGACAATATTGCTTTGGCTAGAGGGTTAGCTATCCTCTTCGGACGACATACGTTGTCAGACGTGGACTAGTGCATAAACGTTAAATCAACTAATTAATTATACATGCAATAACTAAAATAGTATGAAATGAACAAACAAGTTGAGATAAATACTTTTATTTATTTGATATCTTAATACAAATATTATTGACATGAGATTCGGTATCGGACGGATGAACGAGGCGGAAGTGAATTTCATCGAGGCACGGTAATCCGCTTTCCTTAAAACGATTATTTCTCCGTATATGCCAACTCGCTTCCAGGATACAACGACGAACGATATCAAACTCTAACCGTGATGTAGAGAATAATCAAGGAGGAACGAAGTAGAGAGAGAGAGAGAGAGAGAGAGAGAGAGAGAGAGAGAGAGAGAGAGAGAGAGAGAGAGAGAGAGAGAGAGAGAGAGAGAGAGAGAGAGACTCTCACACACACGCACGTCGTCCATGTCGCCCCCAAATTTTCTAGCAGCATTTGAATCACCCACGTCGTGCAGGTGCACACAAGTCCAAGCTTGTAGCTCGCTCGTTGGCCTAATTATTTGCACCAAAAACAAAAATGTTGGATTGTTTCAAAGAGTGATTATATTGGCTCTTATTGTGAATTTGGGACAAACAATATGCCTCCACCCATAAATTAAAATATTTATTTATTTATTGAATTCACTTGCCTCTAGGATACAACGACGAACGAGATCGAACTCTAACCATGATGCAGAGAATAATTAAGGAGGAACGAACCAGATAGAGAGAGACGTCGTCCACGTCGCCCCCAAATTTTCTAGCAGCATTTGTATCCCCCAAGTCCTTCAAGTGCACACAAGTCCAAGCTCGTAGCTCGCTCATTGGCCCAATTATTTGCACCCGAAACAAAAAATGTTGAGAATTGTTTTAAATAGTGATTATACGGACTCTGATTGATTGTGAATTTGGGACAAACAATTTGTCTCCACCCATAAATTAAAATATTTATTTATTTATTAAATTCACTTACTTTATGTAAATGGAAATATTTATTTATTTATTGAATTCACTTACTTTATGTAAATGGAAATATTTATTTATTTTTTGCAACAAAATTTTGTGTGAATAATGCAAGGACGGTAACATAGTGTGTTAAAAGTTGATTTAATAATTTTTAGGGTAAAAGACACAAAACTACACCTAAAAATACCAAAAGACATTTAACTACCCAATATTTTAAAACGGACAGTGAGCTACACCCAAATATCATAAACTGACAGATAGCACCGACCGTTAGAATTTTGGATGGAAACTGTTAAAATTTGAGGTAAAAGGACGATAATGCCCCCGGTCACACTTCAAATTTTCAAAATCATGCCATTTATTCCAAAACAAAAAAATTGTCTATTTCTTGGTCTCTCCGGAGCTCCTCTCATCTCTCTCTCCGCCCCTCCGGTCTCGATCCTCTTCCTCGGTCTCGCCTCTCAAGCCTCGATCCCTCTCCGTAGCTTCCATTTCAAGGTCGAGGTCGATCGGGAGCTTGAGGCTCAGGAGCGAAGATGGCTCTCGTTCTCGTTCGGGTCTCGTCGCGAGGGCTTTGGTTTCTGGTTACGGTCCCAGCGTCGGAGACCTGTCCTCTTCCTCAGTCTCTCTGCAGATCAAGCGATTCTCAAACCCTTCCCTCTCAAAAATTCGATTCCGACTCCTTCGTCATCAACCCAAAAGACTCTATTTTTATCTCCTCCTCGCCGAACCCAGATCCCCAAATCCCTCGGAGAAGCCTTCGGTCGCTATAGTCTCATCCACACGGCTCGTTCCCTGCGTTTCTAGGGTTTCCATGCACCTCCCCGCCGCCAGCGCGGCGCGCGACAAGTGCTACTTGGAGAAGCGGTGGATCCTCCACCACGTCCGCCTCTGCGGCATCATCCGCCGCCTCTGCATCTCCTGCGTCCTCCTCCACCACTCCTCCTGCTTCTGCCCCTCATGCTTCCTCGTCTACGACGCCTCCCCCGCCGGCGACCCCAACCACGCGCCATCTCCTCCGGAGGGCCGCGTCACCTGCGTCAAGTGCTCCTCCATCTCCCACTCCCACTGCGTCCTCCCCCACCACCCCCCTTCCTCCTCCGGAGGGCCGTGGTGAAATTGGAGCATTCCGGGGCAATGCGGGTGCTGCTGCAAGTTTGAGTAGCTCTGTGGGTTTGAGGCATAATCATACTGTTGAGTTGTGATTTAGACAAATTTTTTGTTTTGGAATAAATGGCATGGTTTTGAAAATTTGAAGTGTGACCAGGGGCATTTTCGTCCTTTTACCTCAAATTTTAACAGTTTCCATCCAAAATTCTAACGGTCGGTGCTATCTGTCAGTTTATGATATTTGGGTGTAGCTCACTGTCCGTTTTTAAATATGCGGTAGTTAAGTGTCTTTTTGGTATTGTTGGGTGTAGTTTTGTGTCTTTTACCCTAATTTTTATTCTTTATTGCGTTAGATCAGCGTATGGAGCTCACTTCAATTTTAAAGATTTTTGACCTTTTTGCGAGACAACTCTGAAACGCTTCAGTAACTCTGAAAATCTTGGACTGGACAGGCCCACTTGACATGTCAATTGGGCCGGTCCAGTCCAGTCCAAGGTTTTAGGCCCACTTGACATGTATCTGTTTGAAACTGGGGCATTGGACCAAATGTGTACACTTTTGGGCTTTCAAGGAATTATCAACGGTTCAAATACACTGTCATGGGCTTGTATGAACTCTAATACTCTTGTTAATGTAGTGTGAAACCCATAAAGAACATCTAATCTAGGCCCATTAAGAAGCCCAAGTGAATCAGAGCATGGGCTGGGTTGGGAACATGACCCAATGTTTTAGGCCCAACCCAAAACTAGCGGTTCGAGGAAATGAGACTCCACTTCCAGGCCCATTCGAGAGTGGCCCGGCGGGTTGCGGGGCAGATTAAGACCTAGTTCTCCCCAACAAGTGGTATCAGAGTTAGATTTGCATGAACCTCATCGGCCCGACATGAAGTGGATTTCATCGTGGATAAGGACAAGTTGGCTAGTAGTATCCAGATAACCATGACTGATTAGGCCAAGATTTTCAGATGGGACAGCAGGTGAGAGTGCGGGGTGATTTGGAGGGGAGTGTTAGAAATTCCACATATGAGTCAGCGTCACACATCGGAAGAGTACGGGATATGAGGTGAGTTATATACGCATTAGACCTAAGACCTAATGCACTAGTCATTTAGGTCAGATGTGGGGTTTAATGTTTAAGGTGCATGTGGACTTTACCTGTAGCGTGTTTATCATTGGTAAGATCCGATTTTCCCCGACAAGTCCCGCCTGCCATGTATATACTCGCATACGAGACTCAAAAACCAAAATTTAAAATTAAAACTCATGTTCTTTTTATAAATTAAATTTCATCAAACTCTGCATCGGAACACAAGATGATATTATAATCAGAAAAGACAATACCATCACCTAGAAATTTAACCAGAATCGAACAAAGCTGTTATCGCTAATTAACGAGCAACCCTATTAATTAATTGATTATTAAAAACAATAAGTACATTGCTAACTAGATATGAGAAAACATGATCAATGCCATTTTTATCTCATAAAAACATTTATGTTATACGCCGTCAGTCTAGGATCAATAGGCCGTTACTGTTAGTAAAGGTCCATAAATTGTTCGTTGTTACGATGAAATCATTAATAACATAGACGATGTAGAACATATACATACTAACGGGGCATATAACGGAATAAATCATTACCCTCTAACGATAACTCTAAAGACCGAATTTCGGACCGTCAGAAGACAACGGTCTTCTCTATGTCAATTGTCCACATACAGAACCGACTTACTTTCTTGAAATGGGCCGCTACAATTTGCCGTGTATGAAAATTTAATCATAACGGCCATTTTCAAGAAAATAATGTGTACGTGGATTTTTCTTGTAGTGTGCTCCTTTTTAATAAGACCCAGTATTTCCCAACAGAACGTCCCATTAAGTCTCCATAAAATACATATTTCCCATAATACGATACAATAAAATACACATGCTTTTCAATGAATGAGAAGTAATACCTAAGCTAGTAATAAATGAGAGTTTAAGTGAAGATAACCAAACCATCGACTATTCAAGAATAGGCCAAAAACACAATTTTATTATAATATTTATTTAAATGATGTAATATACAAATCTCAAACTAGGCATTGACCTTAAGTATGTTATAATTTAGTAACTACCAATCCTTCACACCTCATCTCCTCCACCTTTTGGATGTCACTAATCAACATATTACATGTTTAATAATCAAAACAGTGTTTTATTTTATTTTAAAAATTGTGTGATTAATGATTGATCATATGCACACATTTTGAGACTTTTTGTTGGGTTGGAGAAGATGATGCAAGTTTTAATTGCAAATTATTGATTAGTCATTGTGTTTGTGGCCCAACATTTTAGACTTGTATAGGCAATGAAAGTCATTAGTATGCAACTTGAAATACATATGATTTTTTTATCAGTAATGATGTAAAATACAATAGTTTATGCTATTTTATCCACATTTTTGCACCATGAGTTTATGACTTGGTATGTCTTATTTAATCTATATATAATACAATATTATAGAAATTGAAAATATGCATGCATTCTTCTCCATTTCTCGTTCGGGCTTAATTGCTTGAGTATGTCTTTTATCTCTGTTTTATGTTCGGATAATTATCTTAATCCGACGTGCATGTAATCAAAGTGTTAGATGTAATATTCTAACATTGAGCTACAAATATTGAATAAAATTGCACACTTAAAGTTTTAAAGCAGTCCTATGTTGATAACCATTAATTTTAGCTTTCATGTATCTAAATGCCCATTTATTATCCTTAATAATTTACGTGGAACCACTTATTTTAATTTAATACATAAAATATGATACTAAGAGGGCATAACGGTTTGAGACTCACACTTCTTGTTAAAATATTGTGAATTCAAACTCTGTTAAGATCAGAACGAAAAGAGAATGAATAAAATTTATAAATATATCATGAACTAATTTTAAGAAAAACACATATATATACACAAAATATAAGAATATGACCTTTCATTTGAGTAATATTAATTTTCATCAGTCTTGAGTCGAACCAAACTTTAATAATATAGTCAAAATTTACCTACTAACAATAATTGGGCAATTGACATTAAAGTATCAAATTTGTAGTTATTATTATGTGAAAATGAGTAGCTATAGATTGTGTGTGCAGTGACAAAATTAGATGCATAGTTATAATTGACTTTTTTTGCATGATGTCATATAGGTGTGGTTGAGAGTTCATAATTGATTCCAACTCTATTATTTTAATTGTGATTGTTTTAATCTATTTTATTAGTCAACTACTAGTGGTGGGCCCATGGCCAGTAAAGAGCTCATAGTCAAATGGACAGCCATACAAAATTGCACACACATTTTGATAATAATAATAATAATAATAGTCCAGTGTAGGGGTGTTCACGGTTCGGTTTTTGAACTGAACCGACTAAAATCGAACCGAACCGATCATTTCGGTTCTTAAAGAAATCAAACCGAAACCGAAACGAAAAAATTCGGTAAGTTTGGTAAACTGAATTGACCGGCTCGGTCGGTTTTTGGTTTGAACCGAAAATCAGCTACAAAACCAAAAAAATTCATAAATCAAGCAAAAAATATTATATTTTGATCGATTTTTAGAGGAATTATATATAATAATTTTACACGAACTAAAATATAACGTTAATAAAGCCTAAAAAGAAAAATTCAATTGAAAAACACCATAAATTGAAGTATAAACCGGATAATTCATTATAATTTGATCAGGAGTCGGTCGGTTCGGTTTTTGGTCGGTTTTGGTTAATTGAACCGAAACCGAACCGACCAAGACCAAAACCGACCATTTTTCGGTTCGGTTCGGTCAGTTTTGGTCGGTTCGTTTTTTTTTTAACACCCTAGTCCAAGCAATACAAATATTATATATTTTCATTTTCTTCAGCCAAGAAGATAAATAATGTAGGGAAAATGATTAAAAAATGTACCCTATATATCAGGTCACTTTTATAAGCGTGTTGTACAGGGCTGGGCTGTTCATAAGGTAATAAAGACTTTTGCCTTAGGCCCCGACCCTGGAGAGACCCCAAAATAATCCTCAACCGGCCAACCGAATATCAAAATATCCCAATTTTTTAATATTATTTACATGTATACCAAGCCAAACAGGCTCGACCCAATGAAAAGGAAAATGAGATATTTGTCAAAGAGACCCCAAAATTGTTTTGGACCATTACAAAATTATTTATATTAAGCCTAATTTAAGTTTAAAATAAGCTTATACATTATCTTTTCAAGTCTAAATTATTTTGAATCTATATTTAGCATTGAAGTACTCTAAGCCAAAAGTTAAATGAAGTTAGCATGTACAGGCTTAAAATTCTTTTAAAAGCTTGTTTTGCTCCTATTAATTTTATAATAAAAGTTTTAGAACAAATTAAAATTTTGTAGGCATTCGTTTTAAATTAAAAAAAAATTGAAGACTTATATCTAGTTTTAAAAAGGTTAAAATGAAATTAAATTGTTCAATAAGACTGCCTCACTCGTTCAATCAAAATCAATCAGACCATTTTAAATATAAAAAATTGAACAATATTCTCCCGTCCACAGAGCATCAAAAATATTGTTTCTAATTTTATTTTCGAAATTATATATGTGATTACATGACGAACGATAAGTTGAATCTGAACTTCTCTTACGCAATAAAAATCCATGCAACTATGACTATCAACCTAGAAAAGAGTTATTTAATGTATAAGAATATCTATATTATTTGTAAACAAATTAAATGTGTGTAAGTAACATTAATAACTCAAAACCAAAAGTCAAAACCATATGCAGAATATTTTATTGTTCCATTCACATTTATCGAAACATGTGTAGGCATCACAATACATTAAATAAATAAAAATACATTTATTTATAGTTAATTGGGATGAGACAAGTGGACAGGTAGTTTAAAACAAAAATTAAATAAGCATAATTAGAATAAAACGACGTCGTGTGGGAGGTAATGTGACCATTGACCTTGAGGGTATTTTGGGGGAATATGCTATACGAATATCTGTTTCGGTTGCTTATAAATATGTTCACAAATCACTCTCCCAAATACACCCAATACATTCACTCTTCTCTATTCGCAATCGATCTGATCGGAACGAGCCGGGAAAACTTACAGATACACTCGTCTCGAGAAAGGTTAGAAATTTATTATGATCTCAGAAACCCGTTACGGTCAATAATTTGTATGCCTCGAATACATAAGCAATTATTATTATTATTATCATCGTTGTTGTTATTATTATTATCAATTTTTGTACTGTTTATTAAAGGTGTGCATGAAAAAATCAGTCTTTTAGACGAAAACGACACCGTTTACCTTTTTGTTTCGTTTTGGGTCACATTTTGCTTTATTTTCATGAGATTCGGGAGGCACTCACCAAACAGTCAAATTTTATTTTTCAAACTTAAAAAAATTAATTTTGGTCGGTTTAAGTTTTTACTTTTGAAATTAAATTAGTGACCATACTAAGCTATATTGCACCCTATTTTATTAGTAGGCTATTGATATAAACTAAACTAGACTCAATTTAAAATTAAGTTTTAATCTTGATTTGGTGCTTCCTATTTTGTATTTTTTATGATTATGAATCAGAGATGTACAGATGTGTGTAGGTTTGTTTATAGTTCGGTTTTGAGTTAATTTGATTTGGTGTTTAAAAAACAAAATTCAAAATCCAATGTTTTGAACATATCAATTTTTGGTTCGGATTGCTGTGAACCGAGTTTTATAAAATCTTTAAAATATTTTAGACCGTTTTGACTTATCAATTTTTTTTATTGGTTTTCTATAAACCAGGTTTCATGAAATTCTCACATTTTTAGCTGATTTTGACATATATTTTGTTGGTCTAATATTTTTAATCATGATCAATAAACGATGATGACTTAAAATAAGTCTTGTTTCCAAATTGATCGTTTTTTTATTCAGTATGTTTTTTTACCGGTTCCCATTTTATAAACATAACAGGAACCGATGAAAATTATGTTTGATTCGATTTTAAACCGAACAAATTCAATCTTTTCAACTGGGTTATGTTTAGGGTGCTGTGTGTTATTTTTGGGCACCTCTAATATATCTAGGCCAAACTAATATGGATCGATAACTTAAAAATGATGCACGTGTCTAAACCGACCGACTTTTAGTTCGGTTCAACCCATTTTTTTTATCGAGTCCTCATTTTATAAACATAAACTCAACTAATAGAATTTTGAGTTTTGACTCGTTCTCTTCGGTCCGATTATATTTAAACGGTTCGATTCAATATGGGTCAGTTCGGTTATTTTTGGGCACCCGCGTGTACACACATACATATATATGTATGTTCGACCACGATCATGTTCCCTCTTTTACTAGTTCTCATTTTACAAATAGAAAATCGAACCGACGGAGTTTCAGTTCGATTCAGTTTTAAACCGAACCAGTTCAATTTTTGTTTCTATTCGACCGAGCGGTTCAGTTCGATCCGGTCTGATCCATTCAACTATTTCTAGGCACCCCCGGATATAAAGTTGTACACATGGATAATTCAACTTTGACTTATTTTTTGTTCCCTTAATATTTTTAGGCCATGTTAGCAGATATATATGGCCTTAAAAATTGACCCACGTGTTCAAATCGATCAGTTTTCGATCTTTCACCGGTTCTCATTTCACAAACAGAAAATCGAACCGATGAAGTTCCAGTCTGATTCAATTTTAAACCAAACCCGTTCAATTTTTAGTTATGTTCGATCATGTTCTGATCGGTTCGATTGTTTCTGGGCACCCTAGATATAAAGTTGTACCTTTATATAATATATATACACATGTACTCATGCACTATATCAATCACTTGCAGAGCCTAACACCACCAAAACCAAACCATGGCTCGGCAGCAACTAGAGGTCCTCAACGCCCTCGACGTCGCCAAGACCCAATGGTACCATTTCACGGCGATAATCATCGCCGGAATGGGCTTCTTCACCGACGCCTACGACCTCTTCTGCATCTCCTTAGTCACCAAGCTCCTCGGCCGCATCTACTACCACGTGGACGGCCACGACAAGCCCGGCACGCTCCCCCCCAATGTCGCCGCCGCCGTCAACGGCGTCGCCTTCTGCGGCACCCTCTCCGGCCAGCTCTTCTTCGGCTGGCTCGGCGACAAGCTCGGCCGCAAGAACGTCTACGGCATGACCCTCATGATCATGGTCATTTGCTCCATCGCGTCGGGGCTGTCCTTTGGCAACGACCCGAAGGCCGTCATGACGACCCTATGCTTCTTTCGGTTCTGGCTCGGGTTCGGGATCGGAGGGGACTACCCACTTTCGGCCACGATCATGTCCGAGTACGCTAACAAGAAGACCCGCGGCGCCTTCATCGCCGCAGTCTTTGCTATGCAGGTAATTAATTACTGATTGGTCGGAGAGGGCCTTTTAGAGATTAACTGAGTATATATCAGTCTCTAATTAACCGGACAAGTCAATTTTTTTATGGCGGTAAAATTAATATATTTACTTACCCACCTATTTCACATATTTGTGTTGGATTTTTTTTCGCTTACTTCATATCCTAGAATTACAAATTTCTCACCCTTAATATATTTCCGCCGTCTTTACTATTCATGTGTTGACAATTGTATGATAGTTAGGCATGCATGTGTTAATTTTGTGACTATTAGAATTTATTATAGGCGGCTCTAACTACACCAATTGATTTTGTGGCTGATTTTCGGTTCAATTCGGTTCAAACTAAAAATCGACCGAACCGGTTTGTTCGGTTTGACAAATCGATCGAATTTTTTTGATTCGGTTTGATTTCTTCAAGAACCAAACCGGTTGGTTCGGTTCAAAAACCGAACCGTGAACACCCCTACCCCAATGATATCACATATTTATGGTCACCTAAAATGTTGGGTGACATTTAAAGTGTCACATAAATTATAGCGTGTTATCTTATTCTTGATTAAAGGTGACAAATCGAATTTATTGTATCACCCAAACACATAATTGGTGTAGTCTCGTGATGAAAATTTTACAACTCGATCAGTTTTCGGTTCAGTTCAAATTTTATCAGGTCTCATAAAGTAAACTGAAATCGGCCTGATAGAATTTTGCTTTGATTCGAGTCTAAATTGAACTAGTTCAGTTCTTTTCAGTTCGGTTATTTTTGAACAACCCCGACATAATTTTTCTTTCACATTTTTTCAGGGTTTTGGAATCTTAGGCGGAGGGTTATTCGCCATAATAGTGTCGGTGGCGTTCAAGGAGAGATTCGACGCTCCGACCTACGAGGCCGACGCGCTGGGGTCCACCGTCCCCCAGGCCGACTTCGTGTGGCGGATCATCCTCATGGCCGGCGCCCTCCCGGCGGCAATGACATACTACTGGAGAATGAAGATGCCCGAAACCGCCCGCTACACCGCCCTGGTCGCCAAGAACGCCCAACAAGCCGCCGCCGACATGTCGAAGGTCCTCCAGGTCGAGATCGAGGCCGAGCCGAAGAAGCTCGAACAGATCTCTCAGAAATCCGCCAACAGCTTCGGCCTCTTCTCCTCCCAGTTCCTCCACCGCCACGGGTGGCACTTACTGGGCACCACCTCGACCTGGTTCTTACTCGACATTGCGTTCTACAGCCAGAACTTGTTCCAGAAAGACATTTTCACCGCCATCGGGTGGATCCCGGCGGCGAAGACGATGAACGCGATCGAGGAGGTCTACAGAATCGCGAGGGCCCAGACCCTCATCGCGCTCTGCAGCACCGTCCCCGGTTACTGGTTCACCGTCGCCTTCATCGATCGAATGGGAAGGTTCAAAATCCAGATGATGGGTTTCTTCTTCATGACCGTGTTCATGTTCGCGCTGGCCATTCCGTACCATCACTGGACCTTGTCGGAGAATCGCATCGGGTTCGTGGTTTTGTACTCCCTGACCTTCTTTTTCGCCAATTTCGGGCCCAACGCGACGACTTTCGTCGTCCCGGCGGAGATTTTCCCGGCGCGGCTGAGGTCGACGTGCCACGGGATATCCGCGGCCGCGGGGAAGCTCGGGGCGATCGTGGGGGCGTTCGGGTTCTTGTACATGGCGCAGAATCAGGACAAGAGCAAGACCGACGCGGGGTACCCGGCGGGGATCGGGGTGAAGAATTCCCTGATCGTCTTAGGGTGTATTAATTTTTTGGGGATTTTGTTTACTTTCTTGGTGCCGGAGTCGAACGGGATTTCCTTAGAGGAGATGTCTGGGGAGAACGAGGAGGAGGAGGGCGGGAACGGAACAGTAGTGCCGCAGGTCTGAATAGGCGCTAGTCGAACAGAGAGAATTTCCTAAGACTAATATTGAATTAACCCAAAATAAATGGGATTGAATATGTTGGTTTTTATTTCCTGTTATCAAAAGTGTACATCACACGATGAGAAAATGAAACACAATGACATGTACACTCTTACATTTGAATACTTCATTGGAATTGTCAAATATTGTGTGATATATATAAAATGACCACGAGTACTTTAAATTATAATTTAATGTTAAAAAATCACATTTTAATACTCCCTTCAATTTATCAAACATGATGATAGATATATATAATATAACAGATTATCACAAGTATTTACGAAGATAATAATTATTAAATTGTGTAAACTGTAAAACTTATAATAATCATGTAATTTATCTAATATTTAGTTTTATTGTATAATATAATCCTTTTTTTTTAAAGAAATTGTATGATATAACTTAATTTAATATAAACATTTATATATGTATATATAAGTGCTCAACTTAAGTGAATCACGTTAGAGATTGTGGTATTGAGTCTATGTAATTGTCAAGCATACATAATATGTGAGATAATTGAGGACTATAGGTTTATGATTTATCATATAATAAACTTTTGCAAATTTTTTAATCAAATAGATATGGAAGTCTTGCTATAAATTATGAAAATGTATAATAAATTTACGTATTTATGTTTTCTAATGTAAAATAATAACAGTTCTCGAAGAATTACATGATTTCTCTACTTTACTCAAAATCCCTCCCCACCTCATGTACTAGTAAAGTTCAAACCTATAATCTATCATAAGAAAATGTGTGTCGTAAACCGCTGAAGTGTCATTTTGATTTTTGAAGATTAAAATGTTGACGATTAATTCTCTTATCGTACGTGTATTAAATTATCGTGAATTAAAAGTTAATGATAAATAATTGACTCTATATAAAATTTAATAGAAAAACACAAGATGAACATAATACTCAGTTAATTGTTGTTCAATGAATGATAAGTAATACCTAAGCTAGTAATTAATAAATGGGCCAATACATGATTGGGGTTGAGTGAAGATTCATGAACATATAGAGAAGATAGGGTTTGCATGTGAACCAAACCATTGACAATTCAAGATTGGCCACAAAACAATTTTATCAGATTTATTTAAGGACATGATCTAATAAACAACTCTAAAACTATGATTTGACCTGAAATTTAGGCATCATGATAGGTTTAAGTATGCTATATATAGTAACTACCTATCCTCCACCTTTTGGCTAACCCCAAATGTCACTAATTAACATATCACATCTATTTAATTAATAATTACATTTTGTTTAAACTAATTATAACGAAATGACACTTTCAAATTCTAACTAATTTTCTCTTTTTTTTAATACCTTAACAATTTTTTTTTGTGACAACCTACCTTTAAAATGCCTAAAATACCTAAACTACCCCTAAGTTAATGAATCAAAATTCAACCGGTTTAATTTGGTTTATTTTTAGTATGCAATTACAATTATACCCCAAATCTAAACTTAAATTTCAGGACTTAATAATCATTACATAAATTTGTTTATTCAAAAACTTAAAAGTTATTGGAGGGCATTTTAGTCATTTTACCGTAGGTTGTCATAAGAAATTTGTCAGGGTACTAAAAAGAGAGAAAAATAGTTAGAGTATGAAAGTGTTATTTCACTATAGTTAGGTGTAACAAAGTGTCATTATTCCTATATTTAATAATCAGAATATCGTTTTGTTTTGTTCTTTTAATATTACAACGCTTACCCTAACTACTCTTTAAGCTCACTCCATTCAGATATTGTATTGAATCTCGAACTCTAGTTTAAAGTTAGAGAGCGAGCAGAGCCAGCCACTAGGCTATACGCTCAAGTTGGTAACAATGTTTTGTTTTTAATTGTGGGATTAATTATTAATCATATGCACACATTTTGAGACTTTTTGGGTTAGAGAAGATGATGCAAGTTTTAATTGAAGAATCTTAATTAAAGTGACATGTCATGGTGTTTGTGGCCGTACATTTTAGACTTATATAGGCAATGAAAGTCATGAGTATGCAACTTGAAACACATGGTTTTTTTTAACATTGACAATTTAGTTGGTAATATTGTCAAGCAATGTCATATTTATTATATAAGGTATATGTTATTTAATGACTTGATTATGGATGACAAAAAAATATTCGAATTCGGCGGGTACCTAATTAATCCGCTCCGTTTAGAATGAGTGAAACTTGATATTTTACGGGTTTAGGTCGAGTTCAAGTTTTATGAATGGGTTTTTGAGCAGGTCGGGTGCAAGTTGACTTATACCCAATCCGAATTCGACCCACACTTGTACGAATTTAAAATTATAATAGTTTATATATTAATGTTACGTAATATAATTAATATTCTTATTATTCTTTTAACAAAAAAAGTGAAAAGCTAAATTTTAATCACCAACCCACTAAAAAACCTAAATTAATATAATATATATTTATATTAATTTTTGTATTTGTATTTGTACTGTAAAAGAAATTTTTTAATTGAATCAATATTTGATTTTTCGGGTCGGGTTTTGGGTTACAAATAAAATTTATACCCGACGAATTTTTTGCGGGTCGGCCACCCACTCATGGTGTGTTGATTTGGATAAACCCGGCCCGTTTCCATTCTTGGACTTGACATTAATTACCTCTTACTAAGAGATTCCAATAATACCCTACCTACGCATAATCTATTCTCACCCATGAACTCTTAACATTGACCTCGAGTCAGGAAAGAGAACTTTAGACCACCGTGCCAAGTATCAAACCCTCCTTATCCTCGTTATCAGTTGCTTGCCTTCACAGTTATCGTTGTTATCTATTGAGTTACATATATCAATCTGACATGCGCGTAAAACTCTAACAAAAGTGCTAGATTTATATTCGAAATTATGTGTAATTAAAATGTCAAATTATATTTTGGACCAATGCATAAAAATACATGATATATAACTTTTCATCATCTAGTAATGTACGTTTTCCATGGGTCTAAAAATCTTGAGTTAAACCAAAAGGGATAATTCCAGAAACAATCCCCTAAAATATATCAAATCTCACCCAACACCCCTTAAAATCATAATTTTCACTAGTACCCCTTTAAAATGGACAAAAATTTCAGTTGTAAAAAATTTATTTTAAAAAGACAAAAATACCCCTCTCACTCACCACTTCCTCACCTCTCCCTCAACATACCCTTTGTCTCTCCTCCCTCCCTCTCCATAAACGAAATTGCTCCGCCGGACCCTCCCTCCACCGTCGCCGGCAAGCCTCCCTCCGGTCAATCCCCTCCCGCCGCGTGTCTACCGTCCTGGCCCACCAACACAAGAATACGGGAAGATCTTCAAGGTCGAGTTTGATTTTCCGTCGTGGTTCTCGCCGGAAGTCGAGGAGGCTCGTCTCGAAACTCACGGAGGGAGGCTCACCGGCGATGGTGGAGGGAGGGAGGAGAGACAGAGGGTATGGTGAGTGAGAGGTAAGGGAGTGGTGAGGGAGAGGGGTATTTTTGTCTTTTTCTAATAAATTTTTAACAACTGAGATTTTTCCCCATTTTAAGGGTGCGATAGTGAGAATAACGGTTTTAAGAGGTGTTAGGTGAGATTTGATACATTTTAGGGGGTGATATATGAAATTATCCCAAACCAAAATTTGTCAAATTTTATCTACTAATAATAAATGGGCATGTAATTGACATTACATGTAAGATATGAGTAGCAACATAGGATTGTATATGGAGTGAGAAAATTACATACCTATATATAATTGACTTTTTGCATATGATGTATATGGATGAGTACAAGTGTGGTTGATAGTTTCAAAATTGATTTGTACCATTTTTTTTAATTGGGATTGTTTAATCTATTTTTATTAAAGTCAACTACTAGTTGTGGGTCGACAGCCAGTAAGAGGCTCAAAGTCAAATAGACAGCCCCATACAACACATTTGCATACATATTTTGATATATTCACTATTACAAATATTTATGTTTATTTTTTCCACAAAGATGATAAAATAATGTATATGATATATTGGTTTCATAAAAACATATTTTACCAATTACAAGCATGAAAATGACATGTCCCATATAAAGTGAAACCATACATTTCCAATGTGTTGTTAGAAGTTAGAATAAGGTAGAGTATGGGAGTGGTATTAAACTAGAGCCTACTTTTTGGAAAAATTTTGAGGTATTTTTGTCGTGGATAGATTGAAATGATAAACTTATTGTACATTTTCCAAACATAGATGAGATCATAAGACTCATGAACCCTTTTAATTAAATGTCAAAGGGTACAACCTTGTACTTGGGTATTGGAGACATGAGTGTCGGGTCAATATCTGAGTTCGAAATCTCACGTCGAAAGAGTACTGGGTATAAGAATAGCTTATATGCACCTTGGACTCTAGATTTGATAGGCTAGTCTTTTAGGTCAAATGTGAGCTCTAATATGTATGTGGGTTTTTTTTGGGTGCTCATCCTAAATAAAGCCCAGATCTTCCCGAAAATAAAAGTTCAAGTGTCGCTGCGGTATTTATTCATACATCTTAAGGTAGTGAATCAGGTAACAATATCATACGGTAGACACGTTTTTGACATTTTGTTCAAATCAGTGGACTATAACCCTTGTGTAGAATGATAAACAAACCCCTCTACTTATAGAAACAGAGATAATATTCTTAGTCTCCCAATGAGTATCAGAGATAAAATTTTGAGTATTTGTTAGATAATATGTTAGTCCATAAACATAAATTAAATAATTAAACGAACAATCATGCAAGATGGAAACAATTATCACATGATACAAATACAATTAAAATAATACCTCAATTTTATTGATAATACTCATACAATAAAAATAATAGAGCAAATATTATAGAACCAGGAACCGGTACAAGACCGGTTGATAGAGACGAAATTGAATATCATCGAGTCACGATAATCTGCTCTCCTTAAGACAATTATTGCCTCGTATAGGCAACTTGCTCCCAGTATAAAACGATGATCGAAGTCGAACTCTAACCGGACTATAGAGAGTAATTGAGGATGAATGAATTTGACAGAGGTTCGACAACTAGGATTTTTGGTGTGTTTTAGCTTTAACAATTTTTCTCTACTTATAGAAGAAAAATAATCCCTCATTCTTGGAAAATATATTTTTAAGAAAAATATAATTCTATTAAGAAAATATTTCTTTTAGAAAAAAAATACTCTCCGGGAAAGAACTTAAAACTTGGAAGACAATGAATGAAATAACTTACCAAATCATTCTTTTTGGGAAAGTAGGATTTTCCAGAATTTATTTCTCAATGAAAATTAATTATTAATGGCTTTTCCACGTTTTATCTTTTTCTTGAATTTAAAATTAAATTCAAATCTTTATTGTTGGGTCATAATTATGAGTCCAACTAAACGTGGCGGGCTTCGGGTTCAATTTATCATCCACCTATTTACCAATCTTGAGCTTTTGATATATCCTTGGAAATATCTCATTTCGTATAATATGTAAACATATTTCATATTATTTTATGACAAGTCTTAGTATATTCCGAATCAAGGTTCACGTTGACGTAGTCACAATTTAATACACTTATTAACTTAACCATCTTGTACTTAATTGTACAATTTGTCTAACAGTATTCACATATCAAAAATATCTTTAACGCCCGAATAATATTTCCCGTCTCGTCTGATCACAAAATTACCCAAAAATATTACGATACGTTAAAACTAAAAAATCCAAAAAATAGCACATGAAAGAACAAATATATTTTTTTGCTCCATCCACTAAATTACATGGGCCATATTATTACATAACAAATGATAACTTGTACTTGAAATTCTCTTATGTAATCAAAATTCTTGTCACCATATGACATATAATAACAAATTATTAAATGTACCAAGAATTTTTTTTTACAACATGACAAATGTGTGTAACAATCACTTAAATCAAAAGTCAAAACCGTACCCATTAATATTTTATTGTTCCATCACCATTTCTATACATATCCTCAACACAATTTGGAGTTTGAACATGTGTGTGTACTATATTTAGTACATTAAATATCTCGAGAGATAAAAAAACAAAATACATGTATTAATTAGTTAAATATAGTGAATTGGGATAAGACAAGTGGACAAGTAGTTTAAAACAAAAATTAAATAAGCTTAATTACAAAAGAAAACGACGTCGTGTTGGGGGGAAATGTAATGTGACCGTTGACATTGAGGAGCTTATGGAGGGAATATGCTGTACGAATATCTGGTTCCGTTGCATATAAATATGTTCATAAATCACTCTTCGAAATTCACCAAAATCTTCACTCTTCATTGTTCCCAATCAACCCAACCGGGACGAATCGGAGAGATTTAAAGATACATTCATCTCGAGAAAGGTGAACAATTTATCATTATCTCATAAACTTGTTACAGTCGATCATCTTTATGCGTTCAAAAATCAATTGCTTTTATTTTATGACACTGTTTACTTTGTTGTTTAATTTTCAACCTCGGTACTTCTTTTTTCCAGAAGATTTAAGAGGCGCTCACCAAACAATAATTTTATTTTTCAACTTAAAACTAATTTTGGTCGGTTTAAAATTTAAAATTTGGAATTAATAATTTAATGATTAGTTTTTTACATTACAACCTTAACTTAGTTATGCTTTTACACTAGTCAAATATAGGATTAGGGTTCGGATTAATTGGGTCATGTGTGAGATAAAGTAAAATTCAATTTCTTATTATATTGACAATAAACGAAAATTATGTGGAATTCCTTTTTTCAAAATAAATAAACCAAAAAACTATATGGAAGTAAAATATAAAACATAAAATTTTAATTTTACTGCCCTTTATTCAGAGCATTCCATTTTGTATTTATTCATGGTTATGGGTCAAATATGAGGCTGTAATTAAGAGGTGTAAGCTAGCTTAATCATGCCTCAATTTGTTAGGTCTTGATTCGGTTCGTGAAAAAATACATTTGGTTTGAACTCGAATTATGTTAGAAAGAAGATAGATAATCTTAAGCTCCGCTCGCTTCATTTGTAAAATATTCATTAAGAATCAATTTAAATAAATTTTTTACTGGATATTAAATGGGTCGGCTCGAGATCGGCCAAACCCGTTTAACTCCACTATAAATATTCATTAAAACTGAAATATATGATTAAATATTCAACAAGTCTATCGAGTCTTAAACATTCACGCTCGATCTTTCATTATTTATTAAACAAACTAAATCTTGAGCTTAATTAATTGTAAAGACTCCAAACTCAATATTTAGCGAATTACGACCTCGAGCAGCTCTTTAAATTCTAATCTCAATTACACTCCTATATGTGTGTGTGCACGCGCAGGTTCATGTACAAACCACTCTTATTTTGCAAACTACAAACTTTTGAACGTAGTTCATATTTTGTAAGTATGAACAAGATTCCAACGTATACCACTTTTTAAAATGTCGTTCACATTTCGTTGTAATTAATCAATATATCGTTGCAAAAGTTGCTTAAGATTTATTTTCCGACGAAATACAAAAAAGTTTTCAACAAAATCTCAGCCATTGATTGATTGATTCATCCGATGACTGAGATGAGTTCTTAGTTTGCACCGTAAGGAGGTGTTCTTATTTGAACACTCCCTTGTAACATGTATATGTGTTCACATGTTCATGTACCAATGACATGTTTTGTTTCGGCCATGTGCAGAGCCCAACAACACAATGGCTCGACAACAACTAGAGGTCCTCAACGCCCTCGACGTCGCCAAGACCCAATGGTACCATTTCACGGCGATCATCATCGCCGGAATGGGCTTCTTCACCGACGCCTACGACCTCTTCTGCATCTCCCTCGTCACCAAGCTCCTCGGCCGCATCTACTACCACGTCGACGGCAACGGCAAGCCCGGCACGCTCCCCCCGAACGTCGCTGCCGCCGTCAACGGCGTCGCCTTCTGCGGTACCCTCTCCGGCCAGCTCTTCTTCGGCTGGCTCGGCGACAAGCTCGGCCGCAAGAACGTCTACGGCATGACCCTCATGATCATGGTCGTCTGCTCCATCGCCTCGGGTCTGTCCTTCGGCAACGACCCGAAGGCCGTAATGACGACGCTTTGCTTCTTCAGGTTCTGGCTCGGGTTCGGGATCGGAGGGGACTACCCGCTTTCGGCCACGATCATGTCCGAGTACGCCAACAAGAAGACCCGCGGCGCCTTCATCGCCGCAGTCTTCGCCATGCAGGTAACACATTAATAAAAACTTTAGGCGCTGGTCGGACAGGTTTAACGTGAAAGTAAATAATGTTGTTTATGTTACGTTCCTTGGCACAGGGTTTTGGGATCTTAGGCGGCGGAATATTTGCTATAATAGTGTCGGTGGCGTTCAAGGCGAAATACAACGCGCCGACCTACGAGGCCGACGCGCTGGGGTCCACCGTCCCCCAGGCGGACTACGTGTGGCGGATCGTGCTCATGGCGGGCGCGCTCCCGGCGGCAATGACATACTACTGGCGAATGAAGATGCCCGAGACCGCCCGCTACACCGCCCTGGTCGCCAAGAACGCGAAGCAGGCCGCGGCCGACATGTCCAAGGTCCTCCAGGTCGAGATCGAGGCCGAGCACGCGAAAGTCGAGCAGATCACCCAAAAATCTGGAAACAGCTTCGGCCTCTTCTCCTCCCAGTTCCTCCGCCGCCACGGGATGCACCTACTGGGCACCACCTCGACCTGGTTCTTACTCGACATTGCATTCTACAGCCAGAACCTGTTCCAGAAGGACATTTTCACCGCCATCGGGTGGATCCCGGCGGCGAAGACGATGAACGCGATCGAGGAGGTCTACAGAATCGCGAGGGCCCAGACCCTCATCGCGCTCTGCAGTACCGTCCCCGGTTACTGGTTCACCGTCGCCTTCATCGATCGAATGGGAAGGTTCAAAATCCAGATGATGGGTTTCTTCTTCATGACCGTGTTCATGTTCGGGCTGGCGATTCCGTACCATCACTGGACATTGTCGGAGAATCGGATCGGGTTCGTGGTCCTGTACTCCCTGACTTTCTTCTTCGCCAATTTCGGGCCCAACGCGACGACTTTCGTCGTGCCGGCGGAGATTTTCCCGGCGAGGCTGAGGTCGACGTGTCACGGGATATCCGCGGCCGCGGGGAAGCTGGGGGCGATCATAGGGGCGTTCGGGTTTTTGTACATGGCGCAGAATCAGGATAAGAGTAAGGCGGAAGCGGGGTACCCGGCGGGGATCGGGGTGAAGAATTCTCTGCTCGTGTTGGGCGTTGTGAACTTTTTGGGGATGGTGTGCACGCTTATGGTGCCGGAGTCGAACGGGATTTCCCTCGAGGAGATGTCCGGGGAGAACGAGGAGGAGGAAGGTGGCGACGGGGCGGTGGCACCACAAGTTTGAGATCGAGTTTGTGCAGTGTTCTAAAGAAACGACAGGAGCTGGTCGTGCGAATAAGGTCTTATCGGGGCTAACTGAGGATTAATCGGACTGAAGGATTAATCATGAACTGATCCTAAGGATTTTTAGAACACCTGGTTTGTATTTTGTTGTATTTGTGTTTATGTATTTTTGTGGGGAATTTTGTCTTTTGGGTTTTGTTGTGTGTGCAAAAAATGTAGAGTTTTTGTTATTGTTGATGTTTGTTACTTGTAAGTGAAATTCAAAAGTTTTAAGGGTGATTTTATTTGTGTTAAATTTCACTGTTCTTTTTGTATTTTCCTCGATTAGAAAGTGTGTGAGAATGGTAAGGAGTAGGGGTGTTCACGGTTATATAAGTGAACCGAACCGACACTAACTGAACTGAACCGACCGACTCAATTTTCAGTCTTGATAACCGAGCACCAAACTGTTGGCTTCTCGTTCGGTTCGGTTTTGTCGGTGAGCGAGAGGATGATGGGCCCGATTTTCGGCCCAACAGAGTCATCAAAAATTTGGGCCTCTGGCCCAATTTTGACAGTACAGACATTCAATACATGATATCATAATTATTACTTCATACTTTCACTATATTTATACATATATATTCAATAATAGCATTACTGTATGAATATTTTTAATGTCCAATAAAAACAATAAAACTTGAAAGTAGCAAATAATTATAACAGTCCAAATCCAACAATTCAAACAATTCAAGCACTTATACAGTTACATTACACTAACATTTTATCCCTTTCACTTAAGGCATACTCTAAAAAAAACAGCATCAAGCAACAAGTTACATTTCATAAAACTCAAAGAAAACACAATTAAATCTTTGTAGGAGATCAGTAGCAATAAAACCAATAACATATTAAGCCAAATTAAATTTGGTTCAAACCGGTCAAACTCGGTCCAAATCAATTGATCTCGATTTAATATAAATAATCTCAATTTAATCCGGTTCTCCTAATTAACTTTAGTTTGATATTTAGATTATAAACAATTATATAATTCAAAAGTCAAACATTCCTATTTCGCGGGACAAATTTGAAATAAAAAATTGTTAAATATTTATTCATTTTGTCTTTTAACAAATAATAAATATAAATATATGTACGTTAAAATATTTATTACAAAATATGTTCTCCCGTGATCTCTCTAAATTTATCATATCTCCTCTTTTATCAGCTGAAAAAGACATATATAATGGAAAATAATTTCACATTTTTTATTAAAAATATTTTCAATACATGTTTTATTTAAAAATATATTTTTAACACAATTTTGGGTTGAGAACGGAAAACGGGAAATTCCTATACCCTCAAGAATATTTCCTTCATTGCCTCATTTCTAACAGGGACGGGATGAGATTGCCAAATCCGACAGTACCTCTCCCCCAACACTGACCTTGTCTAAATACATCTGTCAATCAATGCACAAATGAAACCAAAACATGTGCACATACACTAATAAAAGACCAAAGACAATGGGAAGCTGAATTGATACCAAACATTAGTTACACACCAAATCTGTATATTGTATATGGGCTGTGGCACTACATTTCATTTTTCCCAAATGCCAATAATAATCCATATCTTCACAGCAACATGATGTTGATGAAGGGTCAGAGCATTTTCAGTTCAATTTATTCAAATCACTATTACATTTCTTCAGAGTCCAGTCGCGCCCTCGGAAAACCCTGTCCGGTCATCTCATGGCGGAGTTTGTTCCAGTTCCCGAGAGGCGGGTCTCAGTGTGCGCGGTCTCTGATCACTTCAAGATCCATCTCCGTAGGGTCAGTCGCCTGAACCTCGTAGTGCACGCCATCAAGCTCCCGCCTAAACGAGCCTTTAGAGGATGCATACAGCATCTTGGAGCGGATTCGCGATGTTGAAGGAGACCTGTTAGGATTTAGAGAGTATTGGGTTTCATGAAATGCAGGACTAGCATATCCAATCTTGTAAAATCCCGGTATTTTAAAAGACGCTAAAAACTAGTCGGGCAGATATGTCCTCCAGGGATTATTTGGGAACTAATAAGAAATTAATCAAACATTAATCATATTTATATATTCTTGCTTTTTATATTGAATAACTTATCATAAATAAAACATATTCAATTTGGTCGGTTTAATTGCGGTTCACCCAGGGGCAGTTTAGGCATTTTAGGGGTAGGTTGTCCCACAAAAATAGTTGAGGTACCAAAACAGAGAAAAAATTAGTTAGGATATGAAAGTGTCATTTTCGAATAGTTAGGTATAGTAAATTGTCATTATCATTAAAACATATAACATCAAATATGATCTATACCATATAAGAACATATATGTGTGTGATATGAATGGAAAATCAGAGGACCAAGTGTGATAAATCGATAATTATGTCAAGAACGAATACATATAAATATATATTAATGGAAAATCGATAAAGAAGGTTTATAGGGAATTGCTAACCATGAAATGAAGAAAATCTTGCTCTTTTGACAGTTCTCGGAAGTCACAAAGTCAAAATCATATATGGCGTATCGACAATCATTCTCAGGCAAAGCTGCAGTGAAATCGTCATAGTTCTCAGCCGGTCCACCGGTCTTTTCAACTACAACCTCCCTCTTCTTCTCGTCGATTCTGTATATCACAAAGCGGTGGACCTTCTTCCTCTTGAGTTCCAAAAATGTGTTCTTGCTATCATCGGAAACTCCCAAACCCAATAGAGAATTTGTCTACAAACCGAAACAATAGCAATAAGAGACTATTAACTCTGTATAAGGAATATGATTAAGTCTCATCAATCAAATCCCCGGCTCATCCCCAACTAATGAGAATGACTCAAAAACTCAAAACCCGCCAATCAGACATTTAGATACATGATTGATACACAATTACACTAAATCAGACAAAAATGCAGATCCAAGACAGTACTAGCTTTGCAACATATAGAGCTATAAAGGGATAAAATGGAACACCCAAATATAAATTTAAGGAAAGTGTAATATAATGCACTGCTTGGTTGCTTACAGGATCTGACATTTCCACTAATCATGATCTAAATTCTCCATAAATAACCGAGGAAATTAAATAACTCGACTAATCCAAAGTCTCATGAAGTTGAACTAACTAAACCTGAGAAAGAAATCAATTCAGGAAAAACCAATAGATTCATATCCAAAGCCAAACCCTTTATGCAAACACAATGAAGAATGAATTATTAGAATCAAAACCAAATCTACTAATTCAAAACCAAAATGCCTAAAATAAACCTAGTTTATGATCAAAACATACAAACAAAGCAAACCCTTTATGCAAAACATCATAAAAAAGAAATTGTTAGCTAGAATCATCAGCAAAGCTACTGATTCAAACCCAAAATACCCAAAATAAAGCTAGTTTATGATCAAGCACTCAAACAAAGCAAAACACTAAGACAGACATTATCAGCTCAATCCATCAGCTAAACACTAAACTACTGATTCAAACTCAAAATCCCCAAAATTAAACTACTTTTTCCCACCATCAAATCTGAACTTCAATGATCAAACCTACCAACAAAACAAACCCATTTCACAAAACACCCAGATAAAGAAACTACCAGCTCAATCCATCAGCTAAATCACTGATTCAGACCCAAAATCCCCAAAATTAAAATACTTTTTCCCACCATCAAATCTGAACCATTCAATGATCAAACCCACAAACTAAACAAACCCATTTCACAAAACAACCAGATGAAGACATTACCAACTCGATTCACCCGCTACTCTACAACATCAAACTCAAAATACCCAAAATCTTCACAGAAATCAACAATAATAATAAATAAAAAAACCTCCAAAACACAACCCAAACAAGTTAACATTATACTCACACGAGTGAATCCTCTGAACGACATGGCGATTGGCAACCAAGAAAGTTCAAGCTTGCCTCTCTGAACCCTCTATGAACAAGTCCAATAGAAGAGAACCAAATCAGATTAGAAATGGCACCAAAAGGTTTTTAGAAAGAAAAATTGAGCGATACCCACCACCAATCGAGCAAAGACAAATCTTCTTCTCTCTTATGCGAGAAAAAAAAAATCTGATTTAACCATAAACGAATGTGCATAGATTTTATAGATATGGACGAATCGATGGAGATAAAGAGAGAAGAGAAGGAGAGTCTCTTTTTTCTCTTCCCAAAAAGGACACGACTCGTAACGCGTAGGTTTCAAGTCTCCAGACCTGACCTCAGGGCCAATATTGTAATTTCACAGTGTCTTTTAATCTGATGCTTCAAAGTTCAAATTTAATTAAAAGTACTGAAAATCTAATAATATACACGTGGAAGGAGAAAATGGTAATTTCGGCAGGCTGTGCGTAGTAACGGCGCAGGAAGTGGAGCCCACTGTCGGTCGGTGGTGGGCCCGAGGATCTCCTAGGATTGCACGTGTGATTTTTCACTGTAATTAATGATTAGCGGCTAATGTCTTGGAGTGATCTCTGGTCGCCGCGTACTCGTGTCCGTTCAAATTACGACACTGCCACCGAATACGTAGCCGAAGAGATAAGTCGTTTTTATTGATGCTTAATTAGGTGTTGTTATATCCATCGTAACATGAATTTAAAACATTATTTTTTACTAAATTACTCATCTTATCACTCCCATGCGATAAATAGAGTCACGGAGTACACTACCTAACTATCTGATCGCCTAATAAAACACATAAAATAATAAAAAAACAGATAATAAATAACAGCACTCCATCACCACCAGCCTAACCGATCTCCCCTGAAAATGTCAAGACTCATATGCAACAAACCCGAGATTGGACCTCACCCCCACCATCCTCACCGTCGAACATGACTACAAAATGTGGATTTTCGATTCATCCCAGACCCCACATAAAGGGGCACGATACGATCAAGGCAGTGCCCCTCCAATCTAAATTAAGTCTTGTCGAAAGAGAAACAAAAAGACACCTTCAAATCAAAAACTTAATCTTGGGCGGAATGTTCATCTACATCCACATATAAGTAAAGACCGCGCCTTTACTAAACTTCTCCATATATAACTCGAATTAAGTACCAGTTACGCTGTTTAGAAAAGAACCACCCAAAAAGTACCGAGGCTTGAAAACCCGAGCATGCAATGAGTCGGGATTAGTCACGAATCTCCACCCTTGTTTTCCCAATAATACAATATTAAATTCCCGAACTCTCAATTAAGCGAGTAGATCGGGATAGCCTGCAAGACAACCTTGGATCTCCGGTTGGACTTATTGATCCAATGTGGCCTATTTCCTTTTTGCCGTGTGTTAAGCCCATTGGGCTTTCTTATTCTTGATCCAAATCCCAAAGTGATGTACAGGTCCAATGTAGCCCATTGGGCCTTTTGTTCTTACTATTTTCTCAAAAACTCCATAAAAGATAATTTCCATTGCCGGGAATCGAACCCGGGTCTCCTGGGTGAAAGCCAGATATCCTAACCGCTGGACGACAATGGAATCATGATCTATTTCGAAATCAAAATATATATAAACACACAAAATACGTTTATAATTTATTTATCGCACAACAGCTTGGTGACTCGCAAGGCTCATAACCTTAATTGGAACGAAAATATCATTTGATTCGTCGATCCTTTTATTTTATAGGATCAGTGATCACAAGGGGGACCTTGTACCATTCTGTATAAATGAACTATACTATTTATACAGATATGCGAGAGGGGTGCATTCAATCCTTGGTTTTGTTTGTATCTTCGATCGTTCCTAGTTCTTCTAGTCAGGGCGGGGTAGAGCAGCTTGGTAGCTCGCAAGGCTCATAATCTTGAAGTCACAGGTTCAAATCTCGTCCCCGCAACGTGGAGTACAACAGCTTGGTGGCTCGCAAGGCTCATAACCTTAATTGGAACGAAAATATCATTTGATTCGTCGATCCTTTTATTTTATAGGATCAGTGATCACAGGGGGGCCCTTGTACCATTCTGTATAAATGGGCTATACTCATATTTTTTTTTGGAAAAATGTCACTTACTTCTCTCGTATTATACCCGATTTTCACTTACCTCCCTTGTTTTACGAATACGTTCTGATAGGTCCGCGAAATATACAACTTTCTCCCTTAAACCTAATAACGTTAGTTTTTTGAAAATTCTGTCAACTTTTTTTCAAAAATGATGAAAATGCCATTGTATTTTGAAAAAGTAAAAATTATTTTTTTTCAAACTTTTTAAAAATATATTATTCTATAAAATCAATAATAAAAACTGATTTTATTATTAAAAATATTATTTTTTTAAAAGAAAATAAAAAATATGTTTAAAAACCGTTTTTCATTTTTAATATTTTTTTCTTTAAAAGGACATTTAAAAATAATATTATTAAAATTAGTTTTATTATTTATTTTAAAAAAATAATATACTTTAAGAAACTGTTTTTTAAATTTTTTAATACATGAATATTTTTGTTATTTTGACTAAAAACTAATACCGTTGGGTGTCAGTGAGAAAGACTCGTTCTTTGAGAACTTGTCAAACGTGTTCGTAAAATAAAATACGTAAACAAAAATTGAGTAAAGCACAAAGAAGGGAAAGGAAGTGACACACTTAACCTTATTTTTTTTGTTGGTGGATTTGAAGCTGTGGTTAAAATGTGAAAAAGCTCTTCTTCCCCAAACTCTTCGAGACTTCGAATCTTTCGCCGTGAAAAATCTTATCCACCGAACCAGCCATGAAGTTGCCGCTACTGGTACGTCCAATTTCTCCGAACCCAGAACTCCACAATCTCGATTTTATCACAATCTTTCTTTAAAATCCCATTTTTTTCTCTGTAGGAGAAGATTACAATGCAGAAGGAGCCGGACAAGAAGCTCGGAGCCACCGACGAGCCTCTACACTGGTTTGAGACCTCGGGTTCGGTCTCTTGCCTCTATCAATTCGAGCCCCACGGTCAGCTTTCAGTGAGTGATGATTGATTCGTATCTTACCCTTTTGTGTGTTTGATGAAATGCGCGTGAGAATCAGCAGTAAAGGAACCATCTTTTTTCTGGGTTTCTCTTGTTTGATTGAATCGGTGTTGGTACTAGATTGGGAAATTCGTGGTTTTTGGATTCTGGGTTTGTGTTGTTTTTGCCCCAAATATTGAGTTTTGGCACTGACTGGGCATGGACATGTCCTAAAGTTCAGATTCTATGTTTTTGTTATGTGTTTGCCTTTTCATGTGTAGCAAATAGTGTGCTCTAAGTTCATTCTCTGTATGTGGAGCTCAACTTCAAAATTGTCTGAGTTAGTCGTGAACTTGTTTCATTTATAAATATATTTATCGCATTTACGTTTTTGAATTAATGTGTATTCTGTACTAATGTCTAGGTTCTCTTGTTTGATTGAAACATGTTTTTGGATTCTGGGTTTGTGTTATTGTTGCCCCACAGATTGAGTTTTGGTGTTTGGGTGGACATGTCCTTCAAAAGTTCAGATTCTATACTTTTATTGTGTGTTTGTTTTTTCATATATAACAAGTAGTGTACTCTTAACTCTATTCTCTGTATGAGGAGCTCAGCTTCAAAATTGTTGAATTGTAATGGTCTCCTATATTGTAGATGAAGGTGGTTGATGACTCGAGGCCACTACCGAGGAAGGTGGCCGAGTCCTTCCTGAACAAGTTTTTCCCTTCGGGTTATCCGTATAGGTGAGTTGCTCGGTATATTCTTCTTGGAACTGCAGTGCTGAGTGCATAGTTTTATTTCTCTATTTAGCTTCCCGGGGTCTATTTTTGCAGCGTGAATGAGGGATATCTTAGATACACACAGTTTCGTGCGCTCCAGCACTTCACCAGCGCGACATTATCCGTGCTTTCAACTCAGGTTTTAATTTTATAATGCTTATATGACCACCTACCCTTTATTAGAATCAGTCTAAATCCTTGGAATAAGTTGTCTTTTTTTATCGTTATTCCTTTGCAGTCATTGTTATTTGCTGCGGGCTTGCGACCTACCCCTGCACAGGCAACTGTCGTGAGTTGGGTAAGTCGTCATATATTTTTGGGACTACTAATATATGTTAACCTCTGCTACAATTCGATTTTTAGTTTTTTGTTTGTTTCTTTTGTTGTCGGCATACAGATATTAAAGGATGGAATGCAGCATGTAGGAAAGCTCATATGTAGCAATTTAGGAGCAAGAATGGATTCGGAGCCAAAACGGTGGAGAATTTTAGGTTTGCATACGCTCTTCCGGACCTTGATTTTTCCATTAACGTTTATGCACATACATTGTCTTTTCTTGTTGATCGGTACCTGGAATTTGCTTGGTGTCATATGCCATTTTTTCACAAAATATCTAGGGAAAAGTACAGATAAATACACCCAAGTTTCATAAATTCTCACATGTGAAGTATTTGGATGGAAAATGTTAAAAGTGAAAAGACGAATATGCCCTTGGATAAAAATCTAATTTTCAGACCTAAAATTTGAACATTAGATTTTTAGTCGAAGGTCATTGTTGGACTGTTCACTTTAAAACTTAATATTTCCATCCAAAAATTTAACATGTGCGAATTTATGAAACTTGCGAGTATCTGAATGACCAAAATCTTAGTTAGGTATAGCTAAGTGGAAAATAGGTATAGTTGGGTGTATTTATCTGTATTTTTCCCAAATACCTAACTAGAAGGAACCTTCAATGTTGCAGCTGATGTGCTCTATGACCTCGGCACTGGCTTGGAAGTCCTCTCCCCCTTGTGCCCGCATCTTTTTCTCGAAATGGCAGGTCTTGGAAATTTTGCAAAGGTATAACAGTCCTTAAAAATTCCGTTCACTCCTATTCTCCGTCTTGAACTTTACCTTCTCCAAACCTTCAATTTGATAGGGAATGGCAGTAGTTGCCGCAAGAGCAACAAGATTGCCGATATATTCTTCATTTGCTAAAGAAGGCAACCTCAGCGACCTTTTTGCGAAAGGAGAGGCTATCTCGACTCTTTTCAATGTCTTTGGATTGGGAGCGGGCATTCAGTTAGCATCCACCGTTTGTTCATCTATGCAAGGGAAGGTATGTAGTGTTGTTGCTGTCATTTTAGCTACCATTCGGTTTGTGGATACAACTGAACCTAGACCTGAGTTGATTAGATCAGATTTTACATCTTATAAACCCTGATGCATGATTAAAAGGAATAATTGCGAGAAAATTTTTGTGTGCTATCCTACTTTTGCAAGGACTTTATGTATACTTTGTTGATTCTTGATGTGAACTATCCAAGTTTTTACAGTGTTTATCGAAGCATTTCAAAGATGGAAAATAGGCAATTTTTCAAAAAAAATGGCATGATTACCCTTAAAATAAAATACTAATTTTTTTTTAACTTTTACATGTAAATCTTTAATGACAAGTATAATTTTGTATGTAATTTTTCATTTTTACAATTTGAAGGGTATTTTCTTCTTTTTTCAATTTATTTTTGACAGTGGAAAATAATGTAAATTCACTGCAAAGTTTTGTAATTACCGGAGTATACAGAAACTCCTTGCAAAAGTCTGATATCGCGAGGATAATTTATACGATCATCCCCAAATGTAATGTCTATTCTGTAAAACAATCTGGTTTCTAAGCTCAGGACTCAATTATACTAGCAATGAAATGTCCATGATTATGAGACAGTTTGTTGTGTTGAATGCGTAAATTCTTGGAGAAGCAAGTGATTCTTTGCATGTCATAGTTAGATCAGTAAAATTTACATGAATTGTAGTAAAAAAATTTGGAAACAACTAAGTCACACTGACCCTTTCCTCCTTGATATAGTTTCAGAAATGAAACATCTTCTACACGCATTATATTCTGAGTCCATGAACATGTAATGTATTTTTTTATGCATTTCGGGTAATTTGATTTTGTGATTATACGATTCAGATGATCGTAGGGCCTATCCTCTCCATTGCACACGTATACTGCGTCATCGAAGAAATGCGCGCCACTCCAGTCAATACCCTGAATCCACAGAGGATTGCAATGATCGTCGAAGATTTCGTAAAGGTATCATTTTTTCTTAACAAGCGTTCACACATATATATCTTTATTCGTTTATATGTTCATCGCTCGGATTGTCCCAGACCGGAAAAGTATCGAGCCCAGCTGACCTAAGATACCGAGAAAACCTCCTGTTCCCTGGGCGGCTCATAGAAGGCGCCGGCAACGTAAAAATAGGAAACTCGTTGCAGAAGGTCGTCAAGCCCTCGAGACTCCGCGACCTGAGGGAGATATTCCCCGAAGAGAAGTTTATCCTGAATCACGGGCAGAAATGGACCGACATGGTCCTGGAGCACGATGCCACAGGCGAGGATGCGCTGAGAGGGTGGCTGGTCGCTGCATACGCCGCCAACACGGGAAATTCAGATTCCTCCAACGGGCCGGATTTGGGCGTTTTGCAGGAAGCGTACGAGAGGATGAGCGTTGTGATCTCCCCGCTCGTCTCTGAGCTGCAGGCCAAAGGATGGCACACTGATCGGTTCCTCGACGGGACTGGAAGCCGGTTTGCTGTTTAGGTTTAGGTTTCGGGTTTTGACTGCAGGACATGGATTGGTAGTGTACGAGGAAGACAGAAAAAACACAGAAACAGGTTTTCTTGGAATTTTTGGAGAGGTTTGTGACTTACATTGATTCATTTTGAATTTTGTTTCAAACAGTGGATTTGGAGAAGAATGTGTGAATATGGTGAAATGGGTTTTTTGCAATATTGATGACATTGCTTGTTAATGTCTGTTTCATGACAACCTTGTACTTGTGGAATGAATGTCTCATGTTGCAAAGGTTGTTCCCATTGTACATGCACGTTTTTGTTGCATTGATACTAATTTCTCTAGATTTTGTCAAATATTCTCTCAAGTTTCAATTTTTATGTCATTTCAGAAAATTATATTAATTTCTGGCCACTAATCCCAAGCCGCTGATTAATTAACATTATAACACAGTTTACCCGATTTCTTTTGTTTATTGATATTTTAAAATTTAAAATACTTTAAATTAATTAAATAATTATTTTTGAATTTACGGAAAATTTAGACATTTTACACCATTATCTAATTATGTTAAGTATGAAAATATGAATATAAAGTTCAGGAGTAATTTTCCTATTAAATCCCCGAATCTAGATGTGAACGGGGCGGGATATTGCCACCCCAATCCTTCCCAATATATTAAAAATTATATTTTAAAATATATGTTTAATAAAAAAGTAATCTTTAAATATATATTTATTAAAATAATATTTTATAATACATATTTAATGAAGTAATAATACTTATTTTGAAAATAATAATAATAATAATAATAATAATACTTTTAAGTATACTTTTATTAGAAGTATAGTATTTATCACAAATTTTATTATAGATAAATATATGGTAGCATTATTGCGGGTTGGAACGGTAAACGAAGGATTCTACTTTGTTTTTAATAGAAACGAGTTTTGTCAAATTCGACTCAAACTCACTGATCGATCGTCATTCTTAAAATAAATTTTCAAGCTCACTCATGACCTTTTTATTTGTACGCGCTTTTTGTTCAAGTTGGAGTAATTAAATCATGGATATTAAAAGTAATGCACTATCGTTTTTTTGAGCTTTGGTTATTGACAATGACAATATGCAAATAAAAAGCAACAAGTGAATGATTCAAGTAAATGGCGGCGGCTTGAATTAAATAATTGCTAATGTCTTCGTTCAGTGAATCACAAACCCAAAATCTATGTCTATGCATGTCGACCCATTTTATTAATTAATTAATTAATATACATAATATTAACCAGAGACTAGTTAGACAATTTTAAGTTATTCAGAATATTGAACCGGTACAGATATTTCCGATCAGATTAGAACGGGAAAAAGATGTAATGTCCAAACTCAACGGATATCTAGTATCTCGATTCTATTGAAGGCGAGAACAAAAATAAAAAAACTCACTTTAAACTTTCTCTATTATTATTGCAACTGCATGTGCTATAAATTTTACGTGAATATATAGTAATAGGTCAGAGATATATAATGTTTTTATTTTTTTAGTTAAGATTAAAAATGAACTACTAACTGAGTGTGTTCTAGTGGTCTGGAGCCTACTTGCTTTGGTATCCGAAGGGGGTTATTATTGTGTGAATTTGTTTGTCGTCATGTTCTTGCAGAGTTCCGCTTGCGTGCGTACGTGGTAGTATGATTCGATCACGAGATTTGTCCAAAGAAGCTTGTTTTTAGGTGTTATGTAGTGGATCACCAGGTTTTTTCAACCGGCATGGTTTATGGGCTGAAAAAATATTCATCTTTAAAAAAATAATGATATCTCTTAATTAATTATTCATACACTCTTCTCCATTCGGTACCACAATATTTACCATATTTACTATTTGTATTGTTTAAAATTAAAAAAAAATACATTGAGTTGGATCTTATAGCTACAATGTCAACAGTATTAAATACCAATAAAGCAAGACAAAAACAACACTTCAAAAGTAGGAAATAAGAAAGAAATTAACTAAGAGCCATCGAGTGAGTGCTTTCTTGAAAAATTTCAACCATGGATTTTTCAAAAAAAAAAACAAATTGAAATTGTGTATATACCCTACAACTTTAGGACTATATTATTATTATTTTCCACATTTATCACACCTAAAGTACACACTATACACACCCTTTAAAGCTCCATCATTAATTAATAAATAAATAAATAAATTGGCCCCAAATCCACCACTATATATATTTGCCTCTTCAACTCCACCTTCCTTGTCACTAGTTCTCTCCAAAACCATAACACACACAAAAGCCTCTCAAGCTCAAGCAACAATGGTGAGAGCTCCATGCTGTGAAAAGATGGGGTTGAAGAAGGGTCCATGGACCTCCCAAGAAGACCATCTTCTTGTCACATACATCAACCTCTACGGACATGGGAATTGGAGGGCTCTCCCTAAACGAGCCGGTGAGTTATTTATCTGATTCTGTAAAATTTTGGTGGGTCAAACTGAATGTGAATATATTATGTCGGGCTGTAAAATCGAAAATTTAATGTTATTTATGTTTTTTCTTAGGTTTGTTGAGGTGCGGGAAGAGTTGTAGATTGAGGTGGACTAATTATCTAAGGCCCGACATTAAAAGAGAAAATTTCAGTAGGGAAGAGGAGGAGACTATCATTCACTTACATCAAACTCTTGGTGACAGGTATTTGATTTAATTCATTCTTATAAAAAAATTATAAATTTTTATCAAACGGAAAATACTACCGATTTATATCTTATATAAATAAGATTGTTCATTACAATTTCACAAATTTACATGTTGACAATTTTATTTTACTTATATTTAAAAAAATGATAATTTAAACATTTCTTTCAAATGTTTACTTCATCTCCTTATTAATTTCTCATTTATATTTAGTTTATTTCAATTTTAATCTATCATTGAAATAAAATTTACATTCTTTTTTGAATATTACACCACTTTTCCTAATTAGTGTGTTGAAACTCGAACTCTAGTCTGAAACCGATGAGTGAGTAGTACCAACCACTAAGCCACACTTAATCATTAAAACTTTAAAATTATTGATACATATTATATACTTAATTTATTTTTGAACCATGAAATTTGCTATAATTCATGATTTAATTTTTCAAATAATAATTAAACTAAATTTAAACAACTAAATATATTTATAATACAGATCCTCTCTAGATAATTGGGATATTCTCTTGGTGTAATAATCACTGAAAATAATATTTCCACAAGTTGGGCAAGTCGCACGTAATTAATTCACAAATTTTTGATTAACAACGCCATTAGCATTAAATAGTTTATTACATTCTAAACCTCTGCGACGTCGTTTTGTTCAGATGGTCGGCGATTGCGGCGCGATTACCGGGACGAACCGACAACGAGATCAAAAACGTGTGGCACACACAAAAAGAGGCTCGCCCCCAAAACGACACGCCCCGACGCTGAAACGACACTCGCCCCGAAACAAGGGCCCCACCCCGCCGCTACGTGGCCGCTTCTCCGCCGCACGATCGATCTTGTAGCGACGCCACCTCCATCTCCTCCTCCACCATCGGGACTACATTCCTAGAGACCGACGACAATTTCTGGTCAGGGGCGGCCGAGGAATGTCCTAATTACACTGGCATTGACACGTCGGTCAAATACGACGTCGACAGCATTTTCGAAGGAGCAGAGTTCTGGTTCGAGAGGTTCACGAGACAGACCGAAAATATTATTTTATTTGATTTGCAAGAAATGCAACAACTCAACTGTATATTTGAATGATGTTTTTGCCTTTTTTTCATATATGATATATATTTATCACTTTATTCGTAATTTTTTTTAGGCGATCATCGTTATGATTATGTACACATTAAATATATGATCTGATATGAGTTTTATAATTAAAATCAGTTGTACTTAATAATTATATCTGTAAAATTGAGTTGTACATATCGGGTCAGACTCCACAACTAAAAGCTCAAACTTATTAGTTGGATTTGACATTTTCCTTTATATACAACATTTTGATTTCACATTCTTTCAGTGTGAGACTTTATATCTCAACACTCTCCCTCACGTGTATTCTACAGGAGTCTTTATCAACTCACTACTCCTCACGTAGACTATAACCCCTTACATGGACCACAATATTGAGCTTACAAGGGAGCGGAACCACAAGGAGGCGAGGCACACCATCACATGCCCAAATCGACAATCTCTGATACTATGTAAGACTAAACATCTACACGTAAACGATAACAAAATAAAACTCATACTTGTATATTAAAACCACATACATATATATGGAATTTCCCGCTCCGTTTTCGTTCGAATTTGAAGAAACCTGTCGAAAACGGGGAATATTGTTACCCTAAAGTTAAGGGTACACAAATATCTAAACTGATTCGTGTTGATATTGAAAATTATGCATGTTTCATGTATATATGTATACTAAACCTATATGTATATTAATAATGTAATTTTTTAAATTAAAAATTAAACCATATTTAATTGTCATAAAAAGGTGTCGCGTGGAGCCACAATCCCAAAATTTTCTTAAGTAAAGAAATTGGTAAGGTGTTCCTTACTATCGATTAAAATAATTAAATAAATATTTAATCACATTAAAAAGTTACATATACGCATAAATAATAACACGACAAATATTATATATATACATAAAAAACCATATATCTATTACATGCATGTCAAGAACACAAAATATCCAAATCGACTAATGTTAATATTAAGTTTCATGTGTTTATCGAAATTAATCAAATCTATATTAATGAAGTGATTTTTGAATTCAAAATTAAATTATGTTTGATTGTCATATAAGAAAAGAACCCAAATAATTGCTTAGATGAACTAAACACAAGTAATTGGTAAAGTGGTACTTATCATCAATTAAAGTAATTAAATTCTTATTTAATCAAATTAAAATATTAAACACATGTTTAACATTTATTTAATGTATAATATTGGTAGTGGATGTTGATAGAGTTTGGTCACATTCAGCTCATGTAAAACAAATCATTTAACTAAATCTTATTAGATTCTAATATCGGTTTAAATGCACTAATCTCCAGGTAAACGTGCACACGTCATGATGATGTCACTCTATAGAGAGTAATGGGCCCAATAGTCACCAATGTGTCTTAAAGCCCAACAAATAACCTAACGGTGGGATTGTTTGGGCCTGAACGATTAATGAACATTTTGCGCATTTGGGCCCAAGCGAAAATGGACGGGACATATTCGGCTACAAACTCGTGCACAATAACAAACGTGTGAACCTTTTGTGGCCACACGATGAAGACGTCTACATCCACTGTAATATTTCCGTCTTTGATTTTATTTTCGTCTTTTCACCGGTCCGTGGGAATAGAATCGTCTTTGTACCTCATGTTTTACGATCAATCGCGACTGTGCTTTCGCTTCAACTATCGGTTGACGTCAAGTCTTCTTCTTCGGAGAATTTCACCGACAGTAAGTCTTCTTTTTCGGCGAAGTTGGCCGATGAGAGACCTTCTTCCAGTAATTGTGTAATTCGAATTAAAAGATCTACATATTGAGTAATCGTACAATTAAATGATCCATCGATAGGTCAGTGATCGCGCGATCTACGATTTCAATATTTGATAAATCACTTTCTTTTATTGCAATTTCGTACTGTAATGTTGCGATTACACGCTGTAACTGTTTCACGAAAAATTATTCTGTTTTTTGGACTGATATTTCAAATAAAATGAAATAAACTTCACAAAAGTCGAACACACATTTTATAAAGAAAAATGAAACAAATTTCACGATTTTTTAAACTGTTTTGACTTTTATAGAACTTTGCTAAACTGTGATAAAATACTGCTAAAAATTTGAAACTTTCTGCTCTGTCATCAATTCCATCTTCACCTTCCTTACATACCTTGTCATGTTGATGCACATGTACCTTGTAGAGCTTGTCAATGTACACATGTGCATGTTTCTTGGAGAGAGCAAGGCGTCGCCGTCCGAAGGGAAAGGGAATGAAAAACCCTTTCCCTTTCCCGCGCTGGCGGCAACGACGATAAACAAGAACAACCTTGAATGATGGGTTGTGTTTTTCTTAACGACAATGTTTTTTCAGACAACTTGGATCGACGAAGCTTGCGCAATCTAGAGGCGAAGCTCTTCCATGCCTTCTCGTTCGGGTTTAACTGGAGGCCGAGGCAAGACATGAGAAAAACAAAAGAGAGACAATTTAGTCTGAGAAAAATATAAATGTTGTATAAATGGATAGAGATGGTTTGTTTGTATAAAGAATTAAAAAAATATTTATAATATAATTAGATGAGGCGAGTCAAGTTGAGCCAATCTCAAACGGCCTCATTTATTATTTAATGAATTATTTATTTAATTTTTAATAAATATTTATTATAAAATTCAAGTGAATTGAGCCAGACCGAGCTTGAGCCGATCGAGCCAAGTGATTTTCTATTTTATAATTTGGTGATGAACTTTACAGTTGTAAGATAATATGTAGTTTCCAAACATTACATTTAAATATAAGTACGAGGTTGATGTGGCAGTATTTAAGTTTTGTCCATGAAAACGAAAGTGTGTTCGAAATTTCTTGAAATAATGTATGAAGCATTAAGGATCGTGTGGCCTAATGGATAAGTTGCTCGCCCCCGAAGTGGGAGATTGTGGGTTCGAGTCCCACCGTGAATTATGCCATACTATTTGTTATAATTTCTTCTTTTAAAATAACGGTTTCAATTTTGATTTATAAAATACATAACCATTGTGTAACGCTCAAAACCGAACGAAGCCTTTATTATACTTTTTATACTTCGAAAAGGTGCATCAATGTACACTAGGCATGAAAATGGAGCACGTGAATCGAAGAATGTAGACTCAAAATGAGGAGGATATGTTACGTGTGTTTTATCAATATTTTATTTGTAAACTTTATAATACAATTGAATTGTATAATAATTATGTCTTAAATTTTTTTATTTTCGTTATAACTTTTTATAATTTCCAACTTTGAGTTTAAGAACATAGGGGCCAAAATACAAACCATAAACCGAACTGGCCTTTTATGCAATAATATTAGGTAATGTTCTCAATTTTTGGGAGCCGTTGTATCCAATTCGGTTCAGTTCCAGACCCGTGCCCACCCTACATGTAATATTTTTATATTAAAAATGATTTGGTTCTTTTGTGATTTTTCCTCTACATGGGAAGGTTGATTGCTTTTGTCTATTAATTACAAATTATAATATTCATGAAAGAAAATGTTCTAAATCATTTAATCTGATTAAAATAACAAGACTAAACTATATATAACATTGAAACAAAACACTCAGCGGTGTTATTCTGGAAATGGAATCGATATGTCTAACTCGGCTCATAAATCAAGTTTAAAATAAAAATTAGAAACAAGCTGATCCGATTTGATTAGAACTCAAAAATTGCCAACCAAGTAATTTTAATACTTGATATGTTTCTCTAAATTTGAAAACCCTAGAAGTACATTCTGACCGGCGCGATCGAGTTCCAAAACCATAAACAACCCTACATGTAGTGGTGATTTCATAATTAACCACAAAACTTCACTCCCTGTTTCTTAAACCATAATGATATTTTTTTTCTCTTTGAAGATTTTTGTTTTAATACAAACATTTATTCGCCGTCTACTCCAACTGCGTGTGAGATGTTGATAAAAAATATGTTCCAAATATTTATTAGAATTATACATAGATTATAGTTTCCTAGCTTATCGTATTTTGTTTACGCTATTTTACAGATACCAATTAGAAGAGATGCATTTTAGTGCGAATTGAGAATAAATATGAATCGTCCAAACTAGAAGAAAGTTGCTCATCTGGCGAGATTTATACCGACACACAACACGTGGTAGCGAATTTACTACAGTCATTTTCGTGTTTCCGCCGAGTTTATTTATTTCTACTAAATATATTGTGTTGTATCAGTTCACACTCACTTTCTACCAGTTCAAACGGTTTGTAGTTTCTACCCATTTCGTATATGATTTCACCTCCCAATTAAAAATAGTACAAATTCTAAAAAAGATTGTTAACATTCTTACCTATCCTCCAAGTAAGTTGTTCAAAGCCGGTTAACCGAAACCGTAAGCCAAGTCGAAAACTAGCCACGTCAATTTGATCTCTAGTTTTATGAACTAAAACCAAATTGACATTGTTATCAAAATAAAAAAATTGATCGACCGGTTTTATTGGCTGCTGCACGTGAACGCCTCGTGGTATCAAGTCGTATGATGCATTATATCATCTCTGCATACTCAGTTAATCGTGCCTTTGTGTAAATCAAACCGAAATCACATCGATTTTATTGGGTTCTCGATTTTAAGAATCGAGACCAGACCAGTTTCTTCTGATTTTCAAAACAATTTCAAGTACAATTTCAGTCGGGGTCCAGTTAATTTTGAGCAACCCCATGAGCTCATTTTTGAAAAGCGGTAGAACTTCTGATATTGGGCTTCTCTCAAATTCCTCTAAAAACCCAAAATCTTGTCGGGTGACATTCCTCTAAGCAAATGTAACATGTGATAAAATCCATAAAACTAATCTCTAAGCTTAACTAAGAGATTTATGTGTAACATTCATCCTATAGGCTTTGCACTGGTCTAATAGATCATATCTTCTTATCAAATTATCAATAACATAGATTCCCACAATCATCACCAGCCAAAATAGATAAACCTGAAACCCACCGAAACAAACCTTAGCACACACAAACCCATGTAAATTTGTCACATTCCTCCTCGATACTCCATCCGATCACTTGTCCGAATATTCGCGTCCCAAAGAATCATAATTACAAAACTACCCGCTTATAATAGGACAATTACAAAAATACCCTTATATGATATTTAATTAATCCAATAAAAACATAATTTTATCTTAATAACCAGGGATAATTACACTTTGCCCCAGCTAAAATGATCACTTTTACATTTTACTACAACTAAAAAAAAAGTTTACATTTTACCATCGCTAATTGCGTTTTTTTACACTTTGCCCTAACAGTGTTAGATTTTGGATGAAAAATTTCATTTTATAACAAAAAGACCAAAATACCCTTAGGATTTTCTTCCGTAACTAAGATCAACCTCCACTCAAATCCGGTCAGACCCGGTTTAATTATTAATAATTAAAATAATAATAATTAATAATTAAAATAATATTATTTATTAATAATATATTGAAACTTTCGAATTACATGACTCTCTCATACGAACTCCATTTCAGGCTCATAGTGTATCAAATCGAAGAGAATCGAAAGATCAACAACTTTAATGAAAAATTTATTTATTCATACTTAATATTATTTTGATATTTAATAATTAAAAATTAAAAATTAAAAATTATTAATAATATGGTGAAACTTTCGAATGACATAACTCACTCATACGAGCTCTATTTCGGGCTCATAATATATCACATCGAATAGAATCATAAGTTCAACAATTTCAAAGAAATAAGTTTTTGTCTAAAGTTCTATCCAACGACAACAAATTTTTTAATCTTTAAAAAAAATTCGTTCAACATTTACCAGTATTAGAGCAAAATGTTAAAAAAGTTATTAATAATTAATTATTTATATTTTTGGTAATAATTATTTATCACGTAAAATTAAATCAATTATTAATAATATATAGACAAATACTTTTTTCTTCAAATTTGTTGACTTCCAATTCTCTTTGTTTTGATATAATATATGAGCCCGAAACAAAATTCGTATGAGAGAGTTATGTTATTTAAAAGTTTCAATATATTATTAATTATTATTATTATTTATAATTAATATTATTATTACTATTAGTTGATATTATTTTAATTATTAATAATTAATTTACTTTTAATTTTTATTATTAATAATTTATAATTGAAAAAATGATTTACTTTTATTTTTATTAAATAATTATAATTAATAATAATAAATTAAATAATGATAATAAATTATTTTTTTATTAATAAATATTATATATTATTAATAAATATTATAATTTGATGAATAATGGCATCAATTTGAAATTTTGATGAATAATTGAGGCAATTTCGACTTTTCATACAACATGAAAATTTTCCATCCAATATCTAACACCGTTAGTGTAAAGCGTAAAAAGTACGCAATTAGATGTTGTAAAATGTAAACTTTTTTTTAGCTGTAGTAAAATGTAAAATCGGTCATTTTAGCATGGGCAAAATGTAATTATCCCTAATAACTATTTACAACAAGTTATTCAAGCTAAACAAAGTTTTTTTTCGAGCGCTTAACTACATATATATATATATAAGATAAACTTGAAACTCGTCCTATATAGCTCGAGTTCTTAAGCGATCACGAAGCTCTCCTCGACATTTCCGAGGACAACAGATATAGATGATAAACCTGAAACCCGCCGAAAACAAACCTTAACACAAACAAACACATGTATATCTTGTCCGAAGATAGCGATCCCAATTCACCTCATTTTCGTCCCCTACTATTCAGACATCTAAAGCCACATATCCCAAGTAACAGGACAACATGAAATATGATGTGTAGCACAACAAAGGCAACAGAAACATGCATTGCGAAGTGTGTCACAAATCTCCTTACCCTCAAACCCTTACGTGTCCCCTCCGCCACGTCCCGACCTCCCCTATAAATACTCACTCCTCCAATTCTCCACTTCACCACCACAACACAAAACACAAAACACGAAATTACCAAAATGGGCAGGCTTGTTTTGCTCTCTCTCAGCCTTGTGCTTCTCTTCGCCACCGGCTGTTTAGCCTTCAACCCGCCGTTTCAGCCCAAACACCAACGCCCATCCCAATTCCAACCCCAACAACAGTGCCAGATCGAGAAGCTCGACGCCCTCGAGCCCACCCAGCGCATCAAGGCCGAGGCCGGCCTGATCGAGTGGTGGGACCCCAACGAGGAGCAGCTACAATGCGCCGGCGTCGCGGTGTCCCGCCACATCATCGAGCGCAACGGCCTCTCCTTGCCCTCCTACAACAACGCCCCCATGCTCATCTACGTCCTTCAAGGTACTTACTTACTTCTTTTAATATTTATCGAGAAAATGACATTTTACTGCACTTAATTATAACTGTACCCTAACTCGTATTTTTGGACATTCTATAGGTAAGGGTATTCAGGGCACTGTGTTCCCTGGGTGCCCCGAGACGTTCTCGCGCCACCAGCAGGAAGATCAGAGCCGTCGGTTCCAGGACGAGCACCAGAAGATCCGCGAAATCGAGGAGGGTGACGTCATCGCCCTCCCCGCCGGCGTGACCAAGTGGATGTACAACAACGGCGACGAGCGCCTCGTGACGGTCGCCTTCGTGGACGTCAGCAACGTAGAGAACCAGCTCGACCAAGAGAACATGAGGTTCTTCCTCGCCGGGAACATGGGCCAGAAGGGACAGTGCAGCAACGTGTTCTCCGGCTTCGACACCGAGATCCTCGCCCAGTCCTTCAACGTGGAGGAGAGGCTCGCCCAGAGCCTCCAGACCTGCGACGAGAAGAGAGGCCCCATCGTCAGGGTCGAGGGCGGGCTCCAGGTCGTCAAGCCCCCAAGATTCCAACAAGAGCAACAAGAGCTACCACGGAGATCAGAACATCGACTACAACAACAGGATCACAACGGGCTCGAGGAGACGATCTGCAGTTTCGACATAAAGCGGAACATCCAGAAGCCTTCCTTCGCCGACGTGTTCAACCCGCAGGGAGGCCGCATTTCCAGCCTCAACAGCCTCGACTTCCCGATCCTGGGATTCCTCCAGCTCAGCTTCGAGGAGGGCTTCCTCTACAGGAACTCGATCGTTGCCCCGCACTTCCACCCCAACGCGCACAACGTGATCTACGCCAAGCGCGGGCACGCCAGGGTGCAGGTGGTCGACGACAAGGGCAACGCAGTCTTCGACGGGGAGCTCAGGCAGGGGCAGCTCCTCGTCGTCCCACAGAACTTCGCGGTGGTGAAGAAGACGGAGCAGGAGGAGGGATTCAACTGGATCGGGCTCAAGACCAACGACAGGGCACAGATCACCCCGCTCGCTGGGAAGACCTCGGTGATGAGGGCATTGCCCGTTGATGTCATCGCCAACGCGTTCAAGGTGTCGAGGGAGGACGCGTGGCGCCTCAAGAACGCTAGGAAGGAGACCACAATCTTCAGCGCCGAGCAGTCTCCGAGCAAGCACTACATTAAGTCGGTGGCATAAGTTTTCTGTGATCACTAGCTACTATATAGTATCGGCAACAATAAAATGAGAGTGTAAAATGAGTACCTTTTTGAACTAATAATAATAAGTAAGGTTAATAATAAAAGTGTTATAACTAATGCTCGTGGCCGTGGGTTACTAATTATGGTAACGGAACGGTCGTGACTAAAACCAGCACCGTACCCAAAAGATATGGGGTTTCAACCTAGACTTATTTCCCTCTTGTTCTGGCTCACTTTCCCGATGGTGCTCGGTCCACACGATTTGATTGACTTTTTCGCCAGGCTCTTTCGGATATTCCCTCAAGTAATCGAGAACATTTTCGAGCTGTGAGATTTCTATAAACCGGGGCACGCCGAAAAACCTAATTTCTGGTGTTTATCGAATACTCCCGTGAGAGATACTTGAGAAGTAGTGTTCGCAGAGGTACATGGGGTTAGATGAGAGGATCCCCCGAATTTAAGAAAGCTATAATTGAGCTACAATTTAATTTTTCTATTAAATTTAGGATTAAAATCGAACTATTTTTCACGGTTTTTAATTTTTTAAATAAAATTTAGCTTGTTTCTCAGTTCATGACCGATTCTAAATTTAAAATGAACTCTAGACATTTTTTCGAAGGTAAGATGAACCCTAGACTTGATTTAAAATCTACTATTTAACCAATGTTGTAAATATTGCTAGACACTAGTCAAGTGGAGATGACATTTTGAAGACTAATCGGAGTTTAGTCGGAAATAATCAAAAAATAAATCACATTGAAGAATTAATTAAAAATTATAGAGAATTAATCGAAAACTAGTCGGATGATTAATCAGATGAGTCGAATTTTTTTTAGAACATTGAGCATGGCGCACATGTGTGGTGCGCTGCCTACATTAGAGTAGTCTGTGAGCAAATCTGTTGCCTACATAACACCTATTTGTATTTCTGATCGTTGAGACAATGGGTAAATAAATAAAATAAATATTTTAAAATTGTAATTCCAAAGATTAAACAAAATTTAAGTTCAACCCATCCAAGTTACTACAATATTATTTAAAATAGGAAAAATGACACTATCATACCCTAATTAATTTTGTCTCTTTTTAATACTTTAAATATTTTTTGAGACAAATGATCCAGAAATGCCTAAAATACCTGGGGTAGTTTATGGTTTTTTAAACTAAAGATAGTATAGGTTTTTTAGAAGACAAAACTAAATCCTTCCAGTTTAGTTTTCAATTTAGACTACCACTCCTAATTAACCGGGTTTGAGCAACCCTATCTATCTGCATGAGTTCGTTTTCAAAAAGTGCTATAACTCATGTTATTGGGCATCTTTCGAATTCCTCTTTCTTTTTGTTGAGCTCCAATGAATACCTCTTTACAAAATACATCTACTCGTTATAGGTTTTCTCATCTCAGATCTTAAAACGTGTTGGGTGATATTCATCTAAGCAAATGTAACATATATGATAAAATCCATAAAATTAATATCTCAACTTAACTAAGAGATCCATATGTGTAACATTTATCTAAGCTGCTATCTTTTATCATAATGTTATATATAGCTTAACCAAGGGGTGGTCAGTGTTTTTTGTATTTTCTATATTGTAGTGTGTTGTTAGTTTATGTTAGGTGTTTCATGTTTTATTTCTAATTTGTTTAGCGGTTGTCGGAATATCCGACATGTTTAGTTGGTTTAGTGGTTTTAGTTTCGGTTGTCGACATGTCCAACGTCGTTGGCTGGAGGTGTACAGATAGATAAGGTGTCTTAATGATGTCTTTTAATGATGTCCAACGTCGTTGCGGAGTTTTTTTTTTGCCTCTTGATATCAATAAACTTCGGTCTGCTTAAAACTCTCACCAACACTCGTATTGCTATTCTAATTCTTGTCAAGAGCTTTAAAAAAAACTAACTTCAGTAATTACAAGTTTGTGCGTTCTAGGTTTGCATTAACCCAATAGATCATATCTTCTTATCAAATTATCAATAACATAGGTTCCCACAATCATCACCAGCCAACATAGATAAACCTGAAACCCACCGAAACAAACCTTAGCACACACAAACCCATGTAATTTTGTCTGATTCCTCTCTACTCCATCCGATCACTTGTCCGAATATCGCGTCCCAATCTATCTCATTTTGTTCGAATCTTAAACAACATAATTACAAAATTACCCCTTATATTATTAAGTAATCAGGAAAATACCCTTAAAGGATCATAATTACAAAATTACTCATATATTATGTAACTACGAGAGAGTATCCTTATATTATATTTATATTTAGTAGAATAAAAGTACAGTTTTATTTTTGACAAGGATTTATAGTTAACTATTGACGCTGAACTGAGTCGAGTTAAATTCAATTTTACCTATATATTTCTGGTTAAGCTCGAGCTTAACTACTTAATTTCGTTACTAAGCTGAGTAGAGATTTTCGAGTGCTTAACTACAAATACATGAGATATATTTGAAACTCAGCGTATAGCCCGAGATTTTAAGTTAGTGATCACGAAGCTCTCCTCAACAATACCGAGGACAACATATGTTACCAAAACCATCATATCTGCCAACAGATTTAGATGATAAACCTGAAACCCACCGAAACAAACCTTAACACAAGCATATTCTAGTCCGATTCTTTCGAACATGTCCGAAGATCGCGTCCCAATGCACCTCATTTTGTTTCCATGCTCATGCATTTTCGTCCCCTACTATTCAGACATCTAAAGCCACATATCCCAAGTGACCAGACAACATGAAATATGATGTGTAGCACAACAAAGGCAACACAAACATGCATTGCGAAGTGTGTCGCAAATCTCCTTACCCTCAAATCCTTACGTGTCCACTCCGCCACGTCCCGACCTTCCCTATAAATACTCACTCCTCCCATTCTCCACTTCACCACCACAACACAAAACACAAAACACAATCAATCACCAAATTACCAAAATGGGCAGGCTTGTTTTGCTCTCTCTCAGCCTTGTGCTTCTCTTCGCCACCGGCTGTTTAGCCTTCAACCCGCCGTTTCAGCCCAAACACCAACGCCCATCCCAATTCCAACCCCAACAACAGTGCCAGATCGAGAAGCTCGACGCCCTCGAGCCCACCCAGCGCATCAAGGCCGAGGCCGGCCTGATCGAGAGGTGGGACCCGAACGAGGAGCAGCTACAATGCGCCGGCGTGGCCGTGGAACGCCACATCATCGAGCGCAACGGCCTCTCCTTGCCCTCCTACAACAACGCCCCCATGCTCATCTACGTTCTTCAAGGTTTCATTTCTTCTTTAATTTTCCATTTCATTTAATGATGAATAAATGATACTAATCAACTAAATTAATATTTCTTCCTTCAGGTAAGGGTATTCAGGGCAATGTGTTCCCTGGCTGTCCAGAGACTTACCAATCAATCCAAGGCCAGTTCTCGCGCCACCAGCAAGATCAGAGCCGTCAGTTCCAGGACGAGCACCAGAAGATCCGAAACATCGAGGAAGGTGACGTCATCGCCGTCCCCGCAGGTGTGACCAAGTGGATGTACAACAACGGCGACGAGCGCCTCGTCGTAATCGCCTTCGTCGATGTCAGCAACGTAGAGAACCAGCTCGACCAAGAGAACAGGAGGTTCCTCCTCGCCGAAAACATGGACCAGCCGCAGGAGCGCTCCAACCCCATCTCGGTCCCACCCTTCCTCCGCCCCAGCCGCCCCAGCCAGAAAGAACAGTGCAGCAATGTGTTCTCTGGCTTCGACACCGAGATCCTCGCCCAGTCCTTCAACGTGGAGGAGAGGCTCGCCCAGAGCCTCCAGACCTGTGACGAGAAGAGAGGCCCCATCGTCAAGGTCGAGGGCGGGCTCCAGGTGGTCAAGCCCCCAAGATTCCAACAAGAGCAACAAGAGCTACCAAAACACCAACAGAGAGAACAACAGCAACAGAAACAACAACAACAAGGCAACGGGCTCGAGGAGACTATCTGCAGCTTCGACATCAAGCGTAACATCCAGAAGCCATCCTTCGCTGACGTGTTTAACCCACAGGGAGGCCGCATTTCAACCCTCAACAGCCTCGACTTCCCAATCCTGGGATTCCTCCAGCTCAGCTTCGAGGAGGGCTTCCTCTACAGGAACTCAATCGTGGCCCCGCACTTCCACCCCAACGCGCACAACGTGATCTACGCCAAGCACGGGCTCGCCAAGGTGCAGGTGGTGGACAACAACGGCAACGCCGTGTTCGACGGAGAGCTCAAGAAGGGACAGCTCCTGGTCGTCCCTCAGAACTTCGCGGTGGTGAAGAAGACGGAGCAGGAAGAGGGATTCAACTGGATCGGGTTCAAGACCAACGACAGGGTACAGATCACCCCTCTCGCCGGCAAGACCTCTGTCATGAGGGCACTGCCCGTTGACGTCATCGCCAATGCGTTCCAGGTGTCTAGGGAGGACGCGTGGCGCCTCAAGAACGCTAGGAAGGAGACCACAATCTTCAGCGCCCAGTCGCCACGGGAGAGGGCTCAGGCCTAAGTTTTTCTATGTTATCTTAAGTATGAATAATACGGCCATGGCTGTTAATGAGAGTAGTAGAGACGCGGACTAAATAAGCAAACTATGTAAAAGTACTATGTATCACGAACAAATATGTACCTTTTTGAACTAGTAATAATAACGTTAATGATAAATTTGTTCTGTGGTTTCTTCGATGTTCCAAAAATGTTAGGCACGTTAGGCACTACTTGGTCAGTGAAGGCATTTGTAGACTAGTTAGGGATTAATTGAAAAACAAATCAAATTCAAGGATTAATTGATAATCAATAGAGGATTAATCAGGAACTATCGGGGATTAATAGGTGTAGTTAAGTATAAACCCATAATTATCTTTTCTTAAATGAATAAAAACACTCCTATATATAAGAATATAGGCAAAATGTAACTGTAGTTATGTGGAAAAAAATAAATAAATAAAACTTTGAGATGATTACAAGGTGTCACTATCTCAAATATACAAGGTTTTCGCATTGGTATCTCCAATTTTAAAATATTTTTTCACTCACTCAATTACTGTTTCGTCTCACGGAAGTTAAGGGTATTTATGTCATTTACTATAAATATTCAAATCTATAATAGACAAATCCAACTCCAATCCAGCGTTCTATCGAGGTTATATCTACATTGGTAGACCAATTGTTTCATTTTAACTCACATAAAAGACTAGAGTAGGAGTCAAGACATATACAATAGGGTTTAGAGGATACTTGAAGGGTTGAATCCAACGATCGAAGGTTCAGAGAAAGGAAATAGGGCGGTTGATTTAAAAGAAATAGAAATAAATACATAGTTTTGGAGAATAACGCCACAGTTTTGTAATAAAAAGCCCGTCAAAGAACAAACCAAACCACAATAGAACAAAATCAAAAGGAAGGAGCCTACTCCAGTTGCAGATGCAGATGGTCTAAATGCTACTCTTTTACTAATTCTTGGTTACTAGACACGTTACCAGTCAAGGAATTAATGACCTAAACTTATGCTGCAGCTCACTATAACTCACGCTCGAGCCACTAAGGAGCAGAAGCTTATACAGGGAGGCCCCATATTACGGCGAAGCTTACATAACATAGCAGCTTACAGCAAAGCTTATGGTATTGATTTCTCTAATAGAAGAACGGAGTAGCTTTACTTACTACTTATATAAATTTATAGCACCGTTAACCTCAGTGAAACAAAACAACGGTTAGGTGAGCGAAAAATGACGTTAAAACGTGTATAGTTGAAGGTGTAATTATTCCTAAGGCGTGTATCCAGCTGCAATTATCCAAGAACACAAGAGTACGTGAAAGCAAATCTTTCACATTCAATTCCGAGAATGTGGTCAACGCAGAGTCAAACAACCAAACACGAACAAACCAGCAATAAACACACAATTACCGTGTTCTTGCTGAAGCAGAGAAAGCTACATTAAGCACTAATCAACGAGATTTGAGAACTAATTAATTAGTTAATTACAGACCTGATTGGCGGTGGCGAACTCTCCGGCCTGCCTCGCCGCCGCCTCCGGCGTGACCAGCGCCTGGATCAGCAGAGTCTTCACCTCCCACGGCGTGTAAGCGAACCCTTCCCTCGCCGCGTACGCGTTCAGCAGCGCCGCGCTCCCCTGCTTCACCAGCCCCGCGAAGGCGTCGCCGTCGTTCCTCTCCGTCGCCTCCAGGATCGTCAGATCCGACCTGTACCGCTCGTAAACCCTAGATCCGAACACCTTCGACACCGTCGCCGAGTTCGGCACCATCCGAGGCCACTCCTCCCTCCTGCTGCTCCAGAACCTGTCACGATCGCGACGATTCACTCAGATCTGGCTCGAATCGAGCGATTCAAAACCTAATCGATCGATCGATCGACCGAGAGAGAGAGAGATTCGAGAACTTACTGTGGAGTGCATCGACCTCGGTTCCGGGTGAAGAGGAAGCCAGGCCTCGTCGCCGACGCGAGCTCGACGACGGAGGCGAGGACGAGCAAGAGGAGGAGAGCGATTCTCGCCATTTCTGGTCTCTGCTTGGCTTCACCGGTGAGATTCGAGAACGGAGCGATCTTCCATTTTTGTTGATTTCTGCAGAATCGGTTGTGTTTGGTTCGCTCTTTTTTGGGGGCTACTCTGTGGTCTGTGTTTTTGAAATCGAGCAGTCTCTGTCTGCTTCTTTTTGGACGTAAATGCCCTTCTCGCCGGGCTTTTTGATTTGAAATTTTGGCAGGGAGACGAGGGTATTATGGTCCGGAAGAGAATGGGTCACGTGAGTATATTCTGGTGCACGTGGAGAGGGAGCTGAGTTTGGACCAAATCAAAAGGTGAGCCCGTTACTATTATTTTATTGGCAGTCACGAGACGAGATGCTTGTATCTTTCACACGTTTAATTTCTTTTGTTTATCTTAATAGTATATACACGTAGGGCTTTTCATCGGGTCAGGTCGGGTAGATTTGACTGTTTTGTACTCGACTCGACCTCTGTCGGGTCTAGTAAACTAGGCCCAATATCCATGTTGATGTCAGGTCTCGGGTGAGTTTGGTACAAATCAACACACCGATGAGCTCACATCGGTCACGTATCGATATGTTTTATAGTTTATACATGTATTTGTTCCTTTATGGACCATCAGTGGTAAGTGGGCCCGTGGATGGGTTCGGCTTCATTTGTTATGGGCTTGTTTGGGCAATGTGTATTAGGTGAGTTGGTTTACTCGGTGGTTTTGGAAATCACACTGGTGACTCGACTCACTTGAAGTAGGGTTGGGTCGATCCAACTCATTTTTTACACTATCTTGTCGGGTCTCGGATTGGGTCGTCGGGTGAATCAGGTACCGAGTAAAAATAGGCAACCTTGTATACACATCTAGAGTGACGTAAAGGTAATATGGAAATTTACACCATGTTCAAAAAATAGAGTACTTAAATAAATAAAGTTATTATTGCGATCATTTTTAATTACATCCTATCCTAAATCTATTTTTTAACATTTTTTCACCTTCATCACAACGTGATTCGAAACTAAGATCTCTCCACCAATAACGTGAAGCTCAAATCGTTGCGTATGACTATAGCAGAAGACATGAATAGGTGTTGTCGGTTAAATTATGGCAGCAGACTTGCACATATGCTGTCGTAATGTGGGCAACACACACACATGCACTGCCCTTAATAACATTCGCACGCTATAGGCAGCATAAAATGTGATACTGTCACTAACAGCAACGCTTTTTCATTTTAGGGCAGCATTCTAGTTATGCTGCCGTTGATGGAAAAATCCGTTAATGAATTTTAAGAAGAGTAATAAATAAACGAGTAATTGAAACAATATAGATTGAATCTAGGGTAGGGATCATTTTAAATTTAGATTCGGTCCCAAACAGAAAAATCAAATTGATATTGTATTTTTTTAAATTGAGAATTGTGAATAGTAGTTCCACTTTAATTCTAAATTTGATAAAACAATGAAATTGTAGTTCAATTTTGGCTCTCTAAAATCTAAAACTGCAATCAACATGTCATGAATCGAGTTGTTCAGCTAACAGATATTAGAAATCGAGTTGTTCAAGAGGCATGTGTATCGAGTTGTTCAAAAGGCATGTGTCGTTGTCCCATCCTTTCACATTCCTTTTACATGTTAGAATAGAGGCACCGAACCAACACGATCCAGGAATGGAGAAAAACACGAACTCGACGGGTACCCAATCAACCCGCCCTGATCAAAACAGATAAAACCTGCAAAAAGCCAAGTAAGAGTCTGGTACGGGTTTTCTCCTCGAGTTTTAGGTTGAGTGCGGGTCGGGTACGATTTGACCTATACCCGTCCCGTTTCAAACAAGTACTCATTATGAACATTTTCAAAAAAGTTTGCATTTTAAATAGTTTTTGGGTCAAGTTTTAGGTTTCGGGTGAAACCCGTACCCGACGGGTCTTGAGCGGAACAAGTCCCCGCTCACTTTGAACGAGAGTTTTCCGGGTCGCGGGTTCCCGTTCAAATCCTTCCGGTACGGTGCTGGTTTTAGTCACGACCGTTCCGTTACCATAATTAGTAACCCACGGCCACGAGCATTAGTTATAACACTTTTATTATTAACCTTACTTATTATTATTAGTTCAAAAAGGTACTCATTTTACACTCTCATTTTATTGTTGCCGATACTATATAGTAGCTAGTGATCACAGAAAACTTATGCCACCGACTTAATGTAGTGCTTGCTCGGAGACTGCTCGGCGCTGAAGATTGTGGTCTCCTTCCTAGCGTTCTTGAGGCGCCACGCGTCCTCCCTCGACACCTTGAACGCGTTGGCGATGACATCAACGGGCAATGCCCTCATCACCGAGGTCTTCCCAGCGAGCGGGGTGATCTGTGCCCTGTCGTTGGTCTTGAGCCCGATCCAGTTGAATCCCTCCTCCTGCTCCGTCTTCTTCACCACCGCGAAGTTCTGTGGGACGACGAGGAGCTGCCCCTGCCTGAGCTCCCCGTCGAAGACTGCGTTGCCCTTGTCGTCGACCACCTGCACCCTGGCGTGCCCGCGCTTGGCGTAGATCACGTTGTGCGCGTTGGGGTGGAAGTGCGGGGCAACGATCGAGTTCCTGTAGAGGAAGCCCTCCTCGAAGCTGAGCTGGAGGAATCCCAGGATCGGGAAGTCGAGGCTGTTGAGGCTGGAAATGCGGCCTCCCTGCGGGTTGAACACGTCGGCGAAGGAAGGCTTCTGGATGTTCCGCTTTATGTCGAAACTGCAGATCGTCTCCTCGAGCCCGTTGTGATCCTGTTGTTGTAGTCGATGTTCTGATCTCCGTGGTAGCTCTTGTTGCTCTTGTTGGAATCTTGGGGGCTTGACGACCTGGAGCCCGCCCTCGACCCTGACGATGGGGCCTCTCTTCTCGTCGCAGGTCTGGAGGCTCTGGGCGAGCCTCTCCTCCACGTTGAAGGACTGGGCGAGGATCTCGGTGTCGAAGCCGGAGAACACGTTGCTGCACTGTCCCTTCTGGCCCATGTTCCCGGCGAGGAAGAACCTCATGTTCTCTTGGTCGAGCTGGTTCTCTACGTTGCTGACGTCCACGAAGGCGACCGTCACGAGGCGCTCGTCGCCGTTGTTGTACATCCACTTGGTCACGCCGGCGGGGAGGGCGATGACGTCACCCTCCTCGATTTCGCGGATCTTCTGGTGCTCGTCCTGGAACCGACGGCTCTGATCTTCCTGCTGGTGGCGCGAGAACGTCTCGGGGCACCCAGGGAACACAGTGCCCTGAATACCCTTACCTATAGAATGTCCAAAAATACGAGTTAGGGTACAGTTATAATTAAGTGCAGTAAAATGTCATTTTCTCGATAAATATTAAAAGAAGTAAGTAAGTACCTTGAAGGACGTAGATGAGCATGGGGGCGTTGTTGTAGGAGGGCAAGGAGAGGCCGTTGCGCTCGATGATGTGGCGGGACACCGCGACGCCGGCGCATTGTAGCTGCTCCTCGTTGGGGTCCCACCACTCGATCAGGCCGGCCTCGGCCTTGATGCGCTGGGTGGGCTCGAGGGCGTCGAGCTTCTCGATCTGGCACTGTTGTTGGGGTTGGAATTGGGATGGGCGTTGGTGTTTGGGCTGAAACGGCGGGTTGAAGGCTAAACAGCCGGTGGCGAAGAGAAGCACAAGGCTGAGAGAGAGCAAAACAAGCCTGCCCATTTTGGTAATTTCGTGTTTTGTGTTTTGTGTTGTGGTGGTGAAGTGGAGAATTGGAGGAGTGAGTATTTATAGGGGAGGTCGGGACGTGGCGGAGGGGACACGTAAGGGTTTGAGGGTAAGGAGATTTGTGACACACTTCGCAATGCATGTTTCTGTTGCCTTTGTTGTGCTACACATCATATTTCATGTTGTCCTGTTACTTGGGATATGTGGCTTTAGATGTCTGAATAGTAGGGGACGAAAATGAGGTGAATTGGGATCGCTATCTTCGGACAAGATATACATGTGTTTGTTTGTGTTAAGGTTTGTTTTCGGCGGGTTTCAGGTTTATCATCTATATCTGTTGTCCTCGGAAATGTCGAGGAGAGCTTCGTGATCGCTTAAGAACTCGAGCTATATAGGACGAGTTTCAAGTTTATCTTATATATATATATATATGTAGTTAAGCGCTCGAAAAAAAACTTTGCTCAGCATATATAAGGGTGAAATCACGTTGTCAAGCTCAAGCACTGATCTACTAAAAAAATAAGCAAATTTGAATTTGACTTATTTAGTCTTGAATCACTTATTTTAAATATTTATTGAAAATAAAAATATATTGTTACTGTACAAGAGTATTTTCATAGTTACTTGTTTTAAGGGGTAGTGTTGTAATTATGACTCTCTGAGACGTGATATTCGGACAAGTGAGGAATCGGACAAGAATACATGTGTCTGCACGTGCAAAGGTTTGTTTAGGTGGGTTTAGGGTTTATCATTTATATCTGTTGGCCGATATGATGATTTTTTTGGAACGTGTGTTCTTGATAAGAGCTCGCTATTCGACACATCTAAGATATCAAACTGACACGAGTGTTTGAACTTGTAATTTAAGTTAGGCTTTTGATACCTCTCTTCAAATACATAAGAGTAATTAACAATACTCAATCTGTAATATTATGGCAAAAAATTATTTGTGAAGACCCATGATAGAAAAATCCACAGTACATGTTTTAGTTAATTGAGGAGCTGAGATTGATAATATTAGAAAATGAAACAAAGAAAAAGAGAGAACGAACAACAACAACGAAAATGAAGAGGAGAAATAAAAAGACTAGGAAATAATTTGGAAAGAGGCTATGTTTTCCGCTTGAATCATGTCGTCGTTATCGACCTTATAGATTTACATAGCTCTCGAGTTATTCTAACACTCGCAACGGGGTCAGAGAAGTTTGGAATCCCATTGCTGGAAGACGGGCCCGGGTCGCTGGGAGGAGACCCTGAGCGATGGGAGGGCTTTGGATGCGTCTTCCGATGTGAGCTGGAATAAAGACGACGACAATAAACCAAAGAAACCGAGGGATGGGGAGCAGGGGACGTCGAACACTGACGCCTTTTAAGTTTGACCTTAGATAGGTGCATGACTAAATATTCTTATAATCTAAGTTTCAACACGGACATTAATTTTTGAGATGATTGTCATTGTGACATTTGGAGAGTTTGAGTGATCAGATAGGTCGCTTCAATACTTTTTTAACTTTACATGTCACCTAAATTTTTTTTCATTAGTTTTTTTTTTAATTCAGAATTAACCAAAATGCTCTTCTATCAACGTTATGAAAATTACTTCAGGTTCAAATTACGTAAATACCCTTGTTCTGATCTCAAATTTTCATTCAATTTTCTTTCATTCAATCCTATGTGATTTTGCTTTTTTCACCTTTAGCCCTCTCCAATTCTATTTCTGAAATTCATAGTCATCCCCTGATGATTTTTTTCAGGTTTTGAAATTATTGCAAATTGTTACCAATTTTCTCTTATTTAAAAAACTCATAAGTCCAATCCGATGAACCGAAATCGAATTTAAAAAACAAACTGATGTTCTCCCTACCTTGGTTCAGTACAAGACAGGCTGGGTTTTTAATTTAGTCAATAGAAACTCTTAAACTTCAAAAAATTTATTTTGTTCTAGAGTAATTTTGCAATTATTTGAGTATTTCTAAAACTTGGTGTGTTAATTTGTACAAAAATAAATTTATACAATCAGGTTCTCTATGTTTTGCCAGAGAGGTTGTCGCTGAAAAAAAATAGACACTAGACAAAATATTCGCACAAAGTATTATCATAAGTTTTTGAAAAGAAACTGTGAAGTGATATAATATATTATAGTTGATTATGTGAAATGAAAGCTCAATATACTAAACTATATAAAGTTTAGCTCAGTGCATTTATGTGATATTGGTATATAGTTCGGTGGATGTTTATGAAATTACTCTTTATTATTACTGTTACTATTATTATAAGTTCAAAAAGTTACATATTTAGTTCCGATACATAGTACTAGTCCGCCGTGATTGTTTTGTCCGCCTCGTTAAAGGCCGTTTCAAAGGCCTTATTATTGTTGACCCTGGCTACTTGAGAAAAGGAAACAGAAAACTCAGGCCTCGGGCTCGGGCCTCCTGAACTGGCTCGGAGACTGTTCGGCGCTGAAGACTGTGGTCTCCTTCCTGGCGTTCTTGAGGCGCCAAGCGTCCTCCCTCGACACCTTGAACGCATTGGCGATGACATCAACGGGCAATGCCCTCATCACCGAGGTCTTCCCGGCGAGAGTACTGATCTGAGCCCTGTCGTTGGTCTTGAGCCCGATCCAGTTGAATCCCTCCTCCTGCTCCGTCCTCTTCACCGCCGCGAAGTTCTGGGGCACGACGAGGAGCTGCCCCTGCCTGAGCTCCCCGTCGAAGACTGCATTGCCCTTGTCGTCGACCACCTGCACCTTGGCGCGCCCGCGCTTGGCGTAGATCACGTTGTGCGCGTTGGGGTGGAAGTGCGGGGCAACGATGGAGTTCCTGTAGAGGAATCCCTCCTCGAAGGAGAGCTGGAGGTGGCGCAGGATCGGGAAATCGAGGCTGTTGAGGCTGGAAATGCGCCCGCCCTGCGGGTTGAACACGTCGGCGAAGGAAGGTTTCTGGATGTTTCGCTTTATGTCGAAGCTGCAGATCGTCTCCTCGAGCCCGTTGTGATCCTGTTGTTGTTGCTGTTGTTGTTGTTTCTGCTGCTGTTGCTGTCGTTCTCTCTTATGTCCTCTCTGCGGGAGCTCTTGTTGCTCCCGCTCCAGTCTGGGGGGCTTCACAACCTGAAGCCCCCCATCCACCCTCACGATGGGGCCACGCCCGTCGCGGGCGCTCCAGAGCGCCCGCGCGAGCCTGTCCTCAACATTGTACGACTGGGCGATGATCTCAGCGTCGAACCCCGCGAACACATTGCTTCCCTCGTTGTCTCCCCGTGCCCGCTCGCCCTGCTGTTTGGGGTTTCCGGCGAGGAAGAAGGTTCTGAGGCCTTGGTCGAGCTGGTTCTCGCGGTTGCTGGCGTCGGAGAAGGTGACGGTGACGAGGCGCTCGTCGCCGTCGTTGTAGGCCCAGTTGGTCACGCCGGCGGGGAGGGCGATGACGTCGCCTTCCTCGATGCTCCGGATCTTCTGGTGCTGGTCTTCCTGGAACCGTGGGCTCTGGTCCGGGTTCTGGTTCTGGGAGTGGAACCGGACCGACTCGTACGTCTCGGGGCAGCCCGGGAACACAGTTCCAAAAATACCCTTGCCTGAACAAAGATACATATATCCAATCAATTTATTTAAATAGAAATATTTTGATCATTTCACACTAAAACAGTCAAACCTTGGAGAACGTAGATGAGCATGGGAGCGTTGCTATAGGATGGCAAGAAGAGGCCGTTGCGCTCGACGACGACGCGGTCCACGGCCACGCCTGCGCATTGTAGCTGCTCCTCGTTCGGGTCCCACCGCTCGATCAGGCCCGCCTCGGCCCTGATTCTCTGGGTGGGCTCGAGGGCGTCGAGCCGTTCGATCTGGCACTGTTGTTGGGGTTGGAATTGGGATGGGCGTTGGTGTTTGGGCTGGAACGGCGGGTTGAAGGCTAAACAGCCGGTGGCGAAGAGAAGCACAAGGCCGAGAGAGAGCAAAACAAGCCTACCCATTTTGGTAATTATGTGATTGATTGTGTTTTGTGTTGTGGAGAATTGGAGGAGTGAGTATTTATAGGGGAGGTCGGGACGTGGCGGAGGGGACACGTAAGGGTTTGAGGGTAAGGAGATTTGCGACACACTTCGCAATGCATGTTTCTGTTGCCTTTGTTGTGCTACACATCATATTTCATGTTGTCTGGTTAATTATTACTTACAATATCGCTTGTGAGATGGATTGTGACGCGATATCAGGACAAGTGAGGAATCGGACAAGATCATATATACATGTGTTTGTGCGTGCCTAGGTTAATTTGTTTCGGTGGGTTTCAGGTTTATCATCTGTGTATCTGTTGTCGGGTACGATGATTGTGTCATTCTTGATAAGAAAGATACTGCGAGCTCTTCGAACCATCTAAGATTGCCTCTCCACCTGTAGATTGAGTAATCTAACGAGCAGGGTTGTTCACGGTTCGACTTTTAATTGGTTCGATTTGGTTTTAAGAAAATGAGAATCGAAATCGAACTGCCTTAATTTAAATGTGGTTTGGTTTTGAATGTGTCGGTTTTTAGTTGGATTTAATTTGAAATAATTTTCATGAAATTGTCACGTTTTAGGCCGATTTTGACTTATTAATTGATTTGTTTTGCTGACCCAATATTTTTAGGCTCAATAACTAAGGATTGGTTGTTTATAATGAGTCATGTATCCAAATCAATGTCTTTTTGTTTGGTTCAATTTTTTTATGGATTCTCATTTTATAAGATGACACGCGAACTATGAATTTCGATTTAATTTCTTTTGGTTTGAGTATTTACCTACTCGGATCATTCATCTTTTAGCACCCCTAATACATACAACGCAACATTTTGCTCAAAAATACATACAACACAACATTTTTTTGCAAAACATATATATAATGGTGTTAAGGAGAATCGGGTTAGAGCCTACATATAACCCAAAAGATCACGTATTCTTTTGATGCGAGGTTTACACTCACATGTGGAATTCCAATAATCTCTTCTATACATTGAACCTCATTACATCGGGTTGCTCACACTTTTAGGCCCAAATCGTCTTGCAATCTCAACCACTTGTCAATATGGCAATTATGGCTTGATAAATCGTGATTCAATATCCTACTGGCTCACCCATCTCGATACTCCAGCATGCCGACACGACAAAATCTTGCAAATCTGGCTCTAATACCACATGTTATGGAGAATCGGGATTTTACCAAGAAAGATCACGCATCAAGAAAAACTTACATATACACATTACAGATCACATCTGACCCCAAAAAACAAGTTTATCAGGTCTATAGTCTAATGTGTATATAAAATTTTCTTATATCTCATACTCTTTTGATGTGTGACGTGAACTCACATGCGAAATCCTAACAAGTGGCACATACATTATCATTATTTTTGTTGACACTGCGTCATAAAGGCCTTATTTACATGTTGACACTGAGATAAAACACAAATATAGAAAATTTAGGTTTCGATCCTGATCTGGCTCGGAGACTGATTGACACTAAAGATTGTCGTCTCCTGCCTGGCGCTTTTGAGGCGCCACGCGTCCTCTCTAGACACCTGGAACGAGTTGGCAATGACGTCAACAGGCAGTGCCCTCATAACAGAGGTCTTGCCGGCGAGAGTACTGATCTGTGCCCTGTCGTTGGTCTTGATCCCCATCCACTCGAACCCCTCCTGCTCGGTCTTCATCACCGCCGCATAATTCTGAGGGACGATCAGGATCTGTCCCTGCCTCACCTCACCGTCGAACACGGCGTTACCTGTTCGACATTATATTGTGTATTAATTATATTAGAACTACGTACAGTACTTTTGTGATATTAGGGTTTAGGGTTAGTATTATATTTCCATACCCCTGTTGTCCACCACCTGGACCCTGGCCCGTCCACGCTTCGCGTACATCATCACGCTGTGCGCGTCAGCGTGGAAATGCGGGGCCAGGATCGAGTCCCCGTGGAGCGCGCCCTCCTCGAGGCTGAGCCCGAGGCGGCTCAGGATCGGGAGGTCCAGCCCGTCGAGGGTCGTCACGCGCCCTCCACGGGAATCGTACACGTAGGCGAGTCCGGGCTCGCGGATGTTCCGCTTAATATCTAAGCCGCATACGGTCTCCCCGAGCCCGTTCTCACGGGGAGCCATCGCCTGGAACCCGCTGCCCCTGGCTCTGACGATGAGCCCCCTCTCGTCCGGGCCATCCTGGATGGCCCGGACGAGCCCCTCCTCGACGGCGAACGACTCCGCGAGGATCCTGGCGTCGAAGCCGACGAACACATTGTTGAACTGGCGCTCGCGCCCGCCGGAGAGGAAGAACCGCCTCGCCGAGAAATCGAGCTGGTTCTCGGGGTTGCTGACGTGGACGAAGGCGAGGAGGACGAGAGGGTCTTCGCCGTCGTTGTAGGCCCAGTTGGCCGCACCGGCGGGTACGGCGATGACGTCACCTTCATTGATGACGTGGACCTTCTGGTGCTGGTCTTGTGCTGACTGGACCGTCTCGGGACAGCCAGGTGAGACCACTCCCTCCATGCCCTTCCCTGAAAATAGATGAATCAATTTCAGAAATAACCAAACCGACTCGAAATAGGTGAATCAAATTCAAAAATAACCAAACCGACTCGAAGAGCAGCCCAACAAAATATAACTAACTTGGTTCGATTTAAAATCGAACTAAAATGTTATTGGTTTAGTTTCGGTTTTCATTCTCAATTTGAACACATGTCTCATTTCAGGTCATCGATATTTATTGATTGAGCTTAAAATATTAGTTCAGGAAAAAAGCAGGTAGAACGGCCCAAAATAATGAAAATGAATCAAAAGAAAATCCAATTGGTAAAGGTTAATTATTCCCGACCAATTCAATAATGTTTTGGTCGGAAATTCAAATTAAAATCTTCTGAACCGGTTTGGTTTTGAACCGGTTAATCAACTGGTTGGAAATACTAATTAAAATCTTCTAAATCGGTTCAGTTTTGAACCGATTAATCAGCGGTTCTAGCGGTTCTAGACTCTCATAATCATATTCGAATCGAATTGATTGATTCGGCTCTCAATTTTCGAACTCAAATTCGATTCAATACCCACAATTATCCAAATTCAAAAATTCGATTCAATACCAAAATTCTCAATTCTTCAGTTCAGTTCTGATTTAGATCTCGGTTTAGATTCGGTTTCAGATAAAAAGTGCCCACCGTATGAATTTGCACTAGGATAATAATTTTCACATAAATAAATATGTTCTGACCTTGAAGGACGTAGATTAGTATGGGAGCGTTGGAGTAGGAGGGCAAGGCGAGGCCGTTGGGCTCGATGGTGTGGCGGGTCACCATGAGCCCGGGGCACCGCAGCTGGGACTTCTCGCTGAAGTCCCAGCGGTCGATGTGCCCCGCCTCCGCCGGGATGCGCAGCGCGGGCTCAAGCGCCTCGAGCCGCTCGAGCCCGTAGGACTTGTCCCGCGGAGACCTGAAACCCAGAGAGCCGGTGGTCGCGACGAAGAGAAGCACAACGCAAAGAGAGATCACCAAAACATGCTTCGCCATAATTATGACAATAATAATATATATGTGTCACTATATATAATATATATAGTGACCCACTTGACACTTGGCAATATTGCATGCTCGTCGAGGCTTATTTGGGTAACACCTCGTACTATTATTATGATATATTCATATTGGTGCGGTACGGTAAGTATGCCGAGATAGCAATATTTCCCGTACTCGACAGGGATCTCTAAATTTGATCGAAAATGAAGTGAAATTTTTTTTATATTCGGATGAAAATGGGGCAGGGACGAAATGAGGTATTCCCGCCGCTCAACCTGATATATTAAAAATATATATTTTTAATTTAAAAATACATATTCAATAAAAAATAATATATTTTTTATTAAAATAACATTTTATAATAGGGATAGTGACACTTTGATACACCTAACTATAGCGAAATGACACTTTCATACCCTAATTATTTTTCTCTCTTTTTAGTACCCTAACAAATTTTTTTGTGACAACCTACCTCTAAAATGTCTAAAATACCTAAACTACCCTTGGTGTAAGAAACTATAAATTGAATTGGTTCAATAATGTAAAATTAAATTTGAATTATTTCAAATATGGTTTGATAAATCATATTGTACTAGTTTTATTTTGATTTCTTAAATCAGGGGTATTTTAGTCATTTTTAGCATAGTTTGTCACAAAAAATTTGTTAGAGTACTAAAAAAGAAATAAAAATAGTTAGAGTATGAAAGTGTCATTTCGATATAGTTAAGCGTAACAGATTGTCATTATCCCTTTATAATACATCTTTAATGAAAAATAATAATATTTTAAGTTTATATTTTTATTAAAATAAATAAATATATTTTAACATTTTTTGGGGTTGAGAATGGAAAACGGAAAATCCTAATCCCTGTTGAAAACGAGAAATTTCTTATTTAATTCTAACAGGGACGAAGACGAAAATTTCCAAATCCGCCCCACACTCGCCCCATTGCCATCCCTGTACATATGTGGCTAATCAACATATGTACGTATGGAGGCGAAATTAAATACGAACCGTCCAAATCAGTGAAATATTTGCGTAAAATGGTGTAATGTTTTGGACTCGGTGAAATATTAAGAATAACCGCGATAAAATTTTTATGCCACGTGACAATGCACGTACAAATCTTTAGCGATTTTACTTATTTTTGGTATTGATTCGGACAGTCTGGACATTTTATCAATTTATACTGGAGTGCATATATATTCGTTCAGATATATATATATATATATATATATATATGAACGAAAGGTAGCATCCAAACAAAATGAAGACGGATTGAGACGAGAGTCATGTGCGTTTTATTCTATGTTATCATGTTTTGTTTCGGTGGGTTTCAGGTTTCTTGATTGTGTAACCTGTTTCTATTCTTACATATGCATGGATTTAGATTGTCCACATGAGTCGCTTCAAAACTCAAACGGTGGCTTAGATTTGTTACCTATATCATGCCCGGTGTCACGGTCCGGAAGATTATACTCCAAAAATCGGGTCGTGTAGCGTTTGGACAGGGCCGACCCGTCCATAAGGCAAGAAAGACTCTTGTCTTCGACCCGACTTTAGAGGGGCTCCAAAATACCCAGCCAACCAGCCCAATATCAAAAAGACCAATTTTTAAAAAATTATTATCTACGTATATACCAAGTTTTAACTGTTACACTTAATAGCAGCTTAATAACTTAAGTTTTATACGTGATTCCTCTTTCACGAAGAGAGTCGTCGAACCCAATGCGATGGCGCCGAAGAAGAATGGATGGTAGTATGATATTATCTTTTCAAAAGAAATGCCTCGTTTCAAATTCTTGCCTTAGGCGCCCGATTTTCTAAGGACGGCCCTGCGTTTGGAAAGAGGCTTATTGACTGTACTCGTGCCCAAATAAGCCGATCAAACGGTGAAATAAATATATATAGAGTGGCTAGTTGATTGAGATAAACGAAGACGAGAGACGTGTTTAAGGCCGTGGAGGGCGGGGACCTCTCCGACGGGGAGAGGAGGTTTTATTTGCAGGGAAGAACTTCCGGCGACCAAATAATCAAGCTCGGATTCTGCTCGACTAATAGAATTTTCACCATAATATTCATTAAACCAAAAAAATAAAAATCATATTTACCGTTCACGGTGGGACTCGAACCCACAATCTCCCGCTCCGGAGGCGAGCGCCTTATCCATTAGGCCACGCGAACTTCACAGCCCTCATGTAGAACCTTGACAAGATCAAACAATAACTCAAGAATAACATGGGAAACTCAAACTCATCAATCACCAACTGTGGCACTTCATTGCAAAAAAATACAGATACAAAAACAAACATTACCAACATAAACCAATACAATCAAAATTCAGGCCAAAGATGATACAAACATCATGAACACAACCCAATAAAGTGCAAATTTAGTGCAAGGTTGTGTCAGTTGCTAGTTTTGGGACAGTTGATGGGTGTTGGTGGCACTTGGTCCTGTAAAAAACCTTCTTCTTCTTGCTGCTGAGGTTTATGAAGGACAGCTCAATCCTGCCTGGCTCTCTTATGTGGGACAAGTTCCTTACACTTTCTGCCAATTTCTTCTCCTTCTGTATCAGCACTCTGTACGACCCTTCGTCGCAGGGTATGAACTCTTCCTTGTAGTTCACCTCCCATCCCACCACCGTCACATCCCATTCCACCGTCATCCCTCCCTGTTCTCATCCATAATCCGATCAAAAACCCGATATCAGTCACAAGATTATCAGTCTAGGCTCAACATCGTTGTGTAAAACAAACAGACTATAGACAGATCAAAGCTACGATAAAATTAGGAAAAATTGCAAAAAAGTGCCCTACTATATGACACTTTTGCAAAATGGTGTTGTGTTGTTTGCATTTTTTTTTTTGCAAAATGTGTGTATTTTTTATAGAAATGACGAAATATCCTCAGGAACTAAAAATCATTTTTTTTAAAATACATAGATACATATATATTTTAAAAGTGTTTTTGTTTTTATCTTTAACTAAAATTTGTATGATCACATTTTGTAATTCAATTTTTAGTTATACTAACTTTAAGTTAAATTTATGTTATAAAAGTCTTAAATCTTAATTTCATGGGCAATTTCGCCATTTTTGTAAAAATATACACATTTTGCAAACACCACAACACCCTTTTACAAAAGTGTCATATAATAAGGCACATTTTTGCAACTTTCTCATAAAATTATGTCGTAAAATGACTATAACATCGTATATTAGCATATGCAAGGTTGATGTGTGTGGTCCTCATTCAAATGGAATTCAAATTTCATAAATAGTTGACTAAAAGTACCACAACAGATCAGTCTTGATATAACAAGATCAATAGACTGATCAAAGTTCAGACAAAACCATGTTTCAAGCTGACGCTAGAACATTATCTGGTACCATCTACGAGGTTTTAGTGAACAATGGATATCAATTAACCGATGTATGTAATGTTTAGGTAGCAGTACTCATTCGAACGTGTAATTCGAGTTTCAAAACCAGTTATAATCAAAAGTACCTCTGATACGGGAACTTCAACCGTGCCAACTGTGTTTGGCTTAACAACCAGCAGCTTAACCTTGTCTTCGTCTGTGAACACCTGATCGTTCTGTCTTTGCAGACCGCCGTACTGAATTGGGAGGTTCTCTGCGTTTATGTACCTGTTTTTTTGAAAATTCAGAGAAAATAACATGATCTTGAAATGATTCAACACGAGACTTAACACAAATACAATGGGGCAATAGTATTGTTACTTGAGAAGTGTGTCTGTGGTTTTGGACGGTCTGGAAAATATGAAGTTTTTCTTGGTTCCTTGGCTTCCAAACTTGGAGTGCACGGCATGGGAGACATAGTACCAGAACGGAATATTTACCACCAACTGCAACACAATAAAACTGTTAGAATATTAGTCTATTTCGCATTCTAGTTTCTTCTTCCTATTCTAGATTAGTCTTATTACCTAATATCTAGGTTTTCCTATTATTGTTACCTTTCCTTAAGGGTGGACACCAGTCAGGAACTGGACTCGGGACCATTACATAAAGGGTCAGTTCAGTTTTGGACCCGGTTCTCCGGTTCTACATGTCGGATCTGGACGATTGTCAATTTTTGTTAATTATGCAATTTATGGTCCGAATTAGATGATTTTGATTCCAATTTTTAGAAAAAAACTTAAATTTTGTAATTACTAAAAGTTCTAGCGAAAATCAAACGTTAAAGACTTAATTATTGCAACCCAATTGAATTATAAAGTTTGCAAATAAAATCCTGATAAAAGATAAAGTAGCACATCCTACTTGCCTCGGTGAGATAAGTAACTAATCGGAGAACCGGTTCGGTTCTGAACGGGTACCCAGTGCAACTGTATTTTAAGAACTATGACCGAACCAAAATTATATGGTTCTTTTTTCAATTTTAAAATCAAAACCGTTACTCACGGTTCCCCTACTTTTCCTATTTAGTTTGATTTATAGCCGATATAAAGTGTTCTCCCTGTTGTATTTCACACCAAAAAAAAATCAATAATATTATTCTCTACATTAATTCTATCAATAGCATACGAAAAGGGATGGATATTTATGTACTCACGTTTCTGAAGATGAACTCGGGGTAATAGTCCTGGAAGAGGCCGATGAGATCCTTGCAGAGGGTGCGAATCTCCTTCAAGGCCGGTCCCGGAGAATTTCCCAAATCAGTGATCACAATTATAGAGTCTACGTTTCCGGGTTTGAAGCTCAGCTGCCTTATGGCCTTCTCCATGCACTGAACTCTCCATCTCAGGTACTGCTTTCTCTTCTTCTCCGTCCCGAACACTCTGTTGTGCATCTTCCTGTCCTTGAAAGGGCCGTAAAGGTTGTAGCACAAGGGATGGCCTTTCCTGCCTACGCTGTTCGTGTAAGCCACCTGACGGAGGTCCTCAGTCTCGAGCTCCTCCTCCATGATACCTTCCACATTCAGCTCCTTGCGCCATATCACGGTCTTTCGGAGCATCTCGTAAGCTTCTTCCACCTTGAAGTCTCGAGCTTTGAGGAACTTCAGCAGAACGATGTCGCTCCCCAGATGGGATTTGCTAGGCAGCAATGGTATACCCCATAAGGCGATGTCTCTGAGCTTTTCTTTTCCCATTGCGACTTCAATAGGGTCGTCGGATTCGGATGGGTTCCCAAGGAGGTAGTTCCCGCGGATCGCGTCTTCCACCTTGCACCTGAATGGTGTTTTAAAAAATATTAGGCACTAGTCGGGCGGAGAGGACTTCTAGTAGGACTAGCGTTCTAACAAATGTTAGGTGCTAGTTGGGCGGAGAAGGCCTTATAGAGACTAATTGGGGATTCATCAAGGATTAACCAGAACCAGAAACCAGATCTGTCAATTCGGTTTCTAATTTCATGAACTGAGACCAGACTGGTATTGGTATAAACCATAACATTAACCAACCAATTTTATTGGCCGGTTTTTAATAAAATTTGGGCCTCAAAACGGCCAAACTGAACCGGTTTTGTTGATTGCTACACTTGGATGCCTCATGGACGTTGATTTGTGGAGATCAATGGCTGATATCAAGCCACGTATGGTGCATCAAATCATCTCCGATTTAATCAGTTAGCCGTGGTTTTGTATTAATTAAACTGGAACTGAACTGATTTCTTCCGGTACTTGAGTTTAAGAACCGAAACTGGACAGATTTCTTCCGGTTTTGGTATTTATGGTTCCCAGTTAATTATGAGCAGCCCTACCTTCTGGGGATCAGACAGGGAATAAGCAGAAATTAATCAGGTTAAAGAATTAATCGGAGATTTTAAGAACACTAGACCTGAACTCCAGCAGCGCTTTCCTCTTCCTCATTTTCATTTCGACCGTGACAGCTTCTTGATCCTTATCATCGTTGTGGTGTTCTCTGTAGACGGGTGAGTCAAGATCGTGATCTTCTTCTTCTTGCAGAAGGCTGTCGACCAGGTCAGCATCCACGTCTCCTCCCCCGATCTCATCATTCTCGGTAGCATCACTGTCAGCGTCCTCCTCTCCCAAGATTTCATCATTCTCAGAATTTTCACCACCGTTATTATTATCAGTGGCTGTAGCTGCTCTTGGAATTTCATCAGTAGCTGTAGCTGCTTGTGGGATTTCTTCAGTAGCTGCAGCTGCTCGTGGGATTTCATCAATAGCAGCAGCTGCTCGTGGGATTTCATCAATAGCTGCAGCTGCTCGTGGGATTTCATCTGTAGCTCCAGCTGCTCGTGGGATTTCATCGACCTCGCGCTTTTCTTTGCCATCATCACAGAATTTCTCAAATTGGTCGGGAATTTTGGGGGACTGGTTCTCGTTGGGGGTAAGAAAAACTCCGGGGCTTTGGCTAATCTCATCGTCACACCTGCTGGGGGTGCCATGGTCATCTTTTGGGGTATGGTATTCTGTAGGGCTCTGCAGTTCGTCTTTCGGGCTCTTCAAGTCTTTTTGGCTGGGCTTGACCTCATCTTTCTCCAAGTCTTTTTGGCTGGGCTTGACCTCCTCTTTCTCCGCCATAACAAACATCATGGTTATTGGAGCCTCCTCTCTTTCTCCGGCCAGTCAATTTTTTCAACAGCTGCAGAGAAAGAGGGAGAAAAAGAAACTTCTCTCTTCGGCAAGAATCCAAGTACAGGTAAAATTTAAGCTCCTCCGGGAGAGAAAAGGGAGAGATAAAAAAGGCTGAATTCTATTGGTAATGGTAACCGCTATCAATGCAATGCTTTCCTCTTTGAAACCCAAATAATGACTTCCAATTCCCAGCCATAAGTTACCTTGGCGCCAAAATTAGGCCTTTCCTTTAATATATTCAAGAATGATTTGGCAATGCCTAAATGATATCAGCAATTTACTCTTTAAGGGCCTAACTATATTAAGGTTAGATTCTCCACAATTCAAAAATAGCTACAAAATCCAATACCCTCACCATTTTTAGATGATTAAAATGAGTGTAGTTTAGATGTGAATTTTAATGATAAGAATAATATGAGAATTCTGAGAATACCAAACTGCTAATGCAAAAATAATACACAATGATTTAATTGAAGAGCAGAGATGTTACTTGGCGATGAGCTAACCGGTGAGACCTGCCATGGGAATTTCACGCCTTTCCATATTTGGTCAGATCCAACGTCATTGAGCAGCTGCATAAAAGGGGAAATTTTAGAAGATGGGTTAGGATCATTTTTCATGACGGACCACGATGTAAAAAATGATGTCGTGATTAACAGCAGACGATTTGGATTTACGATGCCTGAAAAAATTACTCACCCTCTCTCCAAATCCCGGTAGACCCCAAACTTAAAGATTAGGCATTGTCGTAAATGTTAGAATCATTGCTGATCTATCCTTCACCGAAATGATCCGAGACAGCATTGGATCGGCTTCATCCAATATAAAATAAATGTGAGCCCGCATCTAACACAAACATACGGGTATACTCGAACAGCATTCAGAATTAGAGATGCAAATATGCAATCGAACAAAAACAAATCAACAGATCCACATCTATCTTAATCATGATCAATCCAAAGCTTGGAAACCACAATAATTTGGGGGAGAAATTGCAATTCTATAATTCTGTAACTCACAACAAGATCAAAGCAACCACAAGGCATCAAAATTCAGAACCATAATTCCAAAACCACAATGAATTGATACATTTAACAGTAAGACTATCAGATTAAGAGTTACATACAGTCCTGGTCGGAGGATTTTCCAGAACCGCTTTGGCCGATGAAATCGCCGTGAATCGATGAAAGGGGCCAAATTTCCGGAACCCTTTTGTACGAATTCGAGTTCTCCATCTCCGGCCGGAGGGTTTCTACGGGAGATTCGAGAGACGGCATGGCCTCAAAACCCTAAATCGAAAGATCTATCAGGGAAGTGAAGGGAGTAAAAAAATGTGATGATGGTTCGTGGGGAGGTGAACTTGCTGAGAAGTCTACTAGGAACAGACTGGAGATGGAATTTTCCGCCCGGAAAGTGAGGGAAAATCAAAATCAGAGAAATGTTCAGTGATTTTAGGAGGGAGAGAGTCTGGTACAGAAGCAAAAGTAAAATGACTAGTCGAGGGCAATTTGGTCTTTTCGCATATAATGCTTATTTTATGTGTAACTAAACAAACAATTGTATGGATTAAAATGAGGAGACCCCATTTCATACTCATTTGGCTGATCAATTAAAATTAGTGATATTTTATATTTCACTTAGCTACTACATAACACAAATAAATTGTTATACATGTCATGATGAGGTGAAGGATATTTTTTTCCAGAGATAATAATGTCGTGGATTCAGGTGAGACTATAATTTTAATTTTTTATTTTGTTGTAATGAGGTCAAGGAGTTTTGATTGGGTTCAAAATAATTTATCTTTTGTAGATGGGTAATGAACGGGTTTGGTGATCTATGCCCTTATTATGTCGGATCAGTGAGCGGGTCTTCTAGCCAATCAAATCAAGCAAACTATATTTTTCGTAGATTTGAAATGCTTTGTCTATAAATAGAATGACAATAAGGTTAGTATGATGACCTCCTTCCCCTACTCTACAATACTCGGTTTCCATTGAACTTGAGATATTTTGTCCATAATAAGGTGGGTTCAGTGATCTCTATCAATATTTTGTTGGATCGAAAGTACCGAATGGCAGTGATATTTGTTCCCCACTCTGACATATAGAGGACACTAGATTCCCACCAGATTCAAAATATTTTATCTCTTTATAGAATGACAAACAGACCATGTTTAAAAAAAATGTCCCTCCATACTATTATAAACGAGTCTTGTAAGATGTGTTCTAAAAATTGGACTTATCTGATTAATCTGTCATAATGCCCAATTAATCCCTTAATATGATTGGTCTCTTTGAGACTCTCTCCGCCTGGAACATTGCTTGTAGGAGTAGAAAGATTGACCTGTAACAGTAATATCAACTTTCTGCAGAATACATGCAAGAAAATGATAAAAATGCCACCAAATTCAGACAGAGAAAGAAAATGTCATCACTTAGTCAATAAAACTCCTAATTAAGCATATAGTATCCAGAGCAAGAAAGCCAGTTTTTGCCCAAAACAGAGAAAAAAACTCAGATGCACACATCCAGAACTGGACAGGCATTATTAACAAGAACACAGAGAAGAACTACATACAACTAAACAACCCTTCCTTTCCCTTCACTCAGCATTTTTCTTATCACTGCTAGATTCAGAACCATTCTCTCCGACGATCGAACCCGCTTTCTTGCCTTCCTCGTGGGCGCTAACCTTTGAGGCTGAGCTGGATCCGGCGGGATCAGCATTCAAGGGCTGTTGCTCTTCTAGTTGCAGATTTCCAACTTGGTCGCGTAAACTGGGTTCGCTAGTATCGCAGTTTTGGGAGTGTTGTCCTTCGGATTTTGGGTCTCCGGCCTGAGTAAGTGAACTGGCTGCAGCTGCCTTAGAGTCTTTGGATGCTAGACCAGCTTCTTGTTCCTCGCATCTTGAGATGACCTGTTGGAGCTCTTCGTGGAGATTTAGAGCCTCAAAGAGCATTCCCTCATCGTCTGTGGTGGCTTCTATGATTCTCTGAACGACGAGCTGTGACTGCATGCACTTCTCCAGCATGCTTACGGTCAGGTCATCCTGTTCCACACGAGGTATTATTTATACGGGAAAATGGGAAAAACCTGTAGTATACTATCACATTTTTGCAAGAGGGTGTGTATTTGTACAAAATTGCCCTTAACATTTAAGAATTATCTTGTAAAAATAAATTTTAAAGAGTTCTGGAAATATCTTATAACTAAAATTTGTAATTTAATTTCTAGTAAAACTATTTTTAAGTTAAAAATTAATTTAATAAAAAATTAATTCTTAATGTTATGGGCAATTTCGTCATTTTCATACAAATACACACATTTTGCACAAAAAATCAAAGTTCAGAGCATCCTTTTGCCATTGCAAAAGTTTCCCATTTTCCCTATTTATATTCCCCACATGATTACTGATCGGTTTGTGAAAACGCAAACCAGATTTTCACCATAAGCCTAAGTTTCATGTCAAGAGAATTTGTGGCATAGCACAAAACAGCGAAAAGGCAAGCACAAGAGGTTATTATATGGAGGTCACGTTCAGAATATAAGTGATGTGGTTACCTTTGTTGCGTTTGGCTCTGTCTTGGTATTCAATATGCTAGAGAGCAAGTCCAGGCTGTTTCGAGTGACAACGAGAAATTCTTTCTTCTCTTCATCTGATAGGCCCGCGTAATTGAAGGTTAAATTAGTTTGATCATCACCGTGTCCATTGGTAGGAAAAGGGTATTCTTCAGAAGGCGAAAGTGTTTGTTGATGAACAAATGACTCGTGGGGATGTTGCATAGGGGGTGAACCGCCATCTTCTACTGGTAAGGATGTACGCCTCCCTTTTAAGCTCTGCCAGAATCGTAAAATCACAAGGAAAAATAATATATGAACCAAACTATCAGGATAAAAGAACGGTTGCAACTAATTTCAACATTTGGTAAATTCCGACAACCATAAACCATGAATTACTAATACGATTGCAACTAGTTTCAACTAGTGGTAAATACCGAATACCATAAAAGTGTGAATCATGCTGATCATAAAAATAAAAAATAATAAGAGTGAATAATGAATTTGAAATTTCATGGATCATCCATCCGGTAGAATGCAAAAGGGCGGGAGAATCATATTACTCGTGATGGGTAGTCAAAGAACCTAACAATTACACTAGAGAACAATCAACGAGGAATATGTATTTTTGATAAAAGCGGCGCTTCTTATGCAATCCCACTATATAGTGTCTAATATTTCACTTGAAGATTAAGTGCCCGGCAACATTGCGTTATTAAATCAAACAACTGTCTGATATTGCATTATTTGACAAAAAGATCGGGATCCGATTGATTCTAGTGTTTCACAGAAATGGAGATATTGGTAAATTCCTTCTTCCTATTTATCTTCTCCTTTTCATTGCATATTCTTTTAAACATAGACCAATCAATTCATATTTCAGAGCATGTAACTGTTTTCAGGACGTGATTTGCAATAAGCTCAAACTAATGATATAGTGAAAAGTATATCATAAAAACATGTACGCTAAAAACGAGAAGTGAAGAAGCTGATAAAGGTGGTGGGTCTACAATGTTAATTCACAAACTCATTCTACGTTACAATAAACATAACATCATGGATTTATGAACTGAACCATATTATGCACATATGTTACGATAACGATTAGAGGATAAATGACGATCAATGAACAAGGACGTAGAAACGACTCACCATATAGGTTTGGCGAAACACGGGAAGATAGGCAAGATCCTCAGACTCGCCCCATGCCCGAATCAACTGCAAAGCTCTAGTTCTATTCCCCTGATCCGTCTGTGGATTATCAATCATCTTGACCATCTCCTCCAAAACTTTCTCCGACGCCACCTCGGAGAACACCTTCTCACAGTTCATAGTGCAAGCTTCCAGCAAATCAAGACTCAGCATCTGGCTCGCAACACTCTTACCCGAAACCTTCTTCTTTATAGCCTTTACAATCTCCGCCCCGTTAAACTCTCCACTGTTGATCATTGCACATATCCTCAAATTCATGCCCCAGTTGGCCTCCGGCATTGTTTCCATCGTAGCCTCGTCAACCATCTTTGACTCCGGGGTCGGACTTTGCAGTATTTCCTTCATTTTTCCACTTACCATCCTCCCCATTTGAGCTCCACCGATCATCAAACGCTCGCCAAACTGTGCTAGCTTCAATTTGTCCATTTCTCCACTGGATTTTCAAAACCCAAATTCAACAACCCTAGATTTAGCCTCCTTTAACTCAAATTCCTGAAAACAAACACATACATAGATGACCCAATGAGTCTGATCTTTGAATCTGCCCGGCTAGTTCCTAAATTTCCTAGAAAATCACAAAAATAACCATAAATCATATACTTTCCTTTCCTTTCAATTCAAAAAAACTAAGCTAACTTCAATTTGCCCAGTCCTCCCATGGATTTTCAAAACCCAAAATCAACAATCCTAGATTTAGCCTACCTGAACTCAAATTTCTGAAATTAAACACATACATAAACTACCCAATGAGTCTGATTTTCAAATCTACCAGATTAGTTGCAATTTTTCATAAAATTAACCAGAAACCCAACTACTTTTCCTTTCCCTTTCAATTCAACTAAACTGAGCTACCTTCAATTTTTCCATTTCTCCACTGAATTTTCAAAACCTAGATTCAACAATCCTATATTTAGCCTCCTGAACTCAAATTGCTGAAATTAAACACATACACAAACAACCCAATGAGCCTGATTTTCAAATCTGTGAGTAATCACTAATTTCCCTAGAAAATCCTCACGCGGACAAAAATTAACCACAAACCCATCTACTTTCCCTTCCAAATCAATTAAACTGAGCTAGCTTCAATTTGGCCATTCCTTCACTGAAATTTTCAAAACTCAAATCAATCAGCCCTAGATTTAGCATCCCTGAACTCAAATTTCTGAAATTAAACACATACACAAACAACCCAATGAGCCTGATTTTCAAATCTGCCAGGGTAATCACTAATTTCCTAGAAAATCCTCACATGGACAAAAACTAACCAGAAACCCATCTCCTTTCTCTTCCAAATCAACTAAACTGAGCTAGCTTCAATTTGTCCATTCCTCCACTGAAATTTTCAAAACCCAAATCAAACAACCCTATATTTAGCCTCCCTGAACTCAAATTTCTGAAATTAAACTACCCAATCAAAAATTAACGAGAAACCCACCTACTGTTCCTTCAACTCAATTAAATTTACAGAAAAATCGCACAGCACAACAGTCCAATACAAAAAATACCCAAACATTCAGCTAATTTCTTCGTTTCTAATCCTTTCGATTTCTGGGTTCTTCCAAACAGACCGAACCAAATTGAAAACGGCAAAAAGCCATGAACAGCGAATCAAACGAACCTGATTGCGAGAGATAGAGAGAGAGAGAAACAAAACCCAAGATCGCGAATCGAGTTCTGGTTCTTGTGGTGGTGGTGATCGAGATCGATGAGATTGGCTTTGAAATGGCCTTCGTCGTCGCTGTGCTAAAGCCGGCGAGAACTGTCCGGTCTGAGAGCGACTGTCGGAGTTTTTAATAGTGAAAAATAGATAATAATAAATAAATAAATAAATAACTGAGTTACACGTGTCCTCTTTTGCGGGCTCCTCGGCCCAGTCCGGCGGGTCCCACCACTTATCTACAATTTCATGTCACGTCAATGTCACGTGAGCTTGTACGATAAAATAATCGGATAAATAAATAGTAGTTTATTCACTTATTCGTTGAAGTGGGCCTTGATATGGCTTGCGTAATGGGCTCAGAGAGGCCCATTAAAAGGGAGCCCAGTAGATTAAATTTATAAAGGGCAAATTGGTCAATAGATTCAATTATTTCAACAGAAAACAATTGATTTCGTGATTCTGATTACAGTTTATTTTTAAAGCATGTTTCATTTTTTCAGTATCATCACGATTTCACAATTTTTCAGTTCTTAGAAAAAATGTGTCATTTTTTCTCCATTATAACAGGATGTTAAACTGATTGTATCGAGTGGGCTCGAGTGTTACGCGTTACTGACGGTAACTAATGAGGGTACCAATTTCCATACTATAACTTATGGGTGAATCATGATGGAGGAGAGATATAACGAAGAGTTATGGATTTCGTATTATACCCTATTAGTGAACTTTGTTGGAGAAAAGATGTAACGAGGGTCGCGGATGAAAATACCAAAATAAAATCTCCACTGTAATGTCTTATCTTGTGGTTCATAAATGTTTTGTAGGTTTGTATTTAAAGCATGTGTTTGTAGATGAACACAACCATACATTATCGACCTTCTATATTGGTGGGTCCCACCACTTATATATTCGTGTCATGAAGACGGATTTTAGATAACTACACTTCACCATACTCAATTACAACAAAAAATTAATACGTACTTTAAGTATTTTCAAATTTCATTTATAATATTTTTAATTAAATATAACAAAATTAGTTTGTAAAAAATTCAAAATATTGTAGCTAAATTGTATAATAGTTTGATAAATAATAAATGATCTTTTTACCCTTCATCGGTTAACATTTTAACTTATGGCTCGGAGGCATATTAGTATTTTTCAAATAATTGAGTTAAAGGTTTTTCTAAAACATATGGTAAAATGACAAGTTTGAAGGGTAATTTAAATTGTTATTTAATGGAGGGCACAATAGTCATTTCATATCTATATTATATTACTTTAAAATTATATAACTAGGGTAGTTTGTACATGTTACAAACCAATTATTTTAGACTTGTTGAAAGTTATCTTAAGTGTGACTACAAAAATACTACTCATATAAAAATTGTTAAAGTTGAACATAGTGAAGTCATAAATGAAAAAGTTGTAATCATAACGGGAATTTTGTATTAAAATCTCATGCTTGTCCGATTAATCTCTAATTAATTTTATGATTAGTTTTCAATTAATGTTCTATAACTTGCAGTTAATCTTTTGATACAACTTATTTTTCAATTAATTTATAACTAATCCTATCGGTTGGTCACATATCTATTAATGGCAATTTGAAAGGTTCTAGTTTCGGATTATCATTAAAAAAAAGTTATAGGTAGTCAGATAATCAAGAACGATCAAACTTGATACATGTGGCGACATCTCCATCATCTATCTCACTCTCGCATGATCTTCAACACTAATCACTAACATACGATGTAAATAATTATATGTGTTTGAAATCGTAAAATGTATTATAATTTTCTTTCTATTTAATTTAAATGAAATTACATGTGTGTAATTTGACATGACATACGTTATTACAATTTACAAAATCCAATTTATTTAGTTTAATATGAGAATAGGTGATTGGTAGAAACCTACAATTTTATATTTATTGAGGCTGTGACATTCTTGTATACTAGCACAAGATTTTTATTTGTTGAGTAAAATACCCAAATTACCCTTTGTCCTTACCATTTGGCTTTGTCCCTGAACAAAAAACATCATCTGTTTTGTTCTGATCGGCAAAGGTATCAGAATGACTTGTTCTAAACTAAAATGTTTTCAGGTTTCAATATCAGCTCCTATGTTCCATTCAAAAGACACATACATATATAGAGCTTCAGGTTCAACTTGTGATGCATTTGAACAATTTGTTTCTAAATGATTCAAGGAGAAATTCGAGTTCACTACGATATAATCAATTACTTTTAATTTTAATTCAATATACGGAGGAGATGTTTCAATAAAAGTTATCGTTTTTAACAGAAGTAAATTTGATATAAAATGTCGTTATTACCTTTGTATTAAAGAAGTAAAATTATATAAATTCTCTTTTTTTTAAAAATAATTTTATGAACGAATAATTTCAATATTAATTTTGGAAAAAAAATTTCAAAATATATTAAAATAAAAAATGAATTTTAACGACTTTTATTTTTAACATTTTCTTAAAAGAAAAACTTTTTTTCAAAAAATAATATTGAAATGAGTTTTCTATTGCTTATTCCATAAAAATACTTTAAAAAGAAAAATAATATTTTTAGGTTTTTGGATACATGAGTATTCTTAACATTTAATAAAATTTAAAAGTCGTACGGTACTTTTTTCATCTGTTTTAACGACATTATGATAAAATGATATCAGGAAAAAAAAAAGTTTTTCATAGTGAATTGACACTGAAAATAGTTAACCGTAATGAATTAGAAAAGTGGCATAACTGACCGTAGCGAACTAAAATTTTCGCGTGATTTAATATGTTTTTGTCATTGAGCACATGATTGGCCTCTCATTTTATTGAGTGTGTTTTTGAATGGTGAAAGGGTTAAGAGTTTTTAAAGCTTTCATGATGTCAGTGGATTTGTCTTAGCTGTTCAAGTACAAATTTTGAAATAATAAAGATGACTCATTTTAGTGTAATTGACATCATCAGCTACATCACTATTGATGTTTCTGTATTATTTTGTGTTATAAGTTACAGTTGTTGACTATCACTGAATCATTTTGTTTCTCAATTTTCCATTACTGAGCTGAGTGAACACACACCCATAGTTGAAAGAGGGTCATCATGGATCATGAACCTAGACCGGGCGGATCGTCCGGCCGGATCAGCGGTGCAAGCTTATCGGGTGTAGACAACGACGTTAAAAGCGAGACTGTTTCACGGGCGGGGGATATCGGGGACCGGGCTCTTTACAGCGACGGGTGCAGCGGGATTCGGGGCTTTCGGTTGTCGGCTGACAATGCGATAGAGAGTGTATTTCCTCTTTCCACTGACCTTACAGACTCAAAGGAAGTGAGCTTTCAAGTAATTCTCTGTTCTCTGCGTTGCTTTGAAGTATTACATAACTACAGCTAATTGCAAAACGTCTCATGAAATATCGGGCAAGTTTGTGTTTTTTCATTTTTAGTGAAAAGAAGAATAAAGTGTCACTCTTTGGCTTTCAGAATTTCGAATTCATGCCATTTTTTCATCTCCATTCTCTTCAAAACGGATGAATTTCACACTTATATACTTTGAATTATTTTGGGGTTTTCATAAGAAACGTACGTGACATTCATACCGTTATAAAATGCAAAGTTTCACAGAATTTGGAGATCATTTAGTAAGTCGAGAGTGGATTCAAATTTCCCGCTGGAAACTTTCTCTTTGGGAAGTTCAGTTTTCAACAAAAAAAATATTAAACCCACTTTTGACTGAGCAAACGACCTCTGAATTTCGTAAAACAAAGCATTTCAGAAAGGTATGGAAGTCATATACATATTTTATGAAGACCATAGAATCATTCGAAGTCTTTAAGTGTATGAAACACATCAGTTTTTAAAGATAGGTTAAATAAAAAAATGACACGAGTTTCAAAATTTAAAAGTCAAATAAAAGCATTATATTACTAAAAATGAGAAGAATAAAAAAACAAAGGGGTAATTACATATCACTATACCCCCTCAAACCTCATTCTCAGATCACTATACCCAACTTTCAGTTTTTTTTCTAGGTCCCTCAAGTTTAAAACGTTAGCACTTAAGGTAATTTTCAGTTAAATCTAACTGAGGTGGTTGGTAAAATGTCCAAAATGCCCCTCTATTTAAGATTTAAGCGATATAATTCTGATAAGTGTGAAAATACTAGTTTACCCCTAATTAAATAACCAAATTAACTAATAGATGGAGGGCAAATGTGACTTTTCAATTACACAAATAAAAAAAATTAAAAACTGAAAATAATCTTATGAAATGACTAATATACCCTCATCTCTCACCCCTCACCCCTCCATCTTCAACCTCCCTCTTGTTCGCAGCCACCACCACCAGCACATGGGTACCCAAAGTTCGACCCCTAGATTTAATCGGAGCAGCCTGTTCATCGCCGGCGGCGGCGACGTGTCCGCCGTTCACGGCGCCGCCGCCTTTCCCATTCTCGGCGGCGCCGGGGTGCGGCCACCCGGCGTTCCAGCTAAAATGCGCCTCTCCGTTTTCGATCTTGTCCGTGAACAATGTGTCCTTCTCGGTGGTTCGGTACGAGGTGAACTCGAGCTCCGTCGTGCTCTCGCCGCGCCGCGTCGGCGGCAGCGGGAACTGCTCTGCCGCCGACAGTTTTCGATCCATACCGAGCCGACCCATCAGCTTCGCCGGGTCTCCGTTTCGGGTCTCGGACGCTTCGTGCTCACGGATCTCGCTGCTTCGTGCTTGCTCGCCACCGAGCCTCCCGAATTGTAGCCATTGTCCTTGGGCTTGCAAGCTCGTGAAGAGCCCTATGAAGCTTCTTCACGGCTGTGGGTCTGACCGGCGAAGACCCGTCTCTGAGCAGAGCTGTCAGGGAGATGTATTGGGTTTTTTGGACGAGTTTCTGGGGATTGGGATCGAGGTCGATTGGGATTTGTCTCAGGACCCTTATTTCTCGAGCTGTAGATCTTGCAGGTACAGAAATGGCGTCTGTGGGTTCAATTCCTCGGACCCAGATCGTCGATTCCAAATCCAAATCCAAACCCAGTTCTCGATTCTCGACGATCCGGCCGGAGAGCCCGAACCGGGTTACGATTGTGTCCACGATCCTGACCCTCACTTGCCTGCTCCTGATCGTCGCCGCCGCGGCTTCGATCTTCAGATCCAAACAGATGAGATCGGCGGCGGCACTGGCGGTGGAGGAGGATTCGACGACCCTTTTCCTCCACCGCCACCGCTCGGCCAGCCTCCTCCCGCCGGCGTACACCTACGACGAGCTCGAGGCCTCCACGAACCGGTTCGACCCGAAGTGCAAGATCGAGGACGGCGGGTTCGGGTCGGTGTTACTGGGCCAGCTCCGCGACGGCCGGATCGTCGCCGTCAAGCACCTCCACCGGAACCACCACCACTTCGCCTCCGGCGCCGGCAAGGCCTTCAACGCCAGGTCGTTTTGCAATGAGAGTGTGAGATGGGAGTTGAGAGGTTGAAGAAGGGGGGTAGTATTGTCATTTCACTTACATTTTATTTGATTTTTAGTCTTTTTATATTATGTTTGGTTAAAAGACAATTATGCCCTTGATCTACAAGTTTAAATTCTTATTTAAGCGAGGGTAAACTAGTATTTTCACGTTTTATTAGAATTATATCACTTAAAGCTTAAATAGAGGGGCATTTTGGACATTTTGCCAACCACCTCAGTTAGATTTAACAGAAAATTACCTTAAGTGTTAACGTTTTAAACTTGAGGGACCTAGACAAAAAAACTGAAAGTTGAGTATAGTGATATGAGAATGAGGTTTGGGGGTATAGTGATCTGTAATTACCCCAAAAACAAACTTCACTAATATTTTGTGAGGCATTTTAAAATTAGTTGTATCAACTATTTTCTTGAAAAATTAGTTGTACTAAAACGAGATTTTCCCTTCAACTTCATTATTCCTTTTCACTAAGTAACTAATATATATTCTTTGTTTTCCTCAACAGGATAATTCAAAAGCTTTGCCACAATCATTGGAGTACATTTTATGCCTTCTACATTTAGCTGTTTTTGGGATACTTGGGGTGATGTGCTTTACTTGTTTATTTATTTGTTTCCTATATGATATTTTTACGTGCTATGATGTTTTCATTTAAATAAGAGATAATGACTTTTTGTTACACCTAACTATAGCAAAATGACACTTTTATATTTTAATTATATTTTTCTTTTTTTACTATCCTGGCAATTTTTTTGTGACAACCTAGCTCTAAAATATCTAAAATACCTAAACTATCATTGGTTTAAAAAACTATAAATTGAATTGGTTCAATTTGGTTTATATGTAATTACAATTATGCCCCAAAATCTAAAATTAAATTTGAGTCATTTCAAATATAGTTTAATAAATCACATTGGACAACTTCTATTCTGATTTGTTAAACCAATGGTATTTTAGTCATTTTAACATATGTTGTCACAAAAATTTTGTTAAGATATTAAAAAAGAGAGAAAAACAGTTAGGGTATGAAAGTGTCATTTCGCTATAGTTAGGTGTAACAAATTGTCATTATCCTTTTTTTTTTATAAAATGTGTGTTTTTAAAAAAATAACGAAATTGCCTTTAAAATTAAGAATTATTAGTTTTAGTTAAATATTTTAAAAAGTTTCTTTATATTTATTTATCAACTAAAATTTGTAAAATCGAATTTTTTAATTTATTTTTTTTGTTATATTATTTTTATAATTATATTATAATAAATCATTCACACTTTAAGGGAAGTTTTGTCATTTTTACAAAACAACGGGCACTTTCTTGCAAAAACGTCTAACAACAATACACATTTTTGCAACTTTCCCACTGCATATCAGTTATTTGTTTCCCATAGTAATGTGGGCATCAATGCTAATAAATTTATCATCATTTAGCATTGGATATATATTTTCATTTAAATAATGTATTAAATTTGAGTGCTTATTATATTAAGAAAATTGAGTGCTTATTTTTATTTTTCTAAATATTATGTCACTTTTTCTACCTACTCAAATATTGTGTTGAGCCTTGAACCCTAATTTGAAACTAGGAAGGAAACGAGCATATCTTACATATTAGCTAGTTTCATAGTTAATATACTTATCACTGAGCTTGACATTTTTAAAAATAGGTTTTAACAAGGTATTTGCTGCAAAAGCTATTTGGCCCTGGAGGTGCTGGAGTGACAAGTGACAAGAGTATTATTTATATCGGCCTTCCTTCTAATATGGTATCTCTCTCTCTCATAAGAAATTTAATAATGTGGGTTATGTCTGAAATTAGTAAAGGTATTGATTTTGGAAAGAAATGATCTATAATAAAAAAAAGAGTACCACATCTAAAAGATGTAAGTATATTAACATGCTTAAATAATTGTTTGGTTTAAGCTTTTAAGTGTGACGGGTTTTTAATATGGGGATAATTTCACTTAAGTCATCACAAAAATTTAATTTACTTTGAGAGGTCACCAAAAACATTTACTTTTTTTCCATTATCTCGTCCATGTGCGCGGCACATGACCATAATATTGTTAATAATAGTCAAACTACTCCTGATTAGGTCGCACAACCTCTCATATGAAACCTTTAATGTTAAGTGCAACACATGAATATTGAAAAAACAGTGTCCCTAAGGAGGGTAACCCGAGGGAGGCTTGTTCCATTGCTCAAACTGAACCATCCATCTCAAAAGTCAAATTATTTTATCATCAAATCACCTAGAAAAATTATTGGATTCAAAACACCGGATCCAAAATCGAGTTCAAAAAAATTAGGGTTTCAGTACAACAATCTCTTACGTGTATTTTGCACATCCAACATACCGCACACATAGGCGAGATAACGGAAAAAAAAGTAACGGAAGTTATAACAGTGAGACTAAATATGTTTTTGGTGACCTCATAAATTTAATTAGATTTTTGGTGACCTAAGTGAGAGTACAAACTTTTGTGGTGACCTAAGTGAAATTACCCCTTTAATATCTTTAATATGTTATTAGAGTCTGGTTGGATTTGAACATGACTTATCGTCGGCTGTTCTGTTATGGGTTTCAGGTCGGGTCTTTCTTGATGGGTTGGTGGGGTGTTGTTTTCAAAGGAGATATATCTCGTGTTTCTGAATATCTAGCGATTGGACTTACATCTGGTTACTTGGGAAGTCTGTCAACCTTCAGCGGTTGGAACCAGAAAATGATAGGTCTCAGTGTCGACGGCAAGTGGTTGTTGGCTGCGCTTGGCTTTCTCATAGGTACTACACGGCCATGTTTTCTATTATTTCAACCCCTCGAAAACGTATAGAGCATTATGCATTATGTATTCACACAACACCAATATCGATAATATTACTGTAGGGGCATATTCAAGTGAGAACCAAGAGTTGTGTGAGAACTTGTGAGAACTACCTAAATATAACGAGGGGGTTGTATTTTTCTATACTCTAGAGGGGAAAGTGTTAACCGTTGAGAGGAGGGGTATTACGAGGGATTGAAAGAAAAAAAATTATTTTTTTTATTTTTTTTGGTCTGTCATAATAATTTTATGGAAATCCATGTCATAATAATAGAAATACATGGCATAATAATGGAAATACGTGACTTAATAATATAAATACATGACATAATAATAGAAACACGGTTCTCACCATCAAATATTTGCGTGGTTTCGTAACACATGTACTCCATGCAACCATAAAAGCGAACTTTGGATATTCTAATTATACCGCAAGGGAGATTTGGGGATTTCTCAATGAGTTATATTACACCACAAATGTTGCCTGTCAATACCAATTATTAGGACGTCTTCGTCGACTGAGGCAAGAACCTAGACAATTTATTTCTGATTTTCTTTCTCGAGTGCAGACTATTTGGGATCAACTTACTGCTTCGAAACCTCGTTGGACATGCAAGAAAGATGTTGAAATATTTGTTAAACATCAAGCTCACATTCGAGTTATGGAGTTCCTTATGGCTATTCTTTTCGATTTTGAGCCTCTTTGAAACTCCTTACTTCATCGTGCCCCCTTCTCCACAGCTTGCCTATTGTTGCCGAACTAATCTCTAAGGAAACCATATTTTTGGTTAATTACATCATTCTATCATTATAATTCTTGCCACGCTGCACTCTCTGCAAGAAATTCGCTCATACAACTTCCCAGTGCTCAAATCAAGAATAGTAATACAAATCTCTCGGATTCAATTTCACACCCGCTGCTATCCCTACAAGTACTATTAATAGTGCCCCCTTCTTGTCCTCCGACTTAGCAAATTTGCTTGGATAATTGGATCTACAAACCATCAAAGAAGTCTTAGCGACCACTAACGTTGGCCATTCCTCTTCTGCTGCCATATCTGCAAGATCTAAAGGAACAGATGATATGTGGGATATCGTCTAGAAATCTATATCTACTCATATCTATAAGCGTCTCACAACACATATCTTCAAGTGCATCGCATCACTTGCCTACAAGTGTCTCACAACACCTATATTTACTATATCAATCAAGCTCCAGCTGACGGTTCTACGTCGACTCTAGTTTATCTACTCCCTCTAACGAAGTAATAAACACCACTTCTTTTTCAACCTTAAATTGATTATTTACAACCGATTTGAGTTTAGGTTGAAGTCAAGTTAGGCCCATCAGGGTTTCTTATATTCTGAGTACTATGCATTATATATCCGTACAACACCAATATCAATAATATTGTTTTTTTTCTATCGGCAAATTGTATTAAGATTTGGGTTCAACTATATTATGATGAAGCAAGACAACACCAAACTTGTAATTCTTAACTCGATATTACCACTTGACTCTTACCAGAAGAGAGAGGCCCAACAGAACTTGAGTTGTCAACAATATTGTTATTTTCCCTATTATCTATCATGCCTGTTAACTTTAACAATGATGAATGCAGGTTTGTTTCTTTCATCACATTCCATTATTTTCGGAGTAGAGAGCGCGGCGGGCTTCAAGCGTCTCCTCGAAAGGATGAATTTCGGCCCGGGCAGCGGCACCTGGAGGGTTGACAGCCTCAGGCGCCGCGTTTCTGTCGGGATCATCTTGCTCCTCGTATTCGGTTTGTTACTAGGCATTAGCGCGGCTCTAGTGAACAATGAATTCCACGACGGCGGGGCTAGGCCCCAACTGTGGCTGGGTTGCATTGTTGCCCCCCTGGGCGTGTGGATCAGGTGGTTCCTAGCCCGACTCAATGGGCGCGGGCTGGGCGAGGAAGGGCACCTGAAATGGCTGCCCTTCGGGACTCTGATCGCGAATGTGTCCGCTGCTTGTGCCATGGCAGCACTCTCTACTGTCAAGGAAGCCGTGAGTAGCAAGAGCTGCGACACGGTCGCGACGGGTTTGCAGTTTGGCTTGACGGGTTGCTTGAGCACGGTGCCTACTTTCATTGCCGAGTTCAATGCAATGAGAGGGAGTGACCATCCCTGGAGGGCATATGTATATGCCGTCACCACAATGGCCCTCTCATTTGGCCTTGGGACCCTCCTCTATTCCCTACCACATTGGGCAAGAGGGTACCACTAGATCGATCACATCAGATGTACGCGAGGTGAACGACAAAAGGTTGTCAAGAACTTTTTAAATTTTGTAAAAAGTGGTCGTGAACTTGCTATTTACCTGCAGATCGTGTTCACTGTCATAAACGACGAATTTCTTATAAATATATGGTTTCAACTCGAGTTCGTCAGTTTCTTATTCTTTCGAACGTCATTGATGTCCTTCTGTGAGACTTCACATATTGACAAGTATGAGGTTGAGAGAAAAACCAATATTTTATTATTTTGATTTTTCAATTTCTTTTTAGAGATAATGACATTTTGTTACATCTAACTATAGCGAAATGACACTTTCATGCTCTGACTATTTTTCTCTTTTTTTAGTACCCTAATTATTTTTTTGTGACAATTTACCTCTAAAATGCATAATATACCTAAAATACCCTTGGTTCAATTGAAAAAAAAATAGAAATGAACTAATAGTGAAATCAAACTGGTTCAAATTGGGTCGGTTTAAATCAGATTCATTTACCCGATTAGGGGTATTTTAGGTGTATTAGGCATTTTAGAAATAGGTTGTCACAAAAAATTTGTCAGTGTACTAAAAAGAGAGAAAAATAATTAAAGTATGAAAGTGTCATTTCGTTATAGTTAAGTGTAATAAAGTGTCATTATCCTTTTTTATTCTAAAGATATTTTCATCATTTTTGACAAATGTACACATTCTGCAAAAATAACTGTAAACTCACAAGTCACAACCACTTTCTGCAAAATTTGAAATACTCGTGAAGACTTGCTGCAATTTTCCGCATATGTATTACGTTTTCTGAAGTTAATTTAAGGAAACTATAATAGAATATATATTATCATATGGACTAATTAAAAGGAAATAATGATGTATGATACTATGCACGAAACTCTAATTCATTTGCAAAATCATTAACGTTGTACATAGATGGTTTGTGTTTAATTCATTACAAATTTAGCTCAAGACAGAGGTAAGATAAAACTTAATGATGAGCGTGCTCAAGTCTAATTATTCAAGATTATAAACTCGTGATCCGATTTTTAATATTTAATTACTCATATATATTTTTCTTGCCTTATCATTCAGGTCGTGTTAATTTTAAGGATGATAATTGCACACAAAACTAAAATTTAATTTGTTCCTCCTTGATCGATGATAAATTTCAATTCGTATTGTAAATTAAATGACCGTAATTATTATTTCTTTTACAACGCAGTAATTATTAAATTATTTTTTATATAAAAAATATACCCAGCCGTCAATTTAAACTCACTAAGTCCACAATTAATTTTTGCATGTAATTCTAGATCATTTACAAAGTTATTGCTTATGTAATTCTTTTATCTTCTGATACAAACTATTGATTACTTTGTAAACACATTTTCAGTATTGAAAATGGTCGAATTTTTTTAAGGTTAATTACTGTTTGCCCATGTTATACTCGCGCGTTTTACACTGTCTCAACTATAATAAAAAGTTCAAATTAAGATACGCTAATTATATTATTATTATCATGATTGTATAATTTAATATAGAACCGGTCCAATTAAATAAACCACAATTTAATTCTGGTTTATTTTTGGTTCAAGTCAAACCAGTTGAATTGATTTCAAATCAATTCAGGGGTATTTTCGTCTTTTTAGAGAAAAAATGTTTCCATCCAAACTATAACGGCGTTAGGGAAACGTGTAAAAAACATATAATTAGCGTATTTTAATTTGAACTTTTACTATATTTGGGACAAAATGTAAAACGCGTCAGTATAATATGAGCAAACTGTAATTAACCATTTTTTTAATCAGCCAAGCAAACATTATGCGAAGAAAAATGTCTTGATTTAGACAAGTATTTTTTGTTTAGTCGATTAAATCAGTCGATATATCAGGGTTACGGATTGAATTATATTGTTTTGATCTCAATTTATGTATAAATAAAAGCTTTGAATTTCTAATTATTAAAAGTTCAATGAAAATCAAACGCTAAAATATTCATCGTTACAAGCCAATCGAGCTCTATCTTCATCCTCTTGCCTTAATTCTCTAGAGAATCGATTTCGGTTCCTGCCAGATAACCTTGAAATTATATGACTCTCTCAAATTAAGAAGTAAAAAACCGAACCGTTAACCAAAATTAAATCAGTTGATGTATCAAGTTCCGGTCGGACCAGTCCTGGTTAAGTTCTCAATTCCGGGTCTAAAAGGTGGGCCTCGGTACTTTTTACATGATGGGTTCACAAAGGCCCAACAAAAAGGAGCCCAATCAAAGCTTTCTCGGTAATACCGGTTTTACCCTCAGATGAGCCATATATTATCCACATTATCCCTTATCAAAATAGCCTCTCTCTGTCACATTTTTGTATGTCCTCAAAACTCACTCCTTCAGGACCAAACCAGAAGAGAAGAGAAGCGCAAAATCGCAATTGAGGTCGCTCTGAAGAACCGACCATGACGCCAACAGCGAGCCTCGTCGCCAAAAATGGTCCCGGTAATTATTTATTTTATTCTTTTTCGGTTGGGTTGTGTTTGGTTTCCGAGAAACTGTCTGGGAAAATAGCAGATAAGGTTTGATGTGTTATTATGATAACTGTGTTGGGACGAGTTTTTGTTGCCTGAAGTGTTCTGGAAAATTTCAGCATTAGGGTTTTACTTATCTTCTTGCTTCACTGCTCTGTGCTGTGTTTTTGTGCTTTTTGGGGAAATGGGTGATCGAGTTTTGATGGGATTATTTGTGGGTTATTTATTTTATGTTGAAAAGTTATCAACTTGGTTTCTGATGGATGTAGTTAATTATCTGTGGCATTACTTGGATTTGTGAAGCATTTGGTATAGTAGGTGATTTAGTGTAGAGCTGAAATGAATTTGGATTTGGTTCTAAGTTCACTATTTTTAGAAACATTAGCTCAAGATTGCTACAACTGCAATGTTTATGGTCATTAGTTTTTTTTTTTTTTTCAATTCAGCTCTGAGTTTTCTTTTTCGGTTGAGTTGTGTTTGGTTTCCGAGAAACCGACTGAGAAAATAGCTGATGAGGTTTGATGTGTTATTATGATAATTGTGTTGGGACGAGTTTTTGTTGCCTGAAGTCTCTTAGAAAATTTCAGCCGGTGAATGAAGCATTAGGGTTTTACTTATCTTCTTGCTTCACTGCTATGTGCTGTGTTTTTTTTTTGGGGGGAATTGGGTAATCTAGTTTTGATGGAATTATTTATCGGTTGTTCAGTTTATGCTGAAAAGTTATCAACTTGGCTTCTGAGGCATATTTGGATTTGTGATGGAGTAGTTGTACATAGTGAAGCATTTGGTATATTAGTTAGTCTAGTTTAAAGCATAAATTGTTTTGGAATCAGTTCTAATTTCACTTGTTTTAGAAACATCGACTCAAGATTGCCACAACTACAATGTTTACATTTTTAGACTTTCATGTAGTTAACTACTTGTAATTATGTGTTTTTGTGTGTTTATATGTTATTGTTTGTTTAATAGTTGATATATGTGTTTGCCTTGGTAGTGAGTGTGAGTGTTACTACGATCTGTTCGGTTAATAGCATAGTTCTTAGCCCACTATTTTTAGAAACATTGACTCGAGCTTGCTACAACTACAGTGTTTACATTTTCAGGCTTTCATGTATGTAGTTAACTACATATATGATCATATTTCTATGGAGATGTGATTTTGTGTGTATATGTTGCTAAATAGCTGGTAAGGTTTGATGTGTTATTACGGTATGGTTGGTTAATACCATAGTTCTTGTTGAACACGCGTGCTCAACGTGGAAAGGTAGGTTTGGTCTTTTCCCCGGAACTCGGGGTCCAATTTTTCTTGGATTTGTGAGGTCGGATACGAAAGAGCTAGAACACTACTTTAGGAATTTAGCGTTCTCTATCGCTATGAAGTAGTATCTTATATGTAGCATTACTTATTTGAGAAGTTGTATAAGTTCAAAGAAGCTAGTTGTCGTTGTTTGGATTGAGCTGCGTATGAATGGATTGTGTTTGAAATTCGAAGTTGTTAGGATTGAGCTGCGTGTAAATGGATTGTGTTTGAAGTTCGAAGTCTTTTTTAATGAGCGTATGAAGCTAAAAACTAGATTTGAGACAGTATGGTATTCTCTTTTCAATTATGTATCCTCAACGTCTTTCAGGGTATGGTCTGCCAGACGGAAATATTTTCCCTTGTTCGGGAGTTTCAGGAAAAGCAGTAACCGCAACTTTTTGCTTGTCTCTTGGTGGCCTAATACTACCTCGGGTGAAAATCGGGACTCTCTCGTGGGCTCCCAAAGGAGGAGCGTCGTTTGTGTGCAAAGCAACTGCCAGCAGCAATAAGAAAAACCCGGGCTCCTCAAAGCAAAGCAAAAGCGGGTTGTCCCGAGGCAAGAACAAGCAAAATAATGAAGAAGGAGATGATTTTGAACTGAACAAAGAACTCGAGCTGGATCTTTCGAAGAGTGGGTCGTTCCACTCCCTCTCCAGTAACGACTCAAGCCCCCAAGCCACCGCAGCCCCAGGAAAGAAAGAGAAGGAGATCGCCGAGCTCTTCAGGAAAGTCCAGGTTCAGCTCCGGGAAAGAGCTGCTAGCAAAAAAGGAGAGAAGAAGGTTGAAGAAACCGTGAAAGAAGAGAGTACCAACAAGCCGAGTGACACGATAGGTCCCCTCCTCCAGCTTTTAAGGAAGCACTCGTCCGAGAAAGGCAAGGGCAGCGTCAGGGACATCGTGGCCAAGGAAAAGCCAGCTGAAAATGGAGCGATCAAGCACTCGTCCGAGAAAGGCAAAAATGGAGTGATCAACCACGGGATGGACACTTACCCTTTTAGCAGCACGGAGGCCGTCGTCGATAAGGCGCCTCGTGGCTCCACGTCATCCAGGAGCCCGTCAAAGTTCACCAGGAAATCTCCGATCCCCCGAGAGAAGCTTAACTCCTCCTCCAACGAGAATTCCGGCCAGCTCGTATCACGTTGGACTTCCAGTACTTCGAGTAATACGAGGAAGAAGTACCAGGGTGGCATATCAGCCGAGCCCATGGAAGAACCCGAGATGGAATTGGAATCAGAATCAGACTCAGGGTATAGCCCTGTCAAGTCTCGTTGGACCCCAAAAGAGACAAAGAAGACAATCCTGACCGACATATTACCCGAGCTTGAAGATGACCCCGACTTCGACTCAATCCTAGACTCTGAATCCGATTCTGACACCGAGGTAGACCCTGAGCCAGAGCCAGCAGCGCCCGAGATCAAAACTGAGGCAGTCTATTCATTTTCTGATGGGGATGCTTATGATGAAACTGAAACAGTAGATGCAGCAGAAGAAGAGGTGGATCTGACTGGTCTGAAGGTAGCGGAACTGAGAGAGCTTGCCAAATCAAGAGGATTGAAGAAGACTTCAAGGATGAAGAAAGATGAGCTCATTGAATTGTTGAGTAGTTCAGCTTAAACAAGAGATAGAAACAAGAGAACCATTTTGCAGTGTGGGCTCAGTGAAGAAGATGCAGCACTCCTATCTTGCTGTCATATTTTTGTTATGAGTGTTGCTTTTAGAATTTGGAAGATTTTGTAATGGATTGTTTTATCAGGTTAAGGTTTTTGAGACTCTTAATCAATGGTAATATGACTTATGCTGTGGAATGTTATTAATCAGGGATGAGAACAATGCTATTTATTGAATTTACATATTTTTATTTCAAAATCATGAAATGAATTTATATATGTATAAGAATATAACATACATCATATAGAAATTAAAATAAAGTATAAATAAATAACTTTATAAGTGTCTACCCTGGCTTTTCTTGCTCGTAATATTTATCGTTAGTATTTTTTAATTGGCTACTATAAAATTAAATAAACCACTTGGTTACATAAAGCCAGATCGGTGTTATAAAAATTTCTGCCTTAAGAGGATTTTCAGACCGATTATATGAAATTGCGTCGACGTTATAAAAATGTAAGCTGACAAAGCAAATAATTTATTGTACCTATAAAATGGAATTTATTATTGCCAAAATTAGCTTATTAGTTACAACAATGTACTCAACAGCTCCCAAAGTGCTTGAATCTCCTCTTAAAAAACTATTTACACAGAGATCAGTTGATGAAAAAGCCAAGAAGATTTGATCATTTGCAAAGAACCATGGCAAGGTCTGGTATCAGAATCATATCAGTGTTCTAAAAATACCCGATTAGTCTCTGATTCGCCCGACTAGCGCTTAACGTTTTTAGAACACTGATCAGTACTCACCTCCTCAGTAGCTAAGAGCCTTTCTTTGTTTTCTTTGATTCTACTATGCTTGGCCCTTGCCTATGTCTTCCCAATCCCCCGTTCTGCGCCTGCTGTAGATCTTGCCGCCTTTCTTCGCTCTCTGCTGCATTGCTCGCATCCTCTTCCCATTCGTCTCTGGCCATCACGGACTGTTGATAGTACCGGATAGCCACCAACAGCATGAACACTGCATAAATTCGCTCATGTCAACATAAACCGAACTCCCACTATTAATCAAGTTTCATGTTTGCTTGACATATCACATTTTGAATAGTTACTATTTCATGCATTTGAGTTAGTGGTAAAATTGTCATAAAAGTTCAATAATATCACAAATATTTGCTGTGTACTATGTTAATTTCAAAAGTATGACGTGAACTTTGATTTTTTGTGCAAAATGTATGTATTTGCACAAAAATGACGAAATTGCCCTTAAAATAATATTTGTACAATGATGAAAATATATTCTTAATTTTAAGGACAATTTTGTCATTTTTGTACAAAAACATACATTTTGCACAAAAAAATCAAAGTTTACACCACAATTTTGCAATTAACAGAGTACACAAAACTCTCTTTCAAAAGTGTGATGGTATACCATTTTCCCTATTTTCAATATGGTTGAATGGGAAATGGAAATTCTTGATCCTCACCTGCCCAAACTCGAGCGACGATGGAAGAAAGATTCCACACTAGAGTGAAGATGGCGAATGCAACCGCTTTCTTGTGAGTGCATGACTCCCAAGCGTCTCTGAACCTTCGAACCCAGAATTTGCCTTCATTGTGACATGAATTGAAAACAAGTTTTAGAACATAAACCAGAAATTTGCACATGCTTGTTACTATGTTGCTTTAAGGTCTATAGATTAGGACAAATTAAATTGACCCTCTGTGGCTTAGGGCCTACTGACAAAAGACAAGAGGAACCCTCAATTATGATGTGCCCTACACCAGTAAAACAAAACCCTAATAGGCATGGACCATGCTATGATGTTATTTATTATCTACCCTTCTTTATCTATTTTTCTTTATCATTTGACACCAAATTGTTTTTTACAGTACCCATTTATCTACTAGACCAGACATTACAAGACCTGCAATATGGTCCCCCTGTGAAACTAGCTGTTATATCATTATATGCACTTCTTGGTTACTGTTCCCTCAAAGACATTTCGAGTCAAAAGATGCAAAACTCCGTGTTTTCTCGCTCTGATCAGGTAGTGGGATTTTCGGGGTCGGGTGGTGAAATATGTTGACTTTTCATTCATGGTTGGGTCAGGAAACCCACCATTACCCGTAAGGCAGTAACCGATATATAAAGATAATATTATATAATTAAATATATAATATATTAAATGCATATCGAGTCGAGTTTCTGGAAACGGATATCCCCATATCCAATCGGTCCGGATTGGAAAAATCACAAGAGTTTCTAAAAGACGTTAGACACTAGTAGGGCAGATTGGACCTATTAGAACTAATCAGCAGTAAACTGATTTTCACGAGTCTGTTAATAACACAGGCCAACACAACAATTAGGTGAACATCTATGGCATATGGGCCCAAGATCCATCTAGGGAAGGAGCACATGGCCCATTAATAGGGTCTGGTCCACATGAATTAAGCTGCACACTACTGATATTCATCATGAGCATAGCCATAAATGAAAAACAAGAAGACATTAAATTCAGAGAATTCCTCTTTACCATATGCAGCAATGTGTGTAGAGTAAGAAGAGCAGACTTTTGGCAAAGTGAAAACCCCAAAAAAGCCTGAGACAACACAGAAACAGAGAGTGAGTTGCACAACTAAGCAATTGTCAATGCAAAAGTATATATGAGAATGTTCTGAAAGAACTTATTTTCTATCAATCTATTTCTCTTTTTGGTTAGCAGAAAAAAACCCCCAGAAAATGAAGCTCAAAAGCAACTCATGACTGATTCATATATTATAGGGAAAATTGCAAAATTGTGTCATATTATATGACACTTTTGCAATTATTATATGACACTTTTGCAATTTTCTCTACATTATATAACTCATCTGCCCATGTGAAAACAGAACAAACCCACACTCTACCACTGCATTGGAATTTGGAAAAGCCAAAACCCACAATTTTATGATGGCAAAGTTGTCCTTTTTTAACATATCAGAGAAGGGTCTGGATCTTGAACTTGCACAATGATACCAAAATGAGGATTGAGATTTGAGACATTGAGAGAAGTGGCTTACCAAACTTGGCCATCTTCCAAATGGTAATGGAGTTGCCACACCTGGCCAAAACAAAGAGCAGCACTGCCAACTGACATTGTAAAAGAATCATGCATCGATCCCTTGTCTGTGTTTTTTAACATTCCAAGAAACAAAAATGGATATTACCTTCATTGTAGTAGAAGGGTCTCCAGAGAAAAGGGCTTTGAGTTTGAGTAAAGACTCATTCAAATAAGGGAGGAACAATTTTAGCAACCAAACAGCTTCTCCTTCACCCACCACATAGCTTGCATCATCATACATATCTATGACTCCTCTGATTTTTTTTAAGAAAATGATCAAAATCAAACAAGAAAATAACCAATTTTACAAAATGCTACAAGTACTGGATCTTGATTCTGTTACCTGCAAATTATGGACTTGTAGAGGAAGATGGCAGCGAGATAGACAAGGCCTACATAGGAAATTACAGATATGAAGCTGCAAAAAACAAGAAATTTATTAAATTTTGGGTCAATAACTTCAAATCAAATGGTAGCAATACCTATTTTTTCTTGAGCTACCTGATGTTGAGATCCTGAGTATAGGAGGATGAAACTATGACAAAAGTTCCTACCCCAAATACAAATGCCGATCTAGAAACATCTCTCCACATTACCAAATCCACTGCAAATAAAGAGAATGAGCAAGAAACTGAGAATAAAATAAAAACTAAACAATCCAAAAGCTTTAAAAATCACCTAAACTCTGCAGTTTGTTCTGGGTATGTGGAAACCTCTTGAATTGATCTGAAATCAAAACCAGATACACCCAAATTGGTCATACATTCAAATTCAAGAAAAAGAACAATCCCAACATGGTAACAATTGAAAAATTACCATGAGCAGGACTAGGAGTCGTAGTAGGCTTTGTAGATTGATGGTTTAGGTGAATTGATGAGCGTCTGATAACAGGTGAAGGTGGAGGAAGCTGTGTCCTCACAGTGGAAGCCATAGTCATCACTGGTTTTGTATTCAATTTACCAATCTTCTTCTCCTCAACCACCTTCATTTGCTTCTGTTCTGGTTCTGGATCATTGATTTCCTTCACATCAATGCTCTCCTTCTCAACCACAACCATATCCTCCTCCATGTCCTCAAATTCATCCTCTTCGAGCTCTTCGCCGCCTTCATCACCTTCTTCGTGCTGTTCTCGAGTCACATCGTTGCTGGGAATGGCATTTTCTCCATCCTCCTTCTCAATCCCAACAACTGGGTCTTCTTTCTTATCAAATTCAATTTCAGTATCTCCATTAAAATGGGTCTCTGGTTCATCATCAACAACAGCAACATTGCCATTCACAGTTAAATTTTTCTCATTTCTTTCAATCCCATCACCAGAAACCGAATTGGGCCTTCTCGATTCACCAGATCTTCCCTGAATCGGGCTGAGGCTGAGACCGAGCTCCTTCCTCGTATCAGATCTCAGCCTCCTCCTCCCCTGAATCGGGGTCTTCTCGGAATCGGACGAGCTATGGCGGCGAGTCTGCGAATCAGACCTCAGCTTCGAGATCTGAACCGAACTGTTCTTCACCGAATCGAATCCCTCGAAATTGGTCTCTGATTTCCAAGTCTTCCTCTTCGCGGACCCAATAATTGGGCTCTTCCTCACGACCCTCCCATCGTCATCGACCGACCCACCTGGATCCGAACCCAGATCGTCTCCGCCGCCATTGAAGACCCTGACCCCACCTCTCACTTCGTCGAGCTTCATCCTGCTCTCCCACACCGACCCTGCCCTCGCGCCCGAACCAGTCGCTCTCCGAGCCCTCCCCTCCATAGCCAAAGCTCCAAGCTCTCGAAAATGTCTCTCTCTCTCTACCTCTCCGAGACCGAAAAGCGAGCTACTGGGCTACTGGGGCTTGGTGGGGCTGATCATGATCTGGGTTTTGAGGATGGGATCGATTATCGGCTCTTTTGCTTTTGCTTTTTTCACTTTCACTTTCGTTTCCTCGACAATGGTTGGTTAATTAATTAATTTCTACACCATCTGTGCACTCTGTTACTGGGAACAAACAGTGAGATCAGAGAATCAGAGTCGTCGTCGACGCTCACATGCAGGTTGTGGAGGTAGGTGGTGGAGCCATTTTTGTTCTTCTGGTGATTTGTGTACGATTTGGAGAAGGACAGATATGAATATATTTTGGCTGGAGAAAAAAGAGCCTTATGTTTAGCTCGACATTTATTTTCAGAAAATCTAGTTGGGTTATTTTATTTAATTGAGCTTGTTATTATTAATTAATTATTATTAATGTAAAGTATCGTGTTCTTGTTTTTAACTTTAATTTATGCTCTCATTGAATAGATCTTTGACGCTCTATCGGTTAATGATGGTCTCGTGTCAACGATATTATTTGCTGGTCTTTTATGAGCTTGGAATTATTGGTCTTTAATGTAAACGTTTGTATGTAATTTTATTATTTTGACTCTCAATTAGTGCTTTTCATACTTCAGTTAATCGGATTGAATGGTCATCAAGACCCAAATTAAATCGAGAATCTTGATTTTTGATTTTATATTTTATAATTGATTCTGAGTAATTAAATGATTAATTTTTACAGCACTAAAAAAAATGATTAATTTTTACCTGATTAAAAAACATAGTTGTTTTAATTTAAACTGAATGAGTCGAGTTTCATTAACTTGGTCAATATATGGACATGTTATTTGAGATTCATATATTGTTTAAAAAAAATTAGACATTTTACCCTTAAAAATGTATATGAACGTCTGTAATACCGACACATGTCATCTCAATTGTGATTCGATTATTTTGGTTAGTTACTAGTGATTCGATTATTTTGGCTAGTTATTAATTTGAGTTATGTGAACCGAATTCAAGCCAAAACTGACAAATTCATTTAAAATAAAACAATAATCAAATTATTACTCATAATTTTTAACTTCTTAAATTTGATTCGATCCAATTTCTATGGCTATTTATTTAAAATCGTTCTAAGGTAGATTAAATCTTTCTCATGTTTCAAAACATGTACATTTCTCTCACATTTCACGAATTATACTTCTCTTTAACAAAACATAAAAATGCTTCCAGTTCCAAAGGAACAGCCAAAAGCTATCTGTCTCACGTACAAAAAAAGAAGATGAAATCTGTAAATAACATAAGTCTTTGTCCATTTGCGTAATTGACAAAACCAGTAACTTCCCGAGCCTCTCGCCACCGACACTAATGGGTCCACATAAGCATAATTTTTGCTTTTCGGTGCACCATACCCATTTCTTGGGATTTGCACTTTGAATAATATCGGTAAATTTGCACAAAACCCCACATATATATTGAAATCAAAGCACGTGATACTCATAATAGACTCACCGTAAATAGTATATATTTAATATTTAATAACAAATTTAACAACTTGATTATCATATCTTATGATATTAGACTCTTTATTCTAATTTATGACTTCGTAGACTAAACCTTCACCAGCAATCGTCAACCATCATATTCATATATGCATGAACTCAATCACTGGATCCAAGAAAATAAACCAAAATAAACTCTTCCAACACAAACTTGTCATTTATAATAAAATAACTATTTGGAAAATATCAAGGTACAAACTCACTCTCATACTGCAAATGTGAGAATTGATGTATTTGTGATTTTTAACATACTAATGTTGTCTAACTCTGATTTATAGTAACAGTGCTCCCATAAGTGTTGTAATGTATTTCCAGCTCTATTTACACACAAATATCATTCAACTGTTACGATATATTCTAATGGAAATACATTACAAATATTATGAAAGCAGAGTTACAATACGATAAAAAGTAGCCGACAGTAATAGATTTAAAGACATGCAGTCTCGATACAAATTCAATGTGAAAAATATGGAAACGCATTAGTTTTCACATTTGCACCATAAGAGAGATTTTCAAATGAGTACAATCTAGACAATTTCGTTTTGCCTCTTGAGACCTAATTTGATCCACACACAAATACTCACTAAGGGAATGAGCAGCACTTGATATAAATTTACATGTAAATACTGAATTCACCTCCATCAACTGTGTAAATACTGGGAAAAATTGCAGGTAAGTACACTTATCGAACCTACTTTTGCACCTAGGTATACCTAACATTTTTGTTAGCTTGTCATGTCACCTAAAACTCTTATTTTCATTCTACTTCTAATTCTCATACAGATTTAGACAAAATTTTAGGTGTACTTGTATGAAAATTAACATAAATAAGAATTTTAGGTGACCTGACAAACTAAAAAAAATGTTTATATACCTAGGTGTAAAATTACGGCAAGTCTACTAAACTGCAATTATCTCTAAATACTATCCCCGAGGTCAAGTGAGCTTAGTGTTACTTTTTCAGCAATGCAAGCGCAAACAAAATCAGCTAAATTTAATCCCTGAAGCTATACAGCTAAAATCCAGACACTAACAGAATTCAGATTACGAATGTGAATGTGAATGTGAATGTGAATGTGAATGTACAAGGTGATGTCCTAATTTGAATGGTGAGCTAACATTGACATTTGAAACAAACTAGTATCGAAATAACCAAAATTGGAAGGGCAAAAGCCTGCTACGATCGGTAGTGTTACTTACAGTAAGATTTTTGAGGGAGCACTTTACAAGAGGTGTACGAAACAACTGCACTATCCAGGTCCTCCCATCTCTGCGCCGCCCTCGACAAATGTAAATCGATCAAAATAATCATTATTTGGAAAGTGTTGAATAAAGATTAATAAAGTTGAGCTGAGCTGAACAAAAGACGAGAAGGTAAATTTATATCAATCATACCTGCTATGAGACGGAGTCCGCGTAGTTGTCAGCAGAAAACTAGGTCACTTTACAGTCTCTAACTAAATTCCAAGTATACTCTATCAGACATGTAAACAATTTTTGAAAGTCCTAGTCGTTTATCGTTGCTAGTCTGGATTGGAGAGACTGCAACACACTTGGAGATTCCGAGTTTGGAGATTCCATGCGTTGGATGTCCTTGGGAGATCTCGTCTTTTCACTTTCTGCGCTGGCTGCTTTCTTCTTTTCGAGTTCCTGCTGTTTGCAGTTCTCGTTGTGTGCTCGGCTGAACGCTCTCACAAAGTTCACCAGAGTCGAGGCAACTGCAGAGGAATTTTATAAAGCAAAAAAGAAAACAATAATAATAAAGCGTATTTATCGTCCCGATGATCAAAGTGTTCACTGTCATACTCTAAAAATAACTAAATATAACAGAGGCTAATTTGTTTAGTTTCATCGATAAGCAATAATATATTGGAACACAATGACTGACATGCTTATTACAACAGACCCTAATGGGAAGAAATCATATTAGGTATTGGCATTTCATTTTATAACTCTAAAACAGTAAGTCTCGAACACGAGTTTCCACCAGAAGGGTTTATTGCTTAAATACGATTAGTATGGAAGTTAGATCTCAAACTTAAGTTTCAGTATATAATCAAATCGAGCTTTGCTCATTAACAGAAAGCATCATGAACGATTCAGATTTCAGACATCAAAGCATGTTCTGCAAATCTCATTATGTATGGCATGAACAGAAATGCATAAAACATTAAAGTTAGCGTATTAGATCACCGCAAAATTAATTCAATAACTGGTTATAGCCAACAAGTACCTTGTTCAAACGTGCAGCGAGCCGGATCCTCCCCAAAATAAAGAATCAATGCGTCGACATTTCTACCCTGTAACAAATCTAGCATCGTTTCATTCTGTGAAGATGAAAGAAGGTAAATGCAACCCCTAAGGTATTGACCTTACCACCCCAGAATACAATGAAGCCAAAGCCCTCACTTCAGCTTCAGCATAAGAAAGAAACTCCTTTAAAGTCTGAACAACAGCAAAAGAAAAGAAAAAAGAGTATAGTTCTTACTTCTTAGAATAGAAACAATACAAATTACATAAGTAAAATATGTGGAGGCAAAGTTTAAGATAGAAACTCATAAATTACGAGATTCAGAATTTCAGATAGAAACAATACAAACCATTGAATATCAACTAACAATATGCCCCCCAAAGCCATGTTTTGGAGAATTTTAATTGTACAATAAACCATACCTAGGAAAAGAGATGTTTAATTTAAAGCAAGGCACATACCTTACAAAAACATTCTGATATAGGACCATCATTTTCAGACATGGCCAATTCTTGTACAACTTTCTCCAAACCCTTACTTATAGCTTGCATTTCTTCAGCCAAGAACTTCAATTGTATCTGGAGGGGACCACATGTTTCATTACACAGACATACTTAATACTAATGCACCAAAAGACTCTCACGAGTACTAGCAAGTGTCTACCTTTGAAGAAGGTTCCAAATTGGCAAGGTCTTTTGAGAAATCTAGAAGTTCAGGTAGTTTATCAGCAAGCACCTACATTTAATCAGCAATAACTGAGAACCCAATGTTCCAAATCTTCTCACCACATAGAGATCATACTCTTGAAGCCTCTCAGATATCGTATTTACATGATATAGTAAGATAATCATCCAGACATACACAAATTGGGAGACCACTAGAAGTGTCAAATCGATCAATAACTGCATGCAATGCAAAAGACCTCCACCCCAAAATATACAGAATGCAATGCCAGCTTACCTTGCATAGATAATGCATGAGAGTCATCTTGTTGTTCCTTGCACGTGTATCAGTGAGTTTAAGAAGACTATCTAACCTAAATCCGACTGCAGAGCCTAGAACAAAAGGATTGAACCCAGTATGGGAAAATGTTATTGGCTTCAAATAAAGAGAGGATGAGAACAAAAGGAAGCGAAATATATACTGAAGATGTAAAGCAACAAGTTTCATAAACAATACATGCTAAACAGAAGTCAGAACAAAACAACTGAAAATGAGTGATAAATGTAACTGTTGAAAATGAGACAAGAAAACACCATGATCATAGATATGCACCAGCTTTTTATGACAAGAAAAACACACACTAAATGAGAACGGGATACTAAGTATCAAAACGAGACAGTACTAACTCTGCGGCTTACAAAATTAAGCAGTGTTGAGGCATGTTAGAATCCCATTTTCTATAGAAGTTGTTGTTGTACACCTCAATCAGAACAGTTCTCTATTTTCCTATTCAAGTATTAGCCAACTGTTGTGATCCTTCAATCCTGTTCATAGAAAAGCTAACCCAAACTAAAATGAATTTTCTTTGAGACAACGATGCTTGGAACTTTGGAAGATATAAACCAGTTCAACCTTTATATAATTAGGTACAATGCAAGCAGCGACAATAGTAGCCGAAATGTCAAAATGTTCTTATATTTACAGAAAGTCACTGAAATGTGAGCACTTCACTCACAAGTCACGTGAGTGATTAGTGTCCTGACAAGCATCTAACTTTGACATTGTTGACTAATTACTACTTACAATCATAGTTAGAAAGCCTATTTCCAAATTTGGATATGTTACAAGATCATAAGAAACATTAAGCAAGGTATCAAACCATTAATATTTCAGCTGACCTCTAGCTGTGCCTTGGTTCAAAGCATTTCCTAATGTGAGAATTGTTTGCATGATACTCCTCAATTTCACTGAACTCCTAATCTGAGAAAGCATCAGTTACAAGATTTATGAGATTGAAATGAGAAAATATTAATTAAATTAAATCAGATGCAAATGTGTATAGGACCTTTTGAAACAAAGAGGCAGTGGAACTTACCTCTTCTGCTGCAGAGTTAACGACATTGAGATTATCTCTAAGGTCAGAAACCTACTCATTATACCAATAAGGGCACAATGTGATTAGTATAAGAAGCCCACGTTATGAACAAGTAGATACATGATATTCTTACCTGTGTTTGAAACTGTATTTTAAAAGAAAAAACTCTGAGCTTCGATTCTACCCGTGGAACTTTCATCAACTCCAAGAAGAACTGCCACAAGGACACAAAAGCCTATTAATCCAAAACTTATACCAACTACACAACATGTTGACAAATATGTTTTCATTCAAGCAAAATAAAAAATCTCGGTAAACCATGCTTGGTAAGAAGACTTATATTGTGTGACTGGTGGGACCACATTGCAAGCTTGAAATAAAAATCCCCTAAAAATATACTATATACACGAGTAGAGGAATTTATGTAGATTCCAACAGACCAGTTCACATTTCCCAAGCTTCTCCTTTTCCCCTGTATATCCCTGAATATGGAAAAAGAAACATAAATTAGAAAAACCTTGTCAGATTAGTGTGACTACAATCTCAATTCAAGATACCATCTACATTCATCTACAATAGTATGAGTACGAGAAAATTTGTATTGTGCAGAACAGTTACAGATGAAGCAAGGAAGCCATCTCAAAGTGGCATCCATCCATCCATACATTTCTTTCTTCTCTTTTTTCTGCTCTTATTTCATTCTTGCAATATGTAAAAATCTGGGCCGTATATATCGGGTTGGGCTCCAGAACTAAAAGCTCAAGCTTATTAGTTGGGTTTGTTCCAACCCTTTATATACACCCTTCCTATTTCATATTCTTTCCATGTGGGATTTTATATTCTCAACACAACACATCTAAGTGTACACATTTATGTCACGATGCAGTAGACAAAAAATAATAATTAATTCATGATGCTTAACCAACCTTTAGTAGTTCCATCTCCTCTTTCGTTGGACAGAACCTTATTAAGTTGTCGACTTGATCAATACTTAGTGCAGAATCCTCCAAAGCAAGCACTGAACTCTGCCAATGTTCCACAAGCACAGTTAGTAGAAATACTGAAATAAGTAAGAAAATATATTGTGTGACTAGAACCACAATGCAAGCTTGGAATAGAAAAGCACCCTGAATGATATGTGCATGAACATAGGTGAAACTAAAGGAGAAGACAGCATTAAAATGATAAATCTGTAAAATTCACAATAGTATTCTGAAATATGATACTCAAATTTTAAGATTGGTTAAAAGGCATGGTTGCATGTGAAAGACGCGTCTAGACAGTACTTATACTTACCACTTGTAAATTATATGGTAAAGCTAAGCGCACATAAATAATATTAAGATTTAAAAAAAAACCCACAAAAATATATATATATGATGACGAAAGAACACATGTAAAGGGCATTCAAGCCTAATTGTAAATAGCGAGGACAAACAATATAAATCTTTGCATAGTAGATAAGAATGAATGAGGAGGAAAAACAAAAAAAAGCTTTGATACACAAATTTTACCCTTGGCAAAAACATAGTTGTACAGATATACAGCACAAATATACATAGAATGAAGAAAATACATAGGAAGAATATTAGTGGAAATTTTTCCTAAAATCTTAGCATATATAGGCTGAAATAAGTCTCTCAACAGATATGTATACATAATGAAGAAATATACACAAAAGTTGGACATTGGAGGAAAATTATACTATTATATTATGAGCATAAGCATGCTCAAACAACTTCATATGAAAACTGTATATTCAAATCTACCAGTAAAATATAGTTCACCGGAAATTTAACGATTGACAAGGTCATGAGCCAAGTTGCAGTTTTAGACTGTATTTGAGAAACACAATACAACTATTTGGCTTACCATTAACTCATGCAATGGCACTTTCACTTTCGACAACATAATCTCACAATTATATGCTCTCCTGTGGTCAATCTGCAAGATGTCATCATATTAGAAGCATGCTCTGCACTCGTCTGATAACCATTCAAAATATACGATAATCAAAGAAATAGAGAATATGCAGAGAATAAACTATATGAACATAGCCCCAACATGTAGACTGAATAAAGGGTAAGTACTAAGTAGCACCGACTCTCTACTTTGTTTTTTGGTACGAAATGTACTTCAGATTGTCAAAATCTCAAACTTCTTGGAGGAAGCAACTTCATAATAATAAGTCCAGTCATAATAATCCGTCCAAGATACCTGGACTTCACTTCAGGTTGTTTTGCGATTCAGTTTTGTTCAATGAAACCACCAAATTCACAGAAAATGAAACCAACTAAAGCAGCCCAAAGGTCAATATAATAACTTCGGAAAGTATTTTACCTCCAATACACCAGTCTTTATTAAATTGAAGTCATCTTAACAAAAAATAGTGTTGAAAATGTGTGCCAATAAGGTTATATTGTTTGGTAGTCATCAGAACATATTTTCAAAATGATTTGCTGTTTTTAAAGCCGAAGTTGTTCCCAGAAATTGTAAAGAAAGTAGGTTCTAATGAGAAGTATTTTCCATTAACTTATTAAGTTACTTGTTGCACCAAACAGAAAATATATAAAAATATATATATACAGGAAAATATTTTTCTAAAACTAACTACGACAAAGGCATAGTTCTTAGGAGTTTTTCATGCATGTATAGTAATCAAATATTTAATTGCAACTGAATTATTTACACACTTTATCACTAAATTGAATTGATATTCTCTCAGAATGTGTTGGAAGTTCACAAAATATTTTTCAATACTGATCATGGAAGTGGCATACATTAGCGTCTTTTACGGAAACTTCCAGATAACCATCTGATTCAGGGTGTCCCATTGCAGTTCTTATAGTCCAAATAATGCTAAGAATAGGTTTAGATCAGAAATATTCAAAACAGATGTTAGTTCAATGTGTGTTGAGGACATTACCGTTAGTCTAATTCCTAGTGCAACAAAACTCAACGATATCACATTTAGATATGCAGGAAGAAAATTTTCACCGGCTATAGAAAACGTCAATTTTTATTTATTTTCGAGAAGGCTAAAAAACTGAAAAACGTTGCTAAAAGGAATGAACACAATCATAAATTACCACTGAAAATGAAAAGGTAAATTACCAGTGTAACTTTATCAGATTTAGGTGCATGTGTACCACGCCTGATTCCTTTTCCACTCAAATCAGCATTTGGAGCTGCTGCAGAGAAAAGACTTTCAAGCTCTGACATATCGATCTCTGGAGCCCTAGAGAAGAAGTTAAAATCAGATAAACCTATGAGACTTCAAGAATGTGAAAGCATCATATATCAAATAACATATCAGGTCTTTCTCACAAGCACATACTTAGTAGCTTCAGCTTTTTGTGCCTCGGCCCATAAGCTTCCCTGCACAGCTCTTGATAACTTCAACCAATGCAAAGGCTTCAGCTTTTTGGACTGATTATTCTTAGAACTTATAGTACGTGACAAACGTCCCTTTGAGGTTGCAGAAAGAGGCAGCGGGGGAGCCGGGGCAACAGAATGTGATACCCCTTTACCAGGTGGAGCAGGAGGTGGGGGGACAGGGGGACCCTTCTGTGATGAACCAGGTCGAGCAGGAGGTGGAGGAGGAGGGGGGGCCTTCTGTAATGAACGAGGGGGAGCAAGAGGTGGCGGTGGTGGCGCCGAAGATGGAATACGACTGGTAGCCTGACCAGACTGGGGAGGAGGAGGAGGAGGAGTGGGTGGAGGATGCCCAACAGTACTCTTCTTTGAAGTTGGCAGAGGAGGAGGTGGTGGGGGTGGAGGATGCCCGGCAGTACTCTTCTTTGAAGTTGGCAGAAGAGGAGGAGGAGGTGGAGGTGGAGGATGACCAACATTACTCTTCTTTGAAGTTTGCGGAAGAGGAGGAGGAGGTGGGGGTGGAGGATGCCCAACATTACTCTGCTTTAAAGTTGTTGCTGGAGGAGGTGGTGGGGGTGGGGGTGGAGGACCAACATTTTCAGCTGACCTCTCCTTAAAAACTGGAGGAGGAGGTGGGGGTGGGGGTGGCTGGGGCCCTACCCTAATAACTGGGTCCTTTGAAGGATGTATTGGAGGATTTAAAGGAGATAGACGAGATTGAATTGATGAACCAGTTATAGCTTGAGGTGCAACTGCATGGTCTGAAGAGATTGTAGTTGATGGAGCACTTGTGTGGATAGGAGGGAGCGTTACTGATGGAGGAATTGGAGCTATTGCAGAAGTTGGAGGTGGGGGTGAAGAAGAGATTGTAGGACCTGGATGAGGTGGAGATTGAGTAGGAACAGCAGGGCCCGGAGAAGGTAAAGTTGATGAATCATCTGCAAGGACTTGAGAAACAGGATCTGATGGAGCTGGGGAAGAAACTGCAGGTTCTGGAATTGATGAAGTCACTGCATGTGCCGGGGTCACAGACTCATGTTGGAGACTAACTGAAGGAGATGCAGTTCCTTCCACTAACTCAGTTTTGGTCTCTTTCTTAAGCAAGGAATGTGATGGCTCTGAAGAGAAAGTAGGAGTCAAGGAAGGCTGTACAGGGGAGGATCTCGGTGAGCTTGGAGCACTTATAGCTTCCAGAGTTTCATAGACCCACGAAACTGCCTGGGCAAAAGACGCCACCTTCTGGCCACTATTAGGTTGACCAGGTGAGTTGGATGAAACCTGAAAGTTTTGGGACTTATTCTCATTACTGGAAGATAGTTCAGGAGATTGCACAGACTTACTATCCAGGGGCGGGGATACATTCTTAAAGCTATTTTCCCATGCCATGGTCTTCTTCTCCTGATTTTTATTCGGAGTGCCTGGACTTCTGACCTGGACCAAAGGGCTAAACCGGGGGCTATTACTAAGCTGCTGAAGCGCATTTAAAGCAGCATCTGACTTAGGATCCAACCAGTCAACTTGGCTGAAGATCTCTTGAACCTTGGAAAATGCTTCCACAGGAAGGCCGTCCTTCTCTTCAATGCTAGGGATATCTAACTCAACAACAGAAGCAGCAGCATCCATGTCCGACAAAAGAATCTGGATGGAAATGATGAACAAAGAACGCACTTCCTGTTAAAATTGAAACTACAAAAGAAAAAATCAGCAGGACAAATATAACAGAAATTTGCACCTCTGCTCTGAATTCTTTAGGAAATTGGTCTTTGGCATTCCACAACATGTCGATTTCATCGCGGCTAAGCATCAAAATATTTGACCTTATAAAGGCCGTATTAAACATGATTCGGAACATCATTTTTTCATGCTCCATGTCTTCAGCCAAACTAATACACTCAATCACAACATCACCTTGAATATGGCAATTGATGTCAATCTTCACCAGTTGACATTCCGCCTGCAACAAGTATGTGATGGAGTTTCAAGATCAAATACTATCACAATGGACTATATGCCTAAGAAATCTATTTGTGTGTATGTATAGGTGAAGAAAAATTAGATTTTTTCACCAACTCGTGAAATATAACATCAAACTCTCCGGCCAAATTTTAATCCCCACCAAACCCTCTGCTATTAAGTCCCAATATCCAGGTGAAGTTTCCAGATTAACCACACACATGAAGCTCCCACCAAACATGTTCTCCCACACTTGGAGCCCTCATGCCTCCTTTAACTTGACAAGGATTCTAGCTAATATCATATCAAGTTCTGCTCATTGCTGGAGTTCATCCTGAGAAAACTTCTCAACCTAAACTGACCAATGTATGTATTCCTTCTCAATGATGGACTATTTTAAGCCTCTTCTCAAACATCATTTAATTGATAAACCTGTAAAATTATTTCATAAGAATTCCCTTATAGGCAGTACAGAGCCATCTACCAAATTCAAGGTATAAGCACTCCAACGAGTGTAAAATGAAATAAGCATTCCAACAAAATTAGTAAGGACAATAAACATAGATGAATGTATGAACTCTCGAATTCACCAGGCTCGTGAACACTTACAAAACACAAACATAAAGGGGAGAGAGAGTTTTGACAGAAACGTGAAATGGAAGGATATAATTTTACCTGCTTGTAAACTCGAACAAACTTATTCCTTTTCGGAGTGGAGTACAAAAGTCTTGGTTTCTTATCTGAAACAAGAAAGGGATCCTGTCCATATATCCGAAACATTGGACGGCAACCCCCCTGTGTATCAAAATTAGGAATGCATCTCATAATTATGCACTCCAAGGTCAGTGCTCTATCCAACGGAGGCCATTCTGATGCCACATTTCTCCTTGAGACATACTGTAGATACCTCAATTGAGAGGGCATTGGATTCAAAGGAGAAAGCAAGTGCAAAAGTTCACGAGGAGCCTGTCTGTAGATCATCTCTAAGGTCTTCTGCTCACCACTGTACTGCTTCCGGTAGATCAAAAGTGCACTCAGCATGAAAGCCAAAATTGGCCATGCACCGCGTTGGCAATGCATTAATAGCAAATTATTCTGGCCAAGTGAAAGCCAGCTCTCACATGACCTCAGAAAATGGTGGAGCATCTCCATTGGGAGTATTGGGCAACCTTCATATTGCCTTGGATAGTCCATAATGGTCATATCATACTCAGACAAGATGCTTGTCAGCTCACTTGCTGCATTTGCCTCATGGAAGTTGAAGACTAAAAATGAACCATCTGGGAAGTGATCTCGTAGTTGACCAACAACTCCTCCCATATATAGTTTAAAGTTATCTTCCTCCCAGGCATCGGTAGTAAAGCAGCAATCAAACACTGTAAGGATGCAGCACAAAGTTGTTTATGAGAAACATATGGAAATTTTGGTCAGTAGATTCTCACTGTATATGCCAGCAAGAACCAATCATTTTTCACTTAAGCTAAATAAAAACCAAGGACTGCCAGCCTAAGAAGTAAGAACAGATCCCGTAGGGTAAGCTTATCTCACAGTATAGTTGGAGAGATGTGTCACATTTCACCACTCTGGTTTAGACAGACACTTCCCGTTCTTTAAATATTCCATTTCAGTTGGAGCACCATACTACCATTGAATATCAATTATCTACAATCAGCTAGAGCATAGATTGTACAAATAAACCTAACTACATTACATGTTCCGTAAATGAGGGTGTCAATCAGGGTTACTAAGGTTGCCTATTTAGGGTTTCCAAATTTGAATTAGTAGATACTTTGAGTATGATATGAAACCCTAAATAGGCAACCTTAGTAACCCTGATTGACAGAGGGGAAAGAGAAATCTCCATTCCCAACATAGCTTCCCTGTTTCATTTGCTATTAATGGAGTAAACTTGGGTCCTAGACCCTAGCATTTGGAAATCTCAAGTGAAAATCAACCAACCAATCCACTGCACAATATCCTTATTCCATGTCAAAATTCATATAAAATTTTATATTGCTGAACTTGGTCTCTGTCTCTGTCGTGCTCCACACATGAAATATATGAATAAAACACATTTTTTTAATTTAGCAGCAGTTAAAAACAAAGCAAAAGAGAAACTCTACATCAAACAGTAGAGTTTTGGCTCACTTCATGGATTTAATCTCAATTCAGTTCCTTCTCAAATTCAGAACGCAGAGTTCAATTTTTTCTCATGTTCACTGATACATAGAATCCCAACTATACTCTACTGTAGCATTCGGCTCAATTCAGTAGCTCATACTCTCATCTCCTTCGTCAAACCACAATATGACCACTAATTCAGAGCACACAAACATTTTCTCAGCTACCAAACAGCCACTAGAAATCACAAATTCCGCATAATGCAGAAAAAAAAACACTACGAATCTAAAACAATACATGAAACCAAAGCAAATACCAAACAGTTGAGTTTTGGCTCATTCCTTGGATTTAATCTCAATTCAGTTCCTTCTCAAATTCAGAACACAGAATTCAATTTTTTCTCATATTCCCAACTATACTCTACTGTAGCATTCGGCTCAATTCAGGAGCTTATACTCTCATCTCCTTCATCAAACCACAATATGACCACTAATTCAGAGCACACAAACATTTTCTCAGCTGCCAAACAGCCACTAGAAATCACAAATTCCACATAATGCAAGAAAAAAAACTATGAATCCAGAACAATACGAGAAAAGAAAGCAAATACCAAACAGTTGAGTTTTGGCTCATTCCATGCATTTAATCTCAAATTCAGAACACATAGTTCAATTTTTTCTCATATTCCCAACTAAACTCTACTGTAGCATTCGGCTCAATTCAGTTGCTCATACTCTCATATCCTTCATCAATCCACAATACAACCAGTCAACCACTAATTCATAGAAAAAACACTAAGAAACAATACATAGAATCCCAACTATACTCTACTGTAGCACTCGGCTCAATTCAGTAGCTCATGCTCTCATATCCTTCATCAATCCACAATACAACCACTGACCATTTTCTCAGCTGCCAAACAGCCACTAGAAACCACAAATTCCACATAATGCAGGAAAAAAACACTAGAATCGGAAACAATACAAGAACCGAAAGCTCATTACCGTAAACTCGCTCGCAGATCTCCAGAAGCCCGTCCGGCGGCTTCCGGTAGAACAATTTCCGAAACAGCGACATGCCTCCCAATCAATCTCCCAAAAATCCTAAAACGCCGAACCAGAAAGCAAAAAACCCTAAGATTCCGATCACACCCGAGCAGCTTCGAAACGAACCGTCCCAATCTCCAGCAACTGTCGCCGATCGACCGGCCAATCGATCGGTTTCTCGCTCGCGAACAAGCAGTTACGACTTCGCTTTCAATGAACTGTTCCTCTTCGTCGTTGATTCGACGTTGATGTGAATTCGGATTCGGATTCAGATTCTGAGCTCTCTCTCTCTCTCTCTCTCTCTCTCTCTCTCTGTGACTATTTTGCTACTGAAATGATTTGGGATCAGCTGCTTCACCGACTCTTGCAGAGACGCGACCGTTGACGTGGACGCCATTACTGGCCGCCATGTATTGCCTCCGATAGCTCCTTTCCTCTTCGCGGGGCAGTGTCGTAATTGTCTTGGTCTCTCGTGGGCTTAACGGTCCTTTTATGTGCCCTTTTTTTGTTGGTTTCTTTTTGCCTCTCTCTCAAGATAAGCACATTATAATAATTTATTGGACCCAAAATGAAAATTTTGTTAGCTTTTGGATTTGGTCCATTTGGAGACTCTTCTATTACGAAAATTTTAATTTTTTTGGACCGTTCGTAGGACATTAAAGACAAAAATGTTGAAATGTATTGTAAAATTATAAGGAAAAATTAAAGTACGCTTGAAGTCTTATCGATTAAAGCATTTTGATGATTTAAATATTTTTTTATATTAATGTTCAAATAAATGTAAAATTACTTGAATATTAAGTACAGTATTTACTTATTTGAGAGTCAAATATGTCACTTTTTCGATTCACTACGATCATCTATTTTATGTTTCTATTTATTATCTGATAAAAAATTTCAGCACACCTATAAACAAAAAAAAAGTAAATTATAATTAGGTGAAAAAAATCTCAAGTCAACAGTAGTTAACTTGAGATTATTTTTATATATAATTGTGTAATGACGAGTACATTAATTTAACGATAATTAAAATCGAAAATCAGCCGTTACTCTTTCTTTTTATGATTCACAATCATCAAAATAATAGGCAAAGGGTATTATATGCTAGGAGTTATGATTTAGCAATGAATGTTCTATTATTGGCTTGACTTTTTTTATTATTAACAAGTACATTACAGTTCCCAAAAGTGTACTCAATCATTATGATTTTGCTTGTTGATGTAATAGAGGAATGGTATGGTTTAAGGAAGACCTTTGAAAACTTTACGCTACTTTTAATTAAGGTTGTATTAAGTAAACAACCTTAACTTTTAAATATTTATGTGCTTTTCGGAGAAGTTAATAGATAAATTATTTTAAGAGACGTCAAGACTTATAAGCAATGCTAGATAGCCTATATATTCTTAATTGTTTTTAGGAGTGTAAAAGAGTCGATCTGAGGCTTATTTTGGAAGTGTTCGGCTCGTGAAAAAAATGTTCAGCTCGAGTTTGGCTCGTGTTTGAACGAGATTATACAACTAAACTCGAGTTCGGCTCGAGATAAAATAGATGAGCTCAACTTCGAGCTCGGCTTCATTCGATTCGGTTCACTTAAATTTAAATGCAAATATTTATAACAAAATAAAATTTTAATAAATATAAATAATTCATTAAACAATAAATGCGTCAACTTGAGATTGGTTCGACTCGATTAGGTTTGTCAAATTCTATTATAAATATTTTATTGATATAAATCTATAATTTATTAAATATTAAACGAGTCGGCTTGCAAACCTATCGAGCCTTAAAAGTTTAGGCTCGAACTCGGCTCGAACTCGATTATAACGAGCCCGAACCGAATGTTTAATAAGGCGAGCTCAAACAGTTTGTTAAAAGCTCGGCTCGTTCACAACTCTAATTGCTTTATTGGAGATAAAATAAATAGTAGCTAAGAAAATAGCTAACGAATAATAATAATTTGATTTAATTTGAGGTGAAAAAATAATGTTTTATTATTTTCTTCATTAATGGTGATATATTGCATTTAATTCTTGCATTATGTGGGCCTCAATATATTGGCCCAATGGGTTGGATATGAGCTACTTCTTTCACCTATCAATCAATGCATGAGAAATAGAAGCCCGGTCCATTATGAGATACGTTAGGCCTAATTTTAATTAAAATAATAATACTATTTTTTAAAAGAAAAAATAATAATAATAATATGATACAGTCAATTACTATTGTAAACAATTATTGTGGTATAAAATTAAAATTCATATTAGTCGTTACTCGTTAGATTGAAAAAATAAATGTTTACAAAATTTCTTACTTGAATTCATATGTAACTTATGTGCACTTGAATTTAATTTACTTATAACTAAACATATGTTTTAATGCAATTCGTATATTTTTATCAAACCAGCTTTTTAGAATGATTATAATTAGTTTACACCATATAATGTAATATTCACTCACAATAATAGCCCTGGTAATATATATATATATATATATATATATATATATATATATATATATATATATATATATATATATATATATATCACAATTGAATTGAATTAAACAATGGAGCAAGAGCTACAATTATGAGCAGGGAAATCTCTGCTCCCCTTCTTCTTCGTACTTTGCACGGTTTTCACTTAATTTTTTGAAAAAAAAATGTGTTATGTGAAATTCTCAAAGTGTATTAATGTTTCACTTATCCCTAACGAGTAATTTGTTGATGAATAGTCCAAAATGTCCTCAATTAACTATTAAATTTTAAAACATTTGTCATTTATTCTCAAAATCATGTTCATATTTTCAAACATTCATGCAACATATTCACAACGTAGCAAGTGAAAATTTGTGTTGATTTAGTACCCAAGTGAAAATTTGTGTTTAGTATGTGTTGATTTAGTGCTCAGATCGTTGGTTTATTACATATTCATTACATCGACCCCTTCACGTCCTTCACCGTCTAAATCTTCCTTCCCGAGCCCGCCCTCAACCAGCTCTAGAAGACCCACACCCAGATCAAGACCAACCTGAGAACGGTCACCGGATATCTCGTCTCGCCGCAACAACCTCGCGCTTCCCCAATTGGAGAACTCCAAGGAAGAGGATCGGAGGAACAACTGTGGAGGAGGGTGGACTCGGGGACTCCACATGATCAAAAGTTCCGACACTTTCCCCAATTCTTCAGCTTTCATGGTGATGGTGTGTGGGAGGTGGTGAAAAAGACAAGGAAAATTATGTAATTTTCACAAAAAAATAGTAATCAGGGCGATGGTCATATGATCAAGAATTAATGCTATTGGAGCTGAATGAAACGTTAGTATACTTCAGAGACTCCACGTAACACATTATTTTAAAGGGAAATAAGTGAAAACTGTGTAAAATACGAGGGAAATAAGTAGACTTTTTCCTTTTCAGTAATTTTCCATTTCACCTTTTAAATTTAACGAACTTTCTACGAAGCACTTTATAGGAATTATGTTCCTTGTATATTGATTGATTCTAGTATATACACTTATTTACAAGAGAGTTTAACCCGCTTTCATTCACTACCACTACTATTGTTACTACTGCACTTTTCATGATGTCGTTGCTATTACTAACACCGCCACCACCACTATTACTGGGCACTTGCGACGACAAATAATGACGGGACTAATGGCATCGTTGATGAGTCTCAAAAGTGCAGTGCGGAGCCGCTGTCCGATAACAAGAAGGCGTGACAAGAATTGTTTCATTTGACAAAAAAGACGAGAGGGGTAAGGTGTGAATAGGTAATGATTAGAGTTTATTATTTCTATATATTTACCAAGGAATGGAATCACAGTGCTACTCATATAATTTATTATTGATTTAATTAACTCTTAAAATGAGTAGAGAATTTGAACTGTTAATTATTTATATAAAATAAATGTAATATATATTATACTTGTATTTAAGAGACCATTTGTCAAATAGTACATCGTGTAAACAACTATTTTAATCAAACACATGTAGTTTACTTATTTATTAAAACCCTAACTTCAATAAAAGACCTTAAACTCTAACTCCAATATGTAAAATATACAATACATAAGTAATGTAACGAGTTATTTTATCTGGGTTTGGTAATATTTATATAGCTATTCCCATTCTATATTTCATTTCATTTATAAATATCTCACAAGTCACAACGAATATTTTATTATTAAAATAGATATTTATTTCGTAACGAAATATACCCATTTTTTCACATAAATAATTCACATGAACCCAAAAAAAATTAGCCTATTAAATAAAATAAAATACTTCCCAAACAATTATATAAATTGGTTCTCTTCAAAAAATATATATATATAAATTGGTTGGAAAAGAATGGCTGTGATAGATACACAGAAACTGCAATTCTATCCACAGCAGACCAACACACACAACAGTGAGCGATAGATATCTATATTTTGTAACCATCAATTTCGCATGTAAAAAAGCAGAGTTATTGGCTTGCTCTCAAGTCTCTCTCTATCTCTCTCTCTCTCTCTCTCTCGCTCTTCTCACATTGTTCGTGCCGTTCTTCAAAAACCAACCATTTCCTCCACGGAACGGCCCTTTCGAGGAGAGACCCTGAAAAGCTCTTGTTCCTCGAATCTGGGTTTCTCAGCATTTCTGCTTCAATGGCTTGCAGATTGCTGTCGGACTCCATGCTCCTCTTCACGGTATAGACCGAACCCTCTTGGTTTTTTTTCTTCTGGGTTTTTGTTGATTGTGTTTGGATTCAATCTCAGGGTCCCAATCAGAGGCCGCCCCGAGGCCTTGACCGAGGGGTTGCAGCTCAATGTTCTTCGGGTATGTTTGTGTTTACTTGTTGGTCTTCAAGGCTGGAATTGAGCTAAAGTGAACTGAACTGTTTGTGTTGTTGGTTTTGGGGCAAATTTTGATTCTGGGTTGTGTTTATTTGCTCAATATGATAATTTGGAGTTGTTTAGATTACTGGGTTTCACTTAAAATTTTGAGTTGAGTTGAGTTGAACTGAACTGAACTATTTGTGTTATTAGTTTTGTGGCGAATTTTGATAATGGGTTGTGTTTAATTGGTCAATATGAATATATGATATTTAATGGTGTTCAGATTACTAGGTCTCAATTACATTTTTGAGTTGGACTGAACCGAACTATTTGTGTTATTAGTTTTGGGACAAATTTTGATTCTGGGTTGTGTTTATTTGGTCAATCTGGTCGTTGGAGGTGTTTAGATTAGTGGGTCTCAATTACGTTTTTGAGTTGAACTGAACTATTTATGTTGTTAGTTTTGGGGCAAATTTCGATTATGGGTTGTGCTTATTTGGTCAATATGATGATTTGGAGGTGTTTAGATTAGTAGGTCTCAGTTACAATTTTGAGTTTAGTGTTTAAAAGCTGGGTTTGAGGACTCTCAGTTCTTCCATTGAGCAGTTGTTGTTGGTCACATTGTTTAATTGCTTTCTAGAACTCAGAGATCCTTAGTGCCAGTGAAGAGAACTCTAATCAACATACTGAAGAATACAAGTGGTGTAGACACAGTGTCCTAAAAAGCGCTAGGCGCTAGTCGGACGGAGAGCGCCTTTTGGGGACTAATCGGGGATTAATCAGGAATTACAGAGGACTAATCGGACGAGTCAGGAATTTTTAGAACACATATATCATGGTAGAGTCAATGCCTAACAGTAGCTGTGGAAATTATACGCTGAAACTGACTTCCAATATGCATAGGATATTAGGATGGTGACTAACTAACATACGCATGTTCTTAGCATGTTTCCATATTCAGTGGGTGCTTTTAACAACAGTATAAAGTTTACTGATACTTGTTAGTTTGATAAACAGGCATTTACCACGTGAAGTGTGCTAATGCTCTCCAGAAAGGAGTTAAATATCGCAAACATTCAACTCCTATGAAAAGGTTCAAAGTGGTAAAAGCTGTAGCTGCTCCAGTTTCACAATCCTCGGAAGACAGTGTGTCTCCATTTGAAAGTGCTGAGTACAGGAAGCAACTGTGTGAAAAATACGGTTTCAGGCAAATTGGAGAACCACTTCCGGAGAGTGTTACATTGAAGGATGTGATTGACACCCTTCCGAAAAAGGTAAACTAAAGGGGCATACAGTTTATTGCCTTTTGTCAGTATTGAGCGTCCACTTAGGTTTTGGACCTCAAAATATCGTGTTACATCTCCCATAATGGAGATTTTTTTGTCAAACACGTTGCATAGGCTCCCGAGGAGTTTCCCTTCATTTAAAGGCCGGAGAAGTATATTTCTTGACCAAGCATCAATTATGACTTGATTTGTGTTTAATTAGGAGATGCTCCGTGACATAGCACGATAGTTCACTTCGTGATTTTCTAATACTTGACTTAGTTGATACTGTTTAACATGCCATAACCATACAGTAGGAGGTTCTCGGGGCATTGCACGGTAGTTATTAACCTTTTTCATATTTACTTTAGATGACAAGATACCCAAATTTCTCGTGGAACTGGTGTTGATGTTTCTCATATGGGCTTACTCCTAATATTAAATGCAATTACTTAAATACTAGTTGCACATCTGATGCTCTATTTTTGTTTCCAAATCTCTACTGCAAGGTGTTTGAGATTGACGATGTGAAAGCATTGAGGTCGGTTTTAACATCTGTATCTTCTTATGCCTTGGGGATCTTCATGATTTCAAAATCTCCATGGTATTTACTTCCTTTAGCATGGGCATGGACAGGGACTGCAATTACTGGGGTTAGTTCTGTGTACATTCAGTGTTGTGTAGTTTATCAAATATCTGAATTTCTATTCCCTTTTATTGCTCTTATCCGTTCTTCCGTTTTAGTATTTTTAGTTGTAAACCTTGTCAACTTCCTTTATATCATTTTCTTTTTTCTTTCCCATTTTAAGTTCTTTGTTATAGGTCACGATTGTGCTCATAAATCGTTCTCAAAGAACAAATTGGTTGAAGACATAGTTGGAACTCTGGCTTTTTTGCCACTGATATATCCGTATGAGCCATGGCGATTCAAGCATGATAGGCATCATGCAAAAACCAACATGTATGTGCAATATTATTAATTTGTTTGTTTGCATTGACATGGTGCTACATTGTTCTTCGTATAGTGTCATTTTACAATACAAGTATGGATCAGTATTTGTCTCATGATATTAGCATATCTCACTACATCCGGTGGTAGTCTCTAGAAGTATCTCATCAAGTAGAATAAATCACAAAGAAACTATGATCTACATACTGATCTGAACTCTCAAGTACCTACATATCACATACATCTGAACTCTTATGGTGACGATTGATTATAAATAATGGGGAAAATGGCAAAAAGATGTTGTATACTTTCATAGTTTTGCAAGACGGTGTTGTGTACTTTGTTAATGGCAAAAATATGTTGTGAACTTTGATTTTTTGTGCAAAACGTGTGTATTTGTACTAAAATGACGAAATTTCCCTTAAATTAAATATATATATATATATATATATATATATATATATATATATATTTAAAAAAAAAATAATAAATAACTTTTTCTGAAAAATGTCTTTTAACTAAAATTTGTATAATGAGTTTTTGTAATTAAATTATTTTTTAAGTTAAAAATTATTTTATAAAACTCTTAATTCTTAATTTTAGGAGCAATTTCGTCATTTTTGTACAAATAAATACACTTTGCACAGAAAATCAAAGTTCATACTGCATAGCACTTTTTTGTCATTAGAAAAGTACACAACACCCTCTTGCAAAAGTGTAGTAATATACATCACTTTTTTTGTTATATGATCATAGACTTTCTTTATATTTTAACAATATCCGATACATAAATAACTAGAATAACATATTTTTCATGTCGGATTCTTATCACTGTGTTGCACACTTGTTTATTTACATAAGAAGTTTTATAATTTCATGTTGACTGGATCCCAAACTGTTACAGTTCTCTTGTTATCTGTTATAAACTTACATAAGCATTCATTTCTTTCTATCCATATAGGCTGCATGAAGATACTGCTTGGCACCCTGTTTTGGAGGATGAGTTTGAGGGAAATTCTCTTTTGCGCAGGGCACTAATATTTGCATACGGCCCGATTCGGCCCTGGATGTCCATAGGCCACTGGTACATTACCAACTCCATATAATTATTTAACTAAATAATTAGTATGTTTCCAAGTCATTTGGACCTTATCATAAGTTATTATTACACACATCTTAAGTGAATTTTCTTGTTAATTTTGTATTCATATTATATGCATGTTTTTTAACATCACTATCCATTTTTATAGGTTGCTATGGCACTTTGATCTGAAGAAATTCAGACAGAACGAAATCAATAGAGTGAAGATCAGTTTAGCTTGTGTTTTTGCATTTATGGCAATCGGATGGCCGTTGATTGTCTTAAAGACGGGTGTCATGGGATGGGTCAAGTTCTGGTTAATGCCCTGGCTAGGCTATCACTTTTGGGTAATTTTGTTGACCTCTACTCATTATGTTCTAATCCAGTCTCAAAATTTTGATTTCCTTAACTTTTGCAAATGCTTTTTCATCTATACGAGAAACCCTCCATGCTTGTAATTATCGCCTATCAAAAATAGAAAAACGTGAGACGGATCATAAAGATGTGAATTGTTAGCTTACAATATATGCATGCATCGTGATGAACTCAGATAGAAGAAGCATGGAAGATTGTACTTCACCTCTGGTCAACATGACATGAAATTCTCAAAAATGGAGTGCATATGTTAGTTTCCCAAATAGGAAAGAGGTGGATTATGTTACCTCTCGATAAGCATCTTGGGCTTCTACCTATGAGTTTGAGCTTTTAGGTGGATCGAGTTATAAACACAAAACACATCTTCAGTGATAAGATCAGGGAAAAGTACATATAACTATCCCCAACTAAACACCTTTTCTGTTTGGCTACACCTAACTAAGATTTGGGTTATTCAGATACACTCAAGTTTCATAAATTCCCACATGTTAAGTTTTTGGATGTAAAATATTAATTTTGAAAGTGAAAAGACAAAAATACCCTTGAGTTTGTCGATGGGGAAGGTGGCTTGGGACAGTGGGAATGGTTCGAACTTGAAGGCGGTGGTTGGTTTGGGACGGTGTGGACTCATGATGGAGGTCTGGTTCACCGGAGGAGGGCGAGGCTGGCTGATACCCAAATTTGACCAAGGGTATTTTTGTCTTTTCACTTCCAAAATTAACAAGTGAAAATTTATGAAGCTTAAGTGTATCTGAAATAGCCAAAACTTAGTTGGCAAGTGAAACATGTGTATAGTTGGGTGTAGCTCCAATGAAAATAATTTATTTTCTAATGTACGGTTTTGCCGTTGATTTTTCAGATGAGCACTTTCACGATGGTTCATCACACAGCTCCTCACATACCTTTCAAAACTTCAAATGAGTGGAACGCGGCCCAGGCCCAGCTGAATGGAACAGTTCATTGTGATTACCCTGACTGGTAACTACCCTCTCATTTTCCCTTTATTTTTGTATTCATTCTCAATTCTCTTGGTCCTAATTAGACAAAGATAGTGTATGTTCCAGAAGGGATATAGATAGATAGGTCATATGCATCATTGCACAGCTTTAATTCATCTTGCTTGTGGCTCTCGATTCAGTCCATTTTAGATATAAGATTAAATCGGCATGCTTTGAGTGTTGTGAACTTTTATTTTTTGTGCAAAATGTATTTATTGGTATAAAAAAAACTAAATTACACTTAAAATTAACAGTTATTTTTTCCAAAATTTAAAATAAATACTTTAAAAAGTTTTTCTAAAAATATCCTTTAAAGTAAAAAATATCATACAAATAAAAGAAATGAAGAAAATGACATATAAGAAAATCGGAAATTTCATTTAATTAATTTTTTCATTTTCAAACTCAAATTTTGTAATTTGATTTTTAGTTTCAATTATTTTTCCAAAAGTCAATTCTTTAAAAGTAATTTATGAAAATCTTAATTCTTAATTTTAGGGCAAATTTCATCATTTTTGTACAAATGTACACATTTTGCACAGAAAAAATCAAAGTTCACAACACTTTTTTGTCATTAACAAATACGCATCACCCTCTTGCAAAAGCGTGATGGTTTACAACACCTTTTTGCTGCTTTCCCAAATGTCTTTTGATGGAAATTTAAAAAATTAGCTAAATTTTGTTTCACAATTTGTATTGATATTAGCATTGTTGTAAGATTATGTCTAAAATCAAATTTCAGTTAAATGGTCAATAGTCCAATAATTAGGCCCGAGAAGAAAATGGTAAATGCATATGCTCTCTCTTTAACTCTCCCTTTGTTCCTTTTTGTTCTCTTAAACAGGGTCGAGATCCTTTGCCATGATATCAATGTTCACATTCCTCACCATATATCTCCGAGAATTCCAAGCTATAACTTACGTGCAGCTCACAAGTCTCTGCAAGAGAATTGGGGACCGGTAATCTTTATCAGTTTCTTCCATATGTTCCATCCATCAACTATTTTTTTTTTCAAAATCAAGTTCCAATGTGGCATTATTTCAAATGCTATAGTAAATGAAAAGTTGTAGAAGAGTTCCAAGTAACTTTTTACGTCGCTCTCTCTAAACTCACCAGCTTTCAATGCATTCGACAGTATCTAAACGAAGCTAAATGGAACTGGCGCTTAATGAAAACAATAATGACGACGTGCCATGTCTACAACAAGGAGGAAAATTATATCGCCTTTGACCAACTTACCCCCGAAGAGTCTCTACCGATTACTTTCCTCAAAAAAGTGATGCCTGATTATGCTTGACACGTTCTACTCAATTTGTGAGGTACTATGATTCTGATTGTTTTCTTATCCGTCCTTTTCCGATAAACATTACTAGATATGAGTTTCGAATATCACACATGTTCTCTCGTACATTGAAATTTAATTTTATTGATGAAAATAATTGGAAGGAAGCTTCCTTGAAGCCTTTTTCATTCTCGAGTAGTTCGCTTATGGTACAGTGATGTGCACTAATACATGAAATTGTCATTGCCTTGACTTGTCTGGATTATATGGAATGTGAGAAATGGTTGTTTAATGTTGGTACAACCTTGTTGCTGCTAAACTTGGATTCTGATTCTCTATAACTATAAAGAAAACCCCATCTGCAGATTCAGTCCTAACCGATGCACCCAATTTGGGTGTGATTTGTCGTCTGCTCATTTCCCAGTTTCTTGCGGGACTAGGATTCTTGTCGGGTTCGGGGATTCTTCGTTTTATGTTTCCAAGCAAAAAAATATTAAAACATATTTATTTTTGAATAAAATTTGTATTTAAGATTATTATTTTAATAAAAATATGCGTTTAAATAATTATTATTTCATTAAACATGGATTATAAAATATTATTTTTCATTAAATATGCATTAAAAATATATTTTTAATATATCAGGGCAGAGCGGGGAGGGGATACTTGTCCCCGCCCCGTTCCCATCCGGATTCAGGAATTCCCCGTCCTGTTTTCGTTCGAATTCGGAGATCCCTGTCGAGCACGGAGAATACCCTAGTGTCTCCCAGACATTGAACACGTTCTCCTCTGGCACCACCCTCCCCTTCATCAATATTGTACTACCGACATATTTTCTGAAATATGTCTTATTTAATCACTAATAAATAATGATATCATTTATTACCGGCGCATCATAACGATTTGAATATTACATTAGTAGTAGAGAGGTCTTAGTTTCAAACAAACCCGATTAAGATTACAAAAAAAATGATATAAGCTGTTAATATACTACCCATTATTACCAGATTAGTTTAAATTGTTTAATTAAAAGACAAAAATTAGTTGCTAATAATAGAACCATTAGATTTAGGTTTTTGTGGTCCAAACTCATTGTCGATTATGTCAAATTTACAATAATTAAGGTTTATGTTATTAATCGTACGATCCTGCTTTTATTTGTTTTTGTGTGAAATTCCTACATAAAATAGTACTAAAAACTTGAATTGAACCATGATAGAACAATTATTTCACTGACGAAGCCCATAAAAGTCTTAATTGGAAAATAACATTCCAAAAATGCTAACCTATTTTCATCGAATTTCTGATATTGTGGGCTAAAGTATTGGGCTGTGCTTGCCGGTCCATTTCTGATGGGCTAAAGTAAAACCCCAAAAGGCCCATTAATGATATCGTCATGGGTCGAAAATATGGTACCAATAGGCCCATTACTCGTTATCTCCACGTGGCACATTGCTTCCTGTGTGACATCACCAATTGTAGGGGCTCTTCCGTAATTTCAACCAGGGGTGGACACGGTTTTAGAACCAAACAAGATCCGACTCTATGTTTCTCTAACAATTGGAATTATGTTCGGAATTGTTATATGAGGAACTGTTTAAGTCTAGTTGTGGTTCTCCGATTTTACCACATTAAAATAAGTTAACTTTTAATTTTTAGTGCGCTCTATTTATATGTCGAATTTGACGAATTTAATCATTATTTATACCCAATAAATTTATATTTACAATTATAAAAATAATATCAAGACTCGATTGTTAAGATTTAATTATCATATCACAGTTTAATCGAAATAAATATAAAATTTACACAGAATATAAATAATATGTGTAGGTGGACGAGAAGTAAATACATGACAGTATAAATGAGTCTAACAAGAACTGCAAGTTCTTGCTTTTAAGAACACTAAATGAACCATAATTAAATAGTTATCTTAAATATTTAACTAAAACTAAACTAATAATTATGGTTAACAATTTTTTAAATTGAAATTCATCTCGATTCTCAGTTCTAGTCAGTGTTAACTTCAATTAAGTTTTTTTTAAAGCAAACCGAAGTTTATTTATGAAATTACGAGACACAAAAAAACTTCAGACCCAAATATCGAGCATTAGTCGTGTATTATTTACAAATAAACAGTAAAAGACATGTTTAAGACACCATACCTCTCTGTACACCTTCAGGCAACTATGTCGGACACACCGACAACCGAAACTAAAAACACATTAAACCAACTAAACAAGTCGTATAAACCGACAGTTGCTAAACACCGTAACGTCAAAACACGAAACCCACAACACAAACAAAACAAGAAAACACATACACCACAAATAAAAACAGACCATCAATCCACCTTCTTCGGGGGGACGTCCTCTCATATGAGCCCAATCACCTTAACGAGCCCTGCTCCTCAAGCATCTCCCACAAGGATATCCGATAAACATTCATTCCTGGGTTTCTCGGCGTGTCCCGTTCACAAAAACCCCACGGCACAATGCTGGTCTTGGTATTACTCGAGGGAATATCCGAATGAGCGAGGCAAAAAAACAGCCAAACCGCGAACCGTCGAAAACGAGTCAGATCTGGAGAGGGAAACAGATCCGGAGTTGAAACTCCATATCAAAAACTTCTCCGACATACCGATGCCACGAAACCGACGAAAACTGTCCACCACCGTCAAAACCGCTGCCGAAATCCCAAGATCACCCCTATACACATGTGTGCCCCCTCAACCTTTATAGTTAATTAATTATTTTTCTCTTTATATTTTTGAAAGGAGCTTCAACACTAAAAACTATTATGTCATGTCAAAAATTGGTTCAAAACCTGCAACAAATAGAGGTGAAATTGTTGTACTCTTTGAATGGAGGAGGCTGAATTGAATAGTTACAGGTCTCTTTACTGAAGCTCGCGGTGGGTCATGTCATGTCATGTGAGTGAAAGATTGATTTTTTTTCTCTCTTCACATTCAATTCTTGCTCTTTTTTTGTTCTCTGCCATTAAAGCAATCAAGACTCTCTTTTTTGTTGGTCACCCTCTTCCACCTAATTCTTGTTATGATTAAGAATATCTGTGCCTCTATTTTACTTGTGATGTGATGCTGCCAAAAAAATAACCGAACCAACCAAACTGATCTGATCTGAAAAATAATCGAATTAAAAGAAAGTGAGTTGCGAAACCAAACTAATCGAATTGAAAGGAACTGAGTTGGGCTGGTTTGAAATCGATCTGAATTAAATATCGGTTCGGCTTTGATTTATAAAATGAGTGCCCACAAGAAATTAAACCAAACTGAAAACCGATCGATTTGGATTAAAAATCTATGGGCCTCTATTTTACTTATGATGCTGCCAATAAAAATAACCGAACCAACCAAACTGATCCAATCTAAAAAATAATCGAATTGAAAGGAACTGAGTTGGGCTGATTTGAAGTCGATCTGAATCAAATACCGATTCGATTTTGATTTATAAAATGAGTGCCCATAAGAAATTGAACCAAACTGAAAATCGATAGATTTGAACGTGTGACTCATTTTAAGTCACATGTCTTTATTAGTTGGGTTTAAATCTTTTGATAACAAAAAAGTCAACTAATAAGTCAATACCAGATCAAAATGTGAGATTTTTATGAAAATCGGATCAAAGAAAATTCAACAAAAAATCGGTAAGTTAAATAATTAGTCAAAACAGTATTAGATATAACATTTGCATGAAACTTGGTCATTGAAAAAAGCCGTTCGAACCAAAACCCGGCATATTTAAAACCAAATTTAACTGAATTTAACAATTAACTTTCAACTTTAATTCTCTTAAAATCGTATTTAACAGTTCGGTTTAAAATTAAACCAAACCGTAAATAGTCATGCATCCTAAACTTAAAGTGCACGATCACATTTATTTGCTTATATATAAAAACGAACTTAAATCATTTTGTTACACGTAATTTTCTGTAAGATCGAATCTAATTTTTTTATATTATAAATTATATTACACGACATTACTTAATTTTATATGTCATTTCAAGTCATCGAGTATCGCTATATAATGCAGCAAAATTTGAAGTGTCAAGTTTATCACGTGACACGTTATGTCGTGTTAAACGCATATATCAATGTGACCATTATATCAATAACTTAATTATGATATTTGAAAACTTTTCAAAATCAAAATAATAGTTCTAATAACAGCTAAATTGTGATATTCACTCTTGAAATTATTATTTTTGTGCTTAATACACAAGTTGATAAAGTTGTTAATGTCCAAATTAACAACAATTATAATGATTATACTATTTTTTATGTGATCAGAACAAATAGTTTATAAAGAAGAGTGACAAGTTGGGTTAATTGTTACTCCTAGCTTCATCATCAAATGTCTCTCAACCTCTTCCACATGAAATCAAATCAAATGATAAAAATGAAGATACTATTTATATACTCATAGATAAATATTTACACACATATACATATACTATATTATAATAATAATAATAATAATAATAATAATAATAATAATAATAATAATAATAATAATAATAATAATAATAATAATAATAATAATAATAATAATATTATTATTATTATTATTATGATTATTATTATTATTATTATTATTATTATTATTATTATTATTATTATTATTATTATTATTATTATTAATAAATACATATAATATAGTTGTCGGATCTTGGCGTGCTCACCGCTTGCCTTGATGAGCTCCCCATGTGCAAAACTCTCCATAATCATATCAATAAGTACTAATTAATTAGTACTAATTATTATTATTGAAGTGTAATTTGAGGATTTTTGTAAACCAAAGTCAGTTTCTTAGATTTTGGTACAGATGTGATTAATGATTAAATACACTAACATATATTATATATGAAGTGGGTAAGATTATTTTCTTCGATGCATGCACTACAAGTTGCACTCACCATATCTTTTCATTAAACAAACAAAAATGAATTGGTGAAAGAATATTTATCATAATTATCAAATTTAAATTTGTTTTTAAAAGATTTGACATGAGACTTTTTTTTTCAATACCCATGAATTGAACTAAAATTCAAGATACTTCCGGGTCATTTTCTCAAAATACCCATGAATTAAATCAAAATACTCATGAATTGAACCAAATACCCATGAATTGAATCAAAATTCAAGGCCATTTTTGGTAAATAAATGACCAGTTTTTCCAAAATAAAATTTAGGGTACTGAAAAAAGGAAAAAAATGTAGAGTATAAAAGTGTCAAAAATATATATTTAGATGCACAAAAGTGTTATTTTTTCTCAAATTAAACAAAATATACGAGAGTAGGTCGAAATTTGTTCACCGTCAAACTCATAATCAGAGGTTAACCGAGCTAAAGTGGACATGTCACAAGACAAGTTGATATTAAAAACTTGGATATGTTATTAAGTTGTTACCTATAATTCATATTTTTATGGCAATTTGTTGAATTTTGTTTTATTCTGTCTCTGTGGTTTACTTTGAAGAAAATAGGGTCAAGTTTTATGACATAAAGATGGGTATTTTCAAAGTTGATGTGGACTGAAAAGTATACTTTTGTGTCTAATTTAGTAGTTTATAACATTTTCTGAATGATAAGAAATTTGGTTTTAAATAAAATTTCAACTTTCAAGACTTTGAAGTCAGCAAATGCAACTGCTCAACTAGCAACATATATGCTGTGTGTGAGCAAATGTTGAGCTGAAACTGACATAAAAAAACAATAATCCATTCTTAAAATAATCATCATTGTGATAATAGTTTTTTATTATTTGTTTCTGATGAATGAAATAAATATTTAATTTATTGAATATAATGTAACTTGTAGTGGGAAGTGCACCAAGTAAATGAATAGAGTTTGTAACGAATAATTTAAACTCGATTTGTTTAATGTCAAAATACTCTTAACTATCATTTGATAAATTTAAGTGATTTAAATTGAGTTAAATCAATTTATGAAATTTGTATATAAAATAATAAATATTTTATGTAATATGTATGAGATTGTTATTTTCAATTTTCATATAGACTATATTACTATATAAATTAATAGTAAAACAAAAACTCATAATTATGGGTTGGTAGTGATGGAGGTGAGGAGGAGGCTTTTAGTCTCACTTTTCAATATTTTAATAGTGCTTGTTAAGCACTCAGGGAACAAGGTAGCCCATTCGTTAACGAGGGTCATGTTGTCTAGTATTGAGTGTGTTTTTGACGGGAAAATATTCCGTCTTTTATTTCATCTGTTTGCTCAGCTGATATTGCTTAATAAAGTGTTGTTTTCCTTTAGAAAAAGTAGTAATACAAAAACTTGAGTTCATTTAAATTCAAAATTGACTTATTTTTTTTAGTTGATTCCAAACTACCCTTTTAATTCCAGTTAATGAATGGCCAAGATGAGCCTATTATATATATGGCTCAAAGAAATGATTAGCATCTTAGGCAAGTAATTATGGAGTGTAGGTCAATATTAGCTTGAGAAGGAAGGCAACAACTTTAGCCAAAAGGAAAATAACTTCCAAGACTAATGGCTTTGCACAAAAAAGTTTCCACAAAGAGAGAGCTTTGATTTTCAAAAGTTTTCTTTAAATAAAAAGAAAGAATCCTTTTTTCCAATCTATGCAAAAGCTTAAAGATGAAGCATAGTGTTCTTGATTATTTTTTGTTGGATAGAGAAAAAAAAATAGTGTTCTTGATACCCTTTTATCCACACATTAATCACTTGCCTTTGACTTGGAGCAAGAGCTAAGAAACATAAAAACTTTTGATGAGAAAGAGAGTAAAAAGATGATGAACACTCAATGAAGAATCATTAAATTCACCAACCCAAGCAGATGTTTGCATTAAAATCAATCCTCCTTCCTCATCTCTTTCATTTATGAACAACCCAACTCCTGACCACACTGTGTCACCACCACCACCACCATTCCCATTTTTTTTATTTAATTCCCAAAATACCCTTGTGTGTTGTCCTTGCTCCACTCCATATACAGTGCACAAGACCAGAGCTTTCTCTTGCTGAGCTCTCTATTCTCTACACAGGGACAAAATTGCTGCTTCCAGTTGGGTTTGTTTTATTTGTTGGATTTTTCCATGGAGAGCAAGAGCTAAAGGAGGTGAGTTCACATTCTCTCTTCAAAACCCAAAAGCAACAACACCATGCTCAAGAATTTAATTTTGGAGGGTACTTTTTGACTCCATCTGGGTTTTTACTGTCTGTTTTGGGGTTTTCTGGGCACTAGAATCTACTAAACCCATAAAAATGGCTGCTTTATTGAGTTTTTGTTACTGATTCTCAATACCCATCTTTTGTCAAACCCCAAAACCACCCTCCAAGCTCTAGTGGGTATTGCTGGTTTTGGATTCAATGGAGCTTTTCTCAAAGATGAAGGGTTTGAGGGTTTTGTGGTAGATGAAGGGTTTGGGTTCAGTAATTTTTAGACCTCAATCTCAAATGGGTTTTGGTTTTGGGTCTGTTTGGTGTATTTTGGTTATTGCAATGTTATTGAAGCCACTGGCTTGCCAAAACCCTAGTATTGATCTTTCCCAGAAACAACCCAACACAGATGGGTACTTTGTGTCTGAGTTCTTCAAGCAAATGGGTCTGAGCCTGAGCCCTTCAATTTCCATTTGTGATTTGCAATCAGTGTTGTGTGATTCCCAGAAGCAGCATGTCACTGGTCTGGTTGCTTCTGGTTTGAACCTCTATGGTCCCATTCCTGACACCACCATTGGCAAGCTCACTAATCTTCAAATCCTAGACCTCAGTAACAACAGAATCACCACACTGCCCTCAGATTTCTGGAGCCTGGGCTCTCTAAAAACCCTCAACCTCTCCAAAAACATGATCTCTGGGTCTCTCCCCAGCAACATTGGCAACTTTGGTCAACTAGAGAGCATTGACCTCTCTCACAACAACTTCTCTGGGGAGATTCCTGAAGCCATCAGCTCGATGGTCAGTCTTGAAGTCCTTAACCTCAGTGGCAATGGGTTTCAGTTAAAAATCCCATCTGGGATTGTGAATTGCAAGTCTTTGACTATCATTGACTTTTCTTCGAACCGGCTTGATGGGTCAATCCCAGACGGGTTTGGTGCTGCATTGGCGAAGCTGAAGGAGCTGAACCTGGCTGGGAACGGGATTTCTGGGAGAGGGTCGGATTTTTCGGGGATGGGAGGAGTTGTCAGGTTTAACGTTTCGGGGAATTTGTTTCAAGGCTCGGTGATGGGAGTGATTCAGGAGATGATGGAGGTTGTTGATCTGAGCAAGAACCAGTTTCAAGGCCACATTTCTCAGGTACTGCTCAATTCAAGCTCTCATTTGGTTTATCTTGACTTGTCTGAGAATCAGTTCAGTGGAGAGTTTTTGCATAACCTGAATTTAGCCAAAAACCTCAAACACCTCAATCTTGCGCACAATAGGTTTAGCAGACAGAGATTTCCAAACATCGATGCGCTGTTGGATTTAGAATACCTCAATTTGTCGAAAACTAGCATGATTGGTCACATCGATTCCCAATTGTCACATTTGGGTAATTTGGAGAAACTCGATCTTTCCCAGAACCATCTCACTGGTCATGTCCCGCATTTCTTGAACACGAAGAGAATCCGAGTTCTTGATCTGTCGAGGAACAACCTGAGCGGAGACGTTCCTGTTGCGCTCCTGGAGAGGCTACCGTCGATGGAGAGGTTCAACTTCTCTTACAATAACCTGACCCTCTGCGCCTCAGAAATCTCTGAGAAGACCCTCAAAGAGGCCTTTTACGGGTCGTCAAACAGCTGCCCTATAGCTGCGAACCCGGCCCTCTTCAAGAAACGAGCCTCCAAGAACAAGGGGACGAGACTCGCTCTGGCGTTGACGCTTTCGATGGTTTGCTTGCTCGTTGGATTGTTGTTGTTTATAGCGTTTGGCTGCAGGAGGAAGAACAGGATGTGGGCGGTGAAGCAGACCTCTTCATGTAAGGAAGAGCAGAACATCTCGGGGCCGTTCTCATTTCAGACCGACTCCACGACTTGGGTCGCTGACGTCAAGCTCGCTACTTCCGTTGCTGTCGTTATCTTTGAGAAGCCGTTGTTGAATATAACGTTTGCTGATCTCTTGTCTGCAACGTCGAATTTTGATCGAGGTACCCTTTTGGCTGAAGGGAAGTTCGGGCCGGTTTATAGAGGGTTTCTCCCGGGCGGGATCCATGTGGCCGTCAAAGTTTTGGTTCACGGGTCAACTCTGACCGATCAGGAAGCTGCAAGAGAGCTTGAGCATCTTGGTCGGATAAAGCACCCGAACCTTGTGCCTCTAACCGGGTATTGCTTAGCGGGCGAGCAGAGGATTGCTATCTACGACTACATGGAGAACGGGAACTTGCAGAACTTGCTCTACGACCTCCCGCTCGGGGTTCAGACAACCGACGACTGGAGCACCGATACATGGGAGGAAGGCGATAACAATAACGGGATCCAAAATGTCGGTTCAGAGGGCTTGCTCACAACGTGGAGATTCCGTCACAAGATCGCGCTCGGAACCGCCCGGGCGCTCGCCTTCCTGCACCACGGCTGCTCGCCCCCGATCATCCACAGGGACGTGAAGGCGAGCAGCGTGTACCTCGACTACAACCTGGAGCCGAGGCTGTCTGATTTCGGGCTCGCCAAGGTTTTCGGGAGCGGGCTCGACGACATGGCCCACGGGTCTCCCGGATACATGCCGCCCGAGTTCTCACACCCCGAGGTTGACTCTCTGACGCCAACGCCGAAATCTGACGTGTACTGCTTCGGGGTTGTTCTCTTCGAGCTGATCACCGGGAAAAAACCCATGGGAGACGATTATGACTTGGTGACTTGGGTTCGGGGTTTGGTGAGGAGGAGCAAAGGGTCAACGGCCATTGACCCAAAGATTCGGGAGACGGGACCGGACGAGCAGATGGAGGAGGCGCTTAAGATAGGGTACCTATGCACCGCAGACCTTCCCTCGAAGCGACCGACCATGCAGCAGATAGTCGGGCTCCTCAAGGACATCGAGCCAATGTCTCATTAGCGAAGAACAATGTCAAAGGGTTCGTTTTGTTTGATTATTTTCTTGATATGTCGTTTTTTTCTTTGCTGTGAGTTTGTTTTGTGCTGCTATGACGGGAAATGTACAGCGGAAGCTGAACTCTCGCTCTGTTATACACATTTCCTACGTTGGTTGCATATATATGAGCTCGGTTTATATACGACTGGAATTTTGGAAATGAACGATCTGCTTTCAGGTAACTACGCTTTCCTTTTGTTATATGTTCTATTTTTGTTCATGTTCGTAGCTTAAATTCCGGATTAATCCATTGCATGAGTACTTGACTTGAATTTGATAACCCGCTCATAACTTTGATTCTCGAGTAGCCATTTCAGGACTACTCACTTGAATCTGATAACACGTTCATTGCTTAAATTCTTGATTAGCCATTGCACGACTACTCACTTGCATTTGTTCATAGCTTAAATTCTTGATTAGCCATTGCACGAATGCTCACTTGAATCTAATAACACGCTCATAGCTTCAATTCTCGATCAGCCATTGCACGAGTTACTCACTAGAATCTGTTCATAGCTGAGATTCTTGATTCGCCATTGCACGAACACTCACTTGAACCTGATAACAAGCTCACAGCTTAAATCATTGATTACCCATTTGCACGAATACTAACTTGAATCTGAGAAAACATTCATAGCTCAAATTCTTGATTCACCATCGCACACAAACGCTCACTTGAATCTGATAACAACACGTTTACAGCTGAACTGTTACTGTTACATACGATATAGTTCTCGACGAATATGTCATAGTTCACTGTGTATAAGTCGTGACCTTGTCGCTTTCTGGTAGTTGATAGCTTCACATCAGACCTCATGCGAGGAGTAATGGTCAGCAACCTCTAGCTATGGACCACGACACAGGACCACATAACATGTGCGTGCTCGTGAGTCTGTGTGTGTATGGGCAAAAGTAAACGTAAACATGTGAAATTGTCATTACAGGAATGTCCTATGAGTTTGTGAAAAATATGGTTGTCTGTTCTTTTTTTCTTGCACGCTGGTACTTGAGTTGAGCTTCTCTGCATCATCACTTTGATTGTTGCAGTGTTTTTGGAGTGATGATACTTGTGGGTTGTGAATAGTTCAGGCCTGAGTGATTTGAATCATTGAGATGTGTGTGGTTTTGTGGGTTGGAATTAGAATAAGGTTATGAATCATGATGTTTTTTTTTGAGGATTTGTGTTTTTTTTTGTATCTGTTTGGTTGGCGTTATAACGAGAAAGATATTTGATGTGAAAATAAATAGGCGGTCGAAAGTATAAGTAGTAAATAGAAACACTGAGAGGTTACTGGGTTTGTCGATAATGTGTCGACTGTCGATTATGTGCCTACGTGCATGTGAGATGGATTTTACGAGAAAGAAATTTTATACAATCTCGAAGTGTTTAGTCGTAGGGATGGCAAAAATTTCCTGGTTCGATTGGTTTACAGTACCCCCAAATCGACGGGAGAGGGGATGAGGATCATTAAACTCGACTTGAATTTGTTGTCGTATATGATCTCGACGGAACATAATGTCTCCGGTCTGATGGAGTAGGAGATGTCAGGGGTGGACAATTTAGACCTGAAACTGGTGATGAATGAGATTCTAGTCGAACCGAAATTGAAAAACCGAAAACTATGGGTATCAAGTTGATTTTGGTTCTAATTTTGAGAAAACCAGCTCAATCAGTTCGGTTTCAGTTCCTGCAGTAAAAGACGGTCATAGCCAGTACATAACCAACCCGGTTCTATTACCTTACAATCATACGATTCCTCTCATCCACCAGTCACATACACACCGTTATGGTCCAAACTGAAAAAAAAAACTCACTCTCATTATGAAGTGAATTGATGGTTGAATTGTGAATTGTAAATGCTAAAATTGTCTACAAATCAGGTTCATTATTGTCTAAACCGGCTCATAAATTTAACATCAAAACTTAAACGGTTCTAATTAGATAGCAAAACTTAACTGGCCCAAACCGAGCTCAAAACTGAACCATTTCTCACACATTAGTTCCAGGTTCGATTCCAATTTTTGAGAACTGTTGGTTCGATTCTAGCCAGTTCGGTTCAATAGATCAGTAAATTTATTTCGTTGTCATCCCTTGACTAGGTTAAAATAGTGCACTATTCAAGGTTCTAAAAAACGCTAGGTGCTAATCGGGCGGACAACACTTCAGAAGGATTAATCGGATTAGTCGGGAATTAATCGAATTTGTACTTTTTACTATTTTTAATATAAAAATGAATTATACTGTATAAAAAATAAACAATCTCACAAATAATTAGTTTAGAAGTAGAAATCAATTAAGAATGAACCAATTAAACCAAACATCTGAGACGTTTTAGGTCTAAATGTGTAAGTTGCAATTTTCAATTGATTTTTTTTCTTTAAATAATAGGACCGCCTGGGCCGATTAATCGCCGCCTAGCCCGCCTAGGCCGATTAATCGGTCACCTAGCCCGCCTAGGCCGATTAATCGGTCACCTAGCCCGCCTAGGCCGATTAATCGGTCGCCTAGCCCGTTTTTTGAGCTCCGCCGTTTTTGAGCGTTCGACTAGTGAAAAACGGAACGGCAAAGCCCAAATGAGCGCCTAGGTGCCGCCTAGACCTTTTTTGGAACAATGCTATTTATAACGTTACACTTGAACTTTAACAAGATAAATGAAAACATAAAACCTAACTTGACTGAGTTGAGAAGTCTCTATGTACTCTCAAATTTCAGGCTACACATTTCACTTTTGAGTCTCGACTCGTTAATTGATCGGCGAGATCATTGTACTGACTAATATCAAACTGTTTATTTGGCCTTTGAACTTGCATGATTTTGTGTAACCTTTAACTCTGTTCATGGTTGACCTGATATGGTAAAAAAAATGTTCCAAAATAGTTGCTCAATGATTCACTTCTTTTTTATGATTATTTAATGGATGTAAAGCTAATGGCTTTGCTTTATATGAATCAGATGCTTGACTATGGAAGAAACTATGTGAGGCATGAAATTATTTATTGTGAGAAACTAAAAAAATGCTCATAAAAGTCACATCAAACTAAAAGAACCATTGCCAATATTTATTGTTTGATAGATGCTTGAATAAAATAAATGGGTAGTTTTATGTCAATATTCTAGATTTGACTCATTTTCAAATTATTATTTTAAATTTGAAAAGTATTTTGTCGGTATCTCAAATTTATTTACGTTACACTTAAAATAATGTATGTTCAATTTAATAGAATGATATATGAAAAATCTAAAATGCCCTCAATAACTATGATTAAAATAATATTAATTGTTAATAATAATTAAACCAGTCATATTGAACTGATTTAACTGGATTTAAACTGATCATACCAATTCTGATAGATTTAACATCTGTTATCCTAAGTGCAACGAAATTAAACTTGAATTACCGGCAAAAACCTTTTCAAACTTGGGTACTGATATGAAAATGAGTCAAACCTGAAATATTGACATGAAATTACCTCTTTATTTAAACTTTATAGCGGGGCGATGTTACGAAATATTAAAAGTAACAAAGTATCCTCACACTATAAAAATTAAGAAATTAAGTAAGCAATACGGTGATGACATTATTCAAAATATACGAATTTAGAAGGAAATTTAGTCGTCGGAGTTGTAGCAAAAGGGCCAAATGTATCTCAGCCGTGAGGGTGCTTGTTCGCATAATCTATAATATAGGGGAAAAAACTATATATTAGCCCAACTTTGATTTGTGTAATATTCAGTTTAAACACTTTATTATTAAACTTGACTTCAAAGTTAAATTGGTTAATAAGCAAATCAATTTCGAGCTCTGTCATTTAATATTTAATTATATACATTATAATTTAAATATATTTATAATAAATATTTATACTAAAAACTGAACGACCTGAATCAAGCTGAGAAGAATTCAAATTTGATTAACTTTTTTAGACAACTTTAAACATAATTATTATTTTAGGCTGAAATCATGAGCCGCTTATTTATCATAAATATGAATATGATGTATTTTTTTTATTACTTTCTAGCATTATATTGCCACTACAACTAATTTATGCCCTCTTATGTTTTGGTCGAATCACGTTTCAATATTTTATTAAAATGTGTTTTTTTATAAAGAAAATAAAGTAGCGAAAATCGGAATAATTTGTTCTCAACATGAGAACCAAACCTAGAGTGACCACAAGGAGTGGACACTTTTTACCTAAAATCGAAATCGAATTGAAAAATTGAGAATCGTGAATGTCAGATCGGTTTTGGATCTGAAAATTGAGAACCGAATCAATTTGATTCGGTTCCGGTTCTGAGAGTATAAAATCGTTGATTAACCGGTTCATAACCGAACCAATATTGGGGGTTTTAATTAGTATTTTTTGTATTTCAGTTTATTTTTTGCCTAAAAAAAGTTTAACTGTGTATAATTTTCACCGAAAAATATATGAATATCACATTAATTGAGTATAATTGGACAAAACTATACAACTATACCAAATAATCAGACTCTTAATCTCACAAGTATTCATTCAATTGAGTGTAATTGGGGAGAACCGGGAACCATACCGTATAACCGCACCCAGAACCGGACCGATACCCAGATTTGGGTCTTTAAAATAGAGAATCGATTGATTTGGTTCAATTCGGTTAAGTTCTGGCTGGTTCCAAAAATGTGCCCAGCCCTAAGAACGACTATACAATAAATAGTTTGATTAATTCCTAAAACTCAATACAAATATAAAATTAAAAGATAAACAACAAAAAATCATCGACAGACACCCATTTTATATAGTTGGAACAAGAATGAGACTAATTTAACCAGATTTCTCAGAACCAGAACCACAACCGACTCAGTATTCACTGTTCTCGATTTTTTAGCTCGGCTCGGTTTGGATCTTGATTCAGAATCAATTTCGGGTCTAAATTATTCACCCCGGTTAAATAGTAATAACAGTCAAAGCACTAAAAGGAACGGTTCTGGTCAAAGAAGCCGTCAAGTCAGCTGATCCAACGGCGATCCCCTGACCTTGGCTGAGGAGAAGCCACAGCCGTTCGTTTCCCTCATCTCTCTCACTCACACAAAACCACCTGAGTCAATCCCCAGTCAACGACACACATATACTCAATTTCTCTCTCTCTCTCTCTCTAAAACCGATACGCACAATCCGAAATTTCGGTTTTCGGATCGAATTTCCGGTTCGGTGCCTCGATCTCGGACACTACAAAAGCCGCACCAAACTGTTTCCTTCACTTTACTCTCTCTTGCTTTCTCGAGAAACAAACAAAACAGAGCTCGGCGATGGCAGAGGACAGTCTCCAATCAGAGAATCCGAGGCCTTCCGGAGAGGAATCCGAGGACGACGGTGGGGGAGAGGAGGAGCAACGGTGTTTCGGCGAGTTCGGGAGCTCCGTCGCGGCGGCGAGTGGCGGAGCTGAGCTCGGAGGAGCTCGATTGGAAACCCTAGCGGCGTCGGTGGCTGGGGGAGGGAGTGATCGGTCCGCTGGTACGTTCGTTTTTGTTGTTGTTGATTTTGTAGGAGATTGTGGTGATTTTCTTCGCTGTGACGGTGCTGGTGTGTTTGTTGATCTGGTAGGGTTACAGGTTGATTCTGGTGTGGAAGAGCGTGGAGTTGAGGAATTCAAGGTGATGACCTTGACTTGTTCGTTCTTGTTCCTTTTTTTTGAGTATTTTTTGTGTTAGTGATGTATGTATTTTGGATCTGATTGCATGAATTTATGAATTTTGTGTGGGCTGTGAATTTTTGTTGATTGGATTGGATTTTTTTTACATTAAAAAATGTTAAATTCCTTGCATTGTGTATTTGTGTGAGCATGTGGAATTGTGGAGTCTGGTTGAAACTTGAAACTAAGAATGGTCCAGTGGCAGTTATAATATTAATTTCCTACTGAGTTTTTTTTTTTAAATTTCTGTGCAGGTTAGATAGAATTCTGCTCTGTATTGTTTGCATTTATGGTGTGTTTGACACTGAGTTACTGCCATTTTGACCTTTTTATGGAATGAGAGTAAAGAGGGTGAGTTAAGGAAAGGCATAATAAACAATTTAATATAGCTTCCCCTAATCGATTTGAGTAGAAAAAACAAAGAAGCAAAACCCAACCTTAGCTTGCTACTTACCATTCCCGTCTTGCAGAAAACCTTAATGGCTAGAGGTACATAAAACTCAGATACTGAATTTTTTATACTGTGGTCTGTTTCCTTGTAGCTTTATTGAGTCTCATTAGTCATCTGAATGCAATACATACTATTTGGTGGATCCATAATCCTCGTGCCTTGTTGCTGGGCGTCTTTTAACACTAGCTGTAGTATTACGTATTCGAACCTGCCTGTTGATTGCAGAATTTCCGACTTCATTTTCTTCTCTACAATGGAGTTGTAGGTGTTGAGACATGAATAGGTGCAATGAGGGAGATGATAGTTCCAGAACTATACCCATAAATTGAGGATCGAATATATGATTGTCTTTGTGATAATTCAGTTTGATGGATAATATACTAATATGTATATAAATACTTCTTGATATCCTTAGAAATGTCTGTGAAAAGACGTGTATGGTTTTATAGGATACGAATGGTTTGTAATTTAAGACGGTTCAAATTACTTACAAGTTAGAGGGTTTAGAGTTAGCTTGCTTCGTGGTCCAATATTTATTTCACAAGGTTACCTTCCATATTCGCAAGCTAATATCAGATGCTTCTAAGTTGGTCATTTGATATTCATTCCATTCAATACTGATTGCACGGTATCATTTAGGAACAAGTTGGGGTGTCTGACCCGGAAGTTTTAGCTACTGTGGCAGCTCAGGAAGCACCAGAAGGCCAGATGAAAAATCAGCTTCAAGTAGTCGTCTGTCCAAACACATCGTCAGAACTATCACCAACTTCTGTTACACAACCTATTTCATCTGCTCCAAGAACAATGAGAGTAGAGCAAAAATCTTTACCACAGAAACTCACTATATCAATGCCAGAAGCAGAAAAGCCGAACTCTTCCATGGTTAATCCTACATCTGCTGTTGCAATTGTTAAAACACCCACTTCCGATGGTTTTAACTGGCGTAAATATGGACAGAAGCTAGTGAAGAGTCCTAAGGGTTCTAGAAGTTATTACAAGTGCACATATTCTGGATGTTTTGCAAAACGGGTTGAATGTTGTGATCACTCGGGGCTTGTAACTGAGATGGTTTATAAAGGGCAGCACGATCACGATCCACCAAGAAAGGTTAGCGGTGCAAGGGAAAATCGGCTTTTATCACCTACCAAGCCTGTTGTCAGTAACATTATTGTAGAGCAACCCACAAGAATGCTTAATGGATCCGACCCATCTACATCCTCAAATGAGCCCGTTCAGGGGACACCTTCGACTCCTGAAAGGAAAAGGCCGAATTCATGCAACACTGATGGGAATGATGAAATTACAGTTAAGGAGGAGCGTGTCTATGAACCAGAGCCAAAAAGAAGGCAAGTGTTCCCATGCGTATAATTTCCTTGAATTACTTCTTTTATGATGATACCTTTTTATTTATGACAAGTGCTAAGACAGCTCGATTACGAATTTATGTCTATTTTCCTCATTATGGATAACAGAGTGAAGAAGGGCAATTTAGCATGTCCAGGCACTGTCTTAAAATCGGGAAAGAAACCTAAGTTCGTTGTGCATGCAGCTGGTGATGTGGGGATCTCAGGCGATGGCTACAGATGGCGCAAGTACGGGCAAAAAATGGTGAAAGGAAATCTAAATCCCAGGTGCGTGCATGTTAATTAATCTTCTTCCATTATGAAACATGCATGGTTTTATTGGTTTCGAGGGACATGTAGCGCTGTAAACGAGCCACTCGTGCTCGGTTCGTTAAATGTTTGGTTCGACCTTGTTATAGTCAAGCTTGAGCCGAATTCGAGCTCAAGATTTGGCTCGTTTAATAAACAAGCCAAGCTCGAGCCTGACCTTTTAAGGCTCGGTAGGGTCGCGAGCCGACTCGTTTAATATTTAATTAATTATATATTTATTAATATATTTTTAAACCTTTAATAAACATTTATAATGGAATTAGACGAGCTGAATCAAGTTGAGCCAATCTCAAGCTAGCTTATTTATTATTTAATGAATATTTGTATTTGAAAGTTATGCAAACCAAATCGAGCTGAGCTCGAGCTTGTCTATTTATTTTAAGCCAAACTCGAGCTTAGTTGCATAAGCTTCTTTGAGCCCGAGCCGAACACTTTTTACACGAGCCAAGCGCTGTCAAAATGAGGCTTGTTTCGGCTCGTTTACACCCTTAGCCTTAGGGACATGTATGGAATATCTTCTCTCGTTGCTTTCTCCTCGAGCCTTAGAATTGTAAATCTTCAGTTTGCATATGTATAGAATGTCCATTCTTGAATTCAGTAGTTACGTGTGACTTAAACTCCAATCTCTATGACTCTAACTCCAATCTCTATGCATTGTACTTATTCACTAGTTTGCGTTGAACTCAGGAACTACTATCGGTGCACGTCAGCTGGATGCCCCGTCCGTAAGCATATCGAGACAGCCGTGGATAACACAAGTGCCGTGATTATCACTTACAAGGGAATACATGACCACGACATGCCAGTACCCAAGAAGCGACATGGCCCACCGAGCGCTCCCCTTGTCGCTGCTACCGCTCCTGCTTCCATGAACAGTTTGCAATCGAAGAAACCCGAGCCGCTGCAAAACCAAATCACTTCAACCCAATGGTCGGTCGACAAGGAAGGCGAATTGACCGGCGAGGCCTTGGACCTCGGAGGTGAGAAGGCAATGGAATCTGCTCGAACTCTTCTGAGCATTGGGTTCGAAATTAAACCTTGCTAAAATCTCCCATTTCGAATAAGAAAAATCTTGCAGCTTCCTTATCCATATAAAGCATTAAGTTAATAGGTTTGATGATTTGATTTTAATCTTCTTTTGCTACCGTTTTATTTCTCCCTTTCATGTAGATGTAGTTTTTGTAGCAACCAGTTGCGTATATTTGGTATTGTATGTACACCTTGAATCGTTTGGAGTAGGCTAATAATAGCGAGAAGGTATAGCATATGCTGGTACACATTGGATTCGTTTTCAGGTGAAACAGATCCATGGAAGACGAGAAGCCATGGAAATTGAGGAGCCTGAAGAGTTCTGTGCTCACTTTGATATGATAAACTGTAACCAGCAGGATCCATGTAAGTGTGTACTTTGCCGAATTATTCAGCTTTTTTTGAGTCTGTAATTGGTTTTGTACATTTTTCTGCTAAAAAATTTCCTCTGGGGACTTGATTATGTTTATTTCAAGTGTTGTTTTGAAGATATTGGTTGAAATATGCATTTAGTGACCAGAGGTCAATTTGTTCAGTTTCTCTTTTAGCTGAAGTATATTGGGAGATAGATTATACTGATTTGTGCATATAATTATGGAAAAATCTAATTTTATTACACTTGTGTATACATGTTTCAAGAGTTAATTGTAGTATATTTTACTATTACTACTGATATTTACATCTCACTTTACTCCATTTCGTTTAATTTTGACTTGACACTGGTAGTTTTGGTAGCGAAGTCACTAAAACACCCTTTATTTGTTTTTCAAATTTTCAAAAGTATGGTACTTTGATCTAGAGTGTTTGGTCATTTCTCAATGAAAACTAAAGGTGTTAAAGTTAAATTTAGATGTAATGTAGTAAAGTAGACAGATCTAAATCAACTGTAATTAATGAGAAGTGGTATTTGTACTAAAAGAAATCATTTCTATAATTATAAAATGGGAAAACGGCATTGACACTTTCATACCTTTTTTTTCTTCAGTATCCTGAATTTTATTTTGGGACAATTAGTCGTTTATTTACCAAAAATGGTCTTGAATTTTGATTTAATTCATGGGTATTTTAGAAAAATGATCCGGAAGTACTTTAAATTTTAGTTCAATTTATGTGTATTTTGAAATTATCGTCATAAAATAAAATTCAGAGTATTGAAGAAGAAAAAGAAATAGTATGAAAATGTCAAAACTATATACTTATATTTAGGTGCACAAATTTCCCTTATACAGTTATGTGTTGCATGTTGTTGCTTTGGCTGATATAATAATTATGGTACATGTGTTGTTAGTTGGTGACAGTGAATTGATTTTGCAGGTAAATTTCATGAATCTATGTCCACTTGCTTGAAACACAAGTGAAACCACTTTTGTCCAGCCCATTAATAGAATGTTTGGGAGTTAAATGGGTTAGTTTTTATCAGTTGTTATAGTTTGATTCGATAAATATTTACATCAAGATGAATTTAACTAAAAGTTAGACTCTTTATACACGAGTCGAACTTGAGTTTAGCTATTAATAGCTCGATAGGTTCACGAATCGACTCGTTCAACATTTAATAAATCATATGATTTTACATACGATAGTACTGAAATTTAATTTTTAAAAAGTATTTCGAACAAAAGTTATACAAAATCGAACGGTGGCAAGTAAATCTTAAGTTTGGGTATCTTAACAAGTTGAATTATATAAGCTCGTTGAAATCAAACTCTTAACATATTTATGTTATGTTTATGCCCCTAAGCATTGATAGCCTTGTTTTCTTCCTGTCTTCTATGCTTCAAAAGCCCATTCTCATTGAATTTTTGGACGAGAGAAATGAATCATCTTTGACATCCCCTAGATGGTGAAGACAAACACATTTTTGGGAGATGTGGTACAACCTTATTTAGATAAAACTAATTTTTGTAAAGATTTAGGTTTTTATAGAAATTGATTTTGATAGTTTTAAAAATCTCCGATTTTTATCATACTTAATTATTCATTCAATTCGATTTATTTTTAAATTAATTTTTATTAGTTCCCAAAAGGCTCATGTGAAATGACATAATTGTCCTTCAAATGTAAGATGTATTGTTGTTGGTCCCCTTGATGACGTTGCACTCATTTCTTATAGAGTCAACGCATCCACAGATCTACAAGACAAGCACCACTCGCTCAGTGACACGGCGACAGCACATTATAAATAGGTAGAGACGCCCATACCCAATTATTGCCGCCACTGTTTTGTCTTTTGTTCACTTCGCTTGCCGTCTCTTCTCTTCTTCTTCTTCTTCTTCGTTGCAATTGCAGAAACAACTTTGTCTCTTCGCAGAGGAAAGGTCATGGCTCACACCGTCGCGAAGGCCAATCTCGGCCTCACTCAGCCCAACATCATCGAATCTCCCAAGGTTTTGTGAAAATTTCATGCACCCACATCTGGTTTTTGTATAAATGTGAGATTTTTAGGTTTTTGTTTAGATGGGTAAGATCTATTTTGTACTGGGTGTGTGTAGATGGTTGGTTTTGAATCATGGGTACAATCTCATTATTCGATTTGGTTCCTCTTATGGTTCTTAAGATTGGAATATATATTTTTCTGATGGATTGGTAATATCTTGAAACTATCATGCTGATTATGCTGTAATTCATATGTTTCTGAATTCATGTGTTTGTTGATTGGCTAAGTCAGAGATCAGTTGTGGTTCTTGTGGATGTCCCAGGAAATATCAGTTGTGTGAGTATTAGATTTTTTAGTTTTTGTTTGAATGAGTAAGATCTATTTTGTACTGGGTGTGTGTAGATAGTTGATTTTGATTGGTGGGTTTTATTTTTGAACTCTTTTATAGTCTTTACATTCTCATTGATTGATTTGGATTATTTTCTGCTTTGTATGATTGGGTGATCAATTGTTATGTGCTAGGCTATGTTTTTTTGCTGTTTTTTCTGGATGTTTAATATCTTACATGTTGATAATGATCACAGTTTATAGGCTTTACTCTGTGTGAGTGTTCTGGATCAGGTTTTGTTGGTTTTGATTTGTGGGATAGATTGGTTGATTTCTATGTGCTAAATTGTAAAAATTACTGATTTCTGGTGACCGTGTTATTGAATAATGGGAAAATGGCAAAAACCAGGGTGCTGTCTGAACTTTGATTTTTGGTGCAAAATGTTAATTTTATAAAAATGACGAAATTGCCCATGAAATTAAATATTTTTAAAAAATTACTAAAAAAAATTAAATTATACAATTTTTAGTTAAGATATTTTCATAAAAACTTTCAAAAGAAAATATTTTTTTAAAAAAACAATTCTTAATGTTAGTAGTAGTTTGCCATTTTTATACAAACACACATTTTACACAAAGAATCAAAGTTCACATTACCCTTTTGCCATTAAAAAATAAACAACGCCTTGTTGCAAAAGTTTGATAGTATACGGCAAGTTTTTGCCATTTTCCCTTGAATAATTTATGCATGTGTTGATCGTTGGTTGCTTCAAAGTTGAAAATTGTAATATAGAACTCACTAATTATTTTGACTTACTTAAATAGTGAACTGATGTGTTATGTATGTTTATGGAAATTACCAATAGATATCTTTTGCTGCGAAAGATATTGATGTGGCGGAGTGGAAGGGAGACATTCTTATTGTGGGTGTCACCGAGAAAGACTTGACCAGGGATGGTAGCTTAAAGTTCCAGAACTCGATCTTGAAAACGCTGGATGCTAAATTGGGCGGTCTCTTGTCTGAAGCCTCTGCTGAAGAAGATTTCACTGGAAAAGCAGGACAGGCTATTGTTCTGAGGCTTTCTGGCATCGGATCCAAAAGGGTCGGATTGATCGGCCTCGGACAGTCTGCTTCGTCTACCGCAGCATTCAGGGGTCTCGGGGAGGCTGTTGCAGCGGCAGCTAAGGCTGCTCAAGCGAGCAGTGTTGCGGTTTTGCTTGCGTCATCTGAGAGTCTCTCGAGTGAATCAAAGCTTACTACTGCATCAGCTATTGCATCTGGTAATGATTTTTTGATTAAGGGAAAATTGCAAAAAAGTGCCCTATTTTATGACTTTTGCAGAAAGGTGCTGTGTTGTTTAAAATTTTTTTTGCAAAATGACGAAATTGTCCCTGAAAATAAAATAAATATTAAAAAAATAAATATTTTAAAAGTTTTTCCTGTTTTTATTTTTTAACTAAAATTTGTATGATCAAAATTTGTAATTATATGATTTTTAAGGTAGAATTATTTTTTAAAACTATGTTATAAAAGTCTTAATCCTTAATTTCAGTGGCAATTTCGTCATTTTTATAAGATTAAACACATTTTGCAAAAAAACGCAAACAACGCCACCTTTTTGCCATTAACAAGCAGCACATTACTCTTTTGCAAAAGTGTCATATAATAAGGCACATTTTTGCAATTTTCTATTTGATTAATGTTCAAACACGTGACAAATATATTTTTCGTTAAGCATAATGTTAACGGTTTAGTTTTCTTTTTTCTGAATGGCTTTGTGATAGGGACGGTGCTTGGTATACATGAAGATAATAGATACAAATCAGAGTCAAAGAAACCGGTGCTTAAATCTGTGGATATTATCGGTCTTGGAACTGGTCCTGAACTTGAGAAGAAGCTCGAACACGCTGGATATGTTTCAACTGCGGTTATTTTTGGGAAAGAGCTTGTAAATTCTCCCGCCAATGTGCTTACACCTGGTTTGTATAATCTCCATTCCTGGAGTTTTTCTATTTATTCCGTCATATTTTTTCATTTAGGTCTATCTGAGCATGCAGATATTTCATTAGTCCATTAATATGTTAATTTTTATTGTTTTGTTAGTTAAATTTTAGTATTTATTTGAGTTTTATGTTCTATACTTCAGCTGCACTAGCGGAGGAAGCTTCAAAGATTGCCTCTACATACAGTGATGTCTTCACTGCAAAAATCTTAAACGTAGAGCAATGCGCGGAACTGAAAATGGGGTCTTATTTGGGAGTTGCCGCTGCATCGGAGAACCTGCCTCATTTCATCCATTTGTGTTACAAACCTTCAAGTGGGCCAGTTAAGACTAAATTGGCCTTAGTTGGAAAAGGATTGACCTTTGACAGGTAATCAATTAATTTATTTCTGAGATAGGGTTATTTTCTCGCTATTTATCACCATGGAGTAAATTGGATAGTGACACAGAGAAGAAGATAGGTTTGCACAATGGAGCTACATGAATGACTAGTTTATTTCGCTTTCTTTTCCCGCTCTCGCTCACTAAGTGCATATAGTCATATATATGTGGAAATGTATTATGTCTTATAGTTGTGGAAATATCAAATATCACCTCTTGAAATGAACTTGTTGAAATTTAAAGTATTCTTTTTGTTTGTTATTTGTTTATGCTGGCTGTGTTTTTCCATATTTGTTGAACACTCTTTTTCTATGTTATTAGTGGAGGCTACAACATCAAGACAGGACCTGGTTGCTCAATTGAACTCATGAAGTTTGACATGGGAGGTTCAGCTGCCGTTTTTGGTGCAGCGAAAGCCATCGGCCAAATCAAACCTTCTGGAGTAGAGGTAAGCCTTATATGCAAAGAACAAAATCTTAGTTCTCTTCAAGTTTGTTTCATTTATATGATTTTGTCATTAATTTATAGTATATCTTTGTAAGATAAAAACTTTAGCAATGGGTGTTGTGTGTGTGTGTGTGTATAGGTTCACTTCATCGTTGCAGCTTGTGAGAACATGATCAGTGGAACTGGCATGAGGCCAGGAGACATTGTCACAGCTTCGAATGGAAAAACGATCGAGGTAAAAAATTCGTGATGTTCGCGTGGAATATATATTGAATAGCCATTTTCTATATGGTTTTTGTGTACCTGCATGTATCCAATAAATGTCATGTGTATAAGCAAGCTTCAGATTTTGGATCCATCGAGTGTGCATGATTGAGTCCCCATGGTTATGATAAACTTGGAACAGTCAATGACTTTTCTCCTTTTTGTCAGGTCAATAACACCGATGCCGAAGGCAGACTTACTCTTGCCGATGCTTTGGTATACGCCTGTAACCAAGGTGTTGATAAGGTACATTTGAAATACAGCATCACAACCTTAACATCTTGATATTTGATAGTACCGAGATTTGTTGACGCCATTGATCTATTTTAAAACATAAAATAAAAAGGAGTATTGTTTCATATATATTTTTTGATGGAGTTATTGTATCATGTGCATTGTAGAAAGTCATATGTATATAATATAACTTCATACTATATTGATTTTCTTCACAGATAATTGACTTGGCAACGCTGACCGGGGCATGTGTAGTTGCTCTAGGGCCCTCAATTGCAGGTATGTAACTCTTCCAAAATTCACGAGTACTATTTTGGAGTCTCATCATAGCATGGTCGAGCTTGAACCATGTTACACAACTTGCTGATAAAAAACTAAAATAAATTGGAATCCGTCACAATAGTTCTAGTGTTGAATTTTGAGAACTATAGGCAAATATACTGTGATTATTGATTTATGCACATTACATAAATGAAAAGTCCAACCCTCTGTTATGTTAAGTTCTTGCGAGTGTTTCATTTCACATCTTAAATGCATGTTGTCAACATGAATTAGAATTTATATATACTGCCCTCGCAATTTTGAATACTGTTCTCTAGTTCTCAATATAGTTATGTTGATTATATTTTTCTAGGCGTCTTCACGCCTAGTGACAACCTGTCAAAGGAGGTATTCGCGGCCTCAGAGGCCAGCGGGGAGAAGTTCTGGAGGATGCCGATGGAGGACAGTTACTGGGAGTCTATGAAGTCGGGAGTGGCTGATATGGTAAATACTGGAGCTCGCCCGGGAGGCGCCATCACCGCAGCCCTCTTCTTGAAACAGGTAAAGTAAACATTTACCGAAATTATTTCATCCCGAGACATACCATCTTACTATAATATCGTAAATTGTGAATTGCTTGTGTCGTTACAGTTTGTCGACGAGAAGGTTGAGTGGATGCACATTGACTTGGCGGGTCCGGTTTGGAACGACAAGAAGCGGTCTGCGACTGGATTTGGGATCTCGACTCTGGTGGAGTGGGTTCTCAGGAACTCGTCTTAGGGTTCATGTTTCGACTATCAATGGTTTGGGAAACAAACAATTATGGACTGTTACTCATGAATAATTTGATTGGAAATGTCAATGGAAGTGTGATAATTTGAAGGTTCATGTTCCTACTCATTTGTTTCTATTTTGTGGTGATTTAGTATACGTTGCTCTACATTTCAAGTGACTATTTGATGCTAGGCAGTTTTGAACTAAAATCATCAATTTAACTTTAAGAAAATTAAAATTAAAATCATCTATTTTGTCGGTTTTTTGTTAGGTTTCTTATTAGTTCCTATTTTATAAACTGAAATCGAGCTGATGGAGTTTGGTTTGGTTCAAGTTTGAATTGAATCATGTCGTTATTCCTGGGTTGGGTCGGTTATTTTTAGGCAGCCCTAATGCTCGGTGAATACAGGTAAGTACCCGTATCCCAAATCCGAGAAAAGAGAGAAAAAACTACAAACTGTCAAAAAACATGTATTAATTAGGACTCCAAAGAATAACCATAAACAACAAAAAAAAACAAACCAATTCCTAAAAACTCAGATTCAAAACGGTACTAACCAAAAAACCCACCCATTCCCCGCCAAAAAAAACCCTCACCATCTCTCCCAACCTCAGTCTATCTTCACCGACGAGTAAATGAGCCTGGTGAACCAGAAGCAAGCGTAAAACCCGATCGTCCCCGTCAACACGAAAAACGCGTAGCTCACGATCAACATGTACCCGAAATACAAAATCCCCGACACCATCTTCGTGATCTCCAGCTTCGTGAAGAAATAAAACGCAGCATACACAAACAAGTACACCGCCGACGACCCCGACGTCAGGTACGACCTCCACCACCACGAATAGTCCTCACTGCATAGCTGAAAGTAACACAAAACAATCGTGATCTCGGCGCAGGTAACGATGAGGATCACGAACACGATGAACAAGAACCCGAATATGTAGTAGAACTGGTGGAGCCAGATGGAGGTGAGGATGAAGAAGAGCTCGATGAAGACTGCCCCGAACGGGAGGATCCCCCCGATGAGGATCGAGAAGGCGGGGTTCATGTACCAGGCCTGCTCCGGGATCTGGCGGGGGATTTTGTTGGTTTTTACGGGGTCGTCGGGGACGGGCCTCTTGGAGGCAACGTAGCTGCCGACGAAGACTAGGGGGACGGAGATGCCGAACCAGAGGAAGACCAGGGCGAACATGGTGCCAAAGGGGACGGCGCCGGAGGACTTTTCGCCCCAGATTAAGGCGTTGAGGACAAAGAAGACGACGAAGACGGTGGCAGGGAACATGAAGGCGGTTTTCAGGGTGATTTTCTTCCATTCCGTGCCGCGGAAGAGCTTGTAGAGGCGGGAGGAGGAGTAGCCTGCGAAAATGAAGAAAATGATGTGAGTGAAGTGACAGAGGTCAAACTGGTTTGAATCGACTCAAACATGATCAAGAAGTAACTGAGTTGAAGGGAACGAATTTAATTTGGTGTGATTACAAATAAAACTGAAATAGAACATATTTAATTTTGATTCATAAAAGTAAAATTTGTATAAAACTAGACGAAGTCTCGATCGGTTTGAACATATGATCAATTTTAAACTATTGACTTTTATCGAATGGGATGACAAATAGAGCGTAAAATAATATACTCCCAAAACATAAAAATAGTGTTTAGCGCAATCTTCTTACACTCCGCACCTCTGAACATATTGTAAAGGCGGGAAGAAGAGTAATGTGTAAAAAGAAACTAAAAGCCGTGGATGAAGTGATAGATGTAGGATCGTTCAAAATATATCTGAACTGATTCAAATTAGACTAAGAAAAAATTAAATTGGAGAGAAGAGAAGAGAAGAGAGTCAATTCAATTATATACAAAATTGAAATAGTTATAATGAATCAAAGCATGTAAAATCAGACTGACTCAAAAACTGTTCAGTTTGGATACGTTGTATTAGACTTATAAATATAATGTCAACATAAAAATAAGTTAAAATGGACCTAAAAGTGAAAATTGATAAAAGTTAAAAGGACTAACCCAAACCAAAAACTGTCCAATTTTAAATAAAAGCAAAATGTGTCCAATTTGCTACTTAACCAATATAAACCCTACTGGTTTTGGTTTTATTAGTTTCGATTTTCTTAAACCGAATAATGAACCGCCCAAAACAGAAACTTCCTGTAATAAACATGACATCTTAGTATCTTACCTATCTTCATACTATTATTGTTGATTAAATTGTTGCTTATAAAGTTCAAAACTAACCTGCGAAAAGGCCCATGAAGACCCAGAGGAGGAGCATGGCAGTCATCAATCCTCCCCGGTTCGAAGGGGAGAGGAACCCGAGGGCGGCGAAGATCATGGTGACGAGGACCATGCCGAAGCACTGAACGCCAGTTCCGACGTAGACACAGAGCATGTCTGAATTGGGAGGAGGCCTGAACACATCGCCGTGGACTAGTTTCCAACCAGTCTCTTCCTGAGCTTCTTCTTGGGTCTCCAGCTGGTTGTACTTGGAGATGTCCCGGTAAAGGGTTCGAAGCATGATCATGGCCACCATGCCGGAGAGGAAGAGAACGATCATCAGAGAGTTCACGATCGAGAACCAGTGGATTTGATCGTCGGCCATTAGAAGGTATGTGTCCCATCTTGATGCCCATTTCACATCACTCTCCTGCAAAGATGGAAAATAGTGATTACATAATTGGACTGTGTAGGAGTGCCTTTTTATACGTGAGTTATAGTAAGATTGAAATTTTTCCAAATGCATAGAAAGTGTTCTAAAAATTCCATCTTATTGGATTAATCTTCAATTAGTTCTGATTAATTCTTTATAATTTTCTATTAATCTTTCAATTCTTTTTGTATTACAATCTTTCCATCCAACTAGCGTCTAACATTTTTTTAGAACACTAACGCGAGGTTAAAAGAACAGAGACATGAGGACCCCCACAAATAGTATCTAAATTGAATTGACTAGTTTTGATACTAAGTAAATTTGATATAATTAAACTAAATATACTGTGTCGAGTTACACAACTAAATAATTAATCTTATTAACATCACTCTCTTAAAAAGCATAAAGGTTGTGAATAGCGAGGATTTTAAGTTTCCAACCACAAAAATAACACGGGATAAATTACTTTATAACTAAAATGTTAATTATATCACTCATGTAATGTTTTAGCCTTTGTATTATCCATTTTTTTATATTTATCCTATACGAGTTTATGTTCTCAACACTTTCTTTCGTACGTAAGAATGTCCTTCTACGCGTACGTAGGTCATAATATAATTGTATTTATGTATATGCACCGGAGACTACAAGAATATAGGCATAGGGAAGCCTGCAACTACAAGTACATGCCCAAATTGATCGGTTTTGAAACCATGTAAGTTTTACGCAGACTAAACATTATATCAAGTTTCATAGTGATATGAGTTTAGGCGCATTCATTAAACAGGTACTTCCATGGTTAGAATGATTGAACTGACCTGGAAATCAACATCATAGGTAAATATAATCTCCTTTTTGTCTTCAACTTCTTGAGGAGATTCAGAGTTTGTAACTGTGCGTCTAGCATGAGGATCACAGGTCGTTAGACGAACCTTCTCACTCCAATCGCCCTCGTATTCATGTCGAACGCTGGAGCATCAAAGAATTTAACACCCTTTAAGTCATATAAAACAAAGATCTAAAATGATAATAGTAAATGACTTCTTAAAACTATGACCTGAATGGTTTAACCTCAAATCCTACAATTCTTGCTGAACCTGTCAGCTCATCTTTGTGATATTTGACAGTAAATGCCAAGTGATTGTGGATAAAATGTTTCTCCTCCTTGCTCTGCAATCAAATCATAACCACATATAGCTTTCTGTAACCCATAATAGAAGTTTTAATGCTTGAAATGGTGATTTGAGTGGCACTTACTCCAGCATATTGTCCTTTAAGACCCACATGAAATCCATGCTGATACACTATGGCATGTTCTTGATCGGGCCGTCTTATGGGAACAACCAGAGGAAGATTATCCAAAATCCTGTGCATAAAGAAACGTGTTAAACCAATTTTGAATAAAGTAAACTACTTTGATGACTAAATGAAATATTCGAAGTTCCATAAACCATTGTCTCACATGTTCACCCGATATTCGTCATCAATTTTTTCCTTGAATTCCTTTGCACTATTGGCGTTGAGAGTTAAACGACACACAACTGTGCACATTTGTGGCTCCCTCATTTTAAACTGAAAAAAGAAAAAGATTATGTTAGCAATTAGACAGCCAAACCAATAAACAAAACATAGAAAATAGATTGGTGGGTCCTATGCTTGGGAGCAAGAATGAGATAAAGGTAAGGTAGATAAAGAATTTGTTGGACGTGCCTTCAATTGAACGAAGACTCGTTAAGATTGGTGAGTACGGTGGTTTCATTGACCGGTCAGCGAATGAAAGTCTAGAGGTGGATCATCCGATTTGGGGTTTTGGAGGGGCAATGTGGCTTTCAACTCAATGGTATGCTATGTTTGTTGAATGACCCGTCACGACAATATGTTCGACAGAGCTGACACATCAGAATTCTATGTTTTTGTTACGACAAATCGTTCGACAAAGTAGGAGATTACGATTAAGGAGTTTTTTATTTCTTGTCATATTAGGTTCATTTTCTGATTAGGAAAGTTTAGTATTATGAATTCGGAAAATTGCAAAAATTAGCGATTCAAAATGTTTTATTTAAATCTTAACTGTCATTCTTAATATTTTGTTTGCATGTCCTAGCTTTTAACTATTTTATATCCTCGCGTTCCAGGACCTCCAGAATGGGAATTTCGCCTCTAGATCACGACTCACTAACTGGGCAGTATGATCATCCTACTAATTAATCTGTAGATTCCCTAATTTGATTCAGGACATATTTAACAAAAATTACATGAGGGAAATGTCTAACTTACTACAAAAGGAGAGTTTTCAATACGATCTCCGCGAAGGACCTCCCCGAGATTTTCTGCACTGTCAACAATTTGACCTGGACGACAATAGGAGATGGAATAGTAGGAGTAAGGAAGCTGTGTTTTTGTAGAGCTGAGCTTGTTCACTTTCACCATCAATTCATCCCCCTGTTTTTCACAATAGAAGAAATGAGTCATCTTTCTCACTGATGCAAAGCTACATTTTCTCAAATCCATGCCCATAAAATAAAACAAAAAAGATATGCAATGATTCTTTTTATCCGTTTTCGTGATTGACTATGAAAAGTAGTGTTCTAAGAATTTCTGACTGATTTGATTAGTTTTCGACTGCTGCTCAATTAATTTTCAGAGATCATATGATTGGTATTACACATATAATTAGCATTTGACAAGTCAAGCATGCACTCATTTTAAGAAACTAGGACACTTGTTTTGGGACTAAATAATCATGATCACAACCAGAAACATTTAATTTCTTCCAAAATTATGAAAAAAACAATCCTATATACAGAAACAAGAGATTATTCAACAACGGTTTCAATTTCTCACTAATTCAAACAACGATCAAAACTTTACCGGTTGAAAATCTAAATCTTAACAAACATAGAGCAGCACTAATACATGACATTCATTGCAATTCTAGCTAAGCGCTCATATTATCGATCCGATCACAGTCCAAATCAACAGAAAATTCAAAATCAGAACCAGAACACCAGAAAATAAAACCAAATGTATGAGAAGTTTTTATCAGTGGCTATACTAGTGAATCAAAATTGCTTGAACTTTTGATCGTATATACAGAAACAAGAGATTATTCAACAGCGATTCAAATTCCTCACTGATTCAAACAACGATCAGAACATTTCCAGCTGAAATCGATATCTTAAAAAACACAGAACAGCACCAATTCGTGACATTAATCGCAACTCCAACGAAGCACACATATTATCATCGATCCGATCACAGTCCAAATCAGCAGAAAATTCAAAATCAGAACCAGAACACCAGAAAATGAAACCAAATGTATGAGAACCAGTGGATCAGTGGCTACTCTGGTGAATCAAAATTACGATAACTTTTGATCATATCCACAGAAACAATAGATTATTCAACAACGATTCGAATTCCTCACTAATTCAAACAACGATCAAAACATTTCCGGTTCAAATCTATATCTTAACAAACGCAGAACAGCAACAGTTCGTGACACTCATCGCAATCAGTCGAAATCAGCAGAAAACTCAAAATCGAAAACCAGAACACCAGAAAACGAAACCAAATGTACCGATCTGCGATCGATTCGTACACTTACTTTACTGAAATCCTCGGGAGCGACTCCGGGGAGGTAGAAGGAGACGGCGGGGATGAAGAAGGGGAGACAGATGGAGATCCAAAGGAGAAACGCGAGAGCTCCTCTCGCCATCGCTTCCGTCGATCCGACCTCGCTCAATTCCCCTATCTTGCCTATCACAGTTCAGATCTCGCCCCAATCTCTCTCTCTCTCTCTCTCTCTGGTTCTTCGTCTTCGTTGAGCAGTACAGAGGAGCGATAGTGTTGTTGCTCTGTGTGTGTGATCTGGTTTTCGTTTGTTTGTTCAACGAAGAGGCACGTCAATAACGGACTGTGGAAGCTTCACAGCCAAAACTAACTAACTTTCTATTAAAACCCATTTTTTCTGGAGATTTTACATTTGCCTCGTTCCCGCCGTTGGATTTTTCGTCTATCACGTTTTTCCTCCCGAGGGCATAATGGTCATTTCGTACCCTCCATAATTTCCGGTGGATTAAAATATATTTCAAGTATAAAAGTCAGATATAAACTTTATCATTCCTAATGAATCGAGTTTTTAAAGATGATGTGTTCAAGTTTAATTCGTTAAATGTTCAACCTGATTTCGTTATAGTTGAGTTTGAGGTGAAATCAAGTTCAAGGTTGGGATTGTTTAATAGACGAGCCGAGTTGCCTAACCTTTTCAGGTTTGATAAGATTCGCAAATCGGATGGTTCAATATTAGTTAATATATTTATTCACCCTTTAACAAATGTCTCGAACCTTGATTTTGAAGACTCTGACACTTACATACTGGCGATTACAGTTCCCTCTAAAATTTATAATGAATATTTGTATTGAAAATTATAAAGTCAAATTGAGTCGAACTTGTATATTTTCTAACGAGTCAAATTTGAAGCATAAGTTCGTTTGAATCCAAACCGAACACTTCTTTCACAAGAGAAATTAAACCTTGATTCAACTTGATTATACTCTTAAGCATGACCGCCTCAATCCAACCAACCCGAGAATTTTAAATTTGATCGGGTCACAAATCTAGATCGAATCGATGCATCAATGATTATACCAAAAGTAACTGGTGAAGTACAGTAATTTCATCAACGAAAATGATGAATTGTGAAAAAATCTACAAAAGATAGAAGTCATGACCTAAAACAGTATTTCCACAATCATAATTTACATATAATCCAATTGCCACTAGTGAAGAAGACAGGTTCTGTAACCAAAACATGAATATCCACAAGATTCTATGGCCCAAACTGATCATAAGTTAATATTTCCTGCAACAAATAACAATCCCAAGCTGGAGTGTGTAATAATATACAGTTTTGATGGTCAACAATTTTTATAAGCCATTTGTAATTAACACATAAAACACATCAATCCGCATCGGCAGTGAAGTCGGGCTCCGGGGGCTTCTGCAGTTTCACCAAATCCCGAGCGCTCTTGGCGATCCGATTCCTGTGAACGCCCCGAAGGGCCTTTCCCGCGAACCTAGAAGCCAGCAAGGTGGCGCCGATGCTGTAGGATCCTCCGGTGCTGCTCCGGGCCCCGTCTTGGCCTTCCGACTCGGCCTCCTCTTCCTTGCGCCGGAGCTCCATTATCTTCCTCTTGGAGTACCGGCGCCACGCCGCCTGGATAAAGCAGGCGGCCCAGGTCCTCCACTGCTGAGAGTAGAAGCGGAACGTGTGCTGGACCTGCCTGCTGTGGAGGCGCCTGAACTGGCTCGCCACGAATTTCAATTCCTCGGCTATTAGAGCAAAGGCCTCGACCTCCGTCTTGGCCATGACAGTTCGGGTGGAGGACGGGAGGTTGGCGCCGGATTTGGGGTCCAGGGCCCACGTCAGGAGCTCCTCGCCGCAGAAATCGCCTTCCTTCAACACACTTTGGTTGAAAAACCCGCTTCTTCCGCCGTCCGTGGTCACGCTCTCGAGGCGACCGCGTATGATGAAAAGCATTTCATCAACGGGGTCGCCTTCCCGAACTATGTAAGTTTCCTCGGTGAACAAGCTTGGTTTCAGACGCTCGCATATGGCGTCAAGCAGCCTCTCATCCATGTTCTCGAACAGAGGAACCTACAAATATAGGAAACAGATATAGATCCGGGTGCACGCAAGCAGAACGGAAAAATGAATTTACGGGATTTACCCTCTTGACTAAGGCAATACAGAGGTGTCGCTTGATATCCCTCCTAAGATCCTTGGGCAAATTCTGAACCAGGCTCTCTTCATCCACTCCGCGTGTTTCCAGCCACTTGTACTGGTCATATTTTCTAACCCGTTCCCTGAGTTCTGGGGGGAGCAAGCGGTGATGCATCCACTGTTCTGAGTCTCGCCTTTTGACTCTCATTTCTTCAAGTCTTATAGTTAAAGATTGAAGATATGTCTGTCCCAAACACATGATCATCATTTAAGCAAATGCAGTTTTCCATTAGAAGAGGTGATTGCATAGTACAAAATAGCATTAAGAAAGCTATGGTTTGGAAACAAGAGTTCGATTAATTTGCCTATTCCTGACTGTGTTCGAAGGAGAAAAAAATATAGAGAGAAGGTAAGGGGAGCGGTGTTCTAAAAATCGGGCTAGTCGGGGATTTTTAAAACACCGACCCAATTTCATATAATAATCAGGCAGTTTAGGCCAGCTAGGCGGATTCAGGAAAAAATAAATTATAAATCTTATTTTTTTGGAAAACTAATAAAATCATTTTTACTAATATATATTTTTATTATTTTTAAGGATATTAATGTAACAAATATTAAAATATAGATTTTTGTTACTTACACATTGATTTTTATTATTTTTATACATTATAATTCATAATTTGATTGTGCATATATAATATTCTCTTAATAAAAACTTAAAGAAAGTGAGAAATACAAATCCAATTAATTCCCGATCAATCCCCATTAATCCTTGGCGTCTCTATCCACCCGACTAGCACATACCGTTTCTTAGAGCACTAGGTAGTTAGGTTAAAGCTTTAAAAAGTCTAAAGCCAATAGAGTTGTATCTTCATAACAGAGTTCAATCAATAGGATTCATTACAAGATTAAGAATTATGAAATTGGTATAGTTCAAAGTACCTGCATGTTCCCAATCAAAAGTGCAAAGAGGATGAGCCCAAATATCGCCAGTGCTATGGAGAAAATAACCTCCGGAGGATAGGTGCTTGTCTGAAGCCCCTGGCCAAGTGTACTGCAGATCCAAGTAAACATAATTAAGTCCCAATACCTTCAATATTATGGCTTCATAAACAAATGAAACAGTAGTTGAGGGGAATTTTTTTGTTATTCTAAACTAAATTGATTAATATCGAATTATCTGGTACACATATATAGGCTAGGAACCTCATAAATAATGTTTATGACTAACAACTCTATAGCAAAATGGATATTGAAAATGCATGCAAAAGGTTATGATCGAGCATCCAAACATATGGTGGCCTGGATTTATGAGAAGTATGTATCTGATAATATTTTTAATTATACACCTGATTCAAACAAATAGAAGAAGGAATATATATAACTACTGTTTGTGCAAGCCCTTAAATGGACGACGGTGCCCAAAGTACAGCACTAGGAGGTAGTACCGTGGTACTGATAATGGTCAATAGCGATAATAAAGTTCAAGAATGATCATAGATTAGTACAAGGGAGGTCCTAGGGATAAATTAGGGACTTGACGGGTTTTGTGATAATTATTATTGTTTTTCAGTCAAAAGTCAAAACTAACCAGATAATTGGTGGTCTATAGAAAAACTAAGGGCGGAATAGTGTGTGGGTAATAAACAAAAAGATGAGTGGGAAAATGGACACAATACACTTGTGAATGTGATACTTGTGCCCATATGTATCATTACTTTAGATGTGTGTGCATACACATACGTCATTTCTAACAATTTGTATCCATGTCTCAACAAAAAATTGACATGTCCCCCTTTCGAACTTCATCTTAACTAGTAAATATATAAATTAAATGGAAAAGGAAATTCATGTACCTTAAATTCTGTAGGCCCCACCATAAGCAGTAACAATATTTAGCGAGGAACTTATTGGATGCCACAATGCCAGATGATAGCGCTTGTTTGTATATTCCAAAATCAAAGGGAGAATTATCCCCTGTGGAACAGTTACCGCTCAAAGTAGATTTGCTGATATCTTCCCAATCATTATAACCTTGCATGTATGCATTGCCGCAATACAGGAAATCATTATTGCATGTTGGACGAACACTGCTACAAGCTTTCTGCCAGCAAGTATCGTTCCGTTCTACGGCGAACAAATACCAGAAAGCCCCAACTATCTGTAGAGGTTACCAAAAGAACACATCATTTTCTAGAAGAAAATTATTCAAATCCACAATCATGTGTTTCAGACCAAAGACCAACTAAAAGAACTCCCTTTTACAAGAATATCATGAATTAGTTGAGTAGGCAATCATGTGTTTAAATTGATTTTCTACATAAAAACGTCACTTCCATGATACCACACTGGTATGTGAAGGATAACTTGTCAAGTGTTCATTGTAGTACCCTTGCAATGAATGAAATGGGTTAATTTACAAATATTGTTTGGAACAGAACACATGAAATACATACAATAAGCTAACTTGATTAGGAAAATCAGATTATATAGCAAATAACTGGTTTACGGTTCGGTTAAGACAAAAAAACACACTCCAACGGGTGAAACGGGCAGTTTTGTATTGTATCGTAAGATTCTGCCTTTTGTACTCTCAATCTCTCAATAATCTCTATTTATCAATATTTGTATTGTAACATTTCTAGCTTTTATCCTATTTGGGTTTAATTGCTAGCTCATCAATACAATTTTTGCTGAGCAAAAAAAACGGGTGAAACAGGCACTTACATGACTAGCAAGCATGTATAGCAGCAAATAATAAGCAGCACCTGCCCAAGCAGTCTCAGCAAATACACCAGCTGTTCTTTTTAGTTCTGAAGTCAAGGGCCACATTCGAAAAAATCTAGGGATATACTGAAGCAAGATAATGAAGAGCAACGCCTGTTTTGTAGCCAGTACATCTGAACCATTTGACCTCTTAAGAAATCTCCAGACCATAATCTGCATACAAATTGAATAAAAAACCTGTCACAAATCTCCCTTTTCCTGCAAGATTGCAACAGATAACATTGCCAACAAAGTAAACTTACAATGTTTTTTTCATTACCTATATAATAAGACTTTTTAGATAACATTTCCCATACTATGGGTATTCACATTCCTCTTTTATAAATTAAAAGATGATATGCAACTTAAGGGCTGCTAGCATCAAAGTACAATATAAACTGTTATACACATAAAAACATAACTGTAATATTCTTGAAGGTAGTGAGGACAGGAGAGCAGACCATACTTCCAAGTAAAAGAGAACATTTTCATAGGACAACGGGATCAGGCTTTACATATATGGTAACATTTATTTAACTGAAACTTGTAAATATTAGAACGTTGGTAGTAGCATACTGGAAAGCAAAGAGCATATATATATATATATATACACATTTATTTATTTATTATAAATACATCATCAATAAGAAGGCAAATATGTTGAATGAGGTGGATTAAGAGAGACTAAAGAAAATAATATTTTAGACCTGTGGTAGAGGCAGCACAGAAAGAAAATCAACAATGAACCATCTGCTTAAGTATCTTTTTGCAATTTGTGCAGGATCTATGACGAGTTCACCACGTCCAAAAACCCGGGATGATGGGGCAATATAAGCTGTTCGGAATTGGAGAGCCATGTGAATAAGATAAAACACATCAACAATTGTCCGCAGTGTTGTTGCTGTGATTGCTAATTTTTTATCTATTCCAAGACAATTTTGTGAAGGATTTATAACTGGAAGATAGAAAAACAGCGGGTCCACTGAAACTGCCAAAATACATGATAAGACAGAAAGCTTATTCCACAAAAGAAGAAATTTATCTTGAGGATCAAATATCTTCTTCTCTGAGACTTTGAGATCTTCTGGGAATACTGCTCTGGAAACCCCAAATCTAAGTGATCGACCAATTGATTTAAGTCCTTCACTCCCCTTTCTCATTCCTTTTTTAAAAGATGTCGTATTGCTTGCATGACCTGCATGGCCAGCACGACCTAACCCCTCTATATTGAATCCACAAGCTTTCACTCTTGCATCAGAAGGGGATGATAGTCTGGAGTCCAAATCGTCCAACCTACAATATATATAGAAAGAGAGAGAAAAAGAACAGTGAACAAATAGAGAAAAGTAGATGCTTTGCATGTTTGATAAGAGAATATATATGTTATTACACTCTTAGAACTGCCAGCCTTAAGCTAACACCACAAACAAACTAAACCAATAATATATAATTAAATACACAACTATAATGATTTCATAAATGGGTTTTTAAGTCAAACTTCAACACTATATATCTCATGTGTGTAACCAATTGGAACAAAAATGCAAAAGCAATCTTGATTCCTCTAGCCACATAAAATATATACTGGGTGAAACACTAAATAGTCTTCAGAAAAAAAATCAATTCAATGCATTACAAAAAAACACACAAGTAATGAGAATGTATAGTTCTTTTCTTACTCTTCGAAAACGTGAAACTAGGTAAAAGTAAAATGAGAGATATCTACGTACCTCACAAACTTCTCTCGCTGGCCACCGACATATTGTGACTTATAATTGCAGTCAAACATTGTATTTGAACTGAAAACACATATGTCACCTGCAGACCAACAGAAGAATTAAAAGCAATGCGCAAATAAACTGACATCCAAGTCATTAAATTTCTGATAAAGTAGCACAGGATAATCAAATCTGTTGATACACACACAACTTAGTCGTATTAAATTATAACATTAAGATTATCATACTTGCATCAACCAGTCCAGGCAGTACAATCCCTAAGCCACAGAATCATCAGTAATCGATGGATAACTGGGGACAGTGAGTAAATTCAGCCACGAGGATTGGCGGCATGCAAATTTTGAATGAGCCAAATATAGTGCACAAAACACTGCATCTACAAAATGGCATATAGCCACCATAAAGCATAGATACAAGTAAAGCCCTCTCATCACCCGTATCAAGGTGTCCTACCCATCAAACATGTGAAGGAAACTTCTATAGTGACAGTATTGGCACCTCTGTTAGACTACGGCCCATAAACGAGTAGAATACACATACTTCATTAACAACAAAAACGAACTATGCCCATTTCACCTGGTCAACTCTTCAACAAAAAGACATCAATTTGCTTCTACCATCTAACTGAACTGTCCCAACTTCCAACACCATTTCCAATACGGGTTTTCTTTTCTTGTCCGAAAAAGTGTTTCCTGCTATTCATAATCATCTATACTACTGTAACACACAAGCTAAGGTCTCGCAAGTACTGGATCTCCCAAAAATATCACACAAAACCCACTTCTATGCCCTATCTCCACAGCTCAAGACACACACACACACATACCTCTCCACAGTCAATTTCGCTCTAAATCGAATCCCAAGTCGCAAGAGACAAATACAAGCTCATAAATTCATAATCGAATTTGTTCCTTGTATCAGGTAACCACAGTCACAGATCCAGTTCTTGAATCCCCAGCTGAACAACAACACCTTATCCCCAAAAAACCTAAGAAAATTTCTTATCTACACAGCAATCATGCTAAAGAAACCACAGAAACACACTGAATTCACAACGGTTAAAAACACAACAAAAATTAACAGATCGAAGAGAGACCAAGCTTACAGAGAAATCAGAGCTCCATGAGAGCTTGAAATTGTGGCGAGCTTGAGATTGTGACCAGCAATTTCAGCAGAGTGAACAGCTAAAATATCGTTTCGCCCCAAAAATAGGAGAATCGAAGAGGAAAAAGAAAAATCGGAGTCAATGGGTATTTTGAGAAAATAAAATAAAATGAGGTGGACGTGAAATGACGATTTTAGCCCTTAGTGCTGCAGCTGTCGCTAGCTAGCGAAGCCGGTCGTTTGGACAATTTTGACCTCGTCCACATTTCAAACCAAGTCCATTTTGTTACTCTTTGGATATGGATTAATTAATTTAATTAATAGTTGGAAATTTGTCTTATTTAATTATTTTTTATGTCAAAAGTGGGGGTAAAAAAAATTTAGAAAATTATTTCATGAAATTAAAATCGAGTAATGGTAATTGATGGAATCAAAATGATTTGTTGTGATGTTTTCTGATCATGCAAAATTTGATTTTCTATTATGTTTACTTCCTCTTACATAAAATTAGCATTAAGTAACAGTTAATGTAGAATATATGTGATTTTTATCAAAAATAATGTGACTAAGAAAAAAATATTATTCAAAACATTTACAAAATTATATTTGTCTCTAATTTTCTTTAACTTTTTAGTTTAGTTTACATCAACAAGAGAGTCTGCCACAAAATTACTATGGCAAAAGAGTTTAAAATAAAAATATCAGTTTTAAACATTTTGGATGTAAAGGAAACAAGTTTTTAACTAGATGCACGAGCCAGATCCATTCAATATTCAATATATGCTTGTTGTAAATGAGTCTGAGTAAAGTTTGAGTTCAAAAAAACTCGATAGACTTGTGAGCTAACGTGTTAATATTTAATTAATTATTATGTATTTATATTAATATATTTTTAAATTTTATTAAGTATTTATATTGAAATTAGGTGGTACTTATTAAAATATTGAAATTAGTATTGGCATGACTTTATTCGACTCGTCTAAATCTAGTATAAAAATTAAATATTAAAAAATATATATTAATATTAATATATAATTAATTAAATATTAAACATGCTGGCTCGAAAGTTTACTTTGTGCTCGAATTTTACTCAAACTCAGTTATAACGAGTCTGGATAAAATATTAATAAATTGACCTCGAATGTCTCGTTAAAAGCTCAACTCTTACATTACAAAATTATAAATACTATAGGCAAATAAAATACGAAGTATGACCTATTTATTAATTGAAAAACGAGTCATAGACTTTAAACATGTGTATAAAATTAAATATCGTCCATATGGGTTCTGTTAAACGTTGTATGTCACGATTGGTAGCCAGAAATACACCCGAAATGGTCCCTGTTGGGTGTCTTTTAGGAGTTGCAACTATCAAGAACTGATCATTGCACCAACTTGACGTCGACAATGTATTTTTGTATGTTGATTTGCACGAAGATGTCTACATAAGAATACCCTAAGCTCTTCTATCAAGAGAAGTCTTGCATCTATCGCATATACATGTCCTTGTATCGATGCGGCATGCATACCAAAATTGTTAGTCATATATGTCGATGATGTCATCATTATTGATGTCAATCACATGCGTATGCGATAGATGACTAACAATTCTAAGTGTTGTCAAGCACAATTTACGATAATTTGTGTTTGTGGCACATTAAATGATCCAATCTCTTATTTCGTTGAATTAAAAACATCGAATTTTTTATAAGTTTAAAATATTTTATCACTATAAAATAGCAATAGAGCGAGTTCCCGATGAATTTAATAATTTCCGCATGCTACCTCGTCAAATCGAGGATAGCAAATCTCTTCATATTTAAATTTTGTCATCATCCCGGTTTGATTTATCTAAACCACAATTGAACCTGTCCAAACCCACTGCTCTTTATCAAATTTTTACTCGTGTTATTTTTGGATGCTCCAATATATTTTTGAAGCATATGACATGTTTATATATATATATATTTGTAGTCACAAGTTTTTTCATTTGTATATTTTCGTGGATATATTTACATCCAACCCTACAAGAAATCAGTTAGCTGTAAACAGTTGAGCAACTAGAATCATGGTATATTTAAAAATATATTAAATAAAAAATATGTTTTAATTCATAAATCTTGTTAAGTAAATAATAAATAAATATATAATTTAGAAGATGGAGGGTTGAGTTTTGATGCTGACTTCCCAACCGACGGCAAAGCCACCACAAACCATTCCCTCTACTTTCTTCTTATCCGACACGACCAAGACACTAACACATGTAAACAAACCTAACGTAGGTTCCAACCAACTTTACTAAATAATCCAATTATTATGTTGTGTGATTTAACTGCCTTCGACCCTGGGCCAAGACAAGGAAAGGTGACGACTCAAATCAACAATGCGTGTGGGCTAAGGCTCGTCTGATTGGTCAATACGAGTTTTATCTCTGTCGGAACTGGAGTTTATGAGGGTAGATGAGCTCTGATGACGATAAGTGATACGTCAGTCGTCTCGAGGTGTGGATCGATTCCAAACTCGGGCGCTTGATGAATTGTGGAGACGTCATCGTGATTTTGTCATTCGTCACTTGCATTCGACCCATTTTTTAATCGGGTTGAATTATGACGAATTTAAACTTGTCTTACTTTTTTCTTCCCCTACCAATGTACAATTATGTGAACAATTAGATCACTATAATGTGTGCCAATAATGCCACACAAACAGTGTTGTGAAATACAGTAGACGCCAGTCGATCGAAAATCGTTTTCCATGACTGATTATGAAACAAATTGGATTAGACGTCTGATTACCAATTATAAAAAGTTAATCAGAAAAACGACCTGTCGGAAATTACTGAGCCGTTGTCCACTTGGCGACAGAGTGGCACAGTCTGTAAATTAAAGCAAAAATCGAGGTGGAAAATCACACCCCCAATCCAACCACCCCACGCAGCCTCGTCATCTTTTTCCGTCAATCTGGCTTCTCTCTTTCCATCTCTAGCTTTACTCTCTCTCTCTCTCTCTCCTACTTCTGCCAAATCGCTCTCTCTCTCTCTCTCTCTCTCTCTCTCACACACACACACACTCTCGCTCGCTCGCTCTCACTGCTACACAGCCATTTCCGAAACATTCGCTCCTCTCCTCAGCTCCACGCCACATTCACGAGTCTCGCTCTTCGTCTTCCTCCGAATTCAGCAACAAATTGTCAAATCCGCTTCAGATCTGAGCCCTCCCGCGCCAGATCCGAGCTCGGAGACCTAGCGCAGCCATGGAGGAGGCGCTGGAGCTGGCGCGAGCCAAGGACACCAAGGAGCGGATGGCCGGAGTGGAGAGGCTCCACCAGCTCCTGGAGGCCACCAGGAAGAGCCTGAGCTCGTCGGAGGTGACCTCGCTCGTCGATTGCTGCATGGATCTCCTCAAGGACAACAACTTCAGGGTCTCCCAGGGCGCTCTCCAGTCCCTGGCCTCCGCCGCCGTCTTGTCCGGCGAGCACCTCAAGCTCCACTTCAATGCGCTCGTCCCCGCCGTCGTGGAGCGGCTCGGAGACGGCAAGCAGCCTGTTAGAGACGCCGCCAGGAGGCTCCTGCTCACTCTCATGGAGGTAACTTGTTTTTGGCCTTAACTGACCTTGATCGAAATTTAGTTTTGGAGTGGATTTCATAACGTTTGAATTTGATCTTTTTTCGTTTGAATTTTGATTCACCTCAATAAGGCTAGTGTTGCTCAGATTATGAATGATAACATGATTTTGCTTACTGTGTGATATTAATCTATCAAGAATTTGTTTTTGTTAGTGTGCTTATAGCAATGTGATTTGAATTTCTAGTGAATGTTGCATATTTGCTTCTTCTAAGATTTCATAGTGTTTGAGTTTGATCTTTTTTGGTCTGAATTTTGATTCACCTCAATAAAGCTAGTGTTGCTCAGATTATGAATGATAACATGATTTTGCTTGCTGTGTGATGTTAATCTCATTAGAATTTTCTTTTGTTAGTGTGCTTATGGAGTTTTTATTCGAATTTCTAGTGAATGTTGCATATTGTGTTTGGCCTTAACTCACCTGGATTTCATAGTGTTTGAATTTGATCTTTTTCGGCTGAATTTTGATTCACCTCAATAAAGCTAGTATTGATCAGATTATGAATGATAGCATGCTTTTACTTACTGTGTGATCTTAATCTCATAAGAGTTTGCTTTTGTTAGTGTGGTTATAGCACCGTGATTCAAATTTCTAGTGAATGTTGCATATTTGCTTCTTCGTAGACCTCTAAATTTTGTTTAAACTTTTTTGAGGATGTGCTCTCCATGTACTAAATTTCCATGGCAATCAATATTTGAAGAAAGAGCAGTGTAACATGATTTTGCTTGCTATATGATATTAATCTCATAAGAGTTTGCTTTTGTTAGCGTGCTTATAGGTTATAGCATTGTGATTTGAATTTCTAGTGAATGTTGCATATTTGCTTATGCATAGATCTCTCTAATTCCGAGTAACAAATTTGAGGACGTGCTCTCCATGTACTAAATCTCCATGGCAATCGATTTATGAAGAAATAGCATTGTTCAGACAATTTATTGATTCTTGCCAAAACCACTGGTTTCGGCACTGTAGTAGGGTAGATTGGATATAATTCAAACTTTTCTATTTTATATGATTTAATTTTTATTGTCACAGTTAAGATCCCACAAGCTATATACATATGACATATCTTCAGTCTTTTATTTTTAGATTTTCATGTCTCTTGCTTCAGTGTAGTTACTAGGGACCTTAAGTCGGAAAATTGGATGAAACTTGTTTATGGCTATTCAAAATGAAATAGAAATCATTGAGCGGTCTGTACATATTGTACTTCAGGTTTCTTCTCCGACGATCATAGTTGAAAGAGCTGGATCTTATGCATGGGCACACAGAAGCTGGCGAGTGCGAGAGGAGTTTGCACGAACGGTTACATCAGCAATTAATCTATTCTCAGCCACTGAACTTCCCCTTCAACGAGCCATTCTTCCTCCCGTATTCTCATCCACCTAGGCACAACATTTTTATGTACTTTGTTTATAGAATCTAATAACATTTAATTATTTTACATTTCTGTTTGTTACAGATTTTGCAGTTATTGAATGACCCAAACCATAGTGTCAGGGAAGCAGCTATATTGTGTATTGAGGTAATTTTAGCCATGTTACCATCTTATTTTTTTCTTACACTTATGGACATTGACTGTGGATTTCATGTTCATCTCACTCAAGCTTTATGAAATGAGGAATGGACCTCTAATCTAAATGACGAATCAATTTCCCTTTCCAGGAAATGTACACGCAGGCTGGAACTCAGTTCCGTGATGAACTTCATCGTCATAATCTTCCTTCATATATGGTGAATATTTTGCTAGATTTCTGTTTGGATCCGCCGTTTCCTTAGTGTTTTTTCTGTTCTGCAGTTGTAGCTACTGAAAGCACTGATGCAAATGCACATTCTTTATTTGCATAATGAATTTACTGTGGATGAGCAATGTTACTTATTTCCGCGAAAATTGAAGGAAATTATTTATCTTTTAAATAGAGAATATGTTAATGGCAGGTGAAAGATATTAATGCTAGGCTAGAGAAAATTGAACCACGGCTTCGCTCGTCAGATATTACTGCTGGTGAAATGAAGCCAAGCAGCCATAACAACAAGAAAAGTAGTCCAAAAGCCAAGAGCTCTTCAAGGGAAGTGTCTCTTTTTGGAGGTTAGTGCTTTGATGCAGTGGATTGTTTAGATCCGTACAAGTCTATTAGTGATATGTTTTCATCTTGTGTGATGAGTGCTACAGTTTTAATAGTAAGATTGAATTTGATCTGATTCTACTGTCAACACAATACTTTCCCTTATGATATCACTTTAGACTTCACATACTATCTCAATGCGGGTATTTAAAACTGGTGTCTACATCTTTAAGTGAAATCTACTCGTCAATATTGATTTGGAGATCCATTAATTAATAGGAAACAAGTTGCATGAGAGTTGCTGGCAGAAATTATTGCCGTATTGGTAATTGATCACATTATGTTTTCTTACATTTTTGTGAACACATTTCCGGGAGTAATTATTTTGGTCCATTCAGGAGATAGTGACGTCAATGAGAAACCTGTTGACCCAATTAAAGTGTACTCCGAAAAGGAGCTAATAAGGGAGTTTGAGAAGATTTCTTCCATACTTGTACCAGAAAAAGATTGGTCTGTACGTATAGCTGCCATGCAGAGAGTGGAAGGGCTCGTATATGGAGGTTGTAGTTTTGATCCTTTCCCTCCTCCCTCTTCCTTCTCTACTTATGATTAATCCTAATGAGAAGAGTGTGGATTTCACTTATCCTTCTCTTCAAATTCATCTTATAACATTATCTTCTTGTAACCAGGGGCTGTTGACTACCCTTGTTTCCGGGGACTGTTGAAGCAGCTTGCTGTTCCTCTTAGCACGCAATTATCTGATAGGAGGTCTAGTATAGTGAAACAGGTATGATGACATGATTTTATAATAGATATAGTTGTATCATTTTGAATGACATCTGTATTCTAGCATGTTGTAGACGTTCACATCATTGTCTTACTCTGACTAAGTTGGGGTTTCAAAATTTCCAGGGTTGTCATCTGCTGTGTTTTTTATCAAAGGAACTCTTGGGAGATTTTGAGGCATGTGCTGAGATTCTCATTCCGGTAAGTTAAACCTCTGGTTGCTTGCTAACTTTACTATTCTCAAATCCAAACCATTATTTATTCTATGATATCATATTCAGGTCCTGTTCAAGCTTGTTGTGATCACTGTACTTGTGATCGCCGAATCTGCAGATAGCTGCATAAAAACGGTAAGATCTTAATCTTATACTACTACCATCTTTATCATTCTTTGAAGTATTCTTGATTTACATTTTCATTATGTTCTTCAGATGTTGAGTAACTGCAAAGTTGCCCGTGTGCTCCCTCGTATAGTTGATAGTGCAAAGAATGACCGAAATGCAGTACTTCGTGCAAGGTTTGATTATAGTCCCTTGTACTTTGGGACATTCCTTTTCTTGATACTTTAACTACTCTATTCTTCTTGCACTACAGGTGTTGTGAGTATGCCTTGTTGGTACTAGAATGTTGGGCTGATGCCCCAGAAATACAGAGATCAGCTGATCTTTTTGAAGATTTAATCAAGTGTTGTGTTGGTGATGCAATGAGTGAGGTATCTATGTATGCAACTTTCTGTTCTCTTATTTTGCATGAGGATGTGTAAGTGACTGGGTTTTGGTTTGACATGAGTGCCAACATTTACCGTGACTGTCCATGCCATGCTTACATGTGGTTTTTAATTGGAGTTCCTTATAAGTGCACAACTTAACATTAGGTTTCGGCTTTGCTCACAGTTACTTGAAAACTTAAGTGCCAAAGTTCTTAATAGTGCTTACATTTACAGGTACGATCTTCGGCAAGAATGTGCTACAGAATGTTCACAAAAACTTGGCCAGATCGATCACGGCGCTTGTATCAATCCTTTGATCCTGTTATTCAAAGGGTATGTATTTTACCTCTATACATGGTGTTTCCCACATGGTTTCATTTATAAAATTAAAATCGGGCTTTATTAACATTTTTCTGTGAAGTTAATAAATGAAGAAGATGGGGGCATCCATAGGCGGCATGCTTCTCCTTCAGTTCGTGATAGGAGTGCTCAACTGTCATTTAGCTCTCAGACTTCTGCACCTTCAAGTCTATCTGGATATGGAACTTCTGCTATTGTTGCGATGGACAGAAGTTCAAGCTTACCTTCTGGGACATCTATCTCTTCTGGACTACATTCGTCACAATCAAAGCCATCTGGGAACGGTACAACTGAACGTAGCCTGGAAAGTGTGTTGCATGCAAGCAAGCAAAAGGTCTCTGCAATCGAAAGCATGCTTAGACGCTTGGATATGTCTGATAAACATAATCCCTCAGGTCTCCGGTCATCTAGTTTGGATCTAGGTATTGAATGATTTGTTTATTTGGTATTTGAAATCATATAATAGTTATCTCGACTAGAATCATCTGTGAGTGGCTAAAATTTCATCTTGTTTCCCCTAGTGCAGGAGTTGACCCTCCATCATCTCGTGATCCACCATTCCCTGCAGCTGTACCAGCATCTAATCATCTCACAAACTCACTACTGTTAGATTCAACTACCTCAAGTATGAACAAAAGTAGTAGCCGCAATGGTGGCCTGGCTATGTCAGATATTATCACTCAAATTCAATCTTCCAAAGATTCTACTAAATTATCTTATCGTGGTAATGTTGCCACTGAGCCCGTGTCCACATTTTCATCGTACTCAACTAGAAGAGCTTCTGATAGGGTACTTGATAGAGCTTCAGAAGAGAACATTGATGTTAGAGAAGCTAGACGTGGTATGAACTTGCATGGAGATAGGCAGTATTTTGAAACCTCTCATAGGGATGGGAATTTGAGGGACTCGCATAATAGCCATGTTCCAAATTTCCAGAAGCCACTTCTAAAAAAGCATGTAGTTGGTCGGATATCTGCTACCAGGAGGAGTTTTGATGATAGCCAGCTGTCAGTCGGAGAGATGTCGACTTATGTTGAAGGTCCAGCCTCTCTTAATGAAGCACTCAGCGAGGGTCTAAGTTCAAGTTCTGATTGGTCTGCTAGGGTTGCCGCTTTCAATTACATTCGGTCATTGACGCAACAAGGCCCAAAAGGTATTCAAGAAGTTATCCAGAATTTTGAGAAGGTAATGAAACTATTTTTCCGATACTTAGATGATCCTCACCATAAAGTCGCACAGGCAGCTCTTTCAACACTGGCAGATATCATTCCATCTTGCCGAAAACCCTTTGAGAGTTGCATGGAAAGGATCTTACCTCACGTTTTCTCCCGACTAATTGACCCAAAAGAGTTAGTTAGGCAACCTTGTTCGGCAACTTTGGAAATTGTCAGTAAAACTTACAGTGCAGATACTCTTTTACCTGCGTTGCTCAGATCACTGGATGAACAAAGATCACCAAAGGCTAAATTGGCTGTGATTGAGTATGCTATCAGCTCATTTAATAAGCATTCGACAAGCTCCGAGGGTTCTGGATACACTGGAATCCTGAAGCTATGGCTTGCCAAGCTGAAACCTTTGGTCCACGATAAAAATACAAAACTCAAGGAGGCAGCTATTACATGCATCATATCTGTTTACTCTCACTTCGATTCAACAGCTGTCTTGAATTTTATTCTTAGTTTGTCAGTTGAGGAACAAAATTCACTGCGGCGAGCCCTTAAACAAAATACTCCTCGCATAGAAGTGGACCTGATGAACTTCTTGCAGAGTAAGAAAGAGCGGCAGCGGACAAAGTCCTCTTATGATCCATCCGATGCTGTTGGGACATCTTCTGAGGAAGGATACGTTAGCATGCCAAAGAAGAGTAATTTATTCGGAAGATATTCTTCTGGTTCCATTGATAGTGACAGTGGTAGGAAGTGGAGTTCTACCCAGACTGGAAATGTCGGCCAATCAGTGTCTGATGGAAGTCGGGAAAGCTATTATCCAAAATTCGAGACTGGATCTAAGCCTGAAGTTCTTAATTCCAGAAGCAAGGAGTTGTCGTATATGATTGTCAATTCCACAGTTCAAAATGAGGGATATCGGAATGTGGACAGTGCTTTAAGCTTGGAGGGTTTGTCAACCTCACATTTAGACGATAATGGCCTGACAAGCTCTAATCATGGAAGTGACGCTGAACACACTATGTATGACAATGAAGATTCATCCAACTTGGAAATTGATGATTTAAAACCAACAGCTGTAATGGTCAGCTCAATGTATGACTCCACCCCTAGTATCCCTCAAATTCTTCACACGGTGAGTTCAATGCAATAACATTTTGTTCTAACGGAGGCAAGACAATTTTAAGGTTCGTTGAACTTTATGTATTTTTCTTTCATTTGTTTGCAGATTTGTTATGGAAATGATGAAAGTCCTTCTGCTAGTAAGTGTCGTGCACTTCAGCAATTAATCGATGCATCTGTGGCAAATGACCACTCTGTTTGGACCAAGGTTCGATCAATTCTTTTCTCTCAGTTTGTTAAAATAAATCCACTTAACATGCATGTGGGCTGATTGTACTTAGTAAAGCTTGATGCCCCTCTTTATTCTAGCATTAATATTTTGCAATCATCGCTCTAACTAGACAAAGGTCATGTTATCTGGTTTATCTTCATTGAGGAAGAAGAATATTTTATGTTTTTATTTTTGTTCTCTCTTTTCTAGCAATCTCAATATGTTGTAATACAATAGGATCTTGTTTCTTATTTTGTTTATTTCTACAATACTTCGATTACTAATCCATAATAATTACGTTGCAACATTTGCAGTACTTCAATCAGATTCTGACAAATGTACTTGAGGTGTTGGATGATTCTGATTCGTCTGTTCGGGAACTTGCTCTTTCACTGACTATGGAAATGCTTAAAAATCAGGTATATAATTTTTCTTATAAAAATCTGTTTAAGATTACACGTTTCTTGTATTATTAATAGTCCATATTCCTTCTGATTTCGGGCATATGTAGAAGTTTATGCTTTCTCATGTCATCTCGCAGAAAGATGCCATGGAAGACTCTATTGAGATTGTAACTGAGAAGCTTCTCCATGTTTCAAAAGACATTGTTCCCAAGGTACCCTTATCTGATTTTATTTCTCGTAACCTCCATTTAAACTTTCTTTTCAATATCTCAAAAAAAAAATTGTTTCGCTTTCAGGTTTCAACTGAAGCAGAGCACTGCTTAACTATTGTGCTTTCTCAGTATGATCCATTTAGATGTCTTAGTGTATGTGGTTCTTGCATACCCTATCTTTCTCTATAAGAATGAATGTTTAGTTTGCTTCCTATTGTTTATTATATCTGAAGATGTTTTCTAAAACATTGGTCTAACAGGTTATTGTCCCTCTATTGGTAACTGAAGACGAGAGAACTCTTGTTACTAGCATCAATTGTTTGACAAAGGTATACATACATCTCGTTGCACACTTCACGCTTATAATTTCGAAATAACTGTTTTTTTTCTTCTCTTTTTTCAATTGCAATTGAAAATATTTTCAAAATCGTATTTAGATTTGAAACAGCCGAAAAAGAGATATGATAAATGTGTACTAAAGTAAAAATTATCCTACAAATAAATTTGTATATCCTACTTGTTGCTGATATCATATTATTTTGATAATTGCCTAGATTTGGTAGCTGGCATGAAATGATGAACTTAATACTATTAAGATGGAGTTGGTTATAGTTTTGCATTGATTTCTGTGCGGATTATAATTCATTATCTTCATCATTGGATTCATCCAAACTTTTCCCTCTCTTGAAACACTTCAACAACCTGCAATCTACCCGATGCTAGTTTTAGCAATGCTCATAATTTCCAACACCTCTATTCTCTTTTGATATATGTATGCATATATGTTCATGTTTCAGCTTGTGGGCCGACTAACAAAAGAGGAATTGATGGCTCAATTGCCCTCGTTTTTGCCCGCTCTCTTTGAAGCATTTGGAAACCAGAGTGCAGATGTTCGCAAGGTAAATTTTTAATGTCCTTAAAATGCATTTTCTAAATTCCTTTTCTGCTGGACGACCCACTAGGATTCAAGCACTGGATCTCATAGGACACAATGCTCGTCTTGACCAACTAGGTCATACCCCAGTGATTTCATTTGAAATTGTTGACCCTGAACTGATACAAATCGAGAGTTGTTTGGTCCTGAAGTGCATATGCAACAAAACCAAAGATCAAAACAAGATAAAACTCATAACCAAGTTTCATGACGAGTTGTCTCCAAATACAACATTTTTATACACTAGAATCGTCAACACACTCCCAATTGCTCCTTCTGAATCAGCCTTTCACTCCCATAACATTAATGTTCCAAAATAAACGGAAGTGAATTACACATGAATTAACCTGCAATACCCTGCATGAGTTAGTTATTACATGAGTATCTTAGCAAATGTTTGCCAATTGCCAATAATTAAATAGGATGCTTATTTTGCATAGAGATGGCAAAATGCCTTGAACCCGACATGACCTGATATCCCCGAACTGATCAGGGTGGGGTTGGAGATCTCACAAAAGCTACCCTGCGGCCTACCATGTAGGGAGTCAAAACGCCAAGTACCCGACGGGTCTAGGGCTGTAAACGAGCCGAATCGAGCCTTAATTTTGTAGGGCTCGGCTCAGAAAAAAATAGACAAGCTTGGCTCGGCTCGAGCTTGGTTCACTTAATTCATACAAGCATTCATTAAAAGTTAAAATTAATATTAAATAAAAAACATGTAACTCATTAAATACTAAAATGCCAGCTCGAGATCGGTTAACTCATTTCGTTTCGTCTCGTTTAATTTCATTATTAATATTTTAAAAATGTATAATAATTAAATATTGAACAAGTCGACTCGCAAGCCTGTCGAATCTTAAAAGGTCATGCTCGACCTCGGCTCGTTTATTAAACGAGCCCACCTTTTAGCTAGAATTCGGCTTGAGCTCGATCCAGATATTTAATGAATCGAGTTTGAGCGACTCATTAAAAACTTGGTTCGTTCACAACCCTACCGACAAGGACTCGTCATGTGATGGGGCCGGAATCACAAAACCCGCCCTGTTCCCAACCCTAATTTACTGCTACTCTTGTCCACTTCTAACATATTTAATTTTTTCACGGTGTACAGACGGTTGTGTTTTGTCTGGTCGATATATACATAATGCTGGGAAAATCGTTCCTGCCCTACTTGGAGGGGCTCAACAGCACGCAGTTGCGGCTGGTCACTATTTATGCCAACCGTATCTCGCAAGCAAGGACGGGCGCTCCGATAGACTCCAACAACCAATAACCCAACGTCAGATTCAGATTCAGCTGGTTTGTTCATGTCCCTTCAGGAAGAGCAATGCCGGGGCTCGAGTTTTTGGCTTTATTCACTTCACTTGTGTGTATTTTGTATATTAGTGTGAAGCATGCATTTCAAGAGTGGGTTTTGTTCTCTTGTTTTTTACAACTCTCTGATTTTGCAGGGAGAGTGAGTGAGGATCGAACCTGTTAAATTTGCCACTCCGTGAGAGCATATTGTAATATACATTGTTGTTGTCAGTTATCACTACGTTATAACCTGTTAAAAAATGCCAAGACACTAATAGAGCAGGTAGGGCATCGAGAACCAAAAAAAAGAGAACGTTTCGTTACCACACATGAATTTGCGCTTAACTACTTGTACACTTTTGTGGTATAATATTACGTTTTTATACAAGGCTGTCGTTTAATCTGTTAATGTTAATGAAAATTGTACTATGAATTTTGAATTTTTTGCGCAAATTGTGTGTGTTTGTATTGAAGTGCTCTTAAAATTGATTCATTTTCATGGGCAATTTTGTTGTTTTGTTAAAAATATAAACATTTTGTATAAAAAATCAAATTTAACAAAACATGCATTACCCGCAAAAGTGTGATACTATACCATACACTTCTCGTTAGATTATGATATTAAAAAGATAAATGTATATGTTTAAAATATTTGAATTACAGAAAACTCATCGATTAACGATATAAAATAAATCTGACATGCACTAATTTATTCTACGTGTATGAGGAGGCATTATTCTCGATTGAGGCTTGAGTGATCATAGCCCCGCCTCATACTTAATGTTGAAAAAATCCCAACTTGCTCGACTAATCAACGATTAATCATCTATAATTTTTAATTAGTCTCTAATTAATTTTTAGAAAGTCCTCTTCAATTGACTACTGTCTAGAAAATTTAAAATAAAATTTCAAAATGAAGACAAGAATTGGGCCGCGGCTAGCAAAAACCTGTTCCCACTTAATTCATGGTGACTTGGAGGCCCAAACCTTATCCTCTGAGATGGCCCATGAAGGCCCAAAAAGAAGCCGAAAGCCCATTTAGTAAGGCCCAAAATGTTTCATCGAATATTCGGACTCATCGAAGACTTGTCTCTCCCTCAGCCCCACAAAACAAAACCCTAAACCCTTTCTTCTAGACCCTTCTCTGCTCCATAAACCCAATTTATTAATTCTCTGTAGCACACACTTCGCTTCTTCCCCATCTACACGACCAACACATTTGTGATCTTCTCTCTGATCTGATCCAATTCCACTACCATGTATCGATTCGCCACCAATCTTGCCTCTAAAGCACAGTAAGCTCTCGATCTGTCACTCTCAGAGCCGCCATAGATCGCTTGCTTTTGTTTTTGCTGTTCTCTGATCTGTGTCTCACTCAAATTTTCTCATTTTCTTGTGTTTTACGATCTGCAGGTTGGCTAGGAACGCTACTAGACAGGTCTGTGATGCTGATTTATTGTTTTTAGTTTTTCAGTCAATTTAATTGGAAGCGATTTGATGCGAATTTGTGTTTTTTGGATCGATTTAGGTTGGTGGTAGATTGAGTTGGAGCAGAAACTATGCTGCTAAGGACATTAGGTTTGGCGTGGAGGCTCGTGCCTTGATGCTTAAGGGTGTGGAGGATCTTGCTGATGCTGTTAAAGTGACCATGGGACCGAAAGTGAGTAACTTGATGGGTTTTGGATCACTGATTTTCTATGTTGGTTAGTGGGTAGTGTTTAGATTGTTGATTTGTTAATGTTTGTTATGTAATTGGAAAAAATCGTTTTTTTCAGGGACGCACTGTTGTTTTGGAACAAAGCTATGGAGCACCTAAAGTGACCAAGGATGGTGTCACCGTGGCAAAGAGCATTGAGTTTAAAGACAGGGTCAAGAATGTGGGTGCTAGCCTTGTGAAGCAGGTTGCTAATGCTACAAATGATGTTGCTGGCGATGGTAAGAGTCCTATGGTTTGTAGTAAAAATTTAATGGATTGGGTTTTGCTGAGTGAATTCATACAATTATCTTTTAGTCGTTCTTAACTTGTATGAATCGTTTTGTGTACAAATTTGCAGGTACCACTTGTGCTACAGTCCTCACTCGTGCTATTTTCACGGAAGGATGCAAGTCGGTAGCTGCTGGTATGAATGCCATGGACTTAAGACGCGGGATTTCAATGGCAGTTGATGCCGTTGTAGAAAACTTGAAGAGCAGAGCTCGCATGATAAGCACGTCTGAGGAAATAGCTCAGGTTTGCCTCACCGAGTCATGGCTGTGCTATTTTCAGGGTTGTGAACGGGATTAGTTGATTTGGGAGTTTGTAAAAATTGATGCTTATATTTTGACTCAATCACTGATTTGATATTGTTTTGTAGGTTGGAACCATATCAGCAAATGGAGAACGGGAGATAGGTGAGCTAATAGCTAAGGCTATGGAGAAAGTTGGCAAAGAGGGAGTTATTACTATTGCTGTAAGTTGTTTCTCGAATTATTAGGCTTTCTTTGCTGTAATATCTTTAGCTGTGGTCCTGTGGAAGATATTGACTTTAACTCTTTCTTAATATTCTACATACATTAACCTAAGCTGTAAAACATGTCTACCTGTTGCTTTAGACATTCATCTCATCCCCATCCTTCTCAATTTTCCAGATCCTAAGCATTCTAGTTAGACATTTTGTTTTCATCATGTTACGATTATATATGAATGTCTTACCATTTTCCTCAATTTGGCATTCATGTTGCATGACAATTTATTTGGGTCAATTCTTGCAGGATGGAAATACACTGTATAATGAATTGGAGGTCGTTGAGGGAATGAAGCTGGACAGGGGCTACATTTCTCCTTATTTCATTACCAACCAGAAAAACCAGAAATGTGTAAGCAGAGTTTTTAGTAACCAATAATTTTTGCTAATTGCGTCCTTGTGATTTGTTTCTTAATTTTCCTTACGTAGTAAGCTTTTGTGTTGAGAACTTTTAATTTTTTTTCCAGGAATTGGAAGACCCACTTATTTTAATCCACGAGAAGAAAATTTCGAACTTACAGGCTATAGTGAAAGTGTTGGAGTTGGCCCTGAAGGTAAGAGTTACTTTGAGGAATGGATAAAAGCTTGTATATTGTTTTGGCGAATGGTTAACAATTATTTTTGTTTGTTTCTCAGAAGCAAAGACCTTTGCTCATTGTTGCCGAGGATGTGGAAAGTGAAGCACTTGCCACTTTGATCATTAACAAGCTCCGTGCTGGAATCAAGGTAATTTACAATTTTTTTACCCATATTTTTTTGGTTTCTTTTCAAATATAGAAAAAAGGTTGACTTTTCAGCAGCGCAGTTGAACTAACAGTGATTATGTTTTGCATTAAGGTTTGTGCCATCAAAGCCCCTGGATTTGGAGAAAACAGGAAGTCCAGTTTACAAGATCTTGCCATTCTCACCGGAGGCGAGGTAAGTGTGTTTAGTGCATCTATATCTTTATTTAGGTTTCTGCATGTTATCTTCAAATATCATAGCAGTTCTCTTCTTAATGCTCTACCATCTTCCAGGTGATAACAGAAGAGCTTGGTCATACTCTCGAAAATATTGCGCTAGAACAGCTGGGATCATGCAAAAAGGTTAAATTTTTCTTCAATAGAATGTATTTATCGTACACAACCAGATACAGGTATCCTGACTTGTGCTTGATGTTTTAGGTTACCGTATCTAAGGATGACACTGTTGTTCTTGACGGGGCTGGTGACAAGAAAGCTCTAGAAGAAAGATGTGAACAAGTATGCAATCACTCTAATGCCGAACTTAACCTACCATTGTGCTAATAATTAACTTTGTTACTGACATGCGATTCTGTTCTGTAACAGCTGAGGTCAATGGTTGATGCAAGCACATCTGACTATGACAAGGAAAAGCTGCAAGAAAGATTGGCTAAGCTCTCTGGTGGTATTGCCGTCCTAAAGGTTGATTTTCCATTTTATGATACAGTTATCTTATTTCATTCTTTCATGCTTCTGTTGATTGTGCTATAACGGCAATCATCACTATTTTGATGAATTGCTGTTGGTTTTACAGATAGGAGGAGCTAGCGAAGCAGAAGTTGGTGAGAAGAAAGACAGAGTTACCGACGCCTTAAATGCCACCAAGGCTGCAGTGGAGGAAGGCATTGTCCCCGGTAAAACACGTCTCATATTATCTCAACCGTCTGATCAAATATGGGTTATGAAATGCTAACTTCAAAGCTTTGTGTTTACAGGCGGTGGTGTCGCACTTCTCTATGCCTCTAAGGCTTTGGAAAACTTGCAGACAGCAAACTTCGACCAGAAGATTGGTGTTCAGATTATTCAAAATGCCCTCAAGGTCTCACCATTTCCTCCAATATGATTTTTACCTTTTCACACATTACTAGTCTTTTGGATAATATGCACTTATTATTTCAAAACTGGACAAACACCTAAAGAAATAATCTTGAGACTGTCGGATATTTATTTAACAATGCACCTATACTGCATGCATTTGAGTTTTCTGACTATTTACTCAAAATTTTGTTTGCAGATGCCTGTGCACACCATTGCTTCCAATGCTGGAGTTGAGGGTGCAGTTGTTGTCGGCAAATTGTTGGAGCAGGACGATACTGACCTCGGATATGATGCAGCTAAAGGTATTCATATCATCCCCGATCCAGTCATATCATACTATTGGAAAATGACCACTACTTTCAAAAGCGAATCATCTATAGCTTCTTCAGGAACTAAATTAGTTAAGGCTTCTCACAGTTTGGTTTTGAACTTAACCAATTCAAAACCGAATCGATCAATTTGGTTATAAGAAACCGAAACTAAACTGTCAGCCGGTTTTTGGTTCGGTTTTCTTAGAACTGAATTTTGTGAAATTCTCACATTTTGGGCTGGTTTTGACTTATTATTTGGCTTACCGGTTTTCAGTTTTATTTTTTTGAACTCAATTTCATGAAATTCTCATATTTTGGGCTGGTTTTGACTTATTTTTTGTCTGCCCAAATATTGAAGACGATAACTAAAAATGAATCACATGTCCAAACTGTTGGTTTTAGGTGACGTTCGTTTTTTATTGCTTCTAATTTTATAAACCGAAACTGAACCAGTTCACTGACCACTTCTCTACTTGGAATGGGTCTAGGCAAACCTATGGACTAACAAATCCTTCTGTCGTGATTGCACCAGGTGAATATGTTGACATGGTGAAGTCCGGTATCATTGATCCTCTGAAGGTTATCAGAACAGCCTTGGTAGATGCCGCCAGGTAAACAATCACTCAAACAACACAAACACAACGCACACTCTTCCATCGGGTTTGTCAAAACTCATGATCCTGACAACATTACATTTATCTTTCACAGCGTCTCTTCTTTGATGACCACGACGGAGGCAGTCATTGTCGAGCTTCCTAAAGATGAGAAGGAAGGCGCCGGGATGGGAGGAGGCATGGGTGGCATGGGAGGAATGGGTGGAATGGATTATTAAACCAACAAGCAAAGCTTTTAGGCGACTTTTAAGGTAAATTTAATTTAGGACAGGCAGAGGAACACAAGTACCATGATGTCTTTCGATCTGCCTCCCCTATTTATTTGAACTAAGGTGTCCAAGTTTTGATTTTGGCATTTTTTGGGGGAGGCCAGAATGATACTGTATTATTCATGTTACGCTTCTGTTCATTAGAAGCAGAGACTTGTTGAGACCATTACATTAATAAGGTTTGATTGGATTTATACATTTCTTATATTTCATTCATCTTATCTCGTCTATAAAATATCAAGATTGTAGCACTTCAAATCGAGCCTTTGTTTATTATAATATTTTTCAATTTTCCATATTAAATTATATCTATTTGTTAACAATGTAACATAAAAGCACATGTCATGACCATTACAATTTCAATCAAGATTCGTTTAATATTTAACTAATTATAAAGTTTGGGTGCAATTATTCGAGAACAACCTGTGCGACGATGTTGGCTCAGAGCACTTGTGGCTTTAGTACATCGCACCCGCCGCATTGAAGCTTTAGTCATTCGGGAGGCGCTTAACTGGGTTCGAGACAATAATGGTTTTGATTTCAGGGTGACTTCAAATTGTATGGGTGCTGTTTTGCTATAAATTCATATTCTGGGAGCTATTATTTTAGATTGCAGGCTTCTTCGTTTTGCTTCTCTAGTTGTTTGTTTTGAGAAAAGATCTGTTAACAGGGTCGCTCATTTACTAACTAGGGCAGTTTTGTTAGGAACTGATTGAGGTTTAGGCTTTAGGGGTTTGTCATCCTCAATTTCAATCATGTTGTAGCTCTTGAAGGGTGAGATGACTTCAATAATACCATGAGTACTCCTCGAATCAATCTATTCTACCGACGAAGAATGTGAGTTGTAGGCAAGCGCTGCCCCAGCAAGTGTTACGGGCTACGTCGAAAGGGAAGATTGCTCGAACCACCCTATTAATCTCCTCTCCCGTTGGTCGAGTCACTTCGTCTCTTATAATCTTGTCGAGGCTAGGGAGCGAGCAGTGTCAACCACCAGGCCACGCTCAAACTGGTAACTGCATATTGTTTTATGAAAAAATGACAAAAGGATAACATAAACTATCACAACTTCTATTTTTTTTAAAATGACTTAACTTTGAAATTGAAAATTTAATTTTTATATATTAATAAATTTTAACTTCAAAATAATTTAACTAAAATTTAAATTACAAAATTTGATCATACAAATTTTAGCAAAAATACATTTTCAGAATTTTTAAATTTTCAAAACGATTCCATCATTTCTTTTACAAATACATGCATTATGCACAAATGCTTTTGACATTTTCTCTGTATTACCCTGAAACATTGGTCTCAGGCCAGTCTATGCTATATTGCTTTCTAATTCATAGAGCATATCTTTTGTCTGCCCAATTTTATTATATCTACTGTCTGTCCAAGTTTATTATATTTAATAATAATAGTCACAGATTGGTGACGAACACAACCACAACATAGGAGCACCATATTTTATGAGTATTTCACCGAGAACGATTAGTGCGAAGCTTTTTGATATACTGCCAGAGGCAATTCGAATTTATCTACTTTGGATTATATTGCCAAAGGTTATTCAAATTTATGTTTTTGGGGTTATATTCGAAAAAACTAGTGGCATGACATAGACTAGGTATTTACGGGGAAGATTTAGATTCATATTCAGATGACGAAGAATCTGATATAGCGTCATAAGAAAAAGAAAACCCAACACCAGACGATAACCAGAACAAGGGGGTACCGGTATTAAGACACAAGAGAGGCCGAATGCGAAAAAAGGGCACCATACCAGTCGACAACGACCAATGTTCAAAGAACCCAAAGTCGAATAGAATGGAACCATAATAAATAGGTCAAACTGGAGCGGCGTTTAATTATGAAAATTAGTACGACGATACAGAGACTAGAAAGAAATATATATTTATGTTCCTTCAACAACTTCAAATTTCCGGACTCTTATCACATGTAAAGTCCTTCCGGCACGCCTTCCTTCTTCTTGTACATCACCTTCTCCTTCGCCTTCTTGAAGTCTGGGTGCGTCACCTGAATGAAAAGCACACGCAAAATCAACAATCGACGCCACAATTTGTTCACATACGATGAGATCGATATAAAACTATGTAAAGTCGTGTATTCACACCTTCATTCTTCGCTCTCTTAAAGCAAGAAGACCGGCTTCTGTGCAGATGGCCTTGATGTCAGCTCCCGAGAACTCATCCTTGGTCATCACAAATTCTTCCAGGTTCACATCATCGGCCAATGTCATTCTTGACGTGTGTATCTTCAATTTACAGAGAACATTTAGTACCATGGTGAATGAGAGAAGGCAATGTTCTAAAACCCACTAGGCGCTGGTTAGGGAAGGCAAATTACACCGACCCCCAAAGTGTTTAATAAGTATTATTTAAAAAAAAGATTGTATAGTAAAAATATTGTTTATAATGTAAATGTGTTTCAATTATTATTTTACTAAATATGTATTTAACAATATTATTTTAATATAACAGGGTCGGGGTGGAGGTTCCCAATTCCCGCCCGCTCAGGGCATCAGGTCATCGTCA